>CM070540.1:44929514-46131619 GCA_036346415.1 Raddia guianensis | reverse complement strand
CCTAAACCCCAAAAACCCTAAACCCTAAACCCCAAACCCCAAACCCCAAACCCCAAACCCCAAACCCCAAACCCCAAACCCTAAACCCCAAACCCCAAACCCAAACCCCAAACCCCAAAACCCCAAACCCTAAACCCCAAACCCTAAACCCCAAACCCTAAACCCTAAACCTAAACCCCAAACCCCAAACCCTAAACCCTAAACCCCAAACCCCAAACCCTAAACCCTAAACCCTAAACCCTAAACCCTAAACCCTAAACCCTAAACCTAAACCCTAAACCTAAACCCTAAACCCTAAACCCAAACCCTAAACCCTAAACCCTAAACCTAAACCCTAAACCCTAAACCCTAAACCCTAAACCCTAAACCCTAAACCCTAAACCCTAAACCCTAAACCCTAAACCCTAAACCCTAAACCCTAAACCCTAAACCCTAAACCCTAAACCCTAAACCTAAACCCTATTGTCGGCGGTTGTCGGCCGTAATTGCATCCGGCCATCCATTCGAATATCCACGGCTCAACTCCTTCTTTCACCTATGTTGCTGTTGCCCTGTCTATTTCTCCCATGAGAACGATTTGGAAGTCGAACGCGAGGCGCACTTCATGAAGCTTCGTCCGCGCTTGACAAGTCGTCTGCATGACGGCGACGAAAGCACGTCTGCATTGCCGGTGTTCAACGCCAACTGCGGCAGCTTGGCGCCAATGGGCTCGACCCTCCGCCGTCCACAGCGTCACTAAGTTCTCCGACCACCCCGCCGAGTTCCGGGGCGCTTCCTCGGCCTCATGCGCGCCACGGAGCATCCTCGAGGATTCACGGCTCGGATCACAAGGCACCCATCCTCCCCACCGACGGCAGCCCCGCAGATTTATTGGCGAGACCACGGCGCCCGAAATGTACTCGGTTGGGGATTTCGGTTCTTGCTGATCTTTATTCTTTAGGCTCAAGAAATTTGGGGATTTCAGTTCATTCCAACTTCCATTTGATGTTGCATTTGGGAAATTTGGGGATTTCGGTTCATGCGATCTTTGGATGTAATGGTGGTTTGATGACTTCTGACTTTTAGTTATCTCCAAAAGGTGGTGGACTAGAGGAGAAGGATTAGCCTTACAAGTCCAAAATTGTTGCTCAAAATTGTTGCAAATTTGACAAGTCCAAAATCTTCTTGCATGTATGTAATCGGGCATTGTTGTATGCATGTATGTAATCAGACCATTGTAATTTGACGGATCGCATGCTGAGTTTACTTTGCATTGTGGGAGGAAGATTTGTGAAAAGAAGAGGAAGAGGACTAGCTGTTTAGTGTCAGTCTGTTAGATGCTGAAGTTGTAATTGTAGTTCTGAAAGATTTTGCTTTAAAAAGGCTCTTTTTTGTAACAGCTATGAAAGCTGAATCTGCGGAGTGGAAGCTAAATCTTTGTGTTTTTTTGGTAAGAGCTGTTGTTTCATGTATTGGATGATTTCCAGAGATTGAATTGTAGCTTTGAATTGAGCACGCACAATGTACTCTCTGAATTGCAATGAGAAAAGGAAAATAGACTGAATATTGCCAGGTTTCAGATTTTGCTTGAAACTCAATAGTGAGCAGATGCATCCCCCAACAATATAGCAGTACCAAAGTCTGAAACTAACAAAATTCAGGCTTTGGCTAGGTGTTACTGTAATGAACAACATGAGGCACTAGCCCCCGTCCTTTGAAGAAGCGATGCCAGAAATCTGTAGAAGACAGTTGCGGACAAGATGCAATACATGTGTATGGAATTTGCAAAGAGATCAAAACTAGTACAAAATACAATACAATCCTGGAACCAGATTGAGGGATTCAAGAACGAACAATACAGAGTTACAGATCAATCGATCGTTCGTGACACGTATGAGCAATGCAGGTCTAAATTTCTTGGAATTTCCCGCGCAAGAACACAATTGGGTCACACGCAGTCGGATCGCAAGGATCACATCTTGATGAAGGAGGCAGAGGATGCGAATTGGTCGTAGTAGTACTCCGGGAGGGCCTGGGAGCGGGAGAGCATGAGGGGGCGGCCCTTGGCCTCCTCAGGGTCCTCGTTGCCATCATCGTCCACGGTGTGGACGTGGATGCAGGAGCAGCCCTCCATGGACGCGAAGAACACCGACGCGACGCTCCAGCTTCTCGTTTAACAGGATGCCGCCGCCGCCGCCGTCCATGGCCGCCGTCCTTGCCTCCGGCCGACGAAGGGAGGAAGGGAAGGGGGAATGGGCGACGGCGACGGCCGGCGGCGGCGGTGGAGATTGGGAGCTCGTGGGGGTGAAATAGTTCCGAAATAGACAGGGCAATAGCAGCATAGGTGAAAGAAGGTGTTGAGCCGTGGATATTCGAATGGATGGTCGGATGCAATTACGGCCGAGAACGGCCGACAATACTAAAGGCAGACGATACGCTTAGGAATCTTGAGGCGAGGCGGACGGCTAGGGTTTCGGTAGCAGCTGGCATTGGAGCCATTGATTATTGGCGGAGAGATCGGACGGCTGGGAAGCAAGCGTGTACATGCAATGCACGTCATAGATAATATAACTAAGATTTATAAATTCATCTCTACTGAGGCCCTGTTTGTTTAAGCTTCTGGTCAGCTTTTAGACTCAGAATTCAGAAGTTCAAACAAACGGCCAGCTTTTGGAACCCTATTCAAAGAAGCCAAAAGCCACCAAACGCCCAGCTTGTACTATGATCTAAACTTTTCTGAGAAGCTAGTTTTTTGTGGCTTTTCCCATAAGCAGCTTTTAGAGAAGCCGCAGCTCAAACAAACAGGGCCTAAGTAGCAGCAACAAACAGAGAGAACAGACTAAAAATTTCAAATAAACCAAGGCCTTGTTCTTTTCAGCTTTAATAAGTAAAAACTATCGTTGTAAATTTTTTATTTTAGACAAGCCAAACAATGTAGTATTTTGTAGTTATTTTCGACCACCAATATATTCAAGAATATATGTTGTACAGATATGTGGAAAAGATGACTAATCTAATATTATATGATCTTTGGCAGATGAAAATAAGAAAGAACATTACATCCAGTACCTTCCTACAATATACAAATCTGAAAAAATTTGAAAAAAAAGCTCCATCTTGGCATACACTGGTAGGAGCTACACACATATTCCTTCCATTTGAGATAAAAATAGTCAGCACTGATTTCCAGTCTATTTCCTTCACCTCTTTCTGACCAAAGAACCAGTCTTCCACTGCTTCGGCAAACGTCTGATCAACAGTGATCACAAGAATGAGCCATCAAGATTACCCAAGGATGTTATTGTTTCTTCTTCCGAACCAAGATATACATAAACTTAGCTGTAAAACTGAACATTTAAATATATCGGTAGGCACACAATACTTTTCAAATGCCACATTTAAATGTATCGTCTTGATATTGATGTTGTAACAGAACATTGAAAAGTTTCTACAGATAAAAATAAGGGTAAATGGTACCTGCCAAGAATCATATGCTGGATTCAGAATAAACATTGGGGTAGTGATGCCTTTTGCAAATTCCCGTGGAAAAAAACACTGGCAAGAACAATTAAAGAACAGTACTTAGAATGCAGTGTCTTGAATAGTCATGACTAAAGACACTGATGATGCTAATATGATTAGTTGTAACATGAAAACAAACTAAAGGATAAACTGTCTTGGCTCCATATCTAAACTGCAATAAGGAAACCTTTTCAACAGATCCTAGAACAAATCAATCAGAGTACACATGAATCTTGCAAATACAAACAATGCAAATAGAGGGGGCCAATAGGGGAAAATTTGTGCACCTACAGGCCACCCAATTCAAGGCTCGTAGCACAAGGGTTTACGCAGACCCGGCATCGATTACGATGAAACATACTCTCCTGTAGCACAAGGCACCCCTTCTTGACAGTTTTTTTCCTAGATGCTGTGAGTAATTAAGTTGCATTATGTTCAAGACAATAACTTTTGCTGCCTAGTTCATACAAGGCAGCAACAGCCAGCAGTTGATTCTTCAATTTCAAAGCTGACCTGTCAGTTTATACTGTAGCGTCTGGACCATGATTAAAGAGTTCAATACAATGGACTCTGAATAACTGACATGCTTACATACACATTTCCTTAGCATATGTTTTATGTAACAGCTACATAATGACATGTTTAAGTACAACATCAGGATGGTACTATTATGCAATACAGCTACATTCTTGGGTTAAAGTAATCTACTTCCAGATCTTCGTCCCAAAGAAAGATATATTCATACATGGACACAACAGAAGGATGAAGGAATCTTTTTGCGAACCAACTAAAAATTCAGAAGTAAAATAATACCATATCAGTACAAATTATAGGTGAAACAACAATGTTCTGCTTTAATTGCAATGAGGGAAGACACTCAAGGTCAGCCTCTTCTTTCAGTGCATAGGAGAAAGATGGCATACCATTTTGTCTGGTTAGAAGCAGATACATGCATTACTTTTGCTCCATGGTAGATCATTCAACCCATTGACATTTCCATCATAGTGGAACAACATAGCTGTAAAATTCTCTGGAAGAAACTGAACATTGAAGAGTTACATGGCAATTCTATGTAAAATTATCATTTACTGAAGTAGTAAATGAATTACCTTCTTCATCATAGCATCCACACTTTATTCTGATTTATGCCAGTAGGGATGGCAATCAAGACCAATCTCTCTGTTTATACTCCTGCTGGGACAAAACACTTGGAGCATCAAAATAACCAGATATGGTCTTTGTACTCAAGAAGGTTGGGCAACTAATGGCTGCTAAGATTGGAAAGTGAAACCAACTGAAACACCATACTGAAACCAACACATTTAAGACAAGAATAAAGAACAGGTTAGGCTGAAGTCACCTGTGATTGCACACTTCTTGTGAGCCTAATGGCTTCAATTCCATGTCCGAGTAGGGCTCGACTATACCATGAGGCAAAAAACCAATTCGAGCAGCAGCTCTTTCAGGCATCTTAACATCAGCTCTACCAGACACCTAAAATCCACAATGGAAGAGCAATGAATGCCCAAACAACAAATAAAACTGCTTCTAGACTGGCATAACACAGCAAATTTTCTTGCTTTTGATGCAGACAATGGGTTCACAGCTTCACATACCGTCATCGTATCAAACGGATGAGATTTTGATTCCAACTGTAACAATGCAAAATCAGATCACTTTTTTTAAAATTGAGAAATCTATTTTTGGAAATTTCACGGATGAACTTTTACCGTTGTTTGCCTATGCTGGTACCTTGCCATGTTGTAAACCAGAAATATTATGACCAAGCATAGGACCAGTAGATGCAGCCGCAGCCTCATCTTAGACCAGCTCCCGTTACCATTCTGGTAATCAAATAGGTAGTGTCATTTTCTCGTAACCACTCAGCCTTATAGAGTTCACTATGAAGAAATAATTAAAAGAAACAGGCACGAACCAACCTTATCCCACACGGCACTACTTTATTCTGTAATTCTGGAAACGGACGGACCGTTTCATGACATCAATAGAAAAGATCGATTATTTCATTACATTCTGCATGCAGATCATCAAAGACAGCAAAAGGATCAGTTTTTTTTGTTTCCCATAAAGACAGATGGTCCTTCCCCTCTCTTTCACCCTGGACTGTGCGTAGAAGGGATAAAAGACGCCAATGTATGCGTGATTCCTGATGGAATCGAACTGCTGTTGTTTCTGGCTGCCAATGGATGGGGCGCCGGCGAGGAGGCACCGCGAGGAGGAGGATGCAGAGGTGAGGAGGGGGCAATGGCGGGGGGAGAGGGCGCCGGCACGGGGAGGTGGCCGCGGCGGTAGTGAGGACGCGGCGGCGGCGGGTGGGGGGCACCAGAGAGGAGGCGCCGCAGGGAGGGGGCGGCGGTACGGGGAGCAGCTGCGGCAGGGAGGTTGAGAGGTGGGAGGAATGGGTGGTTGTCATCGACGCCGACCACAGCCGTCCGTGCCGCAGCCACGGCATGACCAGCCTCCATTGCCAAACCCCAGGTCGCCGTCGATGGGGCAGAGAGAGAGAGAGAGAGATACCACTTGGAGAGATCCAGCAGGGGGAAGAGGTGATGGCGGCGCCAGCGATTAGAGAGATCCAGCGGGGGGCGAGGTGATGGCGGCGCCGGCGATGTAGGCGGGACTGACGACGCGGAGCTCGCGGCGCGGGGTGGAGAGCGACGGCGACGGGCGGCGGAGGCGGGCGCAGGCGGCGGCGATGGGCGGCAGTGGCGGGCGGAGGCGGCAGCGACGGCGACGGTCTGGAGGGAGAGGAGTTCGTCAGGGGGAGGGCGTGCGCGGGGAGAGGACAGAGTTGCGAGCGCGGGGAGAGGGCGTGCGTGAGCGGGGAGCTGAGAATCGTGGCCTCGTGGCCTCGTGGTCATGGGCGGCTGGGGTTCCCAAATCGCAACTGCTCAAGGCGCGCCGATTGCGTCGATGCCAGATCCAATTCGTGATTTCATCCGTCGGATTGAAGATGGACGGTTGAAATTAGTTGTCTTGATCAGGCTGATTTGGGAACTCGTGCTTTTAAAGGAGTAGAGATAGAGATGAGTGAAAGATCTCTCTCATAATTCTTTCTGTAAATTTGCAGATTGCTGTTTGGTTGTCTACGTGTTGAAGGTCACCAGATTATGTCTTAGAGACATTACAAGAAATAATAGCATTAGCAGTGCCTATTAAGGGATATCCAGTGTTGTAAAGTTTATGAAACTAATGAACACCATTAGTGAATATATGATAGCATGTTATATGTGCTGGATTAGACCATGTAATGTTGAGCTCCTTTTTTAAAAAAATAATCAATTGTGAATTTGTAATGAAAATTGTGTGAGCTATACATCCTAGAATATATTGTGTCAAATGTAATTATGTAATGATAAATTGAGAGTTAATTGGATGAAAAGGCTAAAAAAAGGATTGGGCCAAAATTAAAAAGCAAAAAAATTGAATCGGATTGAAAAAAAGGATTGGGCCAAAAATACTGGGAAAAAAGAAAAAAAGAAAAGAAAAAATGATGTGGCAGAAATGACACGCCATCGTCCACATTGGATGATGATGTGATACCAGAACGTTCAATGATGGAAAGCATGTCCACGAGGCATCCTGTTATGACGTTATTTTTCATCACAAAAGAAATAGTCAACACCCTCGGCTAGCCTACTGACTTGCTATCCCTGTGATGTTTCACGAACTTTTCATGACAAAAAGCATTGTCACAAAAGAGTAGCCTTCAATGACGCGAATGTGAATCGTCATAGAAAAAACTATTTTCTACGACGAAAGAAAGCAATTCGTCAAGGGAAGTTTTCTGTTTTCGTCATAAGATCGTCATAGAAGATCTGTAATGACGTTTTGCTAACTTATGATGACGAGTCTCTAGCGTCACTGAATATCATTTCTCTTCTAGTGACGCCACACTGCGGCTCTTATTTATACTAAAGACGCACCGGCTAATGCGATAACTTGACATGGACTCTATCTCTTAGTTACCTAAAATAACTGACTGACTAGACTTATCATGCAAGGCACGGACTAGATACAAACCAACTCAATATATATCTAATAATATAAAAGCAGATTAATATGAAAAGCTAGCCGACGTGATTCTTTATAGCTTGCCATGTCTCCACGTGATGCCCCCATAATTTCCTTTCATGGCTAATCACATATAGCCTTTCCTGGCTTGGTCTTCACCATGTGATGGGCTTATAATATGTAAAGCTGATTGTTAATCATCCAGGCACTTCACGTAGAGCTTTTCCATATATTGCTGAATCGGTTTCCATATATAGCTGAACTGGCTAATCAACATGATCTAATTGGCTACGTACTCCAGCAGCTAGTAAAGTCCGATTGTATGTACTCTTATAGCCAATGTTGTTTTCCTGATCATGAGATAACCACGTTAATTTCCTACTGGCTAGATTTTCATGCATGCACGTGCATATAGCCAATCATCTCATGAATCCAATCAGCTATCATAATCGTCTAATTAACTTGATCAACAGGCCATTAATCTTTCACGTACGTATGCACGTATACAAGCCGATCAATGCCTTGCTTGGCCATTAACACACATATAAAAGCCGATTCTATGCCTGATCGTATGAACCGTCTCTCCTTTGATCAGCTATCTAATCCTTTTGTGTATATATGCATGTATAAAAGCCGATCATGATCTTTTCCAAATATATGCCGATTTAGCTTCTTTTTTGGCCGAATATGTTGTTTTTCACCCTCTTTTGGCCACTAAAATAATCATATTTTTATGCCAAATTTGGGTGTCAACAACAACTGGCGACCTTAGAAAAAGGCATACCTCCGAAACTGTAACCAAATTTCACCAATACCCAACCTCGAGCATGCGAAGGTAGCTAGTGACCCAACATAGGGTATGCCGTGAAATACATTTAATTTTGGCGTTTACGATCATATGCCCCCCAGGGTGTACCGAGGCCGAATTAGGCTCGATTTTAACACATTGCCACCGTCAGCGACGTGTTAAGAAAGCCTGTTAAGGGGATCGCCCTTTGCAATTTTAGCCCAATCCCAATTAGGGGGAGGTGAAGCGTTTTCGCGCCCTTTTCTCACACAGCCGGAACGACACGCGTTTCCATCGGAAAACGTATCCGTATCCACTTCCGTCCCATCACCATGATGGTTTTACTGTGTTTAAAACGGATTACAAGGCGCGCCCTTTGAACTTCCTCTGTGTATAAAAGAAATCCCAGGGGCGATGTACTACTTCACATCCAGCCTTCGAGTTTTCTTCTTCTCGGCGACACCCAAAAACTCTCCACTTTCTCCCTCTCCAAGAACAATGGATCCGTGGGCAGCGGCTTGCGCCGAGGAACATGCCCGCCTTACCGCCGCGACAACCGCCGTAGCCGCCGAGTGGCAACGCTAGCAGGAAGATTTCGCAGAACCGACCGCCCAGAGAGCCATCAGAATCCTCGTTAGCGGCCATCCACGACTCTATGCGGTGCGCACTCCATTGAAGGACGCTCTCGTCTTCTCCATCTTTGACTTGAAGTGGCCATCGAAGGAGTAATCTATTTTTCTTTTGGATCCCCGCGAGCCAGCGACGAGCCCTAGCTCGATGTGCTGTGCCTCGAAAAATATGTAATCAGGCCTAAGAGCCTTTTTAATGAAGATCTTTTGGGAATCCGCATATCTTTCGTCTTCAATCTCGCTTTGACCTTGAATCCATAGCAACATTGCTTCATCTGAGTAGTTAGGACGGCACGCTCTCAGACTGGCACCCAGTGCACATGCGGACCTCTCAGGAGGAATCACGCGGCCACCCGAGTGGTTATTCGAGTCCTTTCCAAAAAGGCCGCATCCAGCGCTAGACTAATGCCCAGCCCAAAATGCGAAAAACTGCCCGTTGCGATAAATTAGGAACAGGGGAACGAAATTAGTTCACCTCGCTCACTTTTCGTGCAGTCTGTTAGTCTCTCCCAGCGAACTCTGTCACTAGGGTTCTTCTCCACCGCAACCTCCACCGCCACCGTCTCCGATCTGCAATGGCTCCACCATCTCCCGCCGCCCCAAAGGTCGCCAAGAGCGGCAAAGAGTAGATGAAGTCCATCACGACCGAACGGAGGCTACAGAAGCTGGTATCCATCGGCATGCTCCCCTCCTAGGAGTTTGCGTCATGGCTCGCCGCCGCCAGCGAATCCTGCCCCACCCCTAGCTCCGACGAGGTAGTGGTCTTCGAATCTTTCTTCCTCCACGGCTTCACCCTTCCTTGCTCTCCTTTCTTTCGAGGATTGCTGCATTTTTATGGGATCGAGGTTTCTCATCTGAACCCCAACTCCATCTTCCAAATTGTGATTTTTGTTCATATCTGTGAAGCCTATCTGGGGATCGCTCCTCATTTCGACTTCTTCAGATATCTTTACCATCTCAAGCCTTTTCCCAACAAGAACTTTCCCAAAGCCGGCGGCGGCGCGGGATTTCAATTGCGGGAAGGGGCCCGAAAATATTATTTTGATCTTCCCTTGAGAACCTCCAACAAGGGTTGGCACTCGGAATGGTTCTATTGTGCCAATTCTCATCCATCCCTTCCTTCCTTCTCCGGAGAGTGCCCCACAGTCCGTCCCTCCTGGTCTTCTCCTCTCACCGATGGCGAAGAAAGCCAAGTACAGAAACTTCTTGTTCTTCTCCACAGAGCGAAAACTGCTGGGCCGACTGGCATCAACGTAGTCTGGAACTACACTCAGCGCCGTGTCCAGCCCATCAAGGAGAGGGTGCATCTCGCCTTCGAGTACTCGGGGCAGGAATACGCCACTCGGGAAACTGAAGACCCAATTTCGCAAAGGACTGACCACCGAGTGGTGAACTCTTTGCTCTGGCGAAAATAGTCCGCACTGATCGCCCATTGCGTCTGCTTTGTCATACCCTCCACAAGTGGTAAGGAGAAGGTCCTTCTCAACTCAGCCGTGGTTCTTGGGATGATATTGGAATTGATCTTATCTGATACAAATGTAGGGACACGAGGCCTTCTTCTCCACATATCCAGTCCCAGAAGCCCCACACCATAAGGATGCACCGCGCAAGCGTCCCACGGGGGACTCGGGTAGTGTTCCTCCCTCCAAGAAAGGCAAAGGGGTCGCTTCGGGGGACTCGGACGAAGATGACGATGAAGACAACGTCCCGCTCCTGCGCCGCCACCGTCCAACAACGAAGTCGCCTTCGGCTCCGGCGAAGCAGCCACGAAGCCCTCCATCTCCCCAATCTGCTGGTGCAGCGACCGCGTCGGGGGCGGAGAAACCTCCCGGCTCGGGCCCGAGTGATTCGGGCGTCCGATTTGGATTCAAATTTATGTCATCGCAAAGGTATCTCCTCACGACGTTGTCCCTTCAAAGCTTGTAAAGGGATTTGTGTCTTGAAAAGTCTTCAAGTGCTTGCAGAAAACCTGTCGAAGATGATGATGAAGCGCCAAGCCCGCATGGCAACAAGATGTCAGCCTCGGCGCCTCCAAGGTCCGATCACCAAGTCGAGCCCCAACCAGCAGGGGACTCGACTCGGCACGACGCACCTCACCAAGACTCCGGCCCATCAACTGCTACTCGCCAATCCTCGTCGACGAAGGGGAAATCCCAGCCCCAGCTCTAGGAAGCTCGGAACCAGAAATCGAGGAGATTCCTCACCCCTCTGCAAAAGCTCACACTCCACCCTTCCGACTGAAATGGAGGAAGGAGATGGAGGGCTACGAGGTAGATGACGGGCAGGAGGCCAAAGAATGGGAAATACTAGACAATATGGCAGTAGTTCAAGCCAAGATATACAAGATAAAGCCTTTTTATGCCTTGAATCCTCGCTTTGCATAAAGGAATCCCACTAGTCTTCCTTCTTTTCCCATGCAGCGCACGAAAGAGAGGTCGAAGCAAAAGACCATGTGCATGGAGAAAATAGTGGGCGAGCTAAAGACTCGCGATGAGTTCGACAACGCGCTATATGCCGTTAAGTCGCAATATCGTGGCAGAATCGAGGAGCTCCAACGAGAAGTCACTGAACTCCGGTTCCGTCATGTGGAAGAGTCCAACACCATCCGAGGTATAAATCCTGAACGATGCTAAACCTTCATAGAAAGAGTACTCCTTAGATGATAGTCTCTGAGACTCGCCTTTGAATGTAGCTATGGAGACGAGGCAAAGGGCCCTAGAGGAAACATCGGAGGCGAGGCAGAAGGTCTTGGAGGATGAAGTCTTCCGAGCCAACACTCAAGCCGAGAAACTGGCTAAAGAGCTGGAAGGTAACTTTTCGTCATTGACTCTCCCTGGCTCAGCCCCACTGAAGTCCGACTGATTTGTCAAGCCCGATTGGTTGTACAGAGTATTGGGAGAAGACCAAGGCACAATACCAAGTTCTTGATGAAAAAGTGAAAACCGCCCACGAGCTTCGCCGCCGTGCTCTAGTAGGGATAGTTCCAACGCTCCAATGCCAGTACCCAGAAGAAGAGCTGCCGACTGATTCCGACATCCTCGTGGCCCGCCTGGATGATATTCCTGCGTGGATCAAGGTCTTCACGCGGGAAGCAGCCATAACATGCACAACCAAGGCCTCGCTATCGCGAAATCAAACTTCCCCCATCTAGACTGCGAGGCCGTGAAGTAAGGATTTGCGTGCACCAAGGAGAAGGCATGCGCTTTACTGGAAGAAGTTCGTCCAACTGCTGTCCATCTGGTTAAACATTTAGATCTGTAGATGTGTTTGTTGTTCAAACGCTTGATTGATCCTCGATACTTGAGATCTTATTTATCCGAGTAGTAAGTTTTATCCCTTTTCATAAAACGCATCTACCGACTGGTCCAGCCCCCGAGTGCCAGGAATTAGCACTTGGCTTTCTCCCCATGCAACTACGGAGTAGCTAAACATTGTCTTTGGCAAGTACTAGCGCCATTACTCAAAAATTTTCATAACACCCGAATTTGATCAACACATGTAAAGAGAAAATAATTTTTATTGATAAGATAGGGTGCGGTTGACTCCGCACACTATTTAGTGTAGCCCCCGACTTACTATTTAGTGGTTTACGGCTAAGTAGCAAGTCAGAAAAAGGGAACTAATTACATGCTGCTTAAATACAAGACCTTTAAGAGTAAAAACGACGTAGTTGCTCGATGTTCCAGGTGTTAGGCACTTCAGATTCGTCTTCGCGTTGTAGCTGGTAAGCCCCCGGGCAGGTCACCTCAACGATCATATAGGGGCCTTCCCAGAGTGGGGAGAGTTTATGCTCGTGCTTCTGATTTCTTCGGAGGACCAGATCCCCCTTGGAGAACGCACGGCCCCGTACGTTGCGCTGATGGTAGAGACGCAAACCCTGTTGGTACTTGCCGACTGGATCATTGCTGCTTCCCTGGCTTCCTCGAGCCGATCGAGGTCTTCATATCTTATCTCATCCGACTGGTTATCGTCGAAACCGGCGACCCTGGGGGACCGGAACTTCAATTCAGTCGGGAGGACGGCCTCTGAGCCATAAACTAGGAAAAAGGGTGTCTGCCCGATCGCTCGACTTGGGGTTGTTCTGAGCCCCCAGAGCACCAAAGGCAACTCCTTAACCCAGCGCGTAGCGTACGGCTTTAGGAGATAGAAGATTCGGGTTTTAAGCCCTTGTAGCACCAATCCATTGGCACGTTCGACCTACCCGTTGCTTCTTGGGTGAGCCACCGAAGCGTAGCAGATTTTGATGCCCAGCTCCTCGCCCCAATCTTGGAATTGCTGCTTTTAAATTGAACGTCATTATTGATGCGATTAGGTACGCCAAAGCGAACGACGATGTCCCGGAAGAACTCGCGTGCTTTGGCCGCTGTGATTACAGCAACCAGCTTGGCTTCAATCCATTTGGTAAACTTGTCGATGGTGACGAAGAGATGAGTGAATCCGCCTTGCGCTCGCTTGAGGGGCCCACCATGTCCAGATTCCAGACGACGAAAGGCCAAGAGACTGGAATAGTTTGTAGATTCTGAGCCGGCATGTGAATCTGCCGTGCAAAGAATTGACACCGTCACACCTGCGTACTATGTCTTCCGCGTCGGTGACAGCAGTCGGCCAGTATAATCCTTGCCGATAGGCTTTTCCTACCAGGGTGCTAGCCGCCGCGTGGTGCCCACATTCTTCTGAGTGGATTTCATTGAGTAGATCTCTACCTTTCTGCTCGGATATGCGACGCCTTAGTACCCCGGAACTGCTTTTTTCTGAAAAGCTCGTCCCCGAATACCTTGTAGCTTTTGCTTCGGCGTGTAATGCACTCGGCGAGGCTTCGATCCTTAGGCAGCTCATCACGAAGAAGATAATCTAAGTAAGGCTGAGTCCACCCGGGATTAATTGATAGTACCTCTGCATCGGGTTCTTGCTGCTTCTCTTGATCTTCTCCCGGTGCAGATGGTAGCTTAATAGACGGTGTGCGTAGTTCTTGGAAGAAAACACCAGTCGAGACTTGCGCCTGAGTGCATCCCATCCGCGCTAATTCGTCTGCTGCTTCATTATCTCGGCGGAGCACGTGTGTAAGCTCCAATCCGTCGAACTTGTCTTCTAACTTTCGTACCTCTTGACAGTAGGCCACCATGCTGTCGCCAATACAAGACCACTCTTTTTGACCTTGGTTAACCACGAGCTGGGAATCCCCGTGTACCATTAACCGCTTGACACCAAGCGAGATGGCGACACGTAGCCCGTGGATGAGTGCCTCGTACTCGGCGCCGTTGTTACTGACGGGAAACAATATCTGGAGGACGTAACGTAACTTCTTTCCAGTCGGCGATATGAGCAAAATCCCAGCCCCGCGCCGCTGAGCATGAGGAAACCATCAAAGTACTTCATCCAGTACTCGAGATTCTCCTTTCCTGCTAGGGTCTGAGCCTCTGTCCATTCCGCGACGAAGTCGGCCAATGCTTGAGATTTGATGGCTAATCGAGGTTTGAACTTTATTTCAAAGGCTCCAAGCTCGACTGCCCACTTTGCAATCCTCCCAGTGGCTTTCTGATTATGAAGTATGTCTCCAAGCGGTAAAGAAGTGACCACCAAAATTTCATGCTCTTGAAAATAATGCTTAAACTTCTGTGATGTGAGTAACACAGCTTATAGAAGCTTTTGCACTTGTGGGTACCTTGTTTTAGATTCGCCCAATACCTCGCTTACAAAGTAGACCGGGCGCTGTACCTTCTGGAGGGAGCCCTTCTCATCCCGTTCAACCACCAGAGCGCTGCTGATGACGTGAGTTGTGGCGCGGATGTAAGTAAGAGGGGCTCCTGGGGCATGAAAGGGACCAACACCGGAGGTGTGGTGAGGAACCTCTTTAGATCTTCGAAGGCTTCTTGTGCTTCCGCTGTCCACTGAAAATCGTCTTGTCGGTGTAAGAGCCTAAAGAATGGCATGCCTCGCACCCCGAGTCGGGAAGCGAATCGGCTAAGTGCCACGATGGATCCAGTGAGCTTCTGCACATCCTTCTGATTGGTCGGAGGCTTCATCTTGATGATGGTGTTGACCTTCTCTAGATTGGCTTCGATCCCCCGACGGGAGATGATGAATCCGAGTATTTTACCAGACAGAACCCCAAAAATGCACTTCTCGGGATTTAGCTTCATCCGATATGGCCTTAGGCTCTCGAATGTCTCGGATAGATCTGTTATGAGATCCCATCTGGATTTTGTTTTTATGACGACGTCATCGTCATAGGCCTCCACATTGAGTTCGAGCTGAGTGTGAAAACACCACTTTATGGTGCGCTGATAAGTCCGTCAGCGTTTTTCAGCCCGAATGGCATTGTGATATAGCAGAAAGCACCAAAAGGTGTAATAAACGACGTCTTGATGCAATCCTCCTCCTTCAGATTGATCTGATGATAGCCCGAGTAGGCGTCCAGAAAACTCAAAAGCTCGCACCCGGCGGTGGAATCCACCACTTGGTAAATGCGGGGGAGCCCAAAAGGATCCTTAGGACACGCTTTGTTGAGGTCGGTGTAGTCGACACACATCCACCATGTCTTGTTCTTTTTCTTCACCAGGACCGGATTCGCAAGCCACTCGGGATGATACAACTCCTTGATGAACCGAGCTGCCAGCAATTTGGTGATTTCTTCCCGTATGGCGTCCTTCCGACCGGAGTAAATCTTCGCAGGCGCTGCTTGATTGGCTTCGCCTTTTCATCGACATGGAGAGAGTGCTCGATCACCTCCCTCGGAACAAGGCATGTCCGAAGGTTTCCAAGCGAAGACATCCTGGTTGGCCCGGAGGAAAGTGATGAGCGCGTCTTCCTATTTGCTGTCGAGCCATGTCCCAATCACGGCTGTCTTGGTCGGATCAGACGGGTCCAACAAAATCTTCTTGGTTTCTTTGGCTGCTTGGATGGATGTTTTGGCCTGTTTTTTGGTGAGGACGTCCCCTTCCTCCTGAAGGGATGCAACCTCCAATCGGATCTTGTCCATCTCAGCAGATGAGTCCAGTGCTTGCGCCATCTCATAGCTTTCGCTGTCGCAAAGCAGGGACTGTTTTACGTCACAAAGGAGGGTGATTACACCATCGGGACCTGGCATCTTTAAGACGAGATAAGTGTAGTTGGAAACGGCCATAGATTTGGCAATCCCTGGCCTTCCCAAGATGGCATGGTATGCCGTCTCGAAATCAGCCACTTAAAAACTCAGACTCTCGGTCATATAGTTATCCTTAGTCCCAAACGTGACGGGCAAAGAGATCTGTCCGAGTGGTATCGCGAACATCCCTGGGATTACCCCGTGAAAAGGAGATGACCCCTGTCGTAGCTCGGAACATGGAATATTCATCTGGTCCATGGTTTTGACGAAAAGGACATTAATCCCGCTCCCGCCATCGATCAGAACCCTCTTCAGTTTGCTTCCTCGCACGACCGGATCCAGCAACAGAGGATACCTCACAGGGAAGGCGATCTGATCCGAGTGGTCCGATCGGTCGAAGGTGATGGGCACCTCGGACCAGCGCAAGTACTTTGGAGTCACGGGCATGATAGCGTTGATCTTCCGAGTGGTAAGCTTTTGCTTCCGCTTGGAGTCATATGCATCAGAGCCCTCAAAGATGTAGCTGATCTCACGCTCAGCGTCCTGGTAATTTCCATCGGGTTTCTTGCCTTGACCGCCCTTAGCTGCCTACTGCTTGGAGTTCTCGGTGAATTTCTGCAGAATAAGGCAGTCTTTGGCAGAGTGCTTTCTTTGTGGATGGAAGGGACATACCGAATCCATAACTTTGTTGTAGTCGTTGTCGTTGGGGGGGCTTAGGCCGATTGCGCTCCATATTGGCGACCATCTCGTCCCCCTTCCACTTCTTATCCTTGGGTTTGTCTTGCTCATCATTAGGTTTCTTCTTGGGGCCTCCGTCGTTGCCACCGCGATGATTCGCGATGCCCTCCTCGGCGTTGGCCTCCTGATCCGCCGTTGTGAACATGGCTTTGAGATTACGCGGGGGTCCCGAGTCATCTGCCTGATCAACTCCTCGGATTTGCATCTGGCGAAGAAGGCATCGATGACTGTTTGCTCCGAAACGCTCCGGATCTCATTCTTCTTCTTGGTAAAGCGCTTGATAAACTCGCGAAGAGTCCCATTCTTGCGCCGATGTAACTGTCCAATCTTCCATCTCCCCGCGGGCCTTTCATAGGTCCTTTGGAAATTGGCGATGAGCTGCTCCTGGAGGTCATCCCAAGACTCGATAGAATTCTCCGGGAGTCCCGTTAGCCAGGTCTTGGCGGTTGGGGTCAAAGCGACCGACAATTAGTTCGCCATGACGTTCTGATCCCCTCCTACCGCGCTGACTGCCAAGGCGTAAACCTGCAGCTAGTTCTTTGGGTCCCTCTCGCCATCGAACTTGTCGATGCCTTTGAGGTTAAAACTATCCGGCCAAACCACTCGGCGAAGATCCGGGGTAAAGGCCCGAATCCCCTCCAAAGGTCGTGGCCGCCTCCGGGTAAAGGCCCGAATCCCCTCCAAAGGTCGTGGCCGCCTCCGCCTCGGGGATCTGCTCCGATGCTCCTGCCGCGTCGACTGGCGGTGCTCTCAGCTTGCTCATCAACACGCCGGCTGTGATGGCAACGAGAGTTTCGCTCGCCGTCGATGCGCTCCCGCCGTTTGGCTTCTATGTCTTGTCGTAGATCATGGGCAGCTGTCTGGCGGAATCACCAGCTGCAGAGGCGCGGGCCCGATTTCGATTGCACATAGAACGACTGCGAGCCGAAGCGGTCGGAGCGGGAATTGCCTCGTTTTGCTGGATGGCAGCCATCTCCACCATAGCCGTCGCTCGAGCGAGGGTCTGGGCGAACGGACTGCCTTCGGGAAGTTGCGGCGCGATGGTCTCAAGAAGAGTCTTCGAAGCGATGACGTTTGCCTGGGGAGTCGTGTAGACCACTTGGTCCCTTAGCTTCACCGCGCAAAGCTCGTTTTGGACGTCGCGGCCGCAGACACGAAGTTGACGTATGCGATCTCGATCCTCCTCTCGACGCGAGTCCGGGTTCGCCGCGCCAGTGGCGGTTTCTTCATACGCGACAAGCGGAGAGGAAGAGTGATGATCCTCCACGCCAAGGACAAAGACTTCTCTGTAATTAAGGACCTCGGCGCTCTTATCTGACTCAGAGTCAGAAACAGAGAGGCTGACTTGTTCGCTCTGTCCAATGGGTTGGCCAGCATTGATGACACCCACGGACATGGCTGGATCTGATCTGAGTGGATCTGATGCACTCGCCGACTAGTTATCTCCTATCCAAATCTCTGAGGAAACCCGTGCGAAGGTCGCAGCGGAATTCTCGAGTCCGGAGAGAAATCCAGCCGAGGGCACTGAGTTGTCGTTGGGCGGAATAGAATCCACACCCATGCGATCGAGCCTACCGAGTCCTTTTTCGTCTTCCTCGGGAAGAGATGCGAAGGTGAACAGCAAGCGGATCAATCCGCTGAAGGTACTTGCTAAATTCTCCAAGCCAAATGGCAATGGGTCACATTGATTGCTCGCACCTTCTTGCGAAGAGATCTCTCCCGGAGGGGAAAGATAAAGATTGCCAACGCTGTCGGCGATGAAGTCAAGGGAGCCAAAACGAAGAGTTTGCCCATCTTCATGGCGACGTGCGGCGATCTTGAAAAAGCCATCTAGCTTGAGAGATGATCTTGACGCTACCCCCTACCTGGCGCGCCAACTGTCGACTGGTGACTAACTGGGGGGTCACCGCCGGCAATGAATTTGTACGAGGGGACGCTAATCAAGAAATAAATTAGATGGTAGCACAAGACCGGGTTATACAGGTTCAGGCCCTCAGCATCGAGGTAATACCGTACTTCCTGTGCTCTGGGATTATGTTTGATCAAGATGCGGGATGCAAGATGACCAAGATGATTACCGCGTATGCTCTATGAGATGAACTATCAGATGATTCGTGCCTATGGCTTCTACCCCCTCCCTTTATATAGTGTAGGGGAGATAGAGTTACATGGTAGCACGTGATTCACGGTACCTAATGCTGTTATGCCGTTACATGTCATGCATGTGTTAATCTCCTAATTACATGGAGATAGATTATATCCTCGGGAACTTCCTTGGAGCTCAAGGCACGTGTAACCAGAGTGGTCTATATCCTTAATCGGCCGACTTGGATCGCCCCCCATCTGCTCCCTTATGGGCCTTCTAGAGGATACCCGGGCCCATGTAGTAAACAATAGGTACTCAATACCCTCAGGAGAATCTAACGCAAACGGCAAAGAGCTTGCATCAGAGGTAGCTGAGAGACTCACCTCATCATCAGAAGACTTGGAGGCCTTTGCCATAAGGCACCTTGGAGGAAGGACCGGCTAGGGGATGAACTAGATGTCGGACTCCCAGCACGCATCGTCATCAGAAGTAGCTGCGACCACCAAACCCGCAGGTAGTTGAGCAGGTGGTGGAGGCACCTATTCAGGGAGGGTGAGCCCGATCAGCGCCTTCCTTTTGTCCTTGGTCCTCTCCTTGGCGCCGCCTTTGCTTGAGGCAGAGGAAGAAGACTCGTCGCTTGTGGTGGTATCGGTCTCCCACTCACCAACGAAGGCTTGCTTCTTGCCATTCTTGTCGGTGCGGCGGAAGCCGGACTTGTATCTTCTGGACTTGTTCTTTTTCTTGTCCTTGTCCTCGTCACTGCTTGACTTGTCCTTGCCCTTTCCCTTGCTCTTGTTCTTCTTCTTGTTCGGGACACGGAGGTGATGTGACCTCGCTGGTTGCAGTCATAGCAGCGGATGAAAGCGAGCGCATTCTTGTCCTTGAAGTTCTTGCGCTTGTACTCCTTGGTAGAGCGGCTAATCACAAGTGTAAGATTATCCATGCTCCTGATCAGTCTTGGACTATGCTGACCCTCGGAGCCGAACTTGTTGTTGTTAGGGCTTGCACTTGACTTGGACTTGCTTGGCTTGGACGTCTTTGCCTTGAGGGCGATGGCATTCTCCTTAGGCCTGGGAGGCTCATCGTCGTCCTCGTCCTTGACCATCATCTCAAATGAGACGAGCTGGCCAAGGAGCTCCCCGGGAGTCATCGTCTTGGACTCCTTGCTTCGGAGGATCACAAACTCCCTGTACCTGTCCCTCGGTAATATTGACATTATCTTCCTGCAGACATCCAAGTCAGTGATGGCGAACCCGAGCCCCTTGAGCTCTTTTACCAAAGGGTTAAGCCAAGAGTACATTGCATTCGCATCCTCGCTATCAGCATTTTGAACCTATCAAATTTTCTTCTAAGGACTGCGATCTTTTCTTCCTTGACTGCATCTGTTCCCTCGTGAATTTCTATTAGAGTTTTCCAAATGTCATAAGCAGTGGGTAAGTTGCTAACTCTCTCAAACACCTCGGTGCTCAAAGCAGAGAACAGAGCATTTCTAGCTCTAGAATCTAAGTCTAACTTAGCATCCTGTTCTCTTGTGGGAACTGCATCCTTTTCTAGCTCAAAGCCCAAAGGTTTCTCTACCACTGCCCAAACTTGATGCCCAAGTGATTGAATGTACGTGGTCATCTTTGTCTTCCAGTGACCAAAGTGCTTGCCGGTGAACAATGGGATTCTATTCCCGGCAATGCTTCCCCCTTCGGGCATTTTTACCCTTTAGCGGTTAAGCCAAGTACACAGAGGGTACTTGCCTTTGATACCACTTGAAGGAAACTACGGCCTAGAGGGGGGTGAATAGGCAACTTTTAACCAATTTTTGGATTTTTGTTAGTTTTAGTTCAATTGAAATGACCCAACTACCAGTTTCTAATTTGCCTAAACTACAGAGCTACGCGGAAACTAATTGCGACTATTGCTAAACGAATGAAATAAATTCTAATGCAATAGCCGAAGCAAAGTACGGAATGTAGGTAAAGGAAATGTAAAGAGAGAAGGCACCTCGATTTTTTAACGAGGTTCGGTGCGAAGCACCTACTCCTCGATGCCGAAGTCACCTGAGAGTGACCGGGACCCTCTCGTCCCTAGCCGGCAATCCACTTGGTAGGCTTTTACGCCAAGAGGGCCAAGGCTCGCCTCCGACCGGGTACACCGAGGCCGGGCTCCGTCACAAGTCGACGGCTATCCCGACACCCCGACACCGTGTGTAGGTGCCGACCACCACGGAGGTGGTATTTGTACAAGAGTTCTTCGGAGGTCTTCGGCTTGACGCGGAACCGGCGGAGACCCGAACCCTTCGCTTGACGTCGACAACATGGCGTATTCCTCCTCGCGCCCGGAGTTGACGTCCACCACGGCTTCCCTCGGACCTCGCTTCCGGCGAAGTTGGGAGCACTCGGTTCCCGCACCAGGTGACCAAGCCCGGGGCTTGGGTTTCGTTGGTGAAGTGGTACTTGGTGGTGAAGCGGTACGGCGCGGTGGGAAGCACTTGTCTTGGCCGGATGAAGCGCGAAGACGGCAAGGCGGAGGCTGAAAACCCGGCGGGAAGGACTCAAAGAGCACACTCAAGCAAGACCCCGGGAGACCTCTCAAACCCTCACCATTTCACCATGAAGACCAAGCCAATCGAGGGGAAAACCAAGGGGAAAAGGAAGGGAACACCTCCTCTTACCTTTCTCCTACCTTTCTCCTTCTTCCCTCTCCTCTCCTCTCTCTCTCTTCCCTAACCCTTGGTGGATGGAGCCATGGGGTGGAGGGAACCCATGGGGAGAAGCTCTCTCATGGACACAAGTCTAAGGTGGATGAAAATAATGAGCTCTCTCATCTCTCACCAACCCCCACGAGCTCCTTGTATAAGCCACAGCCCGACTGGGACACGTGTCAACCATCGGCTCAGTCGCAGTTCAAATGAACAGCTAGGATAGGCTCTGGTCTGGCTCGAACTCCTCACCGAATGCGTCCGGTGAGCCTAACTGGGCTCCCCAGAATGGCGCACGCAACATGTTCGACGATTTGCCCGGCCGCCATCGGACGCGTTCGAAGCCTGATCGGACGCGTCCGACAGAGGGACTGCGTTTCTGGACATCCTAGGATTTAGCCGCAAACAGGATTAGCCTCCCTTGGTTCCGACTCATCGGAAGCGTCCGATCCCGCACCGGACGTGTCCAGTGAACCAGACACGTCAGCTAGCTTGGGAATGCTCTCTAAATCGCTAATCGCACAAACACAGCAGTCAGCTCCCCTTTCCTCTTTTCTCTCAAGCACTCTACCTCTCTTGGCTTAGGATGCTTAGGTCCAGTTAGTTGGGGAGTTTTGTCGGCTTTCGAGGTAGGTTTGGCTGAGGATGATTTCAACTTGGACTTGTTGGGACCCACGTAAGCTTCCGGATAGGTTTAAAGGATTTGGGCGGGAGTTTTCGCGCCTACGGCTTTTGGCTAGACTTGGTGGCTACGAAACCCCCGGATACGACCTGCCTTCCCTCGAAAACTCCCAGGCTCACCTGGTGAAGTTGACCACTAGACAGCTAACCCCCTCGGACACCTAGCACTTTCTCGGACATCTCTCGAACCATCTAGAACCATCTAGCCCATTCCTGGAGAAACAAAGACGAGTGCTCAATGGGACCAACTTGCCAGAGACTCAGACCCGCACAACCCGTGCTCGAGCCTCTGACACGCATGCAACACAAAGACATGTAGAGAATGTGCTAAGCAAAACAATATCCTTAGTTGACGTGGCACCAAATGTGAAAACCTAATTTGGACCTAGTCCTAATGAACTTACACACCTACTCCTCGATGCGGAATCTCCCCAAAGAGAGACCGAGACTCTCTCGTCCCGTGCTCGCAAATCCACTCGGTAAGCTTTTAGGGCGTAAGACCAAGGCTCGCTTCCGACCCTCACACCGAGGCCAAGCTCCTCCACAAGTCGGAGACTGTCCCGACACCCCAGCACCACCGAAGCGGTGCCGACCTTCACGGAGAAGGTATTTGTACAAGTGACGCTTGGACGGAGGCTTGGTTTGACGCGGAAGCCGACGAAGTCTTGGTCACTTGGCGGTGTCCCAGCAACTTGGACGACGAATCCGGCGCCCCCAGAGTTGTAGACGTTCACGACTTCGCTCGGACCTCGAACGCGGCGAAGTGGAAGCACCCGGTCACGAACAGGGTGGCCATGCACCGAGGCAAGGGCTTCGTTGGTGTAGTTGTACGGTTAATGAAGACGAAGCCGGTGATGACCAACAGTGAAGCTCGAGAAGGGCAAGGTGTAGTCTCAAACCCTGCGGGAAAGACCTAAAGAGCACTCGAGATGTAGACCGGGAGACTCACACGAGACCGACCAAAACACGGAGAGAAACACCAGAGAAGAAGGGGGAACCCATCTCTTACCTCTTCCCTTCTCTCCCTCTCCTCTCCTCTCTCTCACCTAAACCCTAGGTGGAGGTGGACATGAGCAAGGGGGAACCCATGGGAGAAGCTCTCAAGAACACACAAGCCAAGGTGGGTGGAAATAATGAGCTCTCTCAAGTCTAAATGGGCAGCCCGAGTTGTATATATAGACCCCCTTGCGACCTGGACACGTGGCAGACATCTAGGAGGCCACAGTTAAAACCTACGGCTCGGATGGAGTCGGCTGGGACTCGAACCGCTCATTGGACGCGTCAGATGAGCCCGCCTGGGCGCACCCAGCCTGTGCGCGAAACCTGTTCGATGATGTGTGTGACCCACATGGGACGCGTCCGATAGCCTTATCGGACGCGTCCGACAGTAACTATGTCGGATGACCCCGAAAGACTTACCCAAATTTCTAGTCGTGCGGCCCTATCCCCAGGTCATCGGACGCGTCTGATGGGTGGCCGGACGCGTCCGGTGGCTCCAAATTTGGCCACAAGATACCAACATCTCTCTCCTTTCTCTCTCTTGGTTCTAGGATACTTGGCGATGTTTGTTGGGCTCATTTGTCGGCTTTTGGACATGATAAGATCGACTCGGCTTCGGATAGGATCGACTCAGGTTTTGGGTGGGAATTTTCACACGTAAGGATTTGAGTGAACTTGGTGGCTACGAAAACAACCCGGACACGTCACGAGGCACCTAGAATCCTTCCGGGCCCTTCCGGTGACTTCGACCCTAAGCAAACTATCCCTCGGACACCTGGCAGTCTCTCGATCACTCTCGAAGGTTCTAGACTCACCTAGACTCAGAAACAGAGACGACGACTCGAGTGCTAAATAGGACCGACCCGCCAGAACTGGGACTCGCAGCTGACATGCTCGAACTTCGAACACACACGCAACCAAAAAACATTAAGAAGAAGGCTAGGAAAATAAAGCCCTTAATTGGTTGACGTGGCACCAAATGCCAAAACCCTAGACCTAGGAGTCCTAGAACTTACACGGGCACCAGCGCCTGGGGGAGTCCGTGGCTGTTGTGCTGGGCGGCGTTGAGGCCAGCGACAGCAGGCTCAGGGGCCACCGACTAGGGTCCCAAGCTGGAACTAGCCCCAAGTGTACCCTTGACAGAAAGAACAGGAAAGGGTTAACTCAAAGAAGAAAAAAGACGAACAAAGAAAAATCCATTAAGAAAGAAGCGGATCTGACCTGAAGGAGCGGCGCCCGAAGCAGATTGCCATGGAAGGAAAGGAGAGTCTCCCGGTCGATGTCCTCGTGGAGGGGGACAGTCTCAGGCTGGGGGCTTCTCTCGCTGCGAAAGTAGGGCATGCTGTCCCGACGGCCGGCGGGATCCCCACCAGTGACTGCTTGGGATCTCCTCCTCCGATCCCGGCCCCGTCAGGCGAGGCGGGGCGCTTGTCGGAGGCGCTCATGGCCACCTCACTCCCATCTCCTGGAGAAGATGGGCCGCCACTGCCACCTCCCCCGGTGGGAGCCAACACACGCACATGCACGTCCCGCGCCGTGGAGTCCCACTCACAAAGTGGGCGGATCGTGCTTAGCGGTGTCGGGTCTAGCGAGGACTCCGGCACTAGCTCCAGCAGCCACACGAGGAGGACCGCAACGCTAACGTTCCCCCCTCCTCCAAAAACCAACAAAAGATCCTGAGAAAGGCGGCGCAACGCAGTTGACGAGAAGGCTTCCCGATTTAAAAAGAATGAAGGGCACTTACCGCCTGGGTACAACCGGGTTTCGTCCCCGTCGCTGGAGAACGTCCAGGACGGCCGCGCATGCCTCCGTAAGGGACAGATCCGGCAGGACAGGAAGTCCACCAGCACGTGGGTCTGGTTGAGCCCGCCTTGAGCTAGCCAGGCGATGCGGCCGGCTGCAACATGGAAGGAGGCAGAAACCTTCGGTAAGGTCCCCCACGAGTCGCGAGGAACCGCGGCTTCGGTGGGCAGACGGAGCTCCTCCCGCCCGTTGTCGTCCCCCACGTACAGTCACTCCTCCCTCCATCCGGTCCAGCCGAGCCGAAGGAAGAAGGGGATGAGATCCTCTTGGTGCTCTTGGCGGCTGATGAGATAGTAGCTCCCCACCACTCCTCCCTACGCATCCGGATGTGCGGTGAAGAAGTGGCGGAATAGCGACATCGATGGCAGCACCCCCGCGAACATCTCGCAGAGGTACTCGAAGATGACTAGAGTGATGAAGGAGTTTTGGGGTTGAGGTGGAGCGCATGGATGCTGTAGAAGGATAGCACTTCCATGAAGAAGTCGGAGTATGGCGGGACTAGCCCCGCCAGGAGCGCCCACATGAAGGAGATGATCTCTCCGGCTGCGTGCAAGGCGTCAAAGAGCCCGCCCTAAGGCAGAGCACTCCTGGTGGAGCGAGGGTCTGCAGGCGCTCCACCACCTCCTCATCGACTGCAGAAGCGGTCAGTGGGAGCGACATTTGGATTTCTAAGAAAGGAGAAAGGAAATACTTTGGAGGGCAGGAGGTTGAAGGCGACGGCGATGCGGGCAAGTGAAGAAAAAATGCCTAAGTCTCGGTGGCTTTTATAGCCCGCGGGAGCGAGAGATCGCTTCGCGCCTCTCCCGCTTCCCACGCGCGCGATCGATGCCCACGACGCTTCGGTTTCTAAACGTCGTGAACCACTTCCCAAGGACGTTGAAGAGAAGTACACAGCGTGGGAAAGTGTTTGGCCCACGCTAGTTGGCACAACGCACGGGTGACGTTTCAACTCCCCACGCGGCTCGCGTCACGGTGCGGGCCCGAGGGCTACTATCGGTACATTTAGTACCAGGGTACTTACACTCAAGGAACTGACGGGTGGCCCTGACCACAGATGGCCCCGTGAAGCCAGTGAAGACCACGGAAGAGGAAATGCACCGGCAAGCATGGGGCGAAGGATGCGAGCATGGCCTCCCCACCCTAGAGTAAGCAGAGCACGCGGCGACCGGGCGAGCACGGACCAAGACGGAGGGCCTGGTCTCCAGGCCAAGGAAGAGCAAGCCACGTGGCGTCCCCGTGAGCACATGCCGCATGGGGACCTACTGTCAGTGGACTCGTGGTGGGACGAATCTTCCCTCCTAAGGAGTCTCCCCCGCGGCGTATCGAGGGCATTGAATGCGCGGGATATGGCGTGGCACAGAAAGGCGCATGATGAGGCCATAGGACGTGCTATGAGGTGAACAGTGGCGGTGCGATAGCGACTGCGCAAGGACGGATGAGGCGGGGCGGTCACTGCAGAGGTGCCAAGCAGCGTCCCCCATCTCGTCAGCCGGAGCAGTTGGGAGACGGACGAGTAGGGCCCGCTGGGCGGATAGGGACGACCAAGTCGCCGCCCGTGTCGGGGTAGTAAATGTCCCTCTCTCTCTCTGCCAACGCCAGACCTCAGTTTATAAAGGGAGCGCTGTGCACGAGAGAGAGGAGGACACTCTCTCTCTCTCTCTCTCTCACACACACACACCGCAAGCTTGTAAGACCATCCAAGAACATCTGATAATCCCACAGGGAGGAGTAGGACTATTACCCGAATCGGGTGTCCGAACCTGGATAATCTTGGTGTGTTTCCCCTGTGATCAGTGAGCTAGATTAGCATTGCATTCTCTCCCACTGCTGAACAACGTAATCCCCCAAGGGGATCTAGTCTGGTGATTTTCCACCGACAAATATCGACTAGAATAATCCCAAAATACTCGCGAATATTGCTTTTTCATCGAGTGAATAGAGTTTTTTCTCCAACTGGTTAGCACGCGAGGTGGTCCTCGGTTGCCCAACACCCTGCAGATGAGCCAGATTTAACGAGCCAAAACGTACCCAAGCGAAGGCTGCCGAGATTGCTCCAAAGATCAGTCCCACGGCCTTCCGGCGAGGCATCCCCGATGTCATTCCTTTCTCGCGGTATATACTCAAACAATTTCGAAAGCACAAATGATCGATAATATGAATCTTAAACTGAGTTTCTTCTCGTTGATTCTGCATAGGAGTCGCGCGCAACCCTATTTGCGGTCAAATCTATTACTATTATTAAAGAGAGGATATTTCTTGGTGTTTCTTCGTCTTCCACCTCCTCGCCCTTCCACCGTCGGATCAGATGGAGTGCTCCTCGTAAACAGCTCGTCGTTGGACCATGAGTTGGAAATCTGAGGAGTTCGGCTCTTATCCGAACCGAGACTGATCGAGTCGGAGTTGGCTCAAGGCACATAGACGTAGACACGTAGGTTTCACCCAGTCTCAATCGCAGTACAAAAGAACACGCTGCCGTCGCTGCTTAATTCTGTTAAGGAACCACTCCCGGCCGACCGGCTTTGGGCCTGGCTCGGCTAAGGGGTGGGGCCCACTTGAATGGACCAGCCAAAACCTTACCACCCAAGCATAAATCGGAGAGGTTCCCATCTATTATGTACATAAGAGAAAAGCAATAAAGAATCCTTCCTCTTCTACATCTCTGTGTTTATCTGTGATTGTTCTTCGTCGTCCACGATCTACGCACTGCTAGGCAACCTCGGACTACACCGGTAGCATGGTTGTCTAACACGTTATCAGCACGAAGCTCTGACGAACGACGCCGGAGATCGGTCGCCGACGAACAGCAACACATCTTCGTCCCCTCCGTCGGCCTAGTTGGGACCCGTTGATCTATCCAACACGATAGTTCACGCATCCCGTCTTTGCCGCAAGAATCGAAGGTATAGATCGGTATTTCCGCGGGATCCCGTTTGAATCTATTAAAGAATTGCAGGAATCTCGAAAATTCCATCGAATTAAAATGCCGATTCTTTGGATCAGCGACAAATGAACGTAAAATCAGAATTGAATCTACTAAAGAATTGCAGAGATCTTGAAGATCCCCATTGAATTAAACTACTGGTTTTCGGATCTGTGATGAACAAGCAGGAAAATAAGCGAGCAGCAAGCACATAAGCGCCGCGCGCCTGCGCACTGCCTGCCGCCGCTGCTACCGCCGCCTCGCACTGCGGCGCCCACGCCTTTCGCGCCGCCGGCGCCACCCACGCCTGCGCGTGGCGAGCCGCGCCTCACGGCCAGAACCAAGACAAGATCGGCGGCGGCTAGGGAAACCCTAGCCGCCCAAGTGTTCCCCATGGCGAACGCCGTGGGCGTAGTAGGCCGACGCCCTAGTAGGCCGAGCCCCACGGACGCCGCCGCAGCCTAACCGCCCCCATAGAGCCGCGACCATGGCCCTTTAGCAGGCTGTTGTCTTGTTGCGCTTAGGCCACCGCCTTAGCAGTTGCCCACAGTCATGGGTCGCGACGCGCCGCCCGAGCCCCTTTCCGCAGACCCTTTGCGGGCCACTCCTAAGCGAGCCATTACAGCTCACCGCCGCCACAGGCCCTCCAAAGAAGCCGCCGTAAGGGTCAGTCCCAAGAAGGCATTGTGCCATTGTAGGTGGCTAGCATGCCATCGAATAGGCCGCCGTGCGGGACCCCGTTATGGGCCCTTTGACAGGTCAAGTAGAAAAGAAAAATGGTGGGCCGTGGGCTAAGTAAGAAAAGAAAGAAAGGTAGGTCTTGGGCCAGAATGAAATAAAGAAAAGAAAGGGGAAGTAAATGAATGGGGCTTGAAATTTGAATTGCATGTGTATTCTTCGCATTGCAAATTTACACTTTGACCCCCTGAATTTGTGAAAAGAAGGGCGCGGGCTAGGCATGAAATAAATATGAAATAGGGGCTATTGGACCGGCTTTCAACGGACCAGACCGAGAAAAAAAGAATGGGCCGGGGCAGATCGAAAAAATGGGGAAGAAAACTTGTTTGCCCTTTAATTTTATGAATAAGTCCTCGGGTTTCCTAGAAATTATGAAAAATTTTCTAGGCTATTGTTTTACAGAAAAATCCTTGGCATTTGGAAAATTACATGAAGTATTTACTGAATTTAAGAATATTGCAGAAAGCCCCCTAAGAATTATGGAAATTCCATAAAGGCCCTTGGAATTAGCTGAAATTAAAGAAAACATATATTCAGGCATGAAAGCATCCTGGGAGTTCTTTTTGACCTCAGTTTTGAATTTGCAAGCTTATTTAGCTACTGTTAATTACTTTTGTGCAATTATATCTTGAATTTGCTTTTGTAATTATCAGTTTTTGCCTGTTTATTATATGAATTGGTAATGGCATATAAGTAGGAATATTGGATATACATGAGAATTTATTAATGAAGTCTATCTAGCACCACTCTCTCCACTAGATTACTTATTGTAATCTTACTAATGAATTTTAAAATATGAAATTGTCGGGTATCATAATTTATGAATTTGAGAAACTGGCCCCTTGTGACCTGAATTATCTCACTTGGACATAGGACATGATGATTGTATTCGGTCCCTAGAAACCCAACACTGTCAATCGGTTTAGGTCCCTGCAAGGGAAAGAAACCTACTGGTAAACAGAACGAAAACACTGCACTTTCTTAGACACCATCTCCTTACCAAATTTTGCATGCATTGTTGAGGGGGAGCACACTGATGCTATGTGCTGCACTTTAGAAGTGGCTTATGAAGCTCAAGCATGATATTCTGCCATAAGTATAACAGGAATTGGTGCACATAAAGTTTGCGGACTATAGAATTATAATCGAGTACAACTCAATATGCATAGAATTTATACGATCCTTCTCTATGTGACAAGATCACAAACGAGTGGATAGTACCTCCCGCTTTTCACCTCAGTGCAATTAGAGCAGCTACTAGGGGTGAAAAACCATTTGTTGGAAGAATGGAAAGAAGAAAAATTATAGAAAATGACCTAGAAAAGAAAGTCAATTGTCCAAGCGACACAGAATACAAGAATAAAGTCATATAATGCAAGCCACATGACCTCTAGGTCAAGATATGCTATAAATATGGCATTTAGGGGCATTGGTCGAAGATTCGCCGTAAACCTGTTGATGAAATTGCGGCTTATTAGACCAAAAGAATTTCAAAGCAGTAGATGTGTCTCACAGTGGTTAGGAAAGAAACCTCTTGGTAGAATATACTTATGAAGAGATACCTTTGCATCACCCATTAATCGTATTAAAGCCACAATAAGTGGATAAAGAAGAGAAGATCTCGACAAATAGAATTGACGCTAAGAGAAAATGCATAATTGTAGCATTTAACTATGCAGAAGTTGCACTATTAGCATTCTCTCTGTAGATTGTAGTCGCTAATAGACATTTTATGAATTTTAGTATAAAGAATTTGAAACTGTCGAAGAGCACACTATTTGAAAGAAAGAATTGAAACTCTCGAAGAGCAAACCTTAATTCTCATGTTCATTATGAATTATCCTATATTCCAATATATACTTTGAAGTTGCAGTCAATATTTGAATTATATGAATTATGAACATTGCCATTGCCTGATTGCAACTATGCATAGAACCAGTGCAGTGCCCTATGGAGATATGAATTGTTAGTAGTTTAGCAACACCAATAAATTTTAAGAGACGACATAAAATTCTATGCGTCTTACATCAGCACTTTAAAGAAGCATTGTTTTACCCGGAATCCATTTTAACTCTCTTAAATTAGAAAGACATCCATGCCGACGGTTTTCGCGTTGAGACCAATGAAGAATGGCAAAAGAATTGTTATGTATTGTGAAGCATGATGGATGTGTGTAATGAATATTAGAATTTTTCCCTCTCCATTTGAATTTGGGCTATACTACATTAGAATGTATTTAGAAGCTCTAATCTCTTTTATCTGGCATCTCAGAATTGCCATCTCAATTATAGAAAAGATGAGGTGCTATCAACTCGCAAGAACATAGTATTAGTATAAGAAATTCCTGAATCTTGAGCTGAGCACTCTGCTATTAAAGGTTAAGTTGAGTTTTCTCCTTGCCTAGAATGCATCGAGGAGAGGTTCGCGGCCGTATGTAACCTTTTGCCAATGGCACTTAATGACATTTTAGTGCTCATAATTGCTTCCTTGTGGTAAGGCACGAGTTTATTCTCTACACAAACCATATGTTCGTGAAGCAGATCTCGCAGATCATAAGAATTAAAGAATATATTATCTGATCATCACTATGAAGTCCAAAATAAGAAGGACATGCTAGCTGATCGATGATCATTGAACTGTACTAAATACCAATGAAGAGCACTATATCTCATGCCCGAGCGTCGTGGACTAGAGATGTCCGGCCGCACTTGCTGAGTTATCATATATTAAATAAAAAAATAGAAGCCCGACAAGCAGCCCTCATCAATTAATGAAGGGACACGTAGTTCCACAACATCCGACTAGTGCAAAGAAAAGAAATTTCTCAATTTGAATGCAAGTTTTATGTACCTATACCACACTTGCAATGAATTTGAAAATGACTGAGGATCAATTCCCATCATTAGGGGGGAGGAATAGAACCCTGAAGAGAAGAATGCCGGAAAAGATGTGGCTAACATCAGACACCACTAATGCATTTCCACGCATTAGCTGTACTAGTATGAATTTAAAGTAATAAAACAATTAGCAAATGAACTGTCTAATCATTTTTGTGATTTGAAGGATGTGATCAAGTCGCATTACTGACAATAATGCACCAGAGAGGATCGAAATACCATAGAAGGTATCCCTCATTCTGTTCCGAGGCCTCAAAGAAAAGGACAGAAAATCTGGTTACTCGAATCCCAAGTATCCGGAGACGCTTGGAGAAAACGGATAAGAGTGCTTGCCACAACCGATCACGAAAATGCCCCAAAGAAAATAGAAGGGGAGTCAGTTAAGACCTGGCACTGGTGAGCAGCCTGCTAGCGAGGCACTCCCAGATTTGAAATTACCGGTACAAGAAGAAAGAATTAAAGAAGAAGCCGAAAGACATGCAAATGAGCGTGCTGAAGGGCGTGCAGACAAGCATGTGAATGCGTACATCGGCAACCATCTAAAGGTCCTTGCTCCGCGATTAGGAAATAGCGGTCAGAGCGAGTGAGGGTGCAAGAAGCACATGTGCACGAAGCACCCCATGAAGAAATGGCCATAAACTCTATGCACTCCGGGGAAATATTGAATAGAATCACAGCCAATGTTGACATATAATTTGTAAAGAAGATTGCCAAAACAATTGAACACGATCCTGAGCCTGCATCTCTCTTTGAGTATAAGACACGGCTGGACCGAAAAGAATGAAAGAAGGCAATCACCGCGGAACTAAACAAAGGAGAAGTGCTTAGGCCTCTGCGCCGCACATTCCCTCGTGTATGCCCCGTGGGCCTTTGTTCGAAAGGAGAAATAAATAAAATAAAGCGGTATGGTACAAAGCAAGGCTGATAGCACAATGTTTCACTCAGCGCCTTAGCGTTGATTATGAAGAAACTTATTCCTCGATCATGGGTAGTGTAACCTTTAGATATCCTTATCTCAATGGCAGTACTCAACTGAAAGTTGAGAAAGAAAATGAATTGAATGGATGTTATAACTGGAAAGAGACTTGGATGGACTTTTATATGAAGATACATGAGTATCATTGTCCTAAATCAAGATAGAGCTAATAGAAATCTGTATAGTGTAATCCTTTGCATTACCATACAGACTGAATAAAAGAATAATACATATATTGAAAGTATGAGAAAGAGATGAATGGATTGGCCATTGCAGCTTGCGCGCTCTTTCTATAGCACCGAGCGATGAGAAGAGGTGGGTTTGATACGGCAGCACTTTTATGTCCCTCTGCGAATTACAGGCGCTTCAAAGACAGCGCAACCAATAATTTGGCTCGCTATGTTGGCTGAATTCCCCTCAAATAGCTCAAAATTTTCTGTGTCTCTGGTCAAAATAAATAGAAGTCAGTCAATATCCAACCTACATCAATCAATGGCACTCATAGATGACAACTGATAAAGCGGAGCTATCAAAACATTCAGTTCATGCACACTGTTAATGAATTGTGGAACTCAGGTTTCATATCAATCCCAATTTCAAGCAACGTTCTAATATGTTGTTTTGACAGTAATAGGATTATGAAATAGAATCACGGCCCAAAAATATTTCCAAGACATACGCCTGGTGTGAATTTGGGCAAGAGTGAACAGCTGATGAGAACACGGGGCATTGGCTTAGCCTAGATCCTGGATCTCATCAGAGCTTGAGGAGTTGAGAGCAAATGTGGTCACTGATCAGCAGCAAAGAAGGGAATACCAGAAGTATACATAGGCTGAAAGAAGACGACATAGATCAATTTTGGAAGAATTATAGTACCAATGATGGAAGGGTCCAAACAACCCTGATAGAAATGGTTATTCATAAGCTATGCTTATTCCAAGGTACTCCCTCCGTTTCATAATACTTGTATTTCCAGTTTTGTCCTAAGTCAAACACTTCTAACTTTGACCATCAATTTCTAAAAGTTCATATAGTTTGACTGCATAAGATTCATATTTTTGGATTTACCATGAGAATACTTTCATAAGAGATAATTCACATGTTGTTAACTATAAGAATTTCTAACAATTGAAGGTCAAAGATAAAAATGTTTGACTTAGGACAAAACTAGAAATACAAGTATTGTGAAACGGAGGGAGTACTAATTATCACCATATCAATGTTACCAACAAAGTGAATTGCTGAGTGCTTCGACTCTTATATCAAAATATCAGTTATGGTGTAGTGCAATTAGAGCTGGACAAAAAGCTCGGGCTCGATGAGCTACTCGAAATGGGATCGAACTCGAATCGAGTTCGGATCGAGATCAAACAGTAACTGAGCCGAGTTTGAGCCTGCCTTTGAGCTCGATTGTATTTTGAGCTCGGCTCGAGCTACTCGGTTTGAGCTCGAATAGCTCGTTTAGTAGATCGAACAGAGGGGAACTAGGAACATCCATCAATACATTATACACAGGAATGGACAAAAAAACTCGGGCTCGATGAGCTACTCGAGCTCGGATCGAGATCGAACAGTAACCAGGCCGTGTTTGAGCCTGTCTTTGAGCTCGGTTGTATTTTAAGCTCGGCTTGAACCAAACCAAGCTCAAGCCTGCATTTCTTCAGCTCGCTAGTGCAATGGTTGAAGAAGCCACACCCCCCCACAGTCCAAGGAACTTTAAAACTGTAACATTTTTTTTATGTATATAAGCTTCCGGCTCAGGGTTTATGCAGAATACTTTGTCATAACTGGCTAATTAAGTGTTCGTTCTAATCCTTTGCTGGTTGCTGGTGTTAAAAACATGTTAGTACAGACACTTGGATATGCAAAGATTTGCAGAATGCTAGTGTAAGATGCAGCAAGCTAGATATTTCAGTTGGTGTCCATCAAAGAACAAATTAAGTGGGGTCAGCGGCCTTAGCCTGTAAATGACAGATATAGCGATTATAGCCTAAACAAGTAAAAGAGGGAGATGCTTACAAGGACAGGGCAGCAACCACAGGCATTGCAGAATCCATCAAACGGAATTGGTTATTCCATTTGTATGTGTGAATATGCTCACTCCATTGCAAGATATCCTCATTGTTCAATATCTTCATGGCAGTCAAGGTAAAGTCCACCCTGTTTGTGCGAGTGGCCTTAAGTTGGCGGACTCTGATGGAACAGAAGCCGTTGTTACCCATGGGGCAGAAGAGAGGCGAGGGGATGTTTTCCTTTGATGGCAGCGCGGTCTGGAGCTTTTGGATCGATAACCAGGTAGCCGGGTTTGAATTGGTGATGGACATGGACATACGGAACACAGTGGCAACGGCGGTGAGAGGGTTGCAGGCAGCGAAGAGGTTGCCACTGCCACCGAGGGGCACGGCGTGGCCAGCAAAAGGCAGGTTGTCATCATAAACCTTCTCCCAAGCTCCCTTCACCACATGGAAACCATAGGTGCCTTTGCCTGCCATGAATTCTGGTTGCGGGGAGAGCAAGATGTGCGAGCCCACGGCAGCATAGGATGTGACTGTGATTTGGGGTGGGTCGGCAAACTCATAGGGGTCCAGGGCGCAAGGGAAGAAGGGTGGTGGCATCAGGGAGCTCCAGTCGGGCGCACCTACGCAGTCCAAGGAGGGGATGCCGTCGTTGAAGCTGAGAGACTGGAACCATGGCTGGAAGTCTAGGTAGGGCACCACCCGGGGGCGGCGCGAGATGACGTACACCACGCCGCCGTGCGAGATCAGGACGGGTTCGTGCATGGGAAACACGAGCGGCGGGCCCAGGAACGTCTCCGATCTGCTCGGGACGAAGATGACGATGGGTCCTCCTCCGACGCCGACGATACAGGAACGCACAGAGACGAAGGACATGCCATGCTTGGTGCCGTCTAGGCCGGCGACGGTGCGGGCGCGGGCGGCAGGTGCGTCGATCTTGATAACACAATGGTTATGGGCCGACGACCGCTCATGCCCTTGCTCCACCTCCGCCACAAGGAAAACCGGACTGAATGATGATTTCACCTCCCCCGGCCCCGGCACATCTAAAATCGGATTGAATGATGATTCCGGACCCCCCGACTTGGCCAACTCTTCCACCTCGCCGTCGGCATGCTTCCTCTTGGCCGCCGTCTTCGAGAGGAGGAAAGGGGAAAGCTTGAGCTAGGGGCTTGGTCGGTTGTACGGAGTACCCCACTTTGTACTCGAGACCACCCGATTCCCATCTTCGCTTCGGACTCATCGTTGCGCTAGATAAGGAACCCCACGAACTGGCTGATGGCAGTATGATCCTGTTGCTCTGTTATTCAGCCCATCTTACTTTACTTACCATTTTCGAGAGACCACAGACTCTTCACTCGATATTTATAGACCACGGACTCTTGACTCGATACGTATAGACCACAAACTGCCATAATTTTCCAGGAGTTCGCTATCAACTTGATACGTAGAAACCACGGACTCTTGACTCGATACGTGTAGACCACAAACTTTTAACCCGATATGTATAGACCACGGACTCTTAACTCGATACGTATAGACCACACACTCTTGACTTGATACGTATAAACCACGCAATCTTGCCCATAACTCGATACGTATAGACCACGGACTCTTGCCCATATATACATATACACGGTATTAATTTTTCTCCCATTATAAATCTTCCTAATTTTTCATAATTCTTCCTAGACTAGAACTAACAGCCTAGCACCCGTAGAGACCATAGACTCTTGCCCATATATAAACGGGATTAATTTTTATTCTCCCGTTATAAATCTTTCTAATAATTTTTTTTCCTGATTCTTCCTAAACTAGAACTAACAGACTAGCACAGTAACACTATAAATAGGACGGGGGTAGGCACGTACGCCCCAATCAAACATACTCATACATACGAAACGTTTGCTCGGGCCGGGGGGTGGAATAAATTCAGGACGGACTCTTGCCCATAACTCGATATGTATAGACCACGAACTTTTACCCATATATATATATATATACACGGGATTAATTTTTATTTTATCATTATAAATCTTTCTAATTTTTTCTAATTCTTCCCAGACTAAAATTAACAGACTAGCACTCGTAGAAACCACAACTCTTGCCCACATATAAACGGGATTAATTTTTATTCTCCCATTATAAATCTTAGTAATAATTTTTCCTTATTCTTTCTAGACTAGAACTAACAGATTAGCACAGTAACACTATAAATAGGGCAGGGGTAGGCACTTACGCCCCAATCATACATATACATACAAAACGTATATCCGGGCCGGGAGGTGGAATAAATTCAGGAGTCCATATAAAAGTAGGAGTATCATGTAGCTCTGTTAAGAATACGCTTCGTTATCCTCCTGTCCAAGTCAATGCGTGCGAACATATACAACCTATTAATTAAGTTTGCAGCTATCGACGGTTGGGATATTGACCCAAGTCAACCAAGGTTCTTCAAGGAGGAGATAGGAGACACGCCGAACAACCACCAACAACAAATGAACAGAGAGGTGGGGTTTTATCCTGGTTCAGGTCTCTCGGGAGAGATAATAGCCCTACGTCCAGCCTTTCTTATATATCAAAGATGAATACAAGAGATGGCTCGACGAGACGAACAAGTCTCGGCGAGATTATGGTGTATAAGTGCGACAATGCAATAATCAGGTGTCTGTGAGATGCTAAAAGCTAGATCAAGTCCCCTCTACACGCCGTAGGGGCCTTGTTTATATAGTGCAGAGCAAACCGACCTACTGAGGAATATCGGGCCGGGCTAACTACGAGACCGTAACGAACTCATACATGCCAAATATAACCTACAGTAGATAAGGTAATCTCCTAATCTTGGGGATCACGACTTCCAATCCAATCCGGGAAACTAACATCCGGGTCTTCACGTAGCCGCGCAGAACTCTTGTTCGAGTAGGACTCAAACACGATTCCTTGGCCTTTACGCACTATGCCAGCCAGGAGGCTGTTCGGCAAGACGCATATGGGCCAGATAGAACCTTCCAGGGAACTGGGCCCTGGCAGGCTGTTTGACTAGGCCGTCAGGGAGTAGGCCATGGCAATGAGCCGTAATTCTATCCCCGACAGCTAGCCCCCGAGACTCAAGTGGAATATCTCACTAGAGTGGGGTCTTCCTCTTGAGACTCCAAGTCATGAAGAGGGAAATTTTGCTGCTACAGAGACATGTAACAATCGACCGAACAGGTTAAGGTCAAACCGAACAAGACGCGCTCGGGACCGAACAAACCCGCCCAATGCCGAGCAACTCTGTCGCGTCGAACAGGGAATTGCTTCTGCCCGAGCAGAGTACCCAACCTTCGCAGGGAGACACGGAAAACTAGCCGCTAGCGGAACTCCAACCATAACTTCCTATCATTGCAAGATGAAAACAAAGCGACCGCTTTACCCGGTCGTTGCGGTAAAAACTAGCCGCTTGTGACAAAACCGCTGCAGAGCTGCCAGACGGGACTATAAAACACCCAAGCCGCCCGCGCCACCATACGCTCTCACGCCTTTCCTCTCTAAGCCCTAGTTCCAACCAAGGCCAAGATCAAGCACCCAAACTCCACCACCACCACCTTTCGTCCATACGGGAAACGCTTATGGCTAAATTCACCCGGCACTAGCTCGATCGAGAGAGGACCAAGGTCTGGGAGGAGGAGGGCTACATTGACACCCAGAGTGGAGGCTGCCCGAGAGGAGGATACTCCGAGCCGCCGAGGAGAGTTTCGACCAGCAGATTCGCACTGCTCGGATTGAGGTCTCCCGATAGCGACTTCGTCGAGGCCTTCTTGAACATCAGCGGATTGGAGGTGGCGAACCTCAATCCGAACTCCATCCTCCAGATGGCCGTCTTCGCACACTTGTGTGAGGGCTATCTGGGCATCGATCCTCCGGTGGGGCTGTTCCTCCACTATTATACAGTGACGAGGAGCAGCTCCGCCGCTTCGGCGCTGGGGTTTTACTACCTCAAGCTCCGGGCCACCGCCGACGACGCGCTGTACCCTCGCCCACCACTGCTCGACTCGATGGGCACGTGGTGGGTGAGGTGGTTCTACAGCAAGCGGAGCGGCGACAGCAAGCTCGTCTTCACCGGGAAGGCGCCGGAGAAGGGAACCCCAATGCCTCGGCCGGAGATGTTCGACGAGGATTGGTACCTGACAAGGAAGATCGCCTCCCTCGTGAGCCTCGGGCTCACGCAGGCGAGATAATCCGGGACTTCCGGTGAATAAGGATCTGTCATTCTGCAAGGAGAAGGCCCTATCCTTCTATAAGATAGAGGATGGGAAGACATTTCGAGGAGAGCACGGGTAAGTGCCTTTAAGACTCAACCTTTACATTGATTATTTCCTCCAACAGAACTAACGATCCCTTCGCCGGGCGGAGAAGCCAACCGACGACGGGTGACCGAAGGGTTGACGCCATGTCAAGGCGGCGAAGAAGGACGGGAGGTCACCGGCGAGGTGGCGACACCTGCCAGCAAGAATGTGCTTGTCCGCATGCACGAGGTAAATCACTTATACCCACTCAGATTGCTAGATTTGCACCGTTGTTTTTAATGCTAATGTTCGCTTCTCAAAACGCGCAGGAGGACCAGCTGATCCTTGGAGGGATCGTAGAGGAGCTCTCCGGGTCTGAGAAGGAGAAGGCGAAGAAGGGCAAGGCTAAGGTGGCCACAAAGCCCAAGGTGACGGCCGAGCCGACGCGGAGCTCGCCGCGCCATGGCGGCCGCCAATCGTCAAAGAGATCATCTGTGGCGACGGAGCGCACCGAACAGAAGAAGCGGGCGCGCGGTCAACCCAGCGGGAAGAGACCGAGCCCCTCCATCCTCGCCGAGCAAAGCGACGAAGAGGCAAAAAACATGACCCTTTGGCTTAGGCGTTACACGCAGGCTCACCCGGGCCATATGGCGCGGCTACAACAGGTCGCCGAGCAGAGGAGACTCGAGGAGGAGGTCGCGCGCAAGGAGAAACTTCTTGCGTTGCGCGAGAGGAGTGCTCAGCTCACCAGAAAGCTGAGCTCATCGCCGCGAACGCCCAAGGGCCAAGGCGGAGAAGCCGCCAAGGAGCCCCCGAGGAAGAGGCGGAAAATTCCAGCGAAGAAGATCAGGATCAAGCCTTCCACGGCAGGTATGTAGAAATCGATCTTTTGATCTCTCAACCTTCTGACCGCATTAAACTTAACGATCATCTCTTTTTAATCAGCTGCCCAAGAGGAGACTGCCACAGACGACGTCGAGGAGGCGCTCGAGCGGTCGCTGCTGCCCGAGCATCTACATGGTGCATCGCGGCGGAGGTGGCCACCTCAAGGACAAGTTAGCGGCGTGGAGCTCGCTCCCGCCAGCTCCAGCCGAAAGTACTGGCGCTCAAAGGCGCGGTGGAGCGGTTGGAGGCAGAAGAGGCGGCGCGCGGCGCCACGGACAGCGGGGCCAAGACGAAGACTCCGGGAGCTGCCCAGGGTGGGACCGAGCAGCCGGTCTTGCCAGGCACGTCGTCGCAGGGGCAGCTCACCCCTGAGGCGACGGGATTCTCTGGCGAGCAGGGCGAAATCCCCGCCGCCAGGGAGCAAGAAAAAGCCCCCGAGCAGGTCGCGCAAGTCGCCTAGCCCGAGGAAGCACCGGTGCCACCCAGCGGAGTGGCCCCAGTCTCGCCCGAAGACTTCGGGCGGAAGAGGAAGAGGAAGAGGAGGGGAGCGCGGAGACGAAAGTGCTTCGCCCGTCGCTCCTGCTCCCGAGCAGACGCGCTCCCGCGAGAAGAAGGAGCGAACAAGGCGGCGACGGGAACAACGCACTGTCTCATCCAAGACGGCGGGCTTCGGACGATGGCCTCGAGGACCGCTGGCCAGGATCAAGCGCAGACTTGGGAAGGTAAACACCAAGACCGCGCCTAGCTCAGTTGGGTAGCTTCACCGCAAAAGCGGCTAACTAGTTTTCTCTCTCAGGTCTTAAAGGACACCATGGAGGAACTCGAGGACGGCGTCACCATCGAGCGGAGCGCCGTATTGGCGTCCCTCCGGAAGCACCTCCGGACGAGGGAGTCCGAGGCAGAGCCCTCTGCACTAGCCCAAAGTCGAAGCCGACTGAAGGCGAAGGTGAAGAAGCTCAAAGTCCAACTGACCGAAGAGAGGCGTTCCTGCTAGTCTCTCCTAGGAGAGGCCGAGGAGCTTCGCGCGCAAGCCGCCAAGGCGAGCACCGCAGAGGAGAAGCCGGGCCGCACGAAGTGGCTCGAAGAGCAGCTTGCTGACGTTTCCCAATGGCGGGACCAGCTCGCGGCGGAAGCCAAGAAACTCAAGTCCCAGCTCGCCAAGGAAGAGCAAACCTCCGCGGATCTCCAAGCAAAAATCTCAACCCTGTGGGCTTCACAGGAAGAGATTGAGGAGATGCACGGGATGGCGGTGAGGGCGATCACCGCAGAGAAAAAGGTCAAGGAGCTGGAGGAGCAGCTCAAGACCGCCGAGCAGTGAGTTGGCCAGAGCGAGGCTCAGACCGACCGGCTGCGTGCCAAGACCGAAGAGGTCGAGGCCATCCTGGCGGAGGCTGCGGCTCAAGCCAAGCGGAGTAAGGAAGAGATCGAACGCCTCCGAGCTGAAGCCCGGGAAGGAATCAAGGCTCAAGGTGAAGTCGTGCGCCTCAAGTTAGAAGTTGAGGAGCTAAAGGAGCAGCTTGCTCCTAAGTAGCACCGTGGCTGTAACCCGAAATAGCCTTGTACCTGAAACTTGTGATTCACGAAATAAAGTACTTACCTGTCTTCCTGCAAAAAAGAGCAGCAAAAAGACAAGAACGAACAGAAACTAAGAAAAAAGCGAACAGCGCTAGGAAGTTTAAGAAAACCGGTAGAGCGCTTTGCCTAACTCCCGGCCCCCGTTGTGCAGCTGCTCGAAAACCTGAGTTTGCGAACTCGAACAGGTGCACAAGAGAAAAGAGTGACACCCTAGCCCCCGGTACGGACGATGCTCAAGAACACGAGTTTATAACTTGAGCACGTCGCGTAGAGAGAAAGAGCGACACCGTATTTTGCCCGATTTGTTCCATAGTCCGCTTTCGTTGACGTAAGTTAAGCGATTCAAAGAGTAACCGAGCAAGGAAAGTGCCTCCGCCAAGGGGCTTACGAGCGAGACTTTGCCAAGTGGTCGTGCCGCGAGAAGTGCCTCTGCCGCGGAGGGCTTACGAGAGCATACTTAGCCGCAAGGTGGAAAGGCCGTGTTACGCAACCCTGAGTTCAGGAACTTATCGAAACTAGATATGGGTAGGGAAAAATCCTTAAGATTGCGGAGTCAAGAGTTCGCAAGACCGGACAGCCATCAAGTGTTACCAGAAAAAGAGTAGTCTGAGAAGACAAGTAGTGAAAAGGGGCACAGAGGCCGCGAGGATTCACTGAGAATTGGATTGAACTTTACATGGTGCCCGAGAGACTTGGACGAACTAAGGCGCCAAGTTTGACAAAAGCCGGGTTAAGCAAACAAACGAAGACCTACACAAAGAACTTACGGTCGGGTCGATGTTCCAAGTCTTTGGTCACCACTCCCGTCCTCCATTGCCAGCGGACAGCCCCGGCGAAAGCAAAGAAAACGACCGTGAACGGGCCCTCCCAACGAGGAGTTAACTTGTTGGCATTGGACAAAGCATCGACACGGCGCGAACGAGGTCGCCCGCCTTCAAAACCCTTGGTCGAACTGATTTGGCGGCGTCTGCGTGAAAATCTTGCCGGTAGCGCCATTTCGACTTGTGCCCGTTCGCGTGTGCCTTCGAGGAGATCGAGATCGAGCAAGCGCTCTTGCTCGTCGTCAACTAAGTTGACCGAGCTCGTGCGAGGCGAACCGAGTACAACTTCGGCTGGCAGGATGGCTTCTGCACCATAGACCAATTGGAAAGGAGTTTCTGCGGTTCGGTGGCCGTCAGAAAGCGAATCGCCTGAGGACGGAAGGAACCTCGTCAACCCAGGCTTTGTTATGCTCACGGAGAGCAGCAAATACCCGCCGGTTGATACCCTGGACTATCTGTCCGTTAGCTCGCCGATCGCTTCCATTGCTCGTGGATGCGCCACGGGGCGAAGCGAACCTTGGTGCCCGGTGCTCGCATATTCTCGAATAGCTCGCGGGAATCGGTACCGATTATCTGTGATCAGCTTGTGGGGGATCCCGAAGCGCATGACCACGTTGCTTTTGAAGAAGCGCACAGCCGTTTTGGCGTGAAGAGAAGACACATGCTCTGCCTCAATCCACTTTGTGAAAGTATCAATGGCGACGAGCAAGTGTGTGTAGCCCTTGTATCCCTTGGGAAACGGGCCGAGCAGATCCAGACCCCATGTGGAAAAAGGCCAAGATGGAGGGATTGTTTGGAGCTCTTGGGCGGGCTTGTGTGCCTTCCGGGCGTGAAATTGGCAAGCCTTACACTTAGTCACGATGTCCCGGGCATCTTGTAACGCAGTGGGCCAATAATAGCCCATACAAAACACTTTGCCGACCAGAGTCCTGAAGGAGGCGTGGTTGCCACAGACACCCTCGTGTATGTCCCTAAGAAGGAACACACCCTCCTGTTGCGAGATGCACTTGGAGAGAACTCCCAGAGCACCTTGACGGTAAAGGATGCCATCCACAAGCTTGTATGGAGCAGGACGCCTTATAAGCGGGAACGCTTCGGCCGTCGTCGGCGTGGTCCCATCGCAAGGTACCGGACAAATGGCGTTGTCGATCCGCGACACTTTCGATAACGGAGACAGCACCACCTGTCTCTGTTGCCTCGTCCGAAGACGTGATTGAGGGCTTGTGAAGGTGCTCGACGAGCACCCCTGCCGGATCAGATTCTCGTGAGGATCCATACTTGGATAGCTGGTCGGCCAAAAAGTTGTCCTTTCTGGGCACGAAGAGCACCTCGAAAAATCGAAAGTGCCGCTCCAACTTCCTCACTTCAACCAGGTATCGCGCCATTGAGTCATCGCAGCACTGATACTTCTTGTTAACCTGATTGATGACCAGCTGTGAATCTCCCTTCACAGTCAGCGGTTGGACGCCAAGCGATTTGCACGCTTTTAGTCCCGCGAGGAGGGCCTCGTACTCCGCAGCGTTGTTAGTCGCCGCGAAGTGTAGTTGGATAGAATATCGAGTTGCTCTCCTTTAGGGAGATGAGAACAAAACCAGCCCCGAGTGTCCAAAGTCGCGAGCCATCAAAAACATGGTCCAAGGGGTTCATCGGGTTGATCGGGAGCTTCACAGGATTTGGGACGGCAAGTTCATTCAAAGAACAAAGTCAGCTAGGACTGTTACTTAATAGTAGTTCGGCAACAAATAACAGATCAAACTCGCTAGTTCCATTGCCCACTTAGCTATACGTCCGCTAGATTCCTTGTTCGTAGGATTTCTCCCGAGAGGAACCCGGTCGGGACCGAGATTTGATGCGCTGGAAGTAGTGGCGAAGCTTCCGGAGGACATGAGCAAGGCGAGAGCAACACGGACCTCGTGGTAACGCTCCTTTGATCCGTGAAGTACCTCGTTCACGTAATAGATTGGTCATTGTATGCCTTCCCTTTCGACCGTCAAGATTGCGCCACCGCTTGTGGCGTGCAACCTAGGTACAGCAGAGCCGCCGCCATGCCGCGGGTAGTCGAGACGGGAGGATCGACAGTATTGCTTCAGATCGAAAGGATCTATCGGCTTCTTGATCCACTCGAAACCATTGTGCTTGCGCAGGCCTTAAAGAAGGGCAGCCCGCGTTCGCTTTGACGGAAATAAATCGCTTAGAGCAAAACCATCCGCCACGTGAGACTCAGACCTCCTTTACGGTAGTTGGAGCTGCATATTTTCAATGGCCTCGATTTTTTCGGGGTTGATGAAATACCTTGCGTAACCAATAACATAACCGAGCAACATTCCGGATCGAACACCAAAGGTACACTTCTCTGGATTTAATTTTATTCGATGTCCGTGAGATTACGAAAAGTCTCGGCCAGGTCTTTTACATGATCTGGAGCAAACTTGCTCTTTACAACTATGTAAATCGACATAGACCTCCGTGTTTTTCCGCGCGATTACGGGAAAGTCTTCTCCATTGTTACTGAACGTGGCTTTGCATTGCGCAGACCGAAAGACATGGTCGTATAGCAGAAAGTGCCGAAGGGGTGATGAAGGCAGTTTTCTCTTCATCCTCGGGGAAGATGCTTATTTGGTAATAACCGGAGTAAGCATCCAAAAAACTCAATAGCTGGGCATCCATGATCGATCGACCACCGGTCTATACGAGGCGTGGAAATTGTCCTTGGGACAAACAGCGTTCAGACCTGTGTGATCGACACACATCCTCCACTTGCCGCCTTTCTTCTTTACAATGACAGGGTTGACTAGCCACTCGGTGTGGTCAACCTCGCGGATGAAACCAGCAGCGAGCAGCTTGCTAAGCTGATCTTTGATGATCCCCTGCTTGAAGTCCGAAAAACGACGAAGCTTCTGGCGAACAGGCTTTTTGTCCGGCCGGACGGCCAGTTTGTGCTCGATAACCTCCCTTGGGACTCCGGGCATGTCAGATGGCTGCCAGGCAAACACATCTGCATTAGCTCGAAGGAAGGCAATGAGCTCGCTTTTCTATTTGGGGTCCAGATTGGCCCTGTGTAAATGATCTTGGAAGTATCATCAAGGACGCGGAACTTCCTTGGTTTCTCCCCGACCGAAGGAGACCCTAGTCGCGTCTGAGACTTGGTCTCTGCGGAACTTCAGAGACAGCGGCGGAAGCTGGTCGACCAGGATATAGGGACCGCCATCGCAATTCAGAGCAGCTTTGTAGTTGCCCTTGACCGTGATCACACCGTTAGGACCCGGTATCTTCACGCAATGGTAAGCGTGGTGGGTCACGGTCATGAACTTGCCTAGTGACGGCCGGCCCAAAATCGCGTTGTACGTAGATAGGAAATCAACCACGTCAAATGTGATCAATTCTGTCCGGAAGTTGCTCGGATTGCCGAAGGTAACGGGCAGGACGACCTGCCCCAACGGCTTGACAGCTTCTCCCGGAACAATCCCGTAGAAGGGCATGGCGACTTCCTTCAACTTGGAGCGAGGAATCTGCATCTCGTACAAGACCTTTGCTGAAAGCAAGTCCAAAGCGCTACCGCCGTCAACTAAGACACGGCCAACTCTGGCGTTGCTGATGGTCGGAGCGACCACTAGAGGGAGACGCTGAGGCTTGGTCATCCCAGTGGGGCAATCCTCCTGAGAGAAGGAGATGGGGACTTCGGTCCACTTCATTGACTCAGGCTGAGGTTTTGCCTTTTCAACGTTGTGGACCTCCCGAGCAGCTTGTTTGAGGCTGCGCCGAGAGGGATAAGCCGAGGAGCCGCCGAAGATGACGGCGATATGGTTCACGGGCTCTTGATATTCATCATCATCTTCCCGATCACCATCGTTGGTTTGGCGCTTGGCCTTACCGGCATCACCTTGTTCGGGCAGGGTGGGCATTGGGCCCTTGCCGTTGTAGAAATCTTCGAGCTTTGCAGCCCAAGTTCTGCAATGGCGTATGTCGTGCCCGTAGTGTTTGTGGAACTTGCAAAATCGGTCGCTTGGACCTTTCTTGCCTTGTCCGCCTCCCTGAGCAGGCTTTTTGCCCTTGTAGTTATTGCTGGGCTTCTTCTGTCTATCCTTGGGAGGAGGTGCGCGATCTATACCTGCGACGGTATTGTTCGCATCACCTTTATTCTTCTTCTTCTCGGACTTCTTGTCACCAGGATTGCTGCTGCTCTTCTTCTTTTCTTCTACACCAGGCTGGGCGGGCAGCTCGCCCTTGTCGAACGCCTTCTTATACTGAACACGCTCCGCCGCGTTGGCGTAGCGATCAGCCGCCTTGAACAAGTCGTTGGCGGTCCAGGTCTCATTGATCTCGAGATCCTGGGTGATCCGCTCGTCGCGGACTCTGTTTTTAAAGGCGCGGACAACAGATTCATCCGAGATGTTCGGGATCGTGTTGCGAATCTTAATGAAACGCTTCACGGTTGCGAGGGTCTCCCGCTCATCCGGATCATCCGTGCAGATCATCCTCCTTGCCCAGACGCACGTAACAGCTCTGGAAGTTAGCAATCAGAGCGTCACAAAGCTGGTTCCAAGAGCTAATGGAACCCTCTTGCTGATTGAACAGCCACGTCGGAGCAGCACCCTCAAAGTTGGCCATGACGAGCTCATCACCCCCGGCCGCTATGATGGCCGTAGCGTAGATGGAAAGGAATTCCTCTGGGTTCTGAGTCCCATTGTACCTCTCCATGTGACCGGGCTTGAACTTTGAGGGCCACCGGACAGCTCTAAGCTCGTCAGAGAAAGCCCTGCAGCCCGAAGCATATGACCGGCCACCTTCCCCGGCAGAACCTAGTCTCGAGAAGACGTTGGTCTGCGGCGCGGAGGAACTCCCGCCGAACAGGAAGATTCGCCCGAGAAATTCTCTCCGGACAATCCACCACGCTCCTTCCTCGTGGTCGCGACGACGCGCTCCTCGTGAGGGACCGTCCGTGATCATCGCGTCGCGCTTGCCCCCGTGGTCGCGATGACTACGAGGACTTCGGCGAGCGACGGCGACCACGGTAGCCTGCTCATGGATGATGATCTTCGATGGTGACGATGGTCACGCGATCGATCGAGTCGTCCGAATCATTCGGCGGTTGATCTGCTGCCGCTCGAGGAGTTGTTGACTTCTCCTAGGGACTTTAGGCCTTCAGCCAGTCACTCTAGGTTAGAAGCAACGGCATCGCCCATACGAGCGAGGTCGGCCTGGTTGGTGGATCTAATCACCGGTTATGGCCGCCAGTCGTTCCGACTCGCTCTAGGGGTTACGGGACCTCCGAGGCATCCGCGTGCTCGCCCGACCGAGTCCGATTCTGTGGGGATCTAACCGGACAGGGAAACTTCGCCGGAGACTTGGCGTGGGCACGCGAGGCGGTCGCGACGCGGTCGCTTGCACCGATCGCGAACCGCGTACACGGTCCGATTGATGGAATCGCCGAGGTTGCGGCGAATGACTTCTTGCTCATGAGCGGCCAGTATGACCTCGCCTTGATGCCGAGCGAGTTGATCTCGCCCGACTTCGCCACCGCCACGGCCGTGTAGGATTCTCGAGGTTCCTACATCACCATGTTAATCTTTGCGGGGCCGTATGAAGGTATGCTAGACGGTGTCATCGCTGTGTCACCACAGGTAGAATCTACCGACATAGCCTTGGAATCCGATAGATCTAAACCGTCGTAAACATCATCGGTTCCGTAGTCATCGTCAATGACGGGAGTGCGATCTGAGGCTATTCTGCCATACAGGAGGAGACATCTGCCTCAGATACGAAAAGTGTTCGAGACCGAACAGATCGATCTGAACTGACAGGGGATGAGGCTTCCTGTCCTTCTGAGTCGTAGCCCTCAGGAAGCATCTCTGTATCGCTGACGGAGTTCGACATGCTCGATCTGCGTGTCCCCACGGACGGCGCCAGCTGTCGACGGTTGGGATATTGACCCAAGTCAACCAAGATTCTTCAAGGAGGAGATAGGAGACACGCCGAACAACCACCAACAACAGCGAACAGGAGACAGGGTTTTTATTCTGGTTCAGGCCTCTTGGGAGAGATAATAGCCCTACGTCCAGCCTTTCTTATATATCAAAGATGAACACAAGAGATGGCTCGACGAGACGAACAAGTCTCAGCGAGATTATGGTGTATAAGTGCGACAATGCAATAATCAGGTGTCTGTGAGATGCTAAAAGCTAGATCAAGTCCCCTCTACACGCCGTAGGGGCCTTGTTTATATAGTGCAGAGCAAACCGACCTATTGAGGAATATCGGGTCGGGCTAACTACGAGACCGTAACGAACTCATACATGCCAAATATAACCTCTGATGAGATAAGGTAGTCTCCTAATCTTGGGGATCACGACTTCCAATCCAATCCGGAAAACTAACGTCCGGGTCTTCACGTAGCCGCGCAGAACTCTTGTTCGAGTAGGACTCAAACACGATTCCTTGGCCTTTACGCACTATACCAGTCAGGAGGCTGTTCGGCAAGACGCATATGGGCTAGATAGAACCTTCCAGGGAACTGGGCCCTGGCAGGCTGTTCGACTGGGCCGTCAGAGAGTAGGCCATGGCAATGGGCCGTAATTCTATCCCCGACAGCAGCGCGGATAATAGCAATCGTGATGCACATATATAATTACAATTTACAACATGACCGGCCCATCAAAAGAACACATCGTTACTTTTAATTAAATGAGTAAGTGTCACGCGTATTTATGCGTACATCCATGTACAGAATTGATCTATTAATAAAAAAAATTGCATGTTATTGCACCCATTAATTAATCTATATCTATATTCTAATTATCTGTTATTTAATTTTATTTGTTCAGATTTTAATTAGATGACTCACGTCAATATCAACCGAATGAGACAACCAATGCAATAAGGAATACTTCTACACCTGCTCCATATATACATAGACAAATAGAAAAAATTGCACGTGTCCTAAATGTTACTTTTTTCTACAAATTGTTAATATCAGCATTGCTCCAATGTGCTTTGCGCGTGCATGCTTGCTAGTTTTCTTAAACTAGTTGGTTGCCCGTGCTTTGCTACGGGTAGGGCTGGAACCTGAACTCAAGGCTCGTGAGCAACTCTGGCTCGGCTCGGTTCTAGACTCGGCTCGTTACAAAACGAGCGTGAGCTGAGCAAACTTTCCAGCTCGTGACAATTCGCGAGCCGAGCCTACGGCGAGCTCATTCATGAGTGGCTCATGAGCTTTGCAATAAAATGCACATAAGCATATCTAATTACCAGCCAACCCAATAGTCCAACCCACACCCACCAGGCCACAAGTATGTCACTATGTCAGTGTTTTGATGGGTAATGGATTATGGTCTATGGACCAATTTAAGTTATTATGTGGATTATGGAGTATGAACAATGGTTAAATGTTTCAGTTTGTAGATTATTCTTCCTATTTATGCTTTCTTGTGTCACTATATAGCTTTATACTTGTATTGCTTATGTCAAATATCTTGTTGTCATGTACTCATGCATGCAAAGTCGGTGTTTTTTGAGAACATGGCAAAAGCTCATGAGCGCTCGCGAGCTGACTCGAGCTTTTCACGAGCCCGAGCCGAGCCGAGCCGAGTTTTCAGCTCGTGTAATTTCACGAACACGAGCCGAGCTTCTTCTCGAGCTCGAATGATTCGCGAGCCACGAACGAGCCTGAGCCAGCTCGCTCGAACTCGGCTCGTTTCCACCCCATAGCTACGGGGCATATTAAAACGTGATAGAGAAATAAATCAAAATCGGCACATATTAAAAACAAAGAAATAGCGTCATATTAGGAAAATATATGAATTGAACACAGTGCCAAAACTCAGTTTTTTAGTTTAAAATCCTGAGTTTTTTTGTTCATAAGATAAAGAAAAAGAAATAATAAAGTCCACAGACAACCTTCCATCACCCATTAGCCTTCATATTACATGAGGATACAAAAAAAAACCAGCCTAATGCATTCCCATAAGCAGAAAAACAACTTTCTCAAGACCTTCTACATCAAATAATCATTCAGCCAAACAAACACACCCTCTCTGAATACTTCTCCAACCTGTGCTCCAAGGCTTATCTGAATCACCTAAACATTGGCCGCCTCGCTTCTCATAAGATCTGACACTAAATACTTCCTGTGTGTAGCTCCTTATATAAGAATGCACCTATCCCCTTCCATATGGAAAAAAAGGGAGAACGAAAATAATGTGTCCTTTTTTTCATGACACATGACAAGCAATCTGCCTATCAACAACTAAAAGTCCTGAATATATCCAACAGATGCTCTAGTTACAGGAAAAACAATTAAATGAGACGCGGCCGAGAGTGCCATCAATCTCCTACAATCAATATTAAATGTAGAATTAACAGAAATCTCTTTAGGCACTGGCCCCATTATAGTTTTAAAAGTGCAAGATATGTTCTAAAAATGTAATGCCATGGAATCATATTGAATTCATTCATACGACATATTGATAAAAAGGACATGCATCATACACTACCTAGATGCATCATGGATACCCTCACCCAGATAACAACTGACAACCATATATGCATGTAGGGATTTACCAACTCTCCATCAGGTGTATGCAAATTCTGGGGCATAGCAATAAGCTTTTTAGAATAAATGATGAGCTAAAGAATATTTATTTGCCCGATATCTAAACAGGAATATTTAAACAGCAGGTGCATACTGAGTTTAACCAAGTATATAAATTGGATAGAGTAAAACAAAAATTCAACATGATTCCTTCTATGAACTTATATTTGCAATCTGTACATGAAAGATCAATCAGTACAACACTAATTTGACATTTAAACTGAAAGCTAATGACCTTTGAAGACAAAACTAATGACTCTGCAAGTCAAAGCAAATTTGACAACTCATTCAATCTTGAAGCATTTGGACAACATAATACAGAGCATACAGAGCAAACAAGCCAACAGAAACAAGCCATTAAACCTACTTTTTTTAGTTACACTACCACAAGCCCTATATGACTTTATGAACCTACAGTCAAGAGACATAAATTAAACCTACTTTTGGTTAAGTAAAAGAGTTGACGCTATTCAAACTTACCTTATGATGACAAAACAATGCTTCAGAATTTTTTTTTATACTGGCAGAATTAATAATTCATAAACAATGATTCAGAAATATTTTTTAAATACTGAGAGAGAGAGAGAGAGATGTTGGCGGAAAATATAATTGAACCAATTTTGAGTGAAAAAACAGAAGAGAAATACTAACCTAGAAGAAACTTGATGTAAGATCCATGCAAAACTCATAGATGGTGAAGAACAAACTTACAAATTTGTAATAGAAAAGTGTAATATTATTGAGATCCTTAAAACAAGGAGAGGAAAGAAGAGCAAATACTTTCCGGCCAAGATAAATAAAGATAGTAAAACTTGCTTTTGTTTCCTCTCATCGAGATAGAGGCAGGCAAAAAAGGGATTTTCGTCGTTTGTGGATCACTCGGATAAATGCAGCAACACGAAAATCCAATTTAGGAAGATTGGAAAAGCTCTTTCAATTAAAAGTCTATCAAAATCAATCGCTCGTATTCAATTTCTATAGAAGAGGGAAATGCTTTATCGAAAGGAAATAAGAAAAAAGGGTATGTTGCTACTCTTTTGAAAGAAAAAAGAATAGGAATTCCCGAAGTAATGTCTAAACCCAAGGATTTCACAAATCAAAGATAAAGAATTCCGGAACAAGTAAACGCGATTTTCAACTGTCTGGGGTTATGCTAGCATTCTCTTCAAATATTTAAAATAAGATGTTGCTTATTTGGTGACAAAAATTGCTAAAAAAATCTATCAGATTAAAGACTCCTAAAGCCAGCAATTAAAAAAAGATTGTTCAAAAAGGAACTCTACTTATTTCAGACAGGATTATGCATGTATTTGGGTGGGTGGAAATACTGATTTGCAAATAAATATACAACTTGCCTTGATCAATAACTTTTGGAGGCTTCTGTTTCTCTATTTTCAAAGTTTTATGTAGACAGTAGACATGTCCAAAGTCAAAATAAGGCATCTGACTCAAAACTGATGCGCAAAGGAGGGTATTCCATTGCCTCGTGTTACCTGAACATAAAATTTTTGTTAAGAAATTACTTCATGCATATGATACAGATCCTCCGCCAGTTCCTGAAGCAAATCTATGTAAGTAGAAGCATGAAGGAAACAAACCAAATATTTTTCTATCACCTTGTGAATATCTTAACTCATCATATTGTAATCATGATTATCAAATACTGCTCCTTCAAAGCAAATAAATCATGGTAAACCAAGTTACGAAAAATTAAAAGATATAAGTCAGCACATCGATCATCTGTCCCTCGTACGGTGACACTTATGTACCAATACTCATGGAACAAATAGAAGTCAAAGACATTTCAGGAACATCCTGGGCAAGAATGGATAGTCAAAATGTACAGGTCTAGATTTTTTTATTTCCACCCTGTACCATGTCAGTGTATAAGCTTTGTTAAAAACTTTCCTTCAAAATCAGTGGGCTGCACCATCAATTATACTTTCAATCTGGTATTGAATTTTATCTTTGGCAATATGTGAGAAATGAGGCATACAAACAAACAGTAAGTAACAACAACTCCTGAAAACAAGGTGTCATTAGCTGATTAACCATACTCGTTTGCTTGCTCCTCATTTACTGAATGAATTTATAGCATAGGCCCAAAGTAAATGCAAAGTATGACACAAAAATAGATATTAGAGCATTATGCTAACCTTTTCTGCCAGCAGTGATATTTTTCAATAGCTAGCCACTTTCAAGATTACTTAGTATTCTATATCTGTCAGTCTGTCACCATAGAATATAGTGCTTATTCTTTCAAAAATATAATGAGAATTCTTAAATCTAGAGATTCTTTTCATCTTGGTCCGCAGCCATCTTCTTCATTTCATCCTTCTATCTGCAGAAAAGCTAACTGAACATCAATTTATCTCAATTAATCAATTGTATTGGTCCAATTAATAGGTCTAAACTCCAAACACAGTGAAGAATACAGCGCTTATTCTTTCAGAACTATAATGGTATTTTGGCAATTTTACCATTCTTAATCATACTTTGCAAAGGGGATCGAACCAAGGCTACCCTAAGGGCCATCATCTCGTAATGCGGACAAAGGAAGGCACCAGCCATTAACAATTTAAGCAAGCACGAGCGACCAAAAATCAGTACTCTTTTTGCTCATTTTAGAACACAATAGGTTCAGTTTAACACAAAAGAAGATTCAGTTTATCAGCAGGACGGGGGAAGGGAGAAGAGAGGAGGCAGCAACATGGAGAAGGGAGGGGAGGGCGGCTGATGCGACGACAGCGGATGGAGGGAAGGATGAACGCGTACCTCTCCAGGCCGGCGATATGCAGATCTGCGCCACGACGGCGGCCGGCGTCGCGGGGAGAGAGACCGACAGATATTCTTTCCCTAACAGCTTAAGCTTTTGGGTAAACTGGCTGGTGCATGAAACTTAAGATGGTACCAGAGGCCAGAGGTCCAGAATTCAAGACCCGGCCACCACACCCGTCATCAGTCCTGTGTTGCCTATGCTTGCGCCCCAAAACGGTTGCTGACTTTGTACAACTCCGTAGGGGCGCTTCTGGCAACACACGCTTCACGCTTCTTCGCTTGCTTTGGTTTTTCCATCATCCAATCCACAACAAATCGAATGAAACCGCTTCGGATTTCTTTTATAGAAAACCCTTGTTCCGCTCTCGCTCGCCGCTACTAACGAAGTCTCGGTTGATTTTCCTTCCTTTAGCTACTCAGATGTTTCAGTTCGCTAAGCAGCACAGTATGACAATAGTATTAAAAAATCAATATATTCCAAAGCTAAACCCACCTCTAAGGTCTAGAGGAGCCTAGACGTGAGGGGAGTGTTGAAATAAATATAAAAGCCCACCTTTCCCTAACAGCTTAAGGAGCCTAGACGTGAGGAAATAAATATAAAAGATAGCTTCAGGATAAATATAAAAGACAGCTTAAGGAGCCTAGACAGACAGCTTAAGGAGCCTATACGTGAGGTCCCTAACAGCTTAAGGAGCCTAGACGTGAGGAAACAAATGTCCTTAGTCTCGAACTCCTTGTCATCAATACCAAAACTACATCCTACAGGGCTTGAGCTTACAGAACCCGATTCCCAATCGTCGACACATGCCCTCTTGGGCCCACACACACCGAACGCAACCGATTCGACACGACTTCGGATTTTTCGAGCGTCCTCGACCTCCAGCCAATCCTCGAGTCCTCCACCAAGTCTGTGTCCGTCTTTCGCATCAACCCGCATGATCACTGGTTGAAGCCCGACCGTCTCACGCAACCTCGCATTGTCCCGTACCCCCAAACATCCAGTTTGTGTCTCGACTCGTTGCCGACGAGTAGACGCTTCATCTGTACCAATTGGGTTAGTCCGAACACACAACTTACATTTCACCTACATGGTTAGCTCCAAAACATTATTGACAATCTTAGTGCAACGTGCCAAAGCAATCCGACACGACTAGCCCTTTGCTTCTCACGAATCAACCCAAAAAACACAGCTCTCGGGTGCTAGAAAACACCCCTTCGGATGCGTTCAGACCCCAGAGATCCAGAAACCAGCCAATTTTCAGCCTTGACCGGACGCGTCTGGACGTCCGTTCATCCCCAACTCCAGCGAGCCGTTTTACTAAAAAAATTCATAACTTTTGTTCCCGAATTCGATTTTCGAAGATCTTGGACATTTCGGAAATCTAAGAACGAGAGCTATCCAACTAACCAGGTATCAATTTCCAATTGTCAAATCCAAATTTTCACAAAATTAAAAAACTTCTAACAACTCACATAAAGACGCATAAAAGCCCTTATCAATATCCTCATCATAAACGGGAACCTTCCACATGGTCCAACCAAGGGCACATCGAGGAAGAACAGAGCACATTAGCACTGGGGAGGAAGACGAAACAAAGTCTTCCCCAGACGTGAACAGGGCTTTGCAGTGTAGATATGAGGAATGTGTAGGTTTTTTAAAAAAATTATTTAATTAAAATAAATCAACACATAGAAATATGAATTTTTAAATTTTTTAAATTTTTTTATTCGTTTATGCAAAATTATATGTCGGATTGAAAATTAGACACAAATAGACGCTGGTCACACCTTGAATTCACGACAGTGTACCTGTCGCACTTTGGGAGCACGATAGGTTGGTGAGAAGACCGGCGCAGGAGAGCCGGGCGGCCCAGGCACCGATCGCACCTTCAATTCGCGACCGGTACTGTAGCTACCGTGCATGAGCACTGTTCATTGATCTTCTTATACCTATTACCATTTCATACCATATCCAACTTACACGAAACAAATTTTAAAATTCATGTAAAATCCTAAAGAACCCATTTTTGAAACTTTCAATTTTTAAATTTTTTAAATTTTTTAGACTTGAAATTGTATTTTAAATTTTGATTTTTTGAAATTGAATTTCGAAAATTCTAAGTTTGAAAACTGGGTTCTTTAGGATTTTACATGAATTTTAAAATTTGTTTCGTGTAAATTGGATATGGTATGAAATATTAAACTTCCAATTTTTGAATTTTGAATTTCGAATTTACCCTTCACCGTGTACAAGCTAGACGTCGCCCTCACTGTCCATCGCCTGAACGGAGGCACCCGCCTGAGATGCGACGCGGGAAAGGTCTTCACCTCCGTGCGGACGTGGATTGTCGGCGTCGGTGGCGATTCTGGCGACACCGTCATCTTCGACACCAAGACTGAGAAGGTCATCCGCAGGCCACATCTCAAATCTCCAAAAACGTTCCCTCTGCTCACCTCTGTGGGGGACAAGGTTTATGCATTTGCTAGGTGTCCCTCCTGGACGAGAAAGTCACAGCCTAATTTCCCTCCATGGTTTGAGGTCCTTGATCTTTCCGGAGCCAAAGTCAACGATGACCGCCACCACCTGGAGGCGTGCTCCTGGGAACCCTTGGCGTTTCCTCCTTGCTTGCCTTGGAAGCTCAGCCCGTTGGAGTATACCATGTTGCCGCCAACGGTTGTCGAGTCCTATGCAGTGGTCACCTCCTACATATTGGTATCGTTCAATCGACCGTGTGGCACATATGCATTCGATACCAACTCAGATGAGTGGCACGAGGTCAGCGACACGTCGCTACCTTTCATCGACCGCGCCGTCCCGCTCAGCTCTATGTTGTTCCTTGGTCTCCCTCACCGGTATATGGGGAAGAGGACAGGTGGCATCACTGCATATTGCATGAATGTCACAACTTGTGATGAGGACCATGCTCTTAAGTTATACATCACTGCCCTCGCCGTCAATATCGAGGGAAAAGAATTGGATGCAAAGCCCTGCTTGTCGTCCTTGGGCAATGGATGCATCTGTTTATCGAGTTTTATGCTTGACAACAGCAGTGTGGCTCACCACTGCAATGATGATGGTGAGTGCTTGTGCTTCCAAACGGAGGCACAGGTGAGCTTGACAACCTATCAAATAGTCCACCGATCACTCCTGGAGGAATCGGAGGTGATACTGCGACCATTGATTCTGTTCTCCAGCCAACGCGAGCAGACCTTAACTGTTTCCAGCTTACAACATGGGTTCTCTCCTCAAGCCTTCACTTTTTTATCCATATAAGCAAGTCCCGTTTGACACCTTTTTTTTTATTTCAAAGCAAATTCCGCACTGCTCCCTGTTAACTGCAAATGTAAATGGCATGTCCTCCTTCGCGTGCCTTTCTAAATTATTTTTCACTTATAAAGCGACGTACGTTACCACAACACTTTACGAAAAATAGTGATACGCTGATCTGTGGCGCGCCCGTGCGCGTGCTTGTGTTATGATGAATTTATTTGCATTGCCCCCTATTCAAATCCTTCATCGTACCCCACTACCTTCAAATACATGGCAATCTTGAATCCATGTTTGTTAAGGCTAGGTCAACTCCTCATGACTGTTCATAATCATTTCTCACAGTCTCTACATTTCAGTAGGACGTTTTTCTTGTACTGGAATATTATATATTTGCGCTGCTACGTTTTCCTAATTTTGCATAAGTTTTCCCTTAGGCCTCCTTGCATGGATCTTAACTTCTAACATTGGTTACCAATGCTGTCCTGCCCTCCCAAATCGATACATACCTGCTATAAAAAATATGCAGAATGATAGAACCTTTTTTTAAGTGAACCAGGCCACCAGGGCCTATTCTCCTGAAGCCTTCACCTTTTTATCCATATATATATATATAAGTAAGTCCCGTTTGACACCTTTTTATTTTAAAACAAATTCCGAACTCTCCTAGGGAAGTCTTCAAGGATAGACACGAGATCCAAGATCCATATTAGAGCAGCTAATAGGGTAAATCTCGCACTTGTTGAAGTTGGTACAAAGCCTTGAGATTTGCCCAAAGGCTTCTCGGATTGTGGACACCGTGGCGAGTTTGGCCCCATTTTGGTTGAGCAAGATTTCCGCGTCGTCCGCAATCCGCATAGAGCGAAGTATGCAGTTTCATCAGGGGGAAAGGAATGTGCGAGAGAACCGCCTCTTCAGTGGCCTTTTGGACTATACACTGAATTGCGTGTCCAAAGCCAGCATAAACAACATGGGAGGAATGGGGTCGCCCTGGAGTGGTTGATAGTTATTTTGCTGCCTCTAATCAATATTGGTGCTAGTCATGTTGATGGGATGAAAAATAGCCTGCCACATTGATAGAAATGATTAATATATATTATGGTAGAGATAAATGCTTTGCCACTTCAATTTGAAAGACACACATGGGCTCTTTTGTAGGTCTGAACTAGGGCTTTAGGGCATTTATATATGCTTCGAGCCTTACTCCCTCTGTTTCCAAATATAAGCCATTTTAGACTTGCGAACAAGAAATAAGAAAGTGGATTAAATGATTTTGCTGCCCTTTATTTAGACTCACATTGGGAAATACGCATAATTTATTATTGAGTGGTAGATTTGGCAAAGAGTTGAGAAGGACAAAACATAATTTATTATGGAAGACAAAACCATGGGATGGTTTTATGGGCATGATACTCCGAGATAAAATGGTTAAAAAAATAAAAACTGAATAGCTCAGTATGCTTTGACAGTAAAGACCGAGGCCGCCCTAACATTAGGATGCCGACAACTCTGGTATTCAGTGGAGATTTGGAACCCTTCCTTCCAGACCTGCTAGCTTAGTTTCTTTTTCCCTGGCTTATAATGTCTGGATCGGTTCTGATGACAATGGATAATTTATCTATCAACTGTGACTGCAAGGTAAGAACGAGAGAGATGAGATTGCGGCTGATGCAAGGTAACAGCAAACATTTTTACTGTTCAGTTATCAGCGGTATTTACATGATTCTTTGTTTCATCACCCATTTCTTCCTCCCAGCTGCTAGTTGCGCCCTTTTGTTGCAGGGTAGTAGTGCCCTTTTATCGTAGGCTACAATTTGATGACCATGTGTTTGCAGATTCGAGTTTGTTTCACAAGTCTCTGGTTAAATTGGTATATCATGACAGGCATAATCTTTTCCTTGTTTGCTAGGTTTCTGAAACCTAGTAACCCATTGCTTCCTGGTGGGATCTTTAACTTTAATCTTTGTTGAATGCGACAGTCTTAAGAGAATCGATGTGGTGGGACAGTTGTACAAGAGTTATTGTGTCCCCTTTTCAATTTGGTTTTAGAAAAGAAGTCCAATTGTAGTCGCTAATTCAGCATATTTAGTTGATCTCCCTTTCCCCTAGAAAGTAGAAGTCATGCGGTGCTTATGTGCCCTTAGCACGAACATGGTTCCCAAATCGTCTATATCATTTTAGGATTTGGAATGTATAATAATTTTATGATCCACTAGATATTTTGTCCCATTGTATTGATTGTTTTCTTGCTGATTCAGGGATTGCTTCTGATCATGGACTGGCTGTGTGGATTGGAGAGAGGCCAGCCATAGCAGTATCTTTTTCTCTTTTCAGGGATATATGAACTTGTGGATCCGTATGTTATGTTAGAACAAGCACTCGAGTACGCTTGATCGTCTTGTTTGTATCTTTTATGTAACCAGAAGTTTAATTAAAAATGAACCTTGTTTGGCTTACTTTATCACACACTATTTTCTCAGTGCTGAGTATCCTCGAAGGCTTGCTGCGGTTGATTGTTGGTTCTTACGAAATACTCCAGCTGTTTCAAATTACTTGTCATTCTAGTCTTGTCTTAAGTCAAACTGTCTAGGTTTGACCATTAATTTCTAGCAATTTGTTTAGTTCAACAATATAAGATTTATGTTTTTAGATTCACCATGAAAAGTACTTTCATAATCGGAGTTGTTAGATATATGTTACTTGCGAAAGATATATGTTACTTGTGAAAGATAGTAGTATATGTTACTTGTGAAACGTTGTTTTGCCCTAACACAAAATTGGAGCTGAGTGCCTTCTGCGTACCACTTGTTCTACTCCACAATTAACAGTAGAATACAGAATTAACAACACAACACGTGGATTATAACTTAGAAAAATAGGACCTGATGTGATCTAGAAACAATATCGGAGATACGATATTTGATAACGTATTTCACCTCTTAGGCTACATCTGTGGGGCTTGACGGTGCTATCAATATGGCTAGATGCGGTGGGATTTAGATCACTTGCATAGCTCACTTGCATAGTTCACTTGGGATTTAGATCCTAGGGGTTCTTAGGGTTGTTCTAAGCAATGTCTTAGGCACTTTTAGCCACTCATCATATCAAGGCTCAATTAAGGTCATGACATGGCTTTGATCACTTGGTATTTGCCCTAAAGTCTTGGTCTTTTGGCAAAAACGCTTGGCATTGACTCTTGAATTGGCTCAAGCTTGCTCTAGGCACAAAGTGGCTTTAGGCTTGTCAACAGCTTGGCTTCTTGGACAAGACTTGGCACTAGACTTAGGCTGACTAGGCTCTAGGTCTGGGCTTAGAACATGTGCTCTGGTTCATGTGCTCGCTTGGCGATGCTTGAGAGCTTGTTGATGAAGATGTTGCAGCTGACTTGTAGCAGGACCGGACAACTCGCACAAAGAGTATAAAAGAAACTATGAAAAGCACAAATGTCCTTAGTCTCGAAGTCCTTGTCATCAATACCAAAACTACATCCTATAGAGCTTGAGCTTACAGAACCCGATTCCCAATCGTCGACACATGCCCTCTTGGGCCCACACACACCGGACGCAACCAATTCGACATGACTTCGGATTTTTCGAGCGTCCTCGACCTCCAGCCGATCCTCGAGTCCTCCGCCAAGTCCGTGTCTGTCTTCCACATCAACCTGCATGATCACTGGTCGAAGCCCGACCGTCTCATGCGCATTGTCCCGTAGCCCCCGAACATCTAGTTCACGTCTCAACTCGTTGCCGACGAGTAGACGCTTCATCTGTACCAATTGGGTTAGTCCGAACACACAACTTACATTTCACCTACATGGTTAGCTCCAAAACATTATAGACAATCTTATAGACAATCTTAGCCCTTTGCTTCTCACGAATCAACCCAAAAAACACAGCTCTCGGGTGCTAGAAAACACCCCTCCGAACGCGTTCGGACCCTAGAGATCCAGAAACCAGCCAATTTTCAGCCTTGACCGGACGTGTCTGGACGTCCGTTCGTCTCCAACTCCAGCGAGCCGTTTTACTAAAAAAATTCATAACTTTTGTTCCCGAACTCGGTTTTCGAAGATCTTGGACATTTCGGAAAGCTAAGAACGAGAGCTATCCAACTAACCAGGTATCAATTTCCAATTGTCAAATCCAAATTTTCACAAAATTTAAAAACTTCTAACAACTCACACAAAGACGCATAAAAGCCCTTATGAATATCCCCGTCATAAACAGGGCCCCTCCACATGGTCCAACAGAGGGCGCAGCGAGGAAGAACAAAGCACATTAGCACTGGGGAGGAAGACGAAACAAAGTCTTCCGCAGACTGAACAGGGCCTTGCAGTGTAGATATGAGGAAGAGGAAGAGGAAGAGGAACACGGCGGAGCTTGATGGAGGAGGGGCCCCTGAAAATCCCATGCCTGAGCTAAATCGGGGCCTGGAAGTCCGTAATCAGATGGGGATCGTCAGCGGCAGCGGTGATGGAGATGAAGATCCCAGTCAGAATCAGACGGGGATCACCGGCGCCGGCGGTGAGGGATCATGGGAACGTTCATGTGGCGTTCACAAAGAGATCAGAGAAGAACACAGAGAGAATCGAGAAAGAATCGAAGAAGGATCAGAGAATCGTAACCTGAATCCAGAGAAGAACAGAGGAATAATAGGAAAGCAGCAGAGGAGATCGGAATTAGCTTTTACTTCTTGCGTGCTGGAAAACGGAATAGTACTCGGGGTTTATATACCCTTACATGGCACTTGGGCCGAATAGATACAAGGCCCATGGCCTAACTCAGGACGCAGCCCAACTAACCATCAAGCTCCTCGCCTAGCACTCTGTGTTCCTGACATTCCCTCCCCCTTAAGAATCCGCTTGTCCTCAAGCGATGATATAGGAAACTGCTGACAAAAGCAATTCAAATTTTCCCAAGTATTCCAAGACTGAGAGACCGGACCATTGAACCCAAGCGTGTGGTTGAATGGTGGAACCTTTTTGTATCAGCTTAACTTTCTGTATAGCAGTGGGGCGCAAAAGAAATGCATCCACCAGGAATTGCAGATTTTCATCCGTATTGACTGTTGTGGCCGGTGGAAGAGCTTTCTTAAGTTGAGATACATGGATTACTGGATGAATCGATGAACTGGCTGGTAGCTGTAGTTTATAAGCAACGACACCAACTTTCTGCACAATCTTGTAAGGGCCAAAGTACTTGAAACAAAGTTTCTGAGACGATCTGCGAATGACTGATTGTTGGGCATAAGGCTGAAGTTTCAAGTAAACCCAATCCCCAATGTCAAAAGACTTCTCCACCCTGTGTTTGTCTGCCTGATGTTTCATGCGTTGCTGCACTCGAGCTAAATTTTGTTTGATGCATTCCTGCATCTGTGCTCTGTCCTGAAGCCAAGTTTGTTACTCGGTGACAGGCTGAATTGTATTGTTTGAAATTCCAAAATGTCTGGGAGTATGGCCATACAACACTTCAAATGGGGATATCCCTAAAGCAAAGTGAAATGAAGAATTGTACCAAAATTCTGCTTGAGGTAACCACTTAGACCACTTAGCTGGATTAGTTTGAACAAGGCAGCGCAAATAAGTCTCGAGACATTGGTTAAGTCGCTCTGTTTGACCGTCTGTCTGAGGGTGGTAGCTGGAGATGAGATTTAAAGTAGTATCAGCCAATCTGAACAATTCTTGCCAAAACTGGCTGGTGAATATCTTGTCCCTATCTGAAATGATAATGTGTGGCATGCCATGCAATTTATAGATGTTGGACATAAAACTTTGAGCTACAGATGTTGCTGTAAATGGGTGACTCAAGGCAATGAAATGTCCATATTTTGTCAGCTTGTCCACTACCACTAGAATAGTGTCATAGTGGCCCGATTTGGGTAATCCTTCAATAAAGTCCATGCTGATGGTATGCCAAGCTGCAGTAGGTATTGGCAATGGTTGGAGCAAACTTGATTGCCCAGCATGTGTGGATTTAGCTTGACTACACACTGTGCATTGAGAGATAAATTTGATAATATCTTGCTTCATATGAGGCCAAGCAAATAGTGCTTTAATTTTGTTGTACGTGGCTGTGATTCCACTATGCCCTCCTAATCCACTGGCATGAAGTGCAGCAAGAATGGCATTGTGAGCCTCCACATTAGAGCCCAACCATACTCTTCCTTTGATTCGAAGAATTCCCTCTTGTAAGGAAAAAACTTGAGAATTGGTACCAGTCAGAGCTAATTCAGTGAGAAGCTTTTTACAATGGTCATCGTGAGCATATCCCTCAACAATCACTTCTAGCCATTTGGGTTGACAGGTTGATATAGCCATCATTTCAGCTCCCGAATAAGTTGTTCTGGATAAAACATCAACTACCGAATTGGTAAGGCCCTTCTTATAGACAATTTGATATTGTAAACCCAGTAATTTGACAAAAGCCTTATATTGAATTCCAGTTGTCAACCGTTGCTCTCCCAAATGGGCTAAACTCTTATGGCCAGTATAGATAGTGAAAGAGTTTTGCTGTAAATAAGGTCTCCATTTGTCGATAGCCATAAGGATAGCCAAACATTCCTTCTCATAAGTGGCTAGCTGCTTTGTTTTGCTGCCCAATGCTTTACTGAGATAAGCCAGAGGGTGTTTATTTTGCATCAAAACAACCCCAATTCCAATGTCACTAGCATCAGTCTCAAGGACAAATGGCTGTTGAAAGTCAGGCATAGCCAAAACTGGAGCTGAACTCAATGCTGCTTTCAATGTGTCAAAAGCCTTTTGATGAATTGAAGTCCAAACATACGGGGTATGCTTTTTAAGCAAATCAATGAGGCATTTGCTGATAATGCCATAATGTTTAATAAATTTCCTGTAATATCCACTAAGACCGAGGAAACCTCGAAGAGTTTTCACTGATTGAGGTGTTGGCCATGCTTGAATAGCTTGAACTTTCTTTGGATCTGTAGCCACCCCTTGAGCACTGATTATGTGCCCTAAATATTCCAATTGTGATTGAGCAAAAGAGCACTTAGATTTCTTCAAAAACAATTGGTTGTCTTTAAGGATCTGAAATACTTGTTTTAACTGCTGGACATGGTCATTCAGATTAGTACTATACACCAAAATATCATCCATGAATACCAATATGCATTTTCTGATTAAATGAGAAAAAATGGTATTCATCAAACTCTTGAAAGTTGCTGGTGCATTAGTGAGACCAAAAGGCATCATTTTGAATTCCCATAAACCATGATGAGTCCTAAAAGCTGTCTTGTGCTCTTCTCCCACAGCCACTCTAATTTGATGATAGCCTGAATGCAAATTCAGCTTTGTAAACCACTGTGCCCCATGTAATTCATCCAACAGCTCATCAATGATAGGAAGAGGATATTTATTTTTAACTGTAATGGCATTTAATTGTCTATAATCCACACAAAATTGCCAAGTCCCATCTTTCTTTTTAACCAAAATGACTGGAGAAGCAAATGGGCTAGTACTAGCTTGAACTATACCATTGGTCAGCATCTCTTGAAGCTGCTTTTCTATCTCATCCTTCTGAGATGGACCATGCTTGTAAGGTCTTATGTTAACTGGCTGAGCTAGAGGAATCAATGGAATGTGATGATCACAAGATCTAGATGGAGGCAGTCCTGTAGGTGGCTGGAAAATGTCAGAAAATCCATCTAACAATGTCTGAATTGCACCTGGTATTGGTTTGTTAGCCGATTGTTCCTCCCCCCGATACAAATAAACCATATGTTCAATATCTCCTCTTTTTCCCCATTTAACCAATTGTTGGACTGTCATGTGATGACATGTAGAAGTATTGTCAGCAATACCTTGCAATTTGAATGAATCGTGGTCAGTGTGATAACTGAGCACCCGAAAATTGCTTTGGAACGTAGTGCCCTGAATGAGATACTGCAGCTGATGCACTCTCTTGTTACTGCAAAGCTTACTTCCATTAGCAATGACTACCTGGACTGAAGGTATGTCCTCTGTAGGTAAATGTAACTCGGAAACTAGAGAGGTGTTGATGAAGTTACCAGTGCTTCCTGAATCCAACAGAATAGAGACCGATTTATGGGGCAATAAACCCATTAGTTTGATGGTGCTAGGACCTTGAACTCCATCCACAGCAAACTGAGATAAATCGAATTGCTGCTGCTGGGCACTTGTAGAGGTAGTAGGAGTGAAATTGGTATTATCCCCTTCTTCATCATCCTCAGGGAAAACTGCTAAGAGTTCCTCCACTACATGAATAGGAATTGTTGTAGAACATTTATGACCAAGGTTCCATTTTTCCCCACATCTCATACACAACCCTTGTGCCTTTCTCTGTGCCCTAAGAGAATCAAACTTATCCCATGATCGTTGTTTTCCTTCCACTTTGTTGTCCTGTGGTCCATTGCCCATAATACCTTTACCAATGTGCACTGGAGGAAGAGTTTTGCCACTGAACTTAGAATTTTCTTTATGCTCCACTCGTGGAAATGTTCTTTTGGAAGTGTTAGCCAACTCTTCTTCTTGCAACAATGCTAATGACAGAGCATAATCCACAGTCTTAGGTTTATGTAGCACTAAGGCTGAACATAACTCAGGCTTCAGACCATCTAAAAATTTGTTCACCAAAAATACCTCATCTAAGCATGAATTATGAGCCATGACTTTAAATGTTAGATCCTGAAATGCTTCATAATATTCTTGGACCCCTGCAGTTTGCTTGATAGCCAACAAAGCCTTCACAGAATTGCTATAAGTGTCTTGTCCAAACTTGCTATCCATTGCTACACAAAGCTTGGGCCATGAAATTCCTTCATGTTGCATCTCATAGGTTTGCAGCCAAATTGCTGCTCGACCCTGAAAATGGAGTGTTGCAAAACTAGCCCACAGATGAACTGGAATCTGAAACATGGAAAAATATTTTTCACACTTCACTTTCCAAATCCTTGGCTGTTCTCCTTCAAATTTTGGAAAATCAGTCCTCGACATCCTAAAATATGTGCTATGCATGTTACTGATAGGAATGGTTGCATTGGATGCCATCTCCTTGAGTGCGACCCCTCTCCAATTGCTGATGATCCGTAGGGCCTCGGATTCCTTCTCTGCCCTGTGATCTAACACTTGGTGTGGGTGATGGCGTCTCCTCCAAAAACGCCACACGGGTGTTCAGATTCTTCAGAGAGTTGCACACTCCTTGTAACATTTGATCGATCGCAGTTCTCCAATCATCCTGGGCCTTCAACCTCCCTTCTGTGGTAGTCACTGAACAGGATCGACTGCATCTTCTCCTCCATAGAGGTGATATTTGCCTCTGTTGCCGCCATCCGAGTAGTAAGAGTAACTCCTCTCTTTGCCACCTTCGCGTCGAAACATGACACTGTGCAATCTCTCCCCAAATCAATTCCAACCTCGAGTATAGGGACTGTCTTATGGTCTCAACCCTAGAGCGAGACCAGCCTGCCTCTCGGAAAGATTTTTACGGCTTTGATCAAGGGAATTTCGAGATCTTACAGTGCCCGCACCGGCTCCGATACCACTTTTGGCGTTCACAAGGAGATCGGAGAAGAACACAGAGAGAATCGAGAAAGAATCGAAGAAGGATCAGAGAATCGTAACCTGAATCCAGAGAAGATCAGAGGAATAGGAAAGCAGCAGAGGAGATCGGAATTAGCTTTTACTTCTTGCGTGCCGGAAAACGGAATAGTACTCGGGGTTTATATACCCTTACATGGCACTTGGGCCGAACAGATGCAAGGCCCATGGCCTAACTCGGGACGCAGCCCAACTAACCATCAAGCTCCTCGCCTAGCACTCTGTGTTCCTGACAGTTCACTCTACCTTGTGGCATGCCACGCGGACTATAGGGTTTCCGACCCCTTCACCATGTACAAGCTGGACGTCGCCCCCACCGCCAGCGGCGCTTCCCATCGCCTGAACGGAGGCACCCACCTGAGGTGCGACGCGGGAAAGGTCTTCAGCTACGCGGGAGCCGTCAGCTACGAGGGGGTAGAGCCACCGCCGTTGCGGCGGCCTGGGCTAGCGACGGCTGGGAAAAGGTGCGCCACACCCGCGCACGCACCACGGGAGGAGTGTGGCGGCGCTGATGCCTGTAAGGGCCGGCGTCGTCCCTATTCCCGCCGCGCCTGGCCGACTTGGCAAGCCTCCCGAGTGCCGAGACGGAGCGGCGGAAGACCGTGGCTGCACCGCGGGAGAGCGAGCGCCCACAGCGGCGATGTGGATGGCGGTCGTCGCTGTCGGAGTCCGGGTCCCTGTCATGGTTGCGAGAGGAGCCAAAGCCGTCGCCGTGCCGCGGCGCGTCATCCCCGTCGACGCGGCCGTGGCGCCACGGCGGGTTGTAGCAGACGACCATGCCTACCGGCCGAATGTGCAGACGACCACCCCACCATCCTTGCCATCCAGGAGCCTACCTCCCTCCAGCTGCTCTTGGAGATCTCTGGCTTCAAGCTGCGTGGGGTGCTCTCTATCCCGGCCACCGGCACCAGGGGAGGGCTATTGCTCTTCTGGGATGACTCCCGTGTGCAGCTCTCCGACCCCCTCCTCCTGCCGCATTCAATCTCAGCGAAAGTCACCCCTGCTGATGGACAACCCTCCTGGCTCATCTCCAATGTCTACGGACCTACGGGTGACTCGGAGAAGCCCGCCTTCCTCCAAGAATTGCAAACTATAGCCAGTGGTGTCGCAGGGCCCTGGCTCATCCTTGGTGATTTCAACCTGATCTACAAAGCCTCGACAAGAGCAACCTTAACCTCAACAGGCGTCTCGTGTCCCGCTTCCGAGACACCCTCGACGCTTGCCATCTCCGAGAGATCCACCTCTCCGGCAGGCTGTAACACCCCAACCCATCCGAGCTTGGAATATTACTAACTTTACACAAAATTACAAATTTCGACAGCATCTTCCCATAATTTGCTCTAATTCACACATAGACAATTAACAGAATTACATATATGATCAACCATCAACACCAACTATATAAACAACTCCCATTAACAGTAAATAAACGACAATCACACAATCCATTCAAAGAACCACCTCATCTCAACCGGAGCCAACATCATATACCAAATCACCATTACCTTAACGACGGCGACAAAGATATAGAACAATGAACAAACCAATTAACCAACCAATGAATTAAACATCCATCTCCACATTCGAAAAGAATAATAAATAGTTCACTAAATGGTCTAGGAAACGGGATAACTCAAATTAAATCTAACAATCCTAGCAAATGGTGAGTTCTTGTGCCTATTTGAATTGTGCTAAGCCCTCCCATGCATGTCGTCTTCATCAATCACCTAAAAACAATTAGAAAGCAAGAGTGAGTCCACGACTCAGCAAGTATACATTAATTAAAGAGATTACTTTAACAATACCACATTATCATCAATCCTCATCCATTATGCCACTGTCTCTGTAACCAACTCATTTCATCAATGAATGCAATGCGATGCGATATGCGTCTGTATCTGTGAGCTCATACCAGTATAGCTAGAGTGTCACCCGTCGGTGCACACCCTTACCCGTCCTCTCAAGGCCAGGGACCAATTACCGAAGTAGGACTTTCCCCTCCCACATCAGTGGGATGCCTACCCGAGGGTAGGTTCTGTCATATGTATGCAATGCAAGAGATGCAACTATGCAAAGCAAATTCAATAACAAGTATACTCAATAGAATTTGCATTGCCTCAGTAATCATATCTTCACCAAGCAACATTCATCGATTGTTAAATCTTTAATTAACATATACTTGCCTTTCTATTCCCGAGGGCTAGCACGGCGCACAGTCGACGCTGATGCCGCACCACCTCCTACAGAAGGCGATACATCTCAATGCAATACTCACATAAACAAGGCAACATAGAATGTATAACGCTCCTACGCACATCCCTTCCTTTCTTTCACATAAATCCTCTCTTTCATACCACTAACATTCGCGAAATTCAACAAATATTAATTCTGAACAATGGCACTAAAATAACCATATTTCCTACATCTCTCGCCTGATTTTCGCGTTCTTATATCCAAATCGAAGATAAAGTCGCTACGCTCCTCTTTTGCAATAGGATCGGGTGCCGATTCCCAACCTAAACATGCCAAAACTACTATAGAAACTGCTGCACACGAAATCACTCCACTAACTTCCATCCATCCTCCATTAGCCTTCGCCAATACCCACAACTAGCATCTAATGGACAGAATTTTCATAAGAAATCTCCTAATCACGCCCTTTGCAGCAGTTAAACAAAAGTAGAACAAACCCTAACTTGGTTCATTACCTTCCTCCACTGCCTCTTCTTCCCCTTTGCCTCCTCCTCCCGTCGGTCTCAACTAGACGCAGCCGGACGGCGAGACGGCAGCGGCACGGCCACGGCACGGTGTTGGGCTGCGACGGCGTGGTCTTTGGCGACGGTGGCGCTGACCGGCGGCAACACGGCGGCGGCGGCTCGGTGGCACCACGGCGGCCGCAGCTCGGGATGGCGGCGCCGCGGCCGCTTTCGTGGGGGCGGGGAGATGGGCGGCGGGTAGAGAGAGAAACGGGCGCGGCGGTTTGATCAGGAGGAACCCGATGGGTTCACTCCCCCACTCCCTGCCTTTTAATCCCACTAAGTGGGTCGGCCTGGGCCAAGGGCCCATGGGCTATCACACAGGCGCTTCACTGGAGCAACGAACAGGTCGCCCCCACTCTGGTGCGCCTCGACCGGGCCTTTGCACACACCGACTGGGAGCTCCTCTTCCCATCTTGCTCTCTACTCCCCCTTTCCTCCTCCGTTTCCGACCACTGCCCTCTCTTCCTCACCGTGGAAAAGCCCCCCAGGCTGCACGCCGCTTCTGTTTTGAGCACTACTGGCTCTCCTTAGCCGGTTTTCATCAGGTCGTCCTCCGTGTCCAGTCTCGACCCGCCCGAACTGCACCGCATCCTCTTCTTCGCCTTAAGGCCAAGCTCTCCCGCACTACCCGGGCTCTCTCAACCTGGAGCCGCTCCACTATCGGTGATATCAAGCTCCAGCTCGCCCTTGCCACGGAAACCCTTCGCCTCCTTGACCTAGCAATGGAAGCTCGCCACCTTTCGGAGGACGAATCGTCTCTCCGCCGACAGCTAAAGATTTGCATCCTCGGCCTCTGCACAATTGAGAGAATCAAGTGGAAACAGCGTTCCCGACTATCCTGGCTAAAGCTAGGTGACGCCAACACCAAATACTTCCATCTCCGCGTCAATGGACGAAGGAGGAGAAACCACATCCACTCGCTCCAGAGCATCTCTGGCTTACACACCGAGCTCCTTGACAAGGCCAGTGTCCTGCACCAACACTTCTCGAGCATCTTTGGTGAGTCCGCCTCAAAAGCCCATCCGCTCTCTATCCGCACCTTTAACTGGGACTTCCTGAGGATGCCCACGGTTGACTTGTCCTCCCTCGACGCCCCCTAGCCCCAGAAGAGCTCAAAAGGATTCGGATCCTCGGCCGTTCGTAGCAAAAAGGCAGAGGGGCACTGTGGATTGCAGGCAAAAATGCATGAACACTGTAGCAACAGTAGTATACAGTGGAAAATACTGTTTTGCACAGTGTTAAAACAGTTATTTTGAACAGTGTTAAACAGTATTTTGACAGTATAAAAGGCACCGTCACTGTTCATCCTCTGCCGTTGATACAAATCCGAGCTCAAAAGGGTGGTTTTCGCCCTTTCCAGCAATAAGGCCCCGGGTCCAGCGATATGACCTTCTTGATGATCTTCTCTCGGGCAAACGGGTGACGCGCCTCGGGAAGCACGGACAGAGGCGGGGCTGCGACCTGGGGCGACAAATCGAAGGAGACGACGCTGCACGACTTCAATCCGGAGCGATTTGCAGTCATGTCGCCCGGACCCGGCCGCGGCGCCATAACTCCGAAGCCATGGAGCTCTCTGGCCTCCGAATCTCTCCCCGTTGGAAGCAGAGCAGGGGCGGAGAGCAGTTGGTGAGGCTTGAATGCGAGTTGGGGGAGGCGACGGGTTGCGGTGGCATGACGGCATCGCCGCCTGGAGGACGCGCCCGCCGACGGCGGTGCCGGGGGCAGGGCGGCGTGGATGCGCCGGTCGGCGGCGGCGCTCAGCCCTAATCGCCCATGGAGTCGCACGCGAGCTATAGGAAGAGTTTGTTTGATATATGCATTGTGAAATCATTGGTTTTACATGAACAAATCAAGTTTTAGCTGAAAAAACCTTGTAAATGCAAAATTTCATGAGGAACAAAACCTTAAGTTTCAATCAGTAAAAGGTAAATTTTCAACAGCCAAAACCTCGTATTTTCCTATGTACACGACTAGGTTTTACACCGAAAAACATGATGGATCTTCTCCTAGACCTTCCTCTTCTTTTTCTTCATCAGGAAGAGAGGTAGAAAGGAAGGAAAAGATGGAAAACAGAGGGAAAGGGGGCACGTGAAAAAGAAGGTCGATCTTTACTAGCCTACTCTTTTACTGTCCTAGCTATACATATATATGTGGCTCTTTACTCTCCAAGCAAGCAAAGCATATGATTCTTTAATTCTTGCTTTAATCATGAAAAGGAAAGCAGCTAAATGGCCAAGGCAGCCTGTAAAGCGCGGCACACATTTGTAGGCAAAATATACACGTACAGGGCAAAGCCACCAACTTCATCTAAAGATCATCTATTCTCTGTGTTCGTAGCTGTGCTGCGCGTTCCATATCCACCGTTGTTCAGCCGTTCAGGGAAATGCCCACTCCTGCATCTGTTTGTTTTGCAGCTATTTTTTGAGGTATGAAGAAATACGTTTTCATCTGCTCGTTGGATAGATCTGTACGAAAACTTGTCTCAGTGTGACAATGTCGGAGGATTAACCACATGCCGTGTTGCTGTCCAGGAATTGCTTCTAGTACTGCAGTCTGCAGCTGCTCATAGTTTACAGTTACTGCTGTTCTCCACTGCTAGGTAGCTGGTCTTCTGTGAAGAGAAGGTACGTACAACGGAGTACTTCGTACGTGTTTAAGGATGTCGGTATCATCCAGTTGGTCAGAGAGGTTCATATACAACCTGTAATTTCAACATATGCTGTGCAGGGATTGGACGAACCAATTAACCAATTTTTTATGCTTTCGGTGTGTGTGGAGCTCACAGACCATGGCAACGTATGTAGAGGTATCGCTGTCAACCTTTACTAGCACCCTTCTGGATGCAGAGATGATTATACTGCATTATATATTGTGATTGAATCGAACTACTTCTATGTTTTTTTCTGAGACACAAACAGCAACTTCTTATTCAACATTAGGAAACAAATTTAATTAGTACATCAATCACCAATACAGAATCCCATTGACAGCACAAATTACAACCACGCAAGATAGAATTGAATTTGAAGAGGCACACTGGAACAAAGTTGTGCCCTTAGGAGCTCCACCACTTCTTCAGCACTCCAGGCTCAATGCGGTCTTAGAGGCCTTCTTTCGTTCATTGTAGTATTGTACCCATCAATCCTTTGTAATCACTCTCAAATACTACCACCCTTCTTGCACCTTCTTTTTTCTTCTTTGAGGAAGGCTCCTTGCACCAATTTCTTAAAGTGCCAGTGTGCCACTCTAGTACCAATTCTCAGTCAGTAATTTCTAACAGTATGGTAGATAGCTTGGAGCGAACCATAAACATTTGTTATAATACAACCGATGCAAAATGCTTTGTGTTCTCTGCGATTGTAAAAGACGGGTACTACCTATTTAACCCATAACGACAATAATAGTAGCATATGCAGGCAGAGGCCGGGGTTAGCGGCCAGCCTGTGGCCGTGACTTGTGATAGCTGGTATGCTACATTGATTGGGAGGAGCGCCCATAATCATTGTCGCCAGATGTAGACGAGCGCTTGCGCTACCAAACATCATGCTTTTCGGTGTTGTTTAGATCTCGTATATGGCAGTTGTTTCTAACATTGTCTAGTCGAGAATTGGTCAAGCCTAAATTAGTCAAGCTTGAACCTATCTCTGGGCTTGACCCCTGTCGAGCTCAAGCCTGGCAGGGTAGGTTCGGTCTTGCCCGGCTCGTTAACAGCTAGCCCTAATCTTATGCCTTGTTCATTGTACCCTTTACGCTTGATGTATTCATACATGTGTAAAAGCATCTACAATAAATTTTTGAAGGTAAGAATCTGCATTAGATGGGTGTAAACGCATTTGCAATAGATGGGTGTAAATGAATCACTATAGATGAATAATGATATAGGTTTGGGATTGAGATAGATGGGTGTAGATGGGGTTGTTGGAACAATAGATAGATATCCACATGAGAGTAGTTATACTTTTCTATTTGGGTTTGCACCTTTAGATAACCAAAAGGATGGCCCGACCTGGCCCGTTTGGACGTGGCCCGACACGTTGGCCCATCAGGCCATGTCTACTAAATGGAGAAAATAGGAGACAAAAATGTTGGAACTTGGAACTAGACTATGAACCTTAGACCCTATGTTGCAAAGCTCTAATGCAACACCCGCTAGCCACTAGGACATAGTTTTTTTTGTGATTGTTGTGTCATATTATATTGTAGGGATACACATATTTATGAACACAATATTAAAATAATAATAATTAGGCCAGGCTGGCCCGTCGTGCCTGCCCATTTGGCCATCTATATTTTCACCTAGTTATTGTAGGGATCACTACTAGAAAGCAAGGCTCCAATACCAGTTGGCAACCACCTCCTGTAGGCCTCCAGTACAAGTTCCCTAAACCCATGCTGGATGTAGTAGAAATATGTGAAAATATGTCGCGAGTATGTGGGAGAAGTGGAACTTGAACCCAAGATCTCATATGTGAAAATATGTACACTCGCACCTCTCCCTTCTAGCCAACTTACCCACCCACACATTCTGATATAACTATAATATATATTCCTTTTGAATAGTCCTAAAATGATGGTCCAGTTGTACAGGTTTGTAACATGAACCAGTACTAGAAGGGAGTATATTATAGGCTCGTGATACGAACCCATACTAGAGCCCCTGTCTAGTACCGGTTCGTAATACGAACCAAACTGGAGCTCACCTTGCCAACTGGCATGTACCTGCCTACCAAAGGGCTCTCCAGTACAAACTGGCAGTCCCCCACCAGCCCTAGCCGCGCCGGCCAAGGCCGTAGCACCACTGGAGACGGCGATCGCGGCAGCCCCGCGCCGGCCTAGGCCTTGCTTGTCGATCGAAGCCACGGAAGCCCGCCCGCCCGAACCCGACCACCACAGGCTGCCGACCACCGCCATGGTCAGATCCGGTGGCCTCAACACCAGAACCGGCGAGCACGGCCGCGGATCGGACGACCCCAATGTGGGACAACCACCGGCAGCCAGCGAGAAGAAACGACGAGGAGGACACGGAGAGAACAACCAGCAGGGAAGGCAAGGAGGAAGAGGAAGGAGAAGGAAGGGAGAAGCGGCCCGCGTCGCTCTGGGAAGGGCTCCAGGAAGACGCCGCCGCCGGGCCGTGGCCTTGGCCGGGAAAGCCGCCAACGAGGAGAGGAGGGAGGAGGAAGTGGAGGAAGCGCAGACCACGGAACGGAGGCAGGGCGGTGCTGCCATGCCCGAAGAGGAAGAAGCGCCATTGAAAGCGGTCGGCTGTGGGGATGAGGGACTACCCAGAAGGGGAGGAGTAATGGCTGCGATTGCGGTGTAAGAGCGAAGGGGAGTAATGGCGAGCTGAGCAGCAGGGGAGGACGAGGGGACCAGCGGTTCCACGCAGGGGCGGGGGCCATTGGGTGTGCGCGCTCGCCGGAGTGGCAGGGCGCGAGGCAGAGGTGGCCGCCGTGGCCGGGGTGGCGCACGGCGGATCTGGATCTGTGGCGGCGCCGCTGGGAGGTTTCCGCCATGAGAGCTCCCAATGCAGAAGAGTTGGTAGGGCGTGAGGCGGAGGTGCCGCCGTGGCGGAGTGGCGCAGGCGGATCTCGATCTGGGCAGCCGCCGCCAACGAGGAGAGGAGGAGGAGGAGGAAGGGAAGGGAACACCTGGGAGAGGGGGGCATGCCCGCCGGGCCGGCGGCGGGGCGGCGCTTAGGTTTGGGGAGGAGTTGGAGGAGGGTGGTCGCCCCCGTGCCGCCCCAAGGGAGCGACGCGGGGTCAGTTCCACGTGATGCCAATTTCGTTGTATATGAATAGGATTGAGATCACTATGTGAACTATAGTTGAATTAAATGATTGAACGTTAGTTGGCCAATCTTGCCAGAGAGAGAGCATCGTAGCATTATTCGGTCAGTCACTTGCTTGGTCAGAGTTTGCCATCCGCTCTTGATTTTACATAATTTGTGGCTTTCGAAATGCATGTTTCTTTTGACCAAAGTATGCAAACCCCAGTCCCCACTGAACTTTAATTTGTTTAACTTTGTACAGATTCAAGTTGACTCAATTCAAGATGCTGCGGAAAAAATGCTTGGTCAATATGTGGGTGATAGACCATATTACCAGGGTGGGCAAAAATTTTACCTTCATGTGGGTGATAGACCATATTACCAGGGTGGGCAAAAATTTTACCTTCATGGCTGGCGCGGAATTGGTGTGCCTGCCGTCTTTGCGGCCATGGCTAAATTAGCAAGGACCCATAGATACAAGTTTCAGCAAGTCATCCATGTAGATTGCTCATTGTGGGAAAGCAAGAGAGCAATGCAGAGGATAATCGCAGAGAACCTAAACCTCAACAAATCTACCATGGCCTTGTTCGATAAGCAAGATGAGGATGATGATTTCAATGGGGTGCCAAAAAGCTCTAGGGCTGAGATAGATGATGTTGCAGAGCATATCACAAATGTGCTAAGGGACCAGAGATGCTTGGTTCTTTTCAACAATGGGAGTAACGACGAGATTGATTTAATTAGATCAGGCATCCCTATGCCGGACCCGAGAAACATGGTTGTGTGGTCGTTTGGAGGGAGGTTTCGACTATTAGATCCAGCGCTCGAAGAAAAAGCACTAAAAAGTTCTGATGTTTTCTTCATGGATCAGAGCCAGTCAAAATTAGTGCAGCAGTTAGTGCACGAAGAAGCTGGACAAGTTAGCCAGGAGGTAAACCCAGCTACTGTTGCAGAGTGTTGGTTGTATCTGTCGCTCTTGCATTACAAGCTTGACAGTGACGTCATCGACAATGATCACCACACACATGCATCTAATTATTGGGTGTGTGACGGCATCATACAAGGAGATGGTGCCTGGGAGGTTGGTGAGAAACTCCTCGAAGCGATGCGATTAGATCATCTTCCTTCAAAAACAAAGCACAGCAAATGGTTCGACATGTTATGTGATATCCACCAAAATTTGAGAAGCAAATGGATATCAGTGACATCCAACAGTGAGGAGGTCCAAAGTGTCGAGACTATACCCAATGAGACGACGACGTCATATTTTTTGACACTTGGGAGTAAATCTAGTAAGCTAGATCCACTACAGATGAATTTATTCCAACATGCTACCAACCTCCGTGTCCTGAAGCTCTCAGGATGCACCTTCAGTTTTTCTTCCCCTCCTTTTACCTGTTGCAACAGCCTAAGATTTATTTCCATTAGATCCTGCATAGATGAAGATGCAACGTCAACATACAGTGGGGATGAGCAACAAGACACAAAATGGCTATTTCTCCAAACACTATGGGTGTTGGACATACATGACACATACTGGGACTGGATCCTAACCCCCATGAAGATGTCGTTGATGACTGAACTTAGTGAGCTGAATATAAAGGCTGCAGGAGCTCGTAGATGTGTCCGAGAAATATCTACAATTCAATTGGCATGGTTGTGCAACCTTAAAAGGCTCAGGGTGATAAATTCTTCTACTTTCTTAAGGGCAGTAGAGCAGGAGTCATTTGCTGGCATGATGAAGTTGGAGCTTCTCGACTTATCCGGGACTATAGATATGGAAGTTTTACCAAACTTGTCAAAGGAAACTAATTTAAAGGTGCTTATCCTTGATGGATGTGGTGGGTTGGAACATGTGGAGCCTAACAGCCTGCCCACATCATTGGAGTCATTCAGCTATGATGGGTTTGGAGCAGCATCCAGGTGGAACAATTCACTACAAATCCCAAAAGAGGAAGTGCGCCTTAGTGCTCCTGTGAATGAGAAGCCTCCAAAAGTTTTGAAGATCTCACTAAAGGGTTGTGCACGACTGAAAAATGTGTTCTTGCGTTGGTTCCCAAACCTCAACGAGCTGAACCTCTCGGAGACAGCAATCCAAGGGCTCGACCTCGAAGACATGCTAGTCACACATCTTGAGCTTCTTTTCCTTATTGGATGTGAACACCTACGCAGGGTGAACTTGCCCTTGGAAAATCTGCTATGCCTGAAGTTGCTCTACGTGGACACCAGAGGTAAAGCAAGAAGATCCATGGATGACTATCAACAACCATGTCCACTCTTCCACTACCACAGGGATGATGTCCGGTTGGTTCACTTAATAACTACAGATGCCAGGTTACTTCGAGGTCTTGATAAATATGCTGGCTTCCTTCTAGGCTATGGCAGAGGACTACATGATCATGTGCTTCATGGTCATCATTCCCATGTGCATCTCTCTACTGTGATCGGCAGCAGCATGCAACTTGGAGGAGGAAACATGGAAACGGAATTTCGCCCGAGCAGTGAACCATGTCGTGCCTCAGTGGCAAGCTTGTCACTCCCCTATGCTGATATCCTCCGAGATATTGTCAATCTGATTGGTGAAGATGATAACAAATGGCGGGCCTGGATGCAACTTGACTATTTGGATAACCATATTGAAATATCCCAAGGAGGGTGCAATTGGGAAACAGAGGACAGTTCAAGATTTGTGGATGCAGTCCAAACATTGCATGTCCATGACAACTCTTCCATCACCTGTATAACTGACAGTAGGCGAGATTCAGTTGTCTACCATAAAAATTTAACAAAATTGAGGTGGTGTCGTATAGAGAGGTGCCGCAAGCTACAAACTTTTTTCGGTAAAGCTCTAATGGGACCGGGCACTTTTGAACACATGAAGACCCTTTGGGCATCTGACCTCCCAGTGATCCGTTGCATATGGAACAGAGACATCAAATTCTACGATTTCGACCGTTTAACAAAGGACTTTCGTTGCTTGCAAATGCTACGGTACATATACCTGTACTCATGCCCTAGGCTAGAGTTCGTGTTGCCTTGGTGCTTTCACACACTAAGTAGCTTGGAAACCATCCACATTGCATACTGTGGTGAGCTCACACAGATCTTCCCAACGGGGGAGCCTTACGACGAGGGATCCCCAACCCCAGACCACATTGAATTCCCATGCCTCAGGAAGGTCCATCTCCTCAATCTCCCCATGCTGAAGCATATAAGTGAAGCCCGTATGGTCGCTCCTTCGCTGGAGACCATCAAGATCAGAGGCTGCTGGAGCCTTCGGCAGCTGCCGGCTATCGAAGATCAAGATGGAAGTCATTGTCGACCATCGAGCTGCGACATGCCGTCGGCGAAGGTGGATTGCGAGAAGAACTGGTGGGACAGGCTGCGGTGGGATGGGGTGGAGGCGAGCCGGCCCTTCTACAAGCCATTCCACTCTCGCTACTACAGTAAGGCCAAGCCAAGAGGATCAATTCTTAGGTATCTACAGGCAACTCTCAAGCTTTGCCATCTCAATTACTAATGCCAATTGTCTGTCAGAAATCATGGGCAATGTGGTCTCTGCACCACAAATCCGTCAGCATGATTTTTTTTTTGTAGTATTTAACATGCAGTACGTAATGATTTTGACTATGATGTTTAACAGATTTGTTTTCTTGTGTTGCGACCTGGCTAGGTGATTCCTTCGATGCAATGGCGCTGGCGGCTGGCGCCATCAGTTCTTGATTGCAGACAGATTGTTGCTGCGAGTCTTGAGTGATTACCATATGATGGTGCTGTTATTCGACTGTATATTACTATATTAAATTGCATTTGTGTGGCTTTGCGACGACCTTTTTCATTTGATAAAATCAAGCATCAAATACATTGCAAATTTACTTGCGTTGGTATTTTTATCGTGAGATTGAGTCTTGTTTAATTAGTCTACGGTCAAGCTGTCCTGACTCCTGAGTGTGCTGTGTAATTAAAATAAGAGGTCCATCTGCTGGTGTCCATGGGAAAATGACCTGGTGTGTTTCAGTGTGTGATTTCTTAAGAACAGAGCTTCCAGTTCGGATTATTGTATTGTCTGGAATAATAATTTACTCCATATATTTATATATTTTTGAACACTGCAATTGATGGTGGGTTATTCTTTATAGAATGCATGAAAATATCCACAGCTTTGGAAAGCTTTTTACTAAAATTCTTTCCACTCGCCTTGCCAGTTATATAGATGAGCTCATCTCACCCTATCAGAGTGCCTTTATAAAGAAACGCCACATCCAAGATAATTTTTTTTTTTGTGCAGAGCAAATCAAAATTTCTCCGAAGATCCGGCACGCCGGCCCTCATGCTGAAGCTAGACCTCCAAAAAGCCTTCGACTCAGGCCCTCTTTGATAGCTTGTTTAGTTCTAGTTTAGTTGTAGTTAGGAAAATTTGACTATTTTGTATAGGCCATATACTTTATTTTTTGAAAATAATTTTTTTAGGACTTTGTAGGGTTTTTCTCAAAGATCTCAAGAATATTTTTTTAATAATTTATTTAGCTTTTTTAAAGCACATTCAAAGATGGTCAAATTTTCCCAACTATAACTAAACTAGAACTAAACAAGCTATCAAAGAGGGCCTTAGTCTCTTGGCCATATCTTTTAGACAACCTTCGCGCCCGTGGGTTTGGCGATAAGTGGAGGAATTGGATCGCCTCCTCTCTGCGGTCCTCCTCCTCACAAATCCTCCTCAACGGCTCCCCGGGCCCATTCATCATCCATCGTAAAGGGCTCCGCCAGGGGGATTCGCTGTCCCCCTTTCTATTCAACCTTAAAATTGAACACTTGCAACGCCTTCTGCACATTGCAACCAAGGAGGGGCTACTTTCACCACTTCGAGGCATCCCGGCCAACCTACGTGTATCGCTCTATGCTGACGATGCTGCGATCTTTGTGGCGCCGATCAAGGAAGAGGTCTCGGCATTGGCCCAGATACCACAGAGATTTGGCGCAATCTCTGGCCTCCGCACCAACTTCGAAAAGAGTTAGGTCATGCCCATCGAGTGCGAGGGGCTTGACCTCGACGACATCCTCGTCGACCTGCCCGCGCGGCGAACGTCCTTTCCCATCACATATCTTGGCCTCCCACTCACCATCAAGAAGCTAAAGCACGTCCACATCCAACCTTTAATTGACAAGATTGCGGGCCGTCTGGTACGCTGGCGGGGGCAAATGATGTCAAAGGGGGGTAGAGTCACCCTGCTTAAGTCGGTTCTATCGGCCCTACCGTCCTACACCCTATCAGTGATCACCCCGCCCTCCTCGGTTATTCAGAAGATTGATAAACCACGCTACCGCTTTGGCGCGAAATGACAATTTTGCGGCGGGCGGGTGTCGTGTCAACTGGAAACTCGTCTGTTCCCCGACTGCCCTTGGGGGACTCGTGGTGCTTGACCTGAAAATTTTTGCCCGCGCCCTCCAATTACATTGGCTTTGGCTTGCCAAATCCGACTCCCCAAGATCGTGCCTCATCTCGCTGGACAAGATGGATCTTACTGATGCAGCTCTCTTTAGAGTGGGTACTGAGTTGGTTCTTGGAAATGACGCCACCTTTCTCTTTTGGACTGACGCTTGGCTCCTTGGACAAACTCCAAAAGAAGTGGCCCCAGGACTTTTTGCGGCCTCCGCTCGAAAAAAACCGCAAAGTCGCCAATGCCCTGCATAACAACAACTGCCTGTTGGACTTACGACGGAATTTCACTCCCAACCTTGCTGTGGAGCTGGTCTCCCTCTGGCAAAAGATCAGTCGTGTTGCGCTACGTCCGACCCAACAGGACCGAGCCATTTGGTGCTTCTCCACAGACGGGATTTTCTTTGTCCGCTCAGCATACCGCCTGCAGTTTGCTGGAAGGACATCTCCGACAGCGCTAGCACTCGTTTGGAAGCTGTGGGCACCCTCCAAATGTAAGTTCTTTGCTTGGACACTGTTCCTAAGGAGGGTTATGACTTCGGACGCCCTCGTGCGTAGGGGACTACCGAATAATTACTTATGCGCCCTTTGTCTCCGATGCCTGGAGACCCTAGAACACCTCTTCCTCGAGTGCCCCTTCTCCTGCCACATTTGGGACCTCCTAGCTTGCAGGCTCAAGCCCCACGCCTTCTCCACTCCGCGTGGACCCATACTAACGATATCAGCGCCTGGTGGGCTGAGGACATTCTGCTGCCCAACATTGCCCCGGGTCTAGGATCCGTCATGCTAGCAACCTTATGGTACCTCCGGCTCGAAAGAAACAATCGCGTTTTCAATTCGAAGGAGCTGTCACCGATGATCTTCTTTGACTTGCTCATGGAGGTCCTGCGCCTTTAGAGGGTGGCAGGCCCTCGTTTTATAATAAGTTAGCTTACTTGTAGTGCGCGTCTGGGGGGAATGCGCCTAAACCTCCCCCTAAATTTTTATCTTGTAACTTTCTTATTGAATTAATATAAGGCAGTTCTCCTGCCTTTTCCACACAAAAAAAACATGTTATGATACTCAAAATAACATTATAGCATGGGCATTGACATTGTCCATTTTGCCCTTGCCGGTTTCATCATATCCCATGTCTTCCTCCAATCTCTTACTCTCCATCAACAGCCTAGCATGATGCAGGCTGAGCTCCGCGCAATGAGATCAGTTTTGACCGGTAGCACTATCAGCAATGACAGGATCGGTAAGGGCGGTCAGTGGATGTAGGAAAGTACTGCAGTGACTATCGAGGCGCAACTCCAACATGGACACTTGCGATGGCGAGTGGTCATAGTTCTTACATTGCCACAATTTTCGACACGACGGCCTTAGGTCGCTCTGAGGTCGTAACACCCTGACCCAAATACATTTATAACTAAGCCTACCTACAGGGCTGGTCCACATATGCATGGCACTCACTTGGACTTTTTGACCTCGCTTCGCTCAAAAAGATTAACCCGGGGTTCTATATTTATGTTCAACAGGCACTATATGCTATTACAATTCTGTCTCAACTAGTAATGTGGAACTAATCCCACCATCACATCCACATGGGTCACATGGACCTCACATCTCAACAGACCGGAGTATTACAATCACCCACCCTTAATAGGCTGTAACATTATCATTTTTTTTTAAAAAATAAAAACTCATGCATGCGCATTTCATCTAAATTATTTTTGTGCATTAAAATAATTTAAAACCCCAAAAATGAGTTTGTTACTTATTCGTTTCTGAAAAACATTTCTAGTCAGCTAGAAATTGATATTTCCTTCCGAAAATTATTCCGGCTTAATAAAAATTTAGCTAAATTGTGAAATTAATTTTAAAATTAATATAATTAATTAATAAACTATTTTATGTTGAAAAATAATTTTAGAAAATATTTACTTATTGTTTTAACCCCCTGTTTTAGCCTTTTTGCTTAGGGGAAAATAGGAAAAGTCCCAAGAAATTCCCGGGCCCGCTTGTCAACCTCACTAGACCATTTCCCTACCTTCTCCAAGCTGGCCAAGCTGGGATTTTCGCAGCTCCCCCTCTCCCCGTCTTGAAAACCACTCCAAAAGCCTCCTAATGGCATGCAAAGTGCACAATTGAAGCCCCTTTTCACTCCCTCATCAGTTTCTTCAATTGCTAGTGATCATTTTCGTCCCCCGCTTCCATGACCTCCCCCGCGCCCCTCTGAGGCTCGCGCCGCCGTCGCCGCCACCGGAGCTCGCCGGCGACGCGCGCCGCGCCGCCGCCCTCCTCGCGTTGCCACCTAGCGCCGGTGCGCCGCCACGCGCCGCGCCGCCGCCTCCCCACGTCGCCGACCGCCGCTGTGCGCCGCCGCCACCCGTGCCGCCGCCGCCCTCCCCTGCTCCCGATCGGGAGTGGGCACGGAGCCAGGGGCAAGCCCTCCCCTTTTGCCTTGGGCCAGGACGGCCCAGTTAGCCCAGGCCGCAACCCTTTTCATTTTTTTTATATTTCTGTAATTTCCGATTTTTACAGTAAAAGTGCTGTATTCAAATAATCGTTAAACATTGGAATTTGTGCAGAAAATTTTGACATCAATTTTTTTAGGTTTATAAAATTTCCTAGTATTTACTGAGTAAATTTCGTGCAGTTTGGATTAGTATTATTTTCTGTAGAATTTATTTACTAATCGGTACTGTTTTAATTTTAATAAATAATTTAGAGACTTAAAAATTGCCAAACCAATTTTGTAATCTATCTGGAGCAGAGGAGTATTTACTCCATTTTTCTCATATGCATATCATGTATTTATTTTTATATTCGATGCATTGTTTGACTCGTAGCGGTATTTTCTCATACGATAGGTGTGATTTTGGACGTACCGTGGACGTGTCGGGTGATCCCGCGAACAGCTACCAGCAAGGCAATTGCTGAAACTTCACTTCCTACTGTTTTGCAAATATTTATTTGTGATTCACAAATTATGCATGTAAATTCGACGTTAGAAAACCAGTATTTAGTTAGAGTAGCTACCCTGATAAATTTAATTGTATTATAGCCCAAATCTTGTCGCCCTAGAAATTGCAATATTATATGTCGTTATTATAGCCTCCTTGAAAATTAGGTTTTGCGATACTAGAAATGTTTAGACTCGCTTATCCCGACCAATACCTATTTAAAATAATGTACCGATGAAATGCGTGTATTTGAAAAGCGGCAACCGGTGTTGTCATGTTTGCAAATGGGTATAGATAATAGTAGGGAGCTTTTTGGGGATAAAAGAGTTTAGCAAAACCTGATAAGGGGTGGCTGTCTGTTGCATGAGAATTGGGTCAAGTGTTAGATCCACCCCGGTCGCTAAGGACCGATTCCTTGAGGTAGTCGAGCTAAGTACTACAGTGCGGCCATGAGTGCCTATGTGGGTAGGCCCTGGTTTAGTACCCTTCTAACCCTTAGGCCAGGTACTCTACTGGAGGATTAGGAGCGAAGCAATCGTCTGCCTATTGGCGCAAGGGGGATCTCCCGTCCACTAGAGTAACCTGATCTAAGTGAAGGTTGGAGAAAAGCCATGTCGGGAGGACCTTATTTTAGGGATGATTCCTGTCTCGTGGGTAAAGCGTGCGACCTCGGCAGAGTGTAAAACTGTCATGACAGCCATGCCTATGGTCAAGGGCAGACGACAGGGAGCTACCTCATTGGTAGATTTTGTTTTGTTTTCAAAACAACGTTTCAAAGGAAAGTTTTGTTTTGTTCTCCTTACTGAAGGGAGCCGTAAGCGATGAGGTTTCTAGATTCATGGCGGGGAACCATGATCTAGCCACTTGGAAAGAACTGGCTGCGGCCATAGGTGAAAAATGATTATGAAAATATTTGTTTTAATTATGCATTTTCCTCATGTTTCAAAACTATAGGAGAAAACCACATAAAAACTGGCATTATGCAAAATAACCCTAACGACGCCGTTGAACCTTAGTTGCATATAGTCAGCCTTGCTTGTTGAGTATTCGCGTTCTCACCTCCGCTTTTCATACAGGGCTACTCATTCCAACGAGCAGGTGTTTGCCCTTCAGAGGAGTATCCAGAAGAGGAGTACTACGAGGATGACGGATTCATTGTCGGGATTCAGGATGACGAGTATTAGTTGTCTAAGCGTTGTCTTCTACAGTGTGCTTGTGGACCTGGGTCGACTACTACCGACATCGCTGTTTATTTGCTTCTTGTTTTATTGATGTACTTTAAAAGACTTCCACTGTGTTTATGTAAGGCTGTGGTGCCAGGCTATTGTAATAACGTCTTGTTGGCGAGGTTTTATTAATACTGTTTTTATGCGCTTATGGTTGTGGTCCAAAATTGTATGTCTGTGTGTTCAAGCTACGTGATCCAGGGACTTGAACAGGTAAAGGCACAGCAGGGACTCGATCTGATATGGGGTCTCGACATGGGCTGAGACCCTTGTCATCACACCGCCTAAGCGGCAAATTCCAGGATCCCCCTTGGTATATGGCATTGCGTTTACTGTCGGGCCATATGTCATACCGTGTGACCAATCTGGAACTACACAAGTCATGCGCTATATGCCTGTGCAACTAAGCCCACACATTTTACCACATGGTGAGGGTTGATCATCTGATACCATTTGTAACACCCTGACCCAAATTCTCTTAGAACCTAGCCCACCTACGGGCTGGGCCACGCATAAATAGCACCCACTTGGACTTTTTTGCCTCGCTGCATCCAAAAGGGTTAACCCGGGGGTGCTATATTTGGGTCCAACTAAGGGTGTCAAAATAGATCCGAATTATACGGCGCCCGGATTCGTATCCGGATTAATATTCGTATCCTAATTATAACTATCCGGATTCGTAACCGTATCCGAAAAATATTCAATTATCCATATCCGGATTCGGATCCATAATAACTATTTGAATTATCTGATATAAAAATGTAATATGTATTTTCCTTTTCCAAATTGTCATTTTATCCGCACCATTCTTGAAAAATATCCAAATTAGTAGAATTAGGGGTAATAATATAGCATGAATTCACTTTTTTATGAAATAATATATTATATATTAGAGTGATTAAAGATGATATGTATTTGTAATATCTGTATCCGGATCCGATATTATCCGATTCCGTATCTGAATTTGATAGTATCCAAATCCGATCCGTATCTAATTTTAGGAGTATCCGAATCAGATCCGTATCTGTTTTATAGAAATGGATTCGGATCTAGTTTTGCCGGTATCCGATCCGTTGACACCCCTGGGTCTAACAGACATTATATGTTATCACAACTCTATCTCAACTAGCAATATGGAACTAATCCCACTATTGTTGGGCTTTTGCCCCTTTTGGGCCGGCCCACTTAAGAGAATAAGAGAGGCAGAGAGAGATGAGCAGGCAGGGGGAGGCGAGCTCGCCTGCTCGTGCCCAAACCCTAGGGTTGAGCGGCGCTGGCGGGGCCGCCGCTTTCTCGGCGTCTTGGGCTTCATGGCGTCGTGGCCGTTGTGGCCGAGCATCTCGGAGGGCCGATGGCGGCTCTACCCCTTTAGAAGCCGCAGCTTCCTCTTCCTCTCGGGTTCGAAGTTTTCTCTGCTTTTCCCCATCTCCTTTCACTCCTCTTGCGACCTCATTGTTCGGCGATTCGCGGAGCTCCGGCCGCTTCTTTGGTCGGCGCCGGTTGTCGGAGGTGTACTCGTGCCGCTCTCACGATCCGGTACTCGGTGGCCTCGAGGTGGACGCCGTCCTCTTGCTGCTCCTTCCTCTGCTCCTCGGGTTCCTCCTGTGGCCTTCGGCTGCAGTGAGGGATATCGGCATCGTATCTCCGGATCGTTTCGCTTGTGGTGCTTAGCACGGGCGATTTGATTTTGGGACGATTGCCTCGCACACTTTGCCTCGGCATTGTTGGCTCGGATCCAACGACCGTGAAGAACTCTCCTTCCCATCTTGTCCAATGGACCGATTTGGTGTTTCTGGGAGACTAGCCTTCGAGCTAGAGGCCGTCTGACCAAATCTGGACGCACTGTGTTGTGGCTCCATTATTTGTTCGATGATGATTGCAATTGTTGACGCTTAATAATCTGTGAATAAAAGGATTTGCTAGACCTAGAAGTACTGCTCTACGTTCATTAATCCTGATTACTCTATGTGCGTGATCTAGTGTTTGATGCTGGGATTAATTGATTAATAAACCTGCTGCTCTTGTTACCTGTTTAATTGGAGAACTAGTATTGTGTTAGCTCATTTACTAGTTGGTGCAGTGAGTTTTTGAGCTGCTGTTCGGCTCATTCTTGTGGTTTGTTTTAGTCTGGCCGAACTGCTATATTGATCATTTAATTCCTGGTGCACTCTGTGGCAACTTGGTTATATACACATAGAGAAGCTCTTTAATGCTTTGATCTAGAGCAGTACTGTCTAAGGGTTGTATTCCTGTTTTCAGATTATTTAACCAGTGATATTTATGCCCAAATACGGTTGGATGGCTAATTTATTTAGCAACCCCTGTTTGCAATCTGAGAACAACATCATCAATAAAATCTTGAGCTTGTTGCTGGTTTTATTACCTTGGACAGCATTGAATCTATTTGAAGCTATCATGTATTCTTTTGTCTTATTGGTCATATTTGAGGAATACTTGCTTTATGGTTCAATTGGCTTGCATTTAATTATTGATGTACTCATTATGGAATTTGGTATAATCTTGCTCATTATGCTAATTTTGCAACAACTATCACATCCACATGGGCCACATGGGCCTCACAACTCAACGGGCCGGAGTTTTACAGAGGTAGTCTGTGACAGTCCGATTTTCCCCGCTTCGGCTAAGCATGCACATCATCATTTCTTATTTTGATCATAATTTGAAAATCACTTTTCCAAGTTCAATCCAGCATATAAATAAGCTCTTGCAGGTTTGTGAGCACTTAAATAAATATTTTTTTTACAATATTTTCTTGACTAATAGTATACAATTTAGATTTAATAAAGAGTTTAAGAAGGGTAAGAGCATCCCCATCTCACCCCCCAAATGCACCTCTATTTCAAAAATTTTCAAATGCAGCAGGAGGGAATTTGGTGCATGTGAGAGGAATTTATCAGTAGCGATTACCGTAGAAGCCATCTTGTAGCGATAGAGGAAATTTAAAGGCCTCACTTGGATGCTCTAATTGTAAGATTATGAAATGAACATTTCATAAATACCAAAAAAATAATTTCATATTAGAATTGCTTGTATTTATATGAATCTAGTAATACTCTTACCTTAGTTTCATGAACTATAATTAATTTTTGTAGAACTCAAATATATTTTTCAGTTTATTAAAATCCCTAATCCTCTCTATTTCCCTGGAATTTTCCATTTTGGGAGCTCTAGCTAGAAGTACGCTTTCCATTTTTAGCAAAATACGCTACGCTTTCGACATCACCCAAACCTTTGGAGCTGATCCAAATCGCGGCCTCGCCTCGTGCCCTCGTCCTTGTGCGCCGCGCGTCCTCGTCCATGGAGGAAGCTGCTGCGTGGCCTCTCCCGAGCTCGTCCTCGTCCCCAGCTGCGACTAAAGACGTGGCCTTGTTTCCCAGTTCAAGCCGCAGCACCGTCGTTCCTTGGTGCAAGCCGCGCGACCACATACGCTCCCCTTCTTCCTCATACTAGCCATCCCAGAGCTCCGCCACACCTCAAAGATCCTCCCCGAGCCGCCCTCGCCGCCGGAGAAGCACCGGTGAGCTCTAATTTTGATTTTTCCCCAATTTCGACCGCCACCGTCAAGAACACAAATTAACCTTTCACAGCTCGATTTGATCCAATAACTTGTGTCATCGAGCATCGTTGGTCTCCCCTTCAGCTACTCCTAGTGCCGCGCAGGCCGATTTGGCCTCAGGACGCCGCCGCCATGCGCGCCGCGCCGTGCCGCCTCTGTGGCTCGTCGCGGCGGGCTATCTCCTAGCCGTGAGACTATTGTACCAATATATGCGCGCCGTAGAGAACTTTCCAACGAGCCCAAGAACGCCCCAAACCGAGCTCTGTAGCTCCGGCAATCGCCGTTTTTCTCCCTCACGGTCGGACTTGGCTGGAGGTTCAAGATGTTGACGTCATCGTGACGTCATAAACAGAGTTCTCAGTTTTCAGAAAATCCTAGAAAGCGTTTCTATTTATTAAAAATAGCTAGTGACCTGTAACAATCATGGACAAATTTTGAAAAATACTACAAGATGTATAGAACCTAGGAAAAAATTAATATTTTGTAGAACACTTTTCAAAATTCTTTATAAAATTACATTGCATAATCAAACTTGTTAAATTGATATCTTTAATTCTACAATTCCAAAATCAGTGAAACAAATTTATATAAATTAATAAAAATGCACTCTTCAAGTTAAAAATAATTTTGGATGTTGATTTTTGTATTTTAATTAGATTTTAATGGTGTTTATGTATCGGACGATAAGAACGGACGCACAGGAACGTGAGGAGCTGTCCACCGACGCCGCGATTGTCCACCAGCAGCCAGGCACTTATAATTCCCTCCTCAATTGAGCATATTGAACCATGTTTATCTATTGCACAAATACAAAATTATTTACATGAGTCTTAGGCCCAGTTCTTTTCAGCCTATCAGCTTAACAGCTTAACGACTTATCTACATTTTAAAAAGACATGCTTTTAGTTTCTTGAGTCTGTTTTTCGCTGTTTTGAAGGTGGGTCCTAACGCTTTAAAAAGCAAGTCAAACGAAATGGATCCGAATCTCGAGACTACCTCGACAAGCTCTTGAAATTACGTCATTTCAGCCGTTCAGCTGTTCAGATCAGCTCAAAAGAACAGGACCTAAATGTTGGGTAGAAATAGTTATTCCTATTTAGGCATTAGTATCCTGTAGTTCTATACCCATAATCTTTGTCGCCTAGGTAGGGTACATATATTACTTACATTTTGGGTTTGCGAATGCTTAGCCCTGCTTAGAGTCAACGTGGAGAGACGATCGATGGAGCTAGTCCTCGAACACCTAGCCTCGTTTGGGTACTTAAGGACCGAACATTGGGTAACTCCCTCTCAAGTATTATACATACGACCAGACGTGGGAATGGGACCACTTGGCTAACTTCATGCGCATGCTCGAACCATTGGGTACCATACGGTGCAACAGTTTATGGGTGGGGGTGGCAGGCAGGACCACTGTGGTGCGTCCTTGTGCTCGGGTGTGATGGGCCCTGGACAAATCCACTGCAATGGTTAACTCCCAGTAAGTCCTAGGACTCCTAGGTTAGGATTTTGGCAATGAGGTGCCACGTCCACCTAAGGACACTATTTTGCTTAGCACATTCTCTTTATGTCTTTTGGTTGCGTGCGTGTCCGAGGCTTGAGCACGACAGGTGAGAGCACTCAGTCTCTGGCAGTCGGCCCCATTGAGCACTCGATTCGTCGTCTCCAGTTCTGAGTCTAGGTGAGTCTAGAACATTCGAGAGCGGTCGAGAGAGTGTCGGGTGTCTAAGGGGTAGTTAGCTTAGAGTCGAAGTCACCAAAATGGCCCGAAAGTATCCGAGACGCCTCGTGACGTGTCCGGGTTGTTTTCGTAGCCCAAGTCTTTCCAAACCCCTTAGGTGCGAAAACTCCCGCCCAAAAGGTCACTCAAGCCTATCCAAAATCATGTCATCCCTATCCAAGTACAAATGCCGACAAAAAGCCCAACCGAACCAACACGAGGCATCCGAGAAGCTAGAGAGAGGTTTGAGAGAGGCTGGCCAGTGGGGCTACACTCAGGCAGCCCCACCGGACGCGTCCGGTGAGGGACCGGACGGTCCGGAGGCAGCCGATCCAGAAACACGTTTCAGCGCCAGCCGACAAAAAGAGGCTCCAGACGCGTCCGGTGGCGACCGGACGGTCTGGTGAAGACGATTCTAGAATAGGTTGCGTGAGGGGTCGCCAGCGTAAGGTCTGCGTACAGACGAGCGACCGGACACGTCCGCAGGGCCCCCGGACGCGTCCGGTGAGGAGTGCCCAGGAGCGACCGGACGCGTCCGGTGAGTTTACAGATCGGTTAATCTGAACCGTTTTCTCGAGTCTGTTTGCTCCGATTCATGCCACGTGTTCTAGCTCGGGCTTGAGGCTATAAATAGAGGTTGTGGCTGATGAGAGGACTGAGAGAGCTCTTCATTTGGTTTTCCCTTTGCCTTGGTGTTCTTGAGAGCTTCTCCCCATGGGGTTCCCCTCTCCCATGGCCACCTCCACCTAGGGTTTAGGTGAGAGAGAGGAGAGGAGAGGGGGAGAGAGGAAGGAAGGTAAAGATGATCTCCCCTCCATTCTCCCATGTTTTTGGCTTGGTTCTTTCCGCGGGGTGGTGAGTTCTTGGGGGTCTCCCAGTTATTCGAGTTCAAGTTCTCTTTGGGTCCTTCCCACTGGGTTTGAGTCTCCGTCTTGCCATCCCCGAGCTTCAACGTCCAAGCCGTCGTCATCCCGTACCACTTCACCACGTGAACATCTTCACCGACGAAACCCTAGCCTCGGGCTAGGTCACCCAGTGCGGGAACCGGATGCTTCCTCTTCGCCGGGCTCGAAGACCGAGGGAAGCCGTGTCGTCCACAGCTCCGGGCGAGCGGACATCACCAAGTTGCCGGGGCATGCCAAGCGACCAAGTCTCCGTCAACTCCACGTCAAGTTGAACACTCCGTCAGCGTCGCTTGTACCAAACACCTTCTTTGTGAAGGTTGGCGCCTCTCCGAGGTGTCAGGGTGTCGAGTGGCCATCGACTTGTGGTGGAAATCGGCCTCGGTGTACGGGTCGGAGGCCAGCCTTGGGCCATCGCCCTAAAAGCCTACCGAGTGGATTGCGGGCATGGGACGAGAGGGTCCCGGTCTCTCTTTGAGAGATTCCGCATTGAGGAGTAGGTGCTTTGCGCCGAACCTCGTTAAAAAATCGGTGAGCTCATTTACGTTTCTGCACTTCTATTTCCGCAATTACTTTCGCTTCGGCTAGTTAGGACAGAAGATTACCTGTACGCTTTGCATTTGCCCTAGTCAAGTACTTAGTCAATTTAAGTCCTGTTCTAGGTTAGTTAAATTAAATTGACTAAAAGCTAAAAGAACAAAACTAGAGTCTAAATTGCTAATTAGTCCGCTTCACCCCCCCCCCCCCACGCGGCCTTAGATCCCTTCAAGTGGTATGAGAGGCAAGTACTCTCCGTGCTTGCTTAACCGCTTAGAGTCAAAATGGCCGATGGGGGTAGTGTGGCCGGGAACAGGATCCCGTTGTTCTCTGGCACACACTTTGGTCACTGAAAAACTAAGATGACAGCTTACATTCAATCACTAGGTCACCAGGTTTGGGCTGTGGTAGAGAAACCACTAGGCTTTGAGGTGGATAAGGAGACAGGTCCCACGGCTATTCAAATCCTAAAACTTGACCTAGATGCTAGAGCTAAAAATGCTTTGTTTTCTGGTTTGGGGACGGATGCCTTTGAGAGGGTTAACAATCTTCCCACAGCACACGATATATGGAAAACTCTGGTAGAAATCCACGATGGTACGGATGTGGTTAAGGAAGAGAAAATTGTAGTGCTTAGGAGGCGCTTTGATCACTTTAGGATGCTTCCAGGCGAAGATGCAAACGCCATGTACACTCGACTTAACCCTCTGGTGAACGAGCTCAAGGGGCTCGGGTACACCATCCCTGACGTGGATGTATGCAGGAGAATTACCTCAGTGTTGCCAATGAACAAGTACAAGGAGTTCATCATCCTCAAGAGCAAGGAGGTCAAGACGATGACTCTAGGATAGTTTCTCGGGCAACTCGTTGCTCATGAGATGCTGGTGAACCATAGTGAAGACGATGAGCCTCCCATGCCCAAGGAGAAGGCCATCGCGCTCAAGGCCAAGACATCCAAGCCGAGTGGCAAGTCAAGCAACAAGTCCAGCTCTGAGGGTGAGCAAGGGAGCCCAAGGATGATCAAGAACATGGACAACTTGGCGCTTGTGATGGGCCGGTTCACCAAGGGCATGAAGCGGTACGGGGGCAAGCATTTCAAGGACAAGAAAGTACTCGCCTCCATCCGTTGCTACGAGTGCAATGAGCGAGGCCACATTGCCTCTGTGTGCCCCAACAAGAAGAAGAACAAGGGCAAGGGCAAGGACAAGGCAAGCAGTGGCGAGGACAAGGGCAAGCCCAAGAACAAGACAAGGAGGTACAAGTCCGGCTTCCGTCGCACCGATAAGAACGGCAGGAAGCAAGCCTTCGTCGGTGAGTGGGAGACCGACAACTCCACGAGCGACGAGTCCTCTACTTCCTCTGCCTCAAGTGGAGGCGGCACCAAGGAGAAAACCAAGGACAAGGCGAAGGCACTGATTGGGCTCACACTTCCCGAGTCGGTGCCTCCACCACCTGCTCAGCTACCTGCAGGCTTGGTGGCAGCAGCTACCTCTGACGATGATGCGAGCTGGGAGTCCGACATCGAGTTTGTACCTGAGCCGGTCCTTTCTCCAAGATGCCTCATGGCAAGTACTTCCAAGTCTTCAGATGATGAGGTGAGTGTCTCTGCAGCTTCTAGTGCTAGTACTTTGCCAATTGACATAGATTCTCCTGAGGCTTTTACGCAATTGTATGAGATAGTTGTCCAAGCAAATGATCTAGTGCAAGAGATAGAAACTAAGTATGTTGCACTTAAAAAGAAACATTATGAACTTAAGAAAGAACATGCTGGAGTGTGTGAAGAACGTGATCACTTAGATAGGTTGGTCAATGAGGCGCTAGATGATAAGTATGCTCTAGAAGATGAAGTTAATATGCTTGTTGCTGGAAATGCTTTGGATAGCACTATCAATGCAATGCCCACATTTGAGTATGCTTCTAGTGTAGAGCATCATGACTTGCCTATTCTAGACACACGTGCTTCACCCACAGCACTTGATGCCATTGCTTGTGATGCTTTACTGGTTAGCTCTGTGATTGTACGTGCTGGTCCTACATCACAAATTGTCTTGCTTGCACGTCCTAGCAATGTAGAAATTGTGCCTGCTTTGCCTGCTATTGCTAGCGATGCTCTGCTTATTCCACATCCTGAAATTTCTGATATCCCTGCCGATAGCTCATTTCCCACTGTCTTGTGTGATGATACTCCTGTTTCACTTGCTCCTATGCCTGCACCATTACTTGTTGCACCTACTGCTAGTGACAAACAAAAATCAGTTGCACCTGTTGAATCTTTGCATTTGAGTGTGCCTTCAAATTCAAATGCTTGTGCTAGTAGTCCTGTCGCAGTCGCCTCCTCATCAAATGGTTCAAGGGGTAATGGTGGGTTGTGTAATCCTGACCATTGCAAGGGTGCATTGGCTGCAAGGGAGTTAGTCATAGAGAATGGGGAGCTTGTGAGGAAAAACTGTGAGCTGAGAGCTAAGATAGCTAAGCAGGAGGGGCTGGTGAGTGAAATTACTGAGCTGAGAGCTAAGATAGCTAAGTCTGAGAGACTAGTCAGTGAGAACAGTGAGCTATGAGCCAAGTTGGCTAAGTTCGAGGTTAGGAACTACGAGGGGAGTTTGGCCTTGGACAAGTTGCTCAAGGACCAAAGACCTACTTCCAACAAGGGTGGATTGGGATTTACTCCCAAGAAGAAGCCCAAGGGAAGAAAAGGAAAGGGTCCTGGTCCTCATGCATCTACAGGTGCCGATACCTCTCATGCTACACCTAGGGGGAGCACCTACTACCACTCGTGGCAATACACCAGAACTCCACCTCCTAGACAACAAGCACCTAACACTTGGCAGCCTAGAGCTTGGGGTAGAAATAGGCAATGGAAAAATTCTAGGGCTAGTTCTTGGAAAAATAGACCCGTTGTCAGTTATAGGCAAAACACTTGGGACACCAGCAGGGGCAACTCTTGGGGGAGTTTCCCACCTAGGCAGACCTGGAGGGAGAGTTGGGATGGGTACAGGCAGGATAGGAGTTACAGACCTGTTAGACCTTACTACCAGCCACGTAGGTGTCAGGGGGAGCCTAGGGGTTTTGAGAGTAGGAGAGCTCCACCTAAGACTCAGCCTAGACCTTACACGTGGACTAGATCAAACCCAAACCTTCATAGGAATCACTTAGAGCTAGATGGGAACTACATGCTCAGGATGGGTGAGCATGGTAGATTAGTTGCTAGGTTTGTGGGTCGTCCAGAGGAGAACGACCACAGGGCACGTGTGTGGGTCAAGAAGTCACTTGTTGATTCCTTTGCTGTTTCTAAGACTAACCCTCGGGGACCCAATAAATGGGTTACTGAGTTCTCGAAGTGACTCTCTTCTATCTATGAGTGTAGGTGAACTACAGGAGGCGGCCGTCATTAGATCATGGACAGTGGGTGTACTCAGCATATGACGGGCAATGCGTGGTTGTTCATCTCACTCGGGGAAGAAGGAAGCTTCCCGAAAAAGGTAACCTTTGGTGATGGGAGCCGAAGTCGAGTGATCGGTATATGTGAGGTACATATTTCTCCAGAACTTTCAATTCAAAACGTCCTCCTTGTAGAACCTTTGCATTTTAATTTGATCTTCGTTGCCCAGTTGCTCGACTTGAGGTTTCATTGTCACATCTCACCAACAGAAATGAGGTTTTTGGATTAAAATGAGAATTTGGTGTTCAAAGCTTTTCGTTTCCAAAACCTGTTTCTTGCAAAGTTTGAAGTGCCACCCACGTCAGGCTTGGTTTGTCTACTCGCCAAAGTCGAACCAGGATGGCTTTGGCATAGACGCCTTGGGCACATGGGAATGGCAAATTTGAAAAGGCTGGTGAAAAACGATTTCATTCGGGGGGTTAAGGACGTCACTTTTGAGAAGTCCAGATTGTGTAATGCATGTCAAGTAGGGAAACAAGTTGCTAGTCCACACAAAGCCAAAAGCATAATGTCCACTTCGCGTCCACTTGAAATGTTGCACATGGATCTCTTTGGTCCTACCACGTATGTGAGTCTAGGATATAACTTGCACTGTCTTGTCGTGATAGATGACTTCTCCCGTTACACGTGGGTCTTCTTTTTGCCTGATAAAAGCCCCGTTGAGGATATTTTCAAAAAGTTTGCAAAAAGGGCTCAAAAAGAATTTGAATGTCTAATAAAACGGGTGAGAAGTGACAATGGATCGGAATTTGTGAATACTAATGTGCAAGATTTATGTGATGAGTCAGGAATAGGGCATCAGTTCTCTGCCACATATACTCCAGAACAAAATGAAATTGTTGAACGGAAGAACAGGACATTGATTGAGATGGCAAGGACAGTACTGGGCGAGTACAAGACACCCGATGAGTTCTGGGTTGAGGCGATGTTGGCGATAGTTACGTTCAAAGAAATTAATCCGCAAGCGGACGAATATCGTTTATAGTTTTCACCAGGAGTATTCCTAGAGTTATTGAATCCACAGGGAACGAGGGTTAAAGAGACAATCCTCTATATCTTAATTATTTAAAATACTAGCCAGTCTAGGTAACGGGGGTTAGGATAAATAAAAAAGACCGGTGACACACACACAAGATAAATATTCACACACGAATAAAGAGAAAGCTACTCTAGCTAGATAGACAGTTGGGAGGACAACGAGACAAGTTTAATAAGTTCACAAAATTGTGTTATTCAGTTTATTGAGCGAGTTTTGGTAATGAAACAGTGGCTCATTTGGTATTCGTTGTCGGTGCTCGGACATTCACTACCACCCGCTATCCTGAATTGGAATCCCGAATGGTTATGATCATTCCGATAGGGCTCTACTGATCCAAAGCCGGACGCTGTGGGTTATGTATGAGATAATTAATATCTACGGATGGATACGGCTGTCACCACCTACCACCTACCACATATACGTGGGCCCAGGTGTAAACTGAGTTAGTCCTAGTCTCAGATACCACGTCTGCTACTATTTCCAATCAATCTTTCTCAGTACCAAAAAGAAGTTGCTCTAGGTTCAATGCCTGGCTCTTACAGTATATAAGTGAGAACCTAAACTGATTCCAGACGAATACAAGCTACCGGTAAGGCAAATCTACACAACTCATTCACGTAGATATACTCAACTCAAATAAAGATCAACACATAGACAATGAATGAAGTGATCTCACTAATTGAAACAATTAGGAAAGGGTACAAGAGCTATTACCCGAATTCCCGAAGACACTTCCGGAACTCCGAGCTTCAGCTCGATTTGACTCTAACTCCCAACTACTACTAGACTAAGAGCTACTCTACTATGTGAAATGAAAAGTGTTGTGTGTTGTGTTGTGTTACAAGTGAGTGAGGGGGTCTATTTATAGTGATCCGCAGTCAACCGGGGACTTCCACGTGTAGGGACAAGTGTCACCAAGCCCCCCTCCAAAGGACAATCCAAGGAGCATCAAAGAGGGGTCGGCCGGCCTAGTGGGTCGGCCGACCCACTTCTAGCTCATCTGGCCGTCCAATTTTGTTGTGATGCTCCATGGATGGTGTAGACGATCCCCTCAAGTCGGTTTCTCTAATTGACTCCCGCGAAGTTAGGAATCCAATGAAATCCTATGCTCATTTGTGAAGGAAACGGGTCCATTTGATCAAACCAACTGTAATGGAGGGTGAAGATGTATTCAATTTGTGCTTCTAAGCCAATTAGGAGAAGTTGGAGCTGGATCGGTGGCATGGATGGGTCGGCCGGCCCACCTTTTTGCCCGATTTGGCTCCAGTTTTTCCTATTTTATTCCTGTAGACCAAAACTCACCAAAATTTGTAGAACTTTGTTAGAATAAATAAAATGTTAGTATAAACCTTTATTTTCCCTTCGAAATGCCGAAATTCTGGAATATGTTGACGTATAAAGTTGGTGTTTATTTGATGTCAACAGTCGATCAACACTGCTTGCTACTGCGTCAACAGATTGTACCTGCACAAGTTGCTCAACAAGACTGCTTATGAGCTTTTGATTGGGAGAAAGCCAACTGTCAGCTACTTTTGGGTTTTCGGCTGAAAGTGTACATCTACAAGAAGCGCCAGCACATGGAAAAGTTCCAAAGCAGAGTCGATGAGGGCTTCTTCTTGGGATATGCTCCAGATCACAGTCTTTCCGGATGTTCAACAAGAGGACAGGGCTAGTTGAGGAGAGTTGTGACGCCAAGTTTGACGAGACAGCCGGGTCCCAGGGGCAGTTTGATAGTTTGGATGATGTGGCAGACGAGGACTTGACTAGAGCAGTGCAGCAAATGCCAGTGGGAGATGCCAGGCCAGTGGAGGCACAGCCAGAGGATGAGCCAGCACCAGTTCCTCCACTGACACCTGACCGAGCACTTGACTTAGGGGGAGCGTCACCTCAGCACAGCAGCTCCACTAAGTCAGCGCCTACTCCAGCTCCAGAGGATAGCACTGACGGCGTGCTCTCCGCTCAACCACTGCGGATCACACCCCTATCAGATTTCTATCTTGCTAGCCTATCAGCTCGAGCTCAGTTCGATTCGGCGTCGCACGCAGCGAGCGACACGCAGAGTTTACCCAGGTTCAGACCCCCTCGCGGGTAACAGTCCTACTCCTGCCAAGCCTTAGCTCTTTTCCGTGTTGTGGTTGTGTGGAATGCGATTACAGAATGTTTCGGGACCCCCTCTCCCTTCTCTCTCCTCCCCTTTTATACAAGCCTTGGGTGGAGAGAGCCGAGGGGTAGGCAATCAAGACTCTTAGTACATCGATAAGACATATGGGGCAGACAGAGAGAGAAAACGTCGCATCTTGCGCCACATGGCGCCGCCCACGCGTGCTTTGTAAGTGGCTTCTAACCCGTGTGAACATGCCAGTGAGACTGCGGACGGGGCCCAGCTTGCTCCTTCTGACGCGGGCGGCTTGCATGATGAGGGCAAACTCTCTCTCTGCCGGTCAATTCCGCTGCGCCACAGTGACAGTTGATCAGACCTGCAGAGGTCACTGTGACGGTAATCATTTCTTCATCTGTCTATCCGCGCGTAATGTTGCATTGAATGCTCCCGTCCTTCGCAGCAGGGGGAGCCTTCGCCCAGAAGACTCCTTTCGGGAAGCTCCCTACCGCGCGGGCCCCACTTGACAGTGGGGGCCCTACGCGCGCCGAGGGGCTCGCCAGCATGGCTGGGCCTCGTCGCCCGCCGACGCGTGGGGCCTCGCCCGGCGCTTCGAGGGCTCGCGCCAAGACGTTGGGGCTCGCTCGCCGCACCGACGTGTGGGGCCCTCGCTGGTGCACGGAGGGCTCGCCAGCGTTGGGGCACGGTCGCCACCTGACGCGTGGGGCCCGCCTGATGACCGAGGGCTCACCCAAGACGCTGGGCCCTCGCTCGCCCGCTGACGTCCGGGCCCTCTTTGGTGCACGGAGGGGCTCGCCCACGTGCTTGGGCCTGGTCGCCCGCCTGACGCGTGGGGCCCTCGCCCGGGCTCGAGGCTCGCCCAAGACGCCTGGGAACTGCTCGCCCGCCGACATGCGGGGCCTCGCCTAGTGCGGAGGGGCTCGCCCACGCGCTGGGCCTGGTCGCCCGCCTGACGCGTGGGGCCCTCGCCCGGCGCTCTGAGGGGCTCGCCCACTGACGTGTGGGGCCCTCGCTTTGGTGCAGTGGGGCTCGCCCACACGCTGGGGCACTGTCGCCACCGACGCGTGGGGCCCGTCGGATGCACTCTCGGCCTTCCTTAGGACTCTTTATACCCCGGTATTTATTACAAGCAAGCCACGGACGGAATCGGCACCAGAGACGACCACAGGCGGGGTGAGTCACCGCACCACGACTGAGATAAAGACCACACCATTGCCCGGGATCATCCATCCGGGCAGGTGATTGGTGATTCAGCAAGTGGAGTGCAGACCAGGTCCAGGACAACCAACATTTGTCAGTTTCAGGCCTTTGTTTCCGAGATTGAGCCAAGGAAGGTTGAGGAGGCACTTGAGGATGCCGACTGGATCAAGCAATGCACGAGGAGCTCAACAACTTTGACAGAAATAAGATCTGGACACTTGTGGAGAGGCCAAGGGGTGCAACGTGATCGGCACCAAGTGGGTGTTCAAAAACAAGGCTAAACTCGTGGCATAAGGATACTCACAGATCTAGGGGATTGACCGTGGAGACACCTATGCACCGGTGGCTCAGTTAGACACAATCAGATTGTTTGTGACATTTCCAACATGCTACAACATTGTGCTCAATCAGATGGATGTCAAGAGTGTGTTTCTGAACGGGTACATTGGTGAGCTGGTGTATGTTGAGCAGCCTCCAGGCTTTTAGGACCCACAGCATTCCGATCATGTGTACAAGTTGTCAAAGGCACTGTATGGACTGAAACAAGCACCACGAGCTTGGTACGAGAGGCTGAGGGACTTCCTAACAGAGAAGGGATTCAAAGTTGGGAGAGTTGACTCAACATTGTTCACCAAAGTGATAGATGAATACCTCTTCCTCTGCCAGGTCTACGTGGATGATATCATATTTGGTGTAATAGCCCAAAAACTTAACTATCTAGTTTGCTTGGTTGTGGTGTGTATTATTTTGAAACTTAATACATTTAATGCATCACTTACCAACAAATTGCTTGATAAACAAATTAACTTGCTATGTTTGAATTTAAAATGACAAATAGTACACCTATAGTCCACATGTTAGTCAAATTGAAGGTTTAGCCTATTTGAATTTAGCAAAATAGATCATGATCAAACCATGGAGAATTACTTAGCAAAATGATTATGGAATATCCATTTGTGAAAATAGAGTAATTCTCATTTTGTTAATTAGGAATTAAAATCCTAAAATTACACCAAGGCTTGGGAAAATCATGGAAAATAGTAGAAAAATCCCAGAAAATCCCAAATGAACAAAACATCACACGTCTCAACTCTGAAATGAAATTGTGACCATTTGGCACCCTGGGACCCACCTGTCATAGACCTAGTCATAGGGGCATTTGACAAAATACCTTGTGACCATGGCTTGACCTTGATGTGCTTGTAAGCCCCTTCATTGGACGTCGCTGTCGCCGCACGCACGCCTCCCTCCTCTCTGTCGCGCCGCCTACCCGAGAGACGCCACCGCGGGCCCCAGCTCGCCGTCACCTCCCACCGAGGCCAATCCATGCTCAGGGGAGCTCTGCTGCCCTGGCCAGTGGCTTGGACACTAGCTCGTGTCGCCGCCTCGTTTGGGAGAGATCAGAAGCCAGCTTTGCACGGCCATGAGTGCCTCGGACCGAAACCGCCCATGGTTTCGCTTGAAGCAATGGCTCGTGCTCCTGGCTCACCAACGCCTCTATTGGGAGCCCATAGACCCCAGTGACTCACTCCATAGCTCCGGTTTACGGACACTTACCACAGCGCTCCAATTCCGGATTTCCCCCAAACCCACCGCACCGGTCTCAAAAAGTCGACAGACCAAACCAGCCTTTCTCTCCATCTCCATTCACTTGCGCCTGAATCACCTCACCTCTGCGCTGCTTCCCAAAAGCCTTTTAGGAATTTCTAAAAATATCAAATGTTGAATATTAAATTGTAAAACATTCCTATAAATACTAGGCTCCGTGAGGAAATTTAGAAAAATATAATATGTGCATCTTACCATTTTACATTTCACTGGATAAATTTTGGTAGCTTTATAACTCATTTTCCTATTGAATAGAAAATCCAGAAATGAGTTTAATGGTTTCAAAAATAGTATCCGAGTGTTAAAATATTCTAGAAAATTATAGAACACTCTATGACATATTAGAGATTTTAGAAAAATATAACATGTGCTACTTTTAATAGTAGATTCCCTGAAATGAATTATTTAGCATAGATATTCATTTCTAGATTATCTAGAAAATTCTGAAAATAGTTTTAATACTTTATAAATGGTGTATAACCTCCAAAATATCATATAAAATCCTGGAAAACAGTAGACCCACTAAAACCCTAGAAAAATATAATCACTTGATTAGAGTTTTACTAACCCATCTTTTGGGATTTTAGCCAAATAAATGAAGCTTATAAATGTTATACCTTTTAACCAAGACCTAAGTTGACCAAATAGTAATAAAATAAATGTTTTACATCTTTAGTCCACTAATGGTTTTCCATCTTAGAATAAAATATGTTACTTTATCGCTTGTGGGCTAACTAATGAATTTGTGTTATAATAATTAAATCATGACTCATCATGATGCATACATCCATTCATTATCTTATTGCATTTAATGACTTTATCTAGTATAGTTTTAACTTCCTAGGAAAGCTCTTGGAGTTTTCTTGATAAGTACGATACCAAATCCTACCATGGATCCTTTCTCTCTTTAGTTGCACACTAAGCCATTCTCGCTAGATCGTGCGTAACATGAATCATGCATCATGTCGTATGTTCTTTACTTTGGTATTTATTTGGATCTTGCAATTCTCGAATAGCGATAGAAGGTGCCCCCAACAATTCCGAGGACCTTGCCGTTGGTCCCGACTACAACCCCGACAACAAAGGCAAGTCAAATTCTGTCTTATAGTATGTTTGCCCTTATTAGGGAAGAGTGGGACCTTCCCTAGTGCGGGATAACATCAAGGGTTACTTTTATTAGGGAGAGTACCTACTTTCCCTAGTGCAAGTTAAACCTTAACCATGCATGCTTCAATTACCCAGTTTTTACAAAGTATTTACTTTCAAAGTATCAACTTGCATGCTGATTCAACTTAGACCAGATTGCTAATCATGATGTATCATGCCATGTTCTTTGATGAATTTGTTATCCATAATTGATATTGCCTTGATAATGTCAATATCCTTTGCTTTGCTTGTGATAACCTTTGATATCACTTACCTTGATAACCCTGGTCTAGAAAAAAAAAATAAAACTATTTAGACCCTTTAGGTTTGGTAAATAACTGCTTAGACTTGCTTAGGTCACTCTGTTACGGATTTTTGGGGTTACGTACCCCAGAGCGGAGAAACAACTTTCTCCAGCTCAAACATACATACTCATAATAAACTTGTGGTATCTGTGAAGTGGTTTGGCAAAGTGAAGTAGTTTGGTATTGTTTGGTTGTTTTGCAGTAGCTCGAAACTGCATGAAGAAGTGAAGTGGTTTGGCGGTGTCTCGAAACCAACCCCGTTTAACGATATCTCAAAACCGATCCCGTTTGGCGTTATCTCAAAACCGACCCGTTTGGTAGTATCAAGAAACTGACCCTGTTTGGCGGTATCTCGAAACCGACCCTGTCTGTCAGTATCACGAAACTGTCAGGTGTAAGGAGGAAAGATGTTTGGTGTATGAAGTGTTGTGATGACCGTTTGGCGGTATCTCAAAACCGACCCTGTCTGTCAGTATCATGAAACTGTCAAGTGTAAGGAGGAAAGATGTTTGGTGTACGAAGTGTTGTGATGACCGTTTGGCGGTATCTCGAAACTGTTTCTGGTAAAATAATTGCAATAAATAAAACATGTCTTTCCCCTAGTTTAAATTCCACCTGGCTAAGTCTTAGGATTTGTCTTGGTAAAATTGGCTTTATGCAAACAAAAGAACCCTTATCCTTCACATACATCTATTAAGCATTATTTAGATGGCTTTTGGCTCGCTAGTGCTAGTGAGGACAAAGCACTGACTCTCGCATTTAAATCCCTTAGAAATGGAGCACCCAATGGAGGACGAGGATGAGTATGCCTGTCATGAGGACGACGACCCAGCGTACATGGATGAGGAATAGTAGGCTAGAAGTCGGTTCCGCGCATCTCCCCCAGTCGTGTGTAGGCTACATGGCGTTAGATGTGCTTTTGGTTTTAAGAATTCCGCATTTTCACTAGTACTCTGATGATGATGTAAGACTTTTATGTATTTGGCCTATGGTCCATTTACACTATATGGTGACATCATGTCATTGTTTGTAATAATATTCAGACTTCGATGTATGAGATGATGTCCAGCTATGTATCATGCACTTATATTTGATCATATGGGTCGAGTGCACGATGGCACCTCGCCTTGGAACGTGATTTCCAGGGGTGGTACCGACAGGGCTGGTATTAGAGGATCATACGACTGTAGTAACCTTACTTCTGGTCGTTAGCTAAGGAACCGTTAAGTTGTTAAAACATAATTGATAAAACCGTTGGTGAATTTAAGTCTTAACCCTTTACCTTGACCCTGTTTTATCACGATATTTACTATCTTATTTTTATCTTTATTTCCAATGGACCACGAGATCGTTGATCCTAATTTCACTGAGGAGAAGAGTACTTTTGGTTACCCGGATGGATCCCGAAGTGACTATGCGGTTACTTTGAGCCGGATGACCGAGTACTTAGCCTTTGAGGGATAGCCCCGGTACTTTTGGAAGTTAGTGGATGGTGAGCCCTGACTTGCCTATTTAGTGGAGGTCCATATCTACTTCGTGGGAGAGGTAGTACATGCCTTCAGAACCACGACACCTAGAGATCACTTGGAGTTCGCCATCAGCGATGTAGCTATTCAGGCCCTCAGAGCCTTGACTTTCCTATACGGAGTAGAGCTGCAAAATAGTTCGTACCAAATGCCTTTTCAGGGACAGCTGCCACCTCATGAGGTTTTTCAGGATGCACGACCTCACCTTAGAGCTCAGTTGTGTAGGTGGGCTTGCTTGGCCTTTGGGGCTAATCATGCCCAAAGAGGGGCTCTTGAGGAGATCTCCATGTTGAGGTCATATCTTCAGGTGGCCCACAATGACTACAATAGGATGGGAAGGAATGCTCACAAGCTTCGTCGCCAGCTATTGAAGATGAGAGCTCGGCGAGATGACGCACTTGCTCACTTGGACCGTTTGGTGCCTCCTAGCTAGCCTAGGCAGATTCGGGCAATGCGGTTGCCTAATCTGGTACCACTGCCACCTCCTGCTGAGATGATCACTCGATGCCACACAATGCGTAGGCGTACACTTCCACCTAGAGCTCTAATGGCGATGTCTCACCCTGACCCACCAGTGGAGCCAGATTCACCACCTCCAGCTTCACCGCAGACTGTGCTACCACTAGATCCACAGGGGGATACGACAGACGAGACTTCTGCTACAGCTAGTGTTTTTGCATCTAGAGTAGCTGAGATGACCTTGGAGGACTTCTTCGCATTACGTGGACGTTACTCGGAGCATGGGTCTCCGATTCACTACTCCCGACGTGCTTAGATCTTGGTCGAGGATTCAAGAACTAGAATGTGATTGCTGTGCTGCCATAGTAGAAGATTGGCAGGTGTATCTTTTGTGACGTGTATTGCAAACATTTGATGTGGATAGATCCGCAAAAATTTGAATGCTTGTATGTGGAAATTCCACCTATTTATTATGGGATTTGCTTCTACGTCATTGGGATTTTCTCGCATATTGGCTTCAGGCACGCATTCATTTGCAGTTCTATGTGTATATATACCATGGGTAGATAGCAAGTTGTAAATCCTTTTGCAAACTGCAGATGGATCATGGGCGTGGTGCTCACGGTGCAGGGGTTGCTCGAGGCCGAGGAGCCGCTCGTGGCCGTGGTGCCACCCAAGGGCGAGGAGTTGGCCGAGGCCAAGGTGCCGGCCGTGGCCGTGGCCGAGGTCGAGGTCGTGGAGGGATTCCACCTCCTCCAGCGGGAGAACCTACAATGGCACAAGTGATGGCTTTCCAAGCCCAAATGCTTGGCCAAGTACTCAACAATCAAGTGGCTGATCAGAACCGCCATGAGAGAAATTACCTAGGTTCAGCCCCTTCCCGCAATTGAAAGTTAGGGCCGCCCATGGCCTAGGGGGATGTTTTGCTGGGAAAGGGCTCGAGAAGAAAAAGGGATCTGAAAAGATCGAAATGAGGTGCGATCCCGAGATACGTCTCACAAATGTGGATAAAGACAATTCGATCCCATAGAAATGCAATAGCCCCCTAAAGAAGGCAGTGCAAGGAAGGCCGAAGCCCCAAAGGAAGGACTCGAAGACCACCACCTCGTCAGAGCGAGGGGTGGGGGAGGACTCACCGGCGACGGCGCGCCACAAGATCAGCTCCTCCGAAGGGAGCACGCTGGAGGACACAAGCCTCTGCAATCGCCGATCTGTTGTGATGGACTTCATCCACTCCTTGACGCTCTTCGTTACTTTCGGGGCGGCGGGAGATGGAGGAGCCATTGCCGGATCGGGATCGGCGGTGGCGGAGGGCGCGAAGAAAGGAAACCCTAGCGGCGGAGTTCGCTAGAGCGGACGAAACTGCTGGCGCGAGAAATGGGCGGGGTGGAGCGATTTGTTCCCCTGTTCCCCAAATATAAGGGGCCACGTAGCGTATTTCGGGCTGGGCCTTATTTGACGCTGAAATGCGGCCTTTCTGAAGGGTGCTCGGTTAACCACTCGGGATTGCCGAGCGATGTATCTCGAGAGGGTCGCTGAGGTGTCTGGTGCTGGTTCGGGAAATGCGTGGGCCTGATTACTCGGATGAAGACAATATTAATTGGAAATTCGATATTTGGCAATCGCTAGACAAGATCAAAGCAGAGAATAACAAAGTTTACCCAAAAGGTTTTCACTATGGCTCTTAGGTCAGATTATAGGATAATTAGTACAGTGAGCTAGAGCTCTTCGCTGGCTCGCAAAGAGTTAAAAAAAGTAAGGATTACTCTGATGGACACTTCACATCAAGTATGGAGGAGACCAGTGCATCCTTCAAGGGAGTACAAGCTGGAAAGAGTTGCGGGAGACCATGAATGAGAACCCAGACAGCGTATTGGGCGGAGCGTTCTGCATGCTCCCTCCGCCATTGCTGCCATTCAGCGACGATGGCGGCACTTTCGGCTGTGGCGCGTGCGAGTTGTTCGGCAACACCGGCTTCCCACAAGTTGGTTGGCTCTCCTTGGCCCTCCATTGCGATGGGAAGTATAAGGATGAAGAAGTCTGGAGTCTTTCGGAAAGGGATAAGAAAGCTTGAAGACTAGATGTGGCGCAATGTGCTGTATCTAGGCCTTTTTATACAAGGAGAAGCTCAAGAGACGCGCCTCACAACTTGTTCTGAACACAGTAAAACCATCATGGCGATGGGACTGGAGTGGGTGCGGTTCCGTTTCCCGACGGAAGGGCGCGAAAACTCTTCGCCTTCCCCTAAAATGGGCTTGGACTAAATAAGCAAAGGGCAACCCCTTAACAGGCTTCCTTAACAACACGCCACCGACGGTGGTGATATGTTGACATCGAGTTTAATTCGCCCTCAGTACACCCTTGAGGGTATATGACCGGAAGCTCCACACATTGAAAAAATGTTTCATGGCATACCCCATGTTGGGTCACTAGCCGACATTGCATGTTCAAAGTTGGGTATTGATGAAACTTGGATACTGTTTCGAAGGTATGCCTTTTATAGGTCGCCAGTTGTATAACGCTACCCGGGTACAAATGCCTCTCGGCTAAACTTTATCCAATAGGTACGCCCTTAAGTGGGCCGCTAGCTGATCCCTTCTCTGGTTGGGACAGGTACCACTCAGCTGAAAGACGTGCTCCACGCTGGGCCGAGTGCTGGTTTCTGCAAGGCAGGGCCAGGCGTCTGATGCCTAATACTCTTTGAACGCATAACTCATAGCATGCCACAAGATGAAAGCTATGATTGCATGGCTTAACGCACACTCCATGATGAGCTGATTGCTTTTTTCACATTGTGAGAATGGGTGCCAAAGAGCCGAATTCATCGGTTGAAGTAACGTGCCAAATAGGTTGAAAGCCAAAATTTCGGTATTGCCGAGCCGGGCGTTGCTCTTAATATGAAGACTTGAGATTTCTTGAGTTCTTTACAATCTCTTTTCACATTACAAGAGCCGTTCATCAAACCAGTCGGCTGGACATCTGATTCGATCGTAAAGCACTCGGGGGCTACTGATGGGCGCAGACGCTGGGTCCCGATCTTCTGGTAAGGGACGGTAAGGCTAATTCGGTTGGTGTTACGGAGACCTAAACGATCCGGCTTCCAACCCCGCAAAGGAACTGGAAATCCCGGCAATCGCTAAACCACCACGATGATTGCTATCGACCGAACCAGAGGCACGATCGACATGTCCACGAAGGACGGTTCCTGCAAGCAACCGAAGAACGAGCAAGAACACAAGATAAGTAATCTCAATTACGAATATATATATTAAGAATAATGGGGTTCAGAAACTTGATCATGTTGGTCTAGCCGACACAAGAAGAACAAGGCAAAATCTCACACGACAGTGACGAAATCAACTAAACAAAACCCAACTAAGACGAAGCACGACGTGGGACTTATATAGGGCGGCGGCCAGAGGAGGAGCGCCCAATCAGGTGTCCACACGTGCTCAACCCTAACTCTAGGGATACACGGTTGGATCCGTTGGAAAGCTTATCTCGTAAGCTTTCCGTAGAGTCCTTATTTGCCTCATTTGGACGTCGTATGTGACCTGAACGTCCGTTTGAAGGTGCACTGGTCCTGGAAATCCGAACCGGACCCAGCAGCGAGTTCGACGTCCTCTTAACTTGGGCTCGGTGGTTGGGGACTTGTCGACGGTTGAGATATCGATCTCAAGTCGCTAAGGTTCTTTAGAAGTGAGATGGGAGACAAGCCGAACAACCACGAACAACAACGAGCAGAGATGGGGTTTTATCCGGTTCAGCTGTCGGAGAGATAATAGCCCTACGTCCAGCTTTTCTTATATATCAGAGATGAATACAAGAGGTGGCTCGGCGAGACGAACAAGTCACGACAAGATTATGGTGTACAAGTGCGACAATGCAGTGATCAGATGTCTACGAAGTGCTAAGATGCAAAAGCTCTTGGCCAGGGTCAAGTCGTAAAACTCATCCCTCTACACGCCGTAGGGGCTTGGTTTATATAGTACAGAGCAAACCGATCTACCGAGGGAATATCGGGCCGGGCTAACTACGAGACCATAACGAACTCATACATGCCAAATACATCCCGAGGTAGATAAGGCATACTCCTAGTCTTGGGGATCACGACTCCTACTCCAATCCGGGAAACCACGTCCGGGTCTTCACATAGCCGTGCAGAACTCTTGTTCGAGTAGGACTCGAACACGAATCCTAGGTCGTTCACAAGACCGTGCCGGCAGGAGGTCGTTGGCGGGATGCACATGGGCTCGATAGAACCTTCCAGGAGCCGGGCCCCGTAGGTCGTTCATTCGGCCGCCGTCGGGGAGTGGGCCATGGCAATGGGCCGTAATTTAATCCCCGACAGATTTTCTACATCATTTTAGCAAATTGGTATTATTACTTAACTTCTATGTGTTCGAACTATATTTAAGTTTTCTTGTCTTTTTGTTAGTAATTTTAATATCCAATAGATGCGATCATTAACTAATATGCTTATTATTGCTGTGTTTATATAGTTTAACTAGTATGCGGCTTATTTAGATAACGGTAGACAAAGCTAATTTTAGGCTTGCCCTATCTACATTTTGGGAAACCAATCCACTATTTTTTGGGAAGGTAGGATCAGGTGGAATATAGCAGGACAGTTATGAATAAGAACACGATGAACACTGTGACACAAACATGACTCAAACTCGAAACTCTAAAGATCAAACACTAAGACCAGCAACGACTCGACGGTGCATTGCAAATTCAACAAGAATTAAACTATGCGGTAATAGTAAAGATTCAAAGGGCTTGGAATTTTTTTGTGTGGCAATTTTCTGGACTCTAGGTATGAAGTCAATATACCAAACAAAAATTCTCACCAGGCAACCGGATGCTCTGATACCACTTGATGGGCGCGGACGCGGGGTCTCGATCTTCTGGTGAAGGACGGTAAGGATAATTCGGTTGGTGTCACGGAGACTTAAACGATCCGGCTTCCAACCCCGCAAAGGAACTGGAAATCCCGACGATCGCTAAACCACCACGACGATTGTTATCGACCGAACCAGAGGCACGATCGACCTGTCCACGAAGGACGGTTCCTACAAGCAACCGAAGAACGAGTAAGAACACAAGATAAGCAATCTCAATTGCGAATAAGAGAAAGACTCGCTTGCCTCCTCCTCCTATCACGCGTTTATCGAAGAAGGCAAAGGGGAAGAGGCTGCCCACGAAAGATGATGATGAAGAGGATAGTGATGAAAATGAGGAAGCGATTGCGAAAAGTCCTCTGTACCAAGAATCAAACGACAGTTCCTTCTCAGATGATGGGGAGGATGATGACAGGGATGATGACGAGGATGGCGGTGATGAGGGCGGTGATGGTGAGGGTGGCGCTGATGACGGGGGTGATGACGAGGGTGGTAACGAACCAAGCTTTCATCCTGTGACCAAATTCTACCCACAAGGTTCACACCCTATCTCGTAGGGAGCCACTAGGCCCAGGTCCTCCACGTCTAGAAGGGGCAAATAAGACAACCCGCAAGACCAGGATAGCTCAAGCTCTATGAGTGGGAGTTCTACGGGTTATAATTTTTGTCCTCCCCCATATCCTCAACCAATTAATCCACATATCAGGAAGGTATATGAATGGGAAATGCCAGATTATTATGCAACTCTATATCTAAGTTGGCAAAACAATGCCTGGACCACAGGATTAAGTTGGGAAGAATTTAAAGCAGACTTAATGAACAACCATGGCCTAATGGTCATGTCTACAGAGGATTACTGCAGAGCATACCCTGAATCTAAACTTCAATATTATAGATATTAGATAGAACTTACAATGGTAATATTCTGTTCCCGTTGCATAGTTACATATATTTCTTTATAACATGCATATGTAATTTTTTTTTATGTCTCATTTGTAGGTGCCGGCGTGCCACTGCCTCCCTCCATTCATCGTTACTGATTAATATGCTTGAGGTAAGCTTTTGGTAAAAAGTTCAGCGGTATGACATCTTGAGTTCTGAACTATGGATGAAATAATAAGATGGCGGATATATAATATATGTTATGAAATATGTAAATTATGTTTCTTTGTCTGCTGAGTGGATGACCAAATTATAGGGGAGGTGCTGTCGAAATTTTGTAGAAATAAAGGACTTAGTACCAATTTTTCTATTTTTCCTATAATTTGTATGTCCCTACTGCCAAATTAGTGCTAAACCGATATTTATGTCCCTATAATTTTTCCGACAGTAAATTAGTTCCAAATTATAGACAAATTGACATTTGTGTGTCCCTATAATTTTTTCCTATTTTTCCTATAATTTTTGTTTGTCCCTAGTGCCAAATTAGTGCTAAATTGACATTTATATGTCCCTATAATTTTTCCGATAGTAAAATTAGTTCCAAATTATAGACAAATTGACATTTGTATGTCCCTATAATTTTTCCTATTTTTCCTATAATTTTTGTATGTCCCTAGTGCCAAATTAGTGCTAAATTGATATTTATATGTCCCTATAATTTTTTCGACAGTAAAATTAGTTCCAAATATAGACAAATTGACATTTGTATGTCCCTATAATTTTTCCTATTTTTAAATTGAATTTTCTATTTTTTCCTCCAATTTTTCTATTTTCAGCTAAAACAGACCCGTTAGCCAAGCTAACCGGTCGGCTAGCCGGTAAAACCTGTCGGTTAACCGAGCGAGCCGTTTTTTGAATATGAATTTGAATCTGGCCGGTTTTCAACGAAATTTCCGGTTAACCGCGAAAACCGTTCGGTTAGCCGAGCCAGGCCTCCCTCGGTTTTTGCGCTCGGCTCGGTTATGTAATCCCTGGGTCCAGCAGAGAAGTTCTTTGTAATTTCTTTCTGTGTGGTCTTGTTTGTAAGAGTGTTGTCTCCTTGATGAATATAATGTCCTTTCCTATCAGAAAAAAGTTCATCCCTATGTAATAACCTGAACGATGGTAATATACCGTTTCTGTTTAACTGTGTGTATGAGTCATGATACCTGGGATAAGTACATGTTTGCGCAGTTGAAATCCGATATTATAAATTAGGTGTCTACAACATGTAAATTATGTTTCTTTGTCTGCTGAGTGGATGACCAAATTATAAGGGAGGTGCTGTCGAAATTTTGTAGAAATAAAGGACTTAGTAGCAATTTTTCTATTTTTCCTATAATTTTTGTATGTCCCTACTGCCAAATTAGTGCTAAACTGACATTTATATGTCCCTATAATTTTTCCAACAGTAAATTAGTTCCAAATTATAGACAAATTGACATTTGTATGTCCCTATAATTTTTCCTATATATTTTGTATGTCCCTAGTGCCAAATTAGTGCTAAATTGACATTTATATATCCCTATAATTTTTCCGACAGTAAAATTAATTCCAAATTAGAGACAAATTGACATTTGTATGTCCCTATAATTTTTCCTATTTTTCCTATAATTTTGTATGTCCCTAGTGCCAAATTAGTTCTAAATTGATATTTATATGTCCCTATAATTTTTTCGACAGTAAAATTAGTTCCAAATTATAGACAAATTGACATTTGTATGTCCCTATAATTTTTCCTATTTTTAAATTGAATTTTCTATTTTTTCCTCCAATTTTTCTATTTTCATTTAAAAGCAGACCACGGTTAATGAAGCTAACTGGCTTTGGCTAGCGATAAAACACCGCTTGTTAACCGAGCGAGCCGTTTTTGAATATGAATTTGAATCGGCGGTTTTCAACGAAATTTCCGATTAATCATGAAAGCAATTGGTTAGTTGAGCCTGCCTCCTCGGTTTTTTTTTCGGCTTGGTTATGTAATTCCTGGGTCCAGCAGAGAAGTTCTTTGTAATTTCTTTCTGTGTGTTCTTGTTTGTAAGAGTGTTGTCTCCTTGATGAATATAATGTCGTTTCCTATCAGATAAAAGTTCCTCCCTATGTAATAACCTGAACGATGGTAATATACCGTTTCTGTTTAACTGTGTGTACTAGTCATGATACTTGGGATAAGTACATGTTTGCGCAGTTGAAATCCGATATTATAAATCAGGTGTCTACCACAGCGAGCCGTTTGGCGTGGGAGCGGCTCAGCCCGAGTTGGGCTTTGGACTTTGGAGTGTGTTGAGCTGAGGACTTGCCAGCTAGAATCAGATGGAGTCGAGGGGTCTGTTTGAAAAGAAGAACATAAATGCAAATTGGGGCGCCACCGCAAGCAAGGCCGCAGCAGCACTGCAGCACCGCTTCGGCTTTCTTTTTTGAATTGGGAGAAGTCAAGTCGCCGTTGTCGTTGCTTTTTTGAATTGGGAGAAGTCAAGTCTCCTGCAGTCCTGCTGCAGTGCAGGCGGCATTTGCACCCCTTCCCCAAGAAAGGAGAAGGAAAAAAGAAAACGAAAACGAAAAAGGGTGGAATTCCCCATTCCATCCCCATCTCCAGGTCGACCCGAGGGTTTCGCCGCCCCTCCCCGCCGCCGCCGATCCACCGAGAGCATCAGGTTGGTTTGCCGCTGCGCTGTTCATCCTTCATCCTTGTTGTTGATTTGAGATTTGAGTTTGACCTCGACCGCCAGCGCAGGGGCAGGGGCAGGGATCCTTCCGTCTGATCTGCGCAATGGCGTGGTTCCGCGCCGCCTCGGGCGTCGCCCGCTGCGCCCTGCGCCGCACCCTCCTCTCCCACCCCTCCGCCGCCGCCTTCCACGCCTCCGCCGTGCGCCCCCGCGCCGCCCCCGCCCCCCGCGCCGTCCCGCTCTCCCGGCTCACCGACAGCTTCCTCGACGGCACCAGCAGCGTCTACCTCGAGGAGCTGCAGCGCGCCTGGGAGGCCGACCCCTCCTCCGTCGACGAGTCCTGGGACAACTTCTTCCGCAACTTCGTCGGCCACGCCGGCGTCGGGGTCGGGGTCTCCGGCCAGACCATCCAGGAGAGCATGCAGCTCCTCCTCCTCGTCCGGGCCTACCAGGTGAACGGCCACATGAAGGCCCGGCTCGACCCCCTCTGCCTCGAGGACCGCCCTGTCCCCGAAGACCTCCGCCTCGACCTCTACGGCTTCTCCCAGGCCGACCTCGACCGCGAGTTCTTCCTCGGCGTCTGGAGGATGTCCGGCTTCCTCTCCGAGAACCGCCCTGTCCTCACCCTCCGCGAGATCCTCAGCAAGCTCCAGCAGGCCTACTGTGGTCCCATCGGCTACGAGTACATGCACATCCCTGACAGGGACATGTGCAACTGGCTAAGGGACAAGATCGAGACCGCCAAGCCCAAGGAGTACCTCAAGGACCGCCGCCTCGTCATGCTCGACAGGCTCATCTGGAGCACCCATTTTGAGAACTTCCTCGCCACCAAGTGGGCCACTGCCAAGAGGTTTGGCCTCGAGGGCGGCGAGACGCTTATCCCCGGCATGAAGGAGATGTTCGATAGGGCAGCTGACCTCGGTGTTGAGAACATTGTCATCGGGATGCCGCACAGAGGAAGGCTCAATGTGCTGGGCAATGTCGTTCGCAAGCCCCTGTCTCAGATATTCAGCGAGTTCACAGGCGGAACGAGGCCCGTCGAAGGTGAAGATGGGCTCTACACTGGAACTGGTGATGTCAAGTACCACTTGGGTACCTCCTACGACCGCCCCACTCGAGGTGGTAAGAGGATCCATTTGTCATTGGTCGCGAATCCCAGTCATCTTGAGGCCGTTGATTCGGTTGTCACGGGAAAGACGCGGGCAAAGCAATTTTACTCCAACGATCTTGACAGGACGAAGAACATGGGCATTCTGATCCATGGGGATGGTAGCTTTGCTGGGCAGGGCGTGGTGTACGAGACACTCCATCTGAGTGCCCTTCCCAACTACACAACCGGGGGAACAATTCACATCGTTGTCAATAACCAGGTTGCCTTCACAACTGATCCAAGAGCTGGCAGGTCTTCTCAATACTGTACGGATGTGGCCAAAGCCCTGAACGTCCCTATTTTCCATGTCAATGGCGATGATCTGGAGGCAGTTGTACGTGTTTGTGAGCTTGCAGCTGAGTGGCGCCAGACATTCCATTCCGATGTTGTGGTCGATCTGATTTGCTACCGCCGGTTTGGACACAATGAAATTGACGAGCCCTCCTTCACGCAGCCAAAGATGTATCAGGTAATTGTCCTGCTACTGATTCTGATTATATTTGCACAAACCATCGATCATTCCCCTGCAGGTTGCTACTCAAATGTAATTTACATCTCAGCATCACCTGATTGCCTTCTTTATTCTGTAATATTTTTTATTTACATCTCAGCATCACCTTATTGCCTTCTTTATTCTGTAATATTTTTTTCTGTGTGTTTTCCAGCTGTAATATCTTCACTCGTGCTGTTTTTCTGGTACGTATGCTTTGCTTCCAAGCACGATGCATGGCCCTGATGAAAATTGTTCCATGGCAGGTCATCAAGAACCATCCCAATTCATTGAAGCTGTATGAGCAGAAACTGTTGGGAAATGGCGAAGTCTCTAAAGAGGATGTTCAGAGGATTCATGACAAGGTTAACAGAATCCTGAATGAAGAGTTTGCAAAAAGCAAAGATTATGTTCCCAACAAGAGAGATTGGCTCTCCGCTTACTGGACTGGGTTTAAATCACCTGAGCAAATATCACGTGTCCGCAACACCGGGTAACAGCGTTATCTGCACTGATCACCTATTGTATTTTTTTTTGTCTCAAACTAGTAAATCATTATCCATCATCACTGAAAATTCCTTCCCATTAGGGTTAAACCAGAGGTACTGAAACGTGTTGGACAAGCAATTACAACTCTACCTGAAAGCTTCAAGCCCCACAGAGCAGTGAAGAAGATTTTTGAGCAGCGTGCTGCAATGATTGAGAGTGGTGAAGGAATAGATTGGGCTGTTGCAGAAGCCCTTGCCTTCGCAACACTTATAGTGGAGGGCAATCATGTTAGGCTGAGTGGACAGGATGCGGAAAGAGGAACTTTTAGCCACCGTCATGCAGTCCTACATGACCAGGAAACTGGAGGGAAATACTGCCCACTCGACCATGTTGTGATGAATCAAAATGAGGAACTGTTTACTGTTAGCAACAGGTAAGTTTGATTATTGATCTACCATTTATTTTACTCTACTGAGCGTATTATGATTTTATATGAACTGAGGAGCTTATTAAGGCCATTTTTTATATAAATTATAATTTTAAGACAAGCATCGAGAACCTATATTGGGTTTTATAGTTTTGTTTGGCATTGGCTTCGGGAAACATTGTTCAGCTAATCAGCTTTCAATCAAGGAAATTCATCTATTATTTGGATAGTTGGACAGAAGCAGTTCTTGAGAACCATGTGCTCTATTTTTGTTTATTGCTTTGAATTTCTTCATAAATTTGTCAGGCTATCCCCTTGCTTAATCGAACCCAGAGTATTTCACCTATACGTTGTTTCGTGATATCTGTTATTTTTACCTGTAATGGCACAAGTCCTTTTCAAGTAGCAACCAATCATACATTCATACTAGAATGAGTAAGAATAAGAATTTGTTGTTTTCAGCTCACTTTCAGAATTTGCTGTTCTTGGGTTTGAAATGGGTTACTCTATGGAGAACCCTAATTCACTAGTACTTTGGGAAGCTCAGTTTGGTGACTTTGCCAATGGTGCACAAGTGATGTTTGACCAGTTTCTGAGTAGTGGAGAGGCAAAATGGCTGCGGCAAGCTGGCCTTGTTGTGCTACTTCCTCATGGTTATGATGGCCAGGGCCCTGAACATTCCAGTGCTCGTTTAGAGCGCTTTCTTCAGGTAGTTCACAATGAAAAAGTATTACTTGTGTTTGTCATGCAGCTATTGAATTCCATCCAGTTGCAAGCAGGTTCTTTGTTTGCATTTCTGCTGTTTGATAATTATAAAACATCATGGCATGCAAATATGGAATTGCTGGCTTAAAAAGAAAATTTGATGCGCTTTATATGCAAGTGAGGCCATTCTTTCTATCTAGGCAACCAATGGTATTGTAAAAAAAGTATAACGGATTCCAAATTTTTGTGAGATCATTATTTGTATGCTCAAGAAAGTATGTGGTGTCAATTTAGCTTTCATGTATTTTCATATTTTTGGGGGATTGAATGATATGCCCTGTTTCTAGAATATTCATTGCATACCGATGAGTGATGACAATCCTTTTGTCATACCTGAGATGGAACCAGCACTTTGCAAACAGATTCAGGATTGTAATTTGGCAAATAATATCTATTGCTTACTTTACAATTGTTAATTTTGTACTCAGATGAGTGATGACAATCCTTTTGTCATACCTGAGATGGAACCAACACTTCGCAAACAGATTCAGGAGTGTAATTGGCAAGTCGTGAATGTGACAACTCCTGCAAATTATTTCCATGTGTTGCGTCGTCAGGTCAGTTTATCTTCACTATGCTGGATCTTTTTTCTAGATACTAGCATGTAACTTACTTACATGGCATGTATTAATCTTCCTATTCCCATCTACTGTTTTGGGGAAACTAGATACATAGGGAGTTCCGGAAGCCACTGATTGTAATGGCCCCAAAGAATCTACTTCGGCACAAGGATTGTAAGTCCAACCTTTCCGAGTTTGATGATGTTGAGGGCCATCCAGGATTTGATAAGCAAGGTACACGTTTCAAGCGATTGATAAAGGACCGTAATGATCATATGCAAGTTGAGGAGGGTATCAACCGCCTTGTATTATGTTCTGGGAAGGTAAGTAGGCCCTTGTAATGAATCAGGTTTACACAATTGGCCAGTTTAATAAAAATAAACACCCTCTTTAAAAATTGTCATGTTACAGGTTTATTATGAACTTGACGAAGAGCGGAAAAAGACTGAGCGCAGTAACATTGCAATTTGTAGAGTTGAACAACTTTGCCCATTTCCATATGATCTTATCCAGCGAGAGCTAAAAAGATACCCAAGTATGGATCTTTTCCTGGCTTCTTTAATCCATTGATCATGTGAATGCATGCATCATGACTTGGCATATCTGGTTACTGGCTGTTCCCCACTTCCCCACTAATACACTGTTGGCCAACTGGCACTTATTTTTTGAGTTGTTAGTTTATTCTGTCTTAAGTAGATTTACAACTTTTCTGATATCATGTTTGCACTGTCTTATCTAGATGCGGAGATTGTCTGGTGCCAAGAAGAACCCATGAATATGGGTGCATACAGTTACATCTCTCCTCGTCTGTATGCTGCTATGAAGACTCTTGGGCGGGGTTCATTCGACGAAATCAAGTATGTGGGCAGGGCACCATCCGCTGCCACAGCCACTGGCTTCCTGTCGGTTCATGTGCAGGAACAGTCAGAATTAGTAAAGAAAGCATTGCAGCCAGAGCCGATCAAGTTTCCTTGATGTGATGCGCCTGGGTTTTTCCTTAAACTATTGCATAATAACGCTGTGCTGGCTCAAGCTGTCAAGCCGGTACTGTTAACACACCATCTTGAAATTTTGCTCTGTACAAGTTTTTCTTTCTTTCCCTTAGCTTCTTTGTGGCATTTCACTTTGAAGGTCATGAATAATTTAATGTATGAACCTTCTTCCTGGTGAAGAGGCGAGATCTATTCAAAATGCGCAACAGTTTTTCCAAATCATATGAATGTTATGGGCGTGTTTGGTTTGCAGCACGCCGTCCGACGCCAACCCAGGGCGCACCCTCGCACGCATTAACGCACGTTGGTGAGGAAATCGGTCGCCCTCGCCAACGCCCGCGCCGATGTTTAATGTGTGCCCTCACCTGTGCCAAACGTTGTCCGCGATCCAAACGCTCGCCAAATCATGTGGGCATGCCATCGGTTGGCATGGTGAGGGCTCCGAACTAAACATGCTCTATGTCTATTTTGGCTTGGTTTTGTCACGTGAATTTTTTGTACATGTAAATTATATCGTTTTTGAACTCTTATTTTAGGACATTGATAATTATTTTCATGGCTCAATTGATAGTAAGTTGGCACAAAATTGGGTTATCTAGTTGATATTGTTGCAGATTTTCGTTTTGGAAAAAAAATCAAGTGGTAGATATCATCCAATATTTGGTGATCTGGTGGATAGCAAGCGCATAATCCATAATACACGTCTCGATTATTATCGTACTTATCACTATATTTTTATCCCTACCCGATTGTTTCAATATTGAGTATCACAAACAGGCACCAATTGAGCATAGCATTGGTTATTCCCTGTCTACTTATTCCTTTGAAGCTTTGCGTTAGCAGTTTTACTAATTACTTTGGGGTATTATTTGAAGCTCCTACTGGTTGGATTTTTTTTTTTGAAATGGAAGATAAAATTACTTTCAAGAACCAAACATCGAGTTGATACAAAGTCTTGAAAATAACTTCCAGCCTCTGCATACAAGATACACACAGCCAAAAAAAAAGACAAACACACTCTCAATGGCACTCAATCCTTCGACTAGAGCGCCACCCATGAGCATGGGAAAAGAAGGCCTTGGTCACCTACACCAAACGAAGCGTAGCCTCCATAACTAAAGATTGCAGCTCCTGTTTCTGTAGCACAACCCAAGACCGCAGCTAGTGGGTAGTAGTAAAAATAACCTGTAAGGAAGATAAATTAAGTTTCTTTTAAAAAACTAAATCATTCCTACTCAACCAGAGAGACCAACAAGTGGTTGCTGCTCCTAGTAGGGCTAGGCTTCTAGAATTCTTATCAAAACCCGTTAGCCAGTTTCCAAACATGTTAGAAACCCTAGACGGTTTAGAGATTCCCAAAGACATGTGAATTAAGCTCCAGACCATGCGAGCAAAACGACAATCGAAGAATAAGTGTCTAACTGTCTCATCCTCAAGACAAAAGCAACAGGCTTTACTCCCTTTCCAATTCCTATTGGTTGGATACATGTTTGGATATATGGTTTTAAGAAATTATGATTCTCTAATACAAAGTTTGCAACGTCCAACTACCCACCTTTGAGCATTTTTCTACTCCTCCCGTAAAGTTCCGCTTCGAAAACTACTGAATCTAAATTCTAGGCTTTATTCAGGAAGCCTACTAGCACCCATAGCAACCCCTTAACCATGTGCACCACAAAACTGCATTCATCGACAACCGCTCATTGCAAAAGAAGCTTTACTTTTTCACGATAAAGTGATGGACTACATGCCCCTTCTATTAGAATTTGACCTTCACAAAGATGTCAAGTTTTGAATCCTTAGGTTCTTCGTCATCAGGAAAAATCAAATGGAGATAATGCTCTCGGCTAACTTGAACAAAACTAGGTGATGCGAACACCGAATATTTTAACCTTAGCCGGTGCATGACAATAGAAGAACTGCATCAGATTTCTTGAGGGGCCTAATGGCATGAAACCATCATCCATAATGATAAGAAGGACATGCTCTACAATTACTTCAACGCCTTCCTTGGATCCCATGCAGATGGTCTCGTTGATCTAAGGAAAACTCTCCAACTCCCTAGCTTTAACATCTTTGCTCTGGATTTCCCACTCTCCCTTGAAGAATTAGAAAAGATTATCCATATGATCTCCCCACCTCCAAGGCCTCTAGGCCCAATGGCTACATAGGGACTTTCTTTAAAACTTGTTGCGAGATTATATCCATGACACCATCACTGAGCTATTTCATGTGAACGGACATGGTTTTGCCCCTCTAAGTGGCACGCTCATTGTTCTTATTCCTAGGAAAAACAATCCAAAAATAGCTTCAGAGTTCTAACCTATCAAGCTTATACACAATATTGACAAGTTTTTCTCCAATTTTTTAGCATCAAAACCCACTGCCTATATTGACGACCTTACCTCCCTTTGCCAAAGCGCATACCCAAGGCAATTTCCTATATGTTGGAAATAAGGACAAAAGATTTCACCGTTCCAATACCCTAGTCTTGCTCTTCAAGCTAGACATCACAAAAGTCTCCAACTCGGTCTCCTAGCCATATCTCTTGTGACAGGGGGATTCAGTTAGCTCTAGATGGAGTGGATTGCATTGATCCTAGCCTCCTTGTACAGTTCTTAATAGACACCTAGGTCCCTACTTTAGCACAGATTATGATTGCATCAAGGTAGCATTCACCTAGGCGGCGGCCAACTGCCACGCTTTTGCCCTAGGCGGTGCCCTAGACGGTCAACCATCCTAGGCTGTCCTAGACGGCAGATAGGCGGGCCTAGTCCAACTGCCAAACGGCAATAAGAAGGCCTTTAGCGTTGGTTAATAATTTATGATATGATTATATGAAGCATTTTCTTTTAAAAATGTATATTTTATTCTAGGAATTGACAAATATACCATATAAATACATTTCTACATTTATAAAATAATAAACATAAGTCAAAATAGTTACACATTAGAGTTGAATTTACTTTCAAATCTATATAGCCATCTAGGCGACCCCCTCTTGTTGTACCTTGCATCCATCAAGCTGACCCCCTCTTGTAATCTTGTTGTACCTCTTCAACCTAGCAATTGACCCCTTGCTAGAGATGGCCAGATGGGCTGGGCCTAATGGGCCAGCCCACGAGCCCGTAGTTTTGGCCCAAGACGAGCCTGCCCAAGACGATCCTACACGGGCCGTGCCGGCCCCACGACGACGAGCGTGCGTGCGTGTTCGGGCCAAGGTCAGTTCGTGGTAAGCATGGCCCCAAGACAATTGTTTTTTTTGTTTTCGTCTATTGTAGATATGTATAATATATACACTAGCATATAATAAACACAAGCCAACCAGCGCCCTCCTGGCTATCGCGCGAGGGATAAGGCCTAGTAGCCTGAGGTCCCAGGTTCGATTCCCATGCGGCGCAGGAGTTTTTGCCCTTTTCCCCGCTTGCACAGTACGTTTCGATTCCCATGCGGCGCAGGAGTTTTTGCCCTTTTCCCCGCTTGCACAGTACGTAGCGATCCTGTGCTCCTCCGGCACCTCGGCTCGAGGCCTCGCAGCACAGACGTCCCAAATGATGCACCTCCTCCCGCCCATCACCTGCCGTCTTAATCTGCCCAAGATGGCTACACGGCCTCGTGCCGCGTTCGCCGCCACCCCGCCAGGTAAAGACGCAAGACGGCACGCGATTAGTTACACAAGCCGTGCCGGGCCCGTGTAAATCGTGCCGGGCCTTAACGGGCCCGGGCCGTGCCGCCCGTTTGGCCATCTATACCCCTTGCACAAAATCCTTAAAAGTGACCATTGCTGGTATCCTCATTCTGGTCCGCGGGCCCATCCCGCTAGACCGACGGCCCATAAACGTTTCCGGTTACCGAGTAGAGGAGAAGACGAAGCAGCCGCAGCCATGCCGCCCCTGGCCGCCGACGATGCCTTCCTCATCCTTGAGTTCGTCGCCGGCCACCGTCTCGTCCCTCACCCCGTCTTCACCGCCCTCCTCTCCTCTCTCCCCTCCTTCTCCCCCCGCTCCTCCCCGCGCCTCCGCAAAGGCCTCGCCCTCCGCGCCCTCGACGCCACCCTCCCCGACCCCGGCAAGGCGCGCGCCCTCCTCGCCGACCCCGACCTCTCCTCCTGCTTCCCCGGCCTCCTCTCCCCCTCTCTCTCTCTGCCCGACCTCAGCCGCCTCCTCGACGTTGAGTGGAGCAACCTCCCTCCCTCCACGCTCGAGATCGCCGCCGACCGGATCGCCGGCGCTGGTGCCCTCCGCACGTGGGCCACCGCCGACCACGCCAAACGTGAAAAGCTCCGCCTGCTCGGTGAGCATCTCTCCTTCATATCACTCTCAGATACAGAATGAGAATGTGCCTGAACGAATTGAACAAGCAGCACACCTCTGGGCTCTGGTTCTCGCTTTGAAAAGAAAATGTGTGCCACAGTCCACAGCTGAAAATTTCACATATCTCAATCAGTTTTTGGTTACTGCAGTTGGGGAGACCACCGAGCGTGAGATTTTGGGCAAGCTTGCACAAAATGCATCAACTCCGCATCCACCAATTGCTCAGATCAATGAAGCAGCTGCTAATGCACCTAACACAACCTGTGCTGATGAAACCTACAATGCTCAACAAGGTGACGAAGCCAATCTTGCAAAGAAAAATGGCAAGGCCGATCATGCTCTACAAGATAGTCTTCGACATCAAGAAAAGCTTGTGGAAGGAGCACCAGATACCCAAGCACCAGAAAAATTAGTAACAAATGAAACCACAAAAGAGAAGGGTCAAGATGTTTCAGTAAAGATTGGCAATGCTACAGCTTTTTCTCACATGACTGGACAGTTTTCCCCTGACAATAACAAGAACCATGCATTGCCAGGTTCTAAGCGTAGTCTAATGGAGACGAATCCTACTGCAAGTACTCATGAGGTGATTTTGATGTGCTTTATTCTTATTGCTTGAAAGATGTGATACTATGAAGGTCGTGCATGTGTTTCATGTAGTCTAACACCCTCATATATAACATTCAAACCTATAAAAATGTATGTATTACATGTAGTCTAGCACTAAACATGCACGCTTAGCTCTTCACCTTTGATGATCAGTTTTTAAGCATCAATGTTTCCTAATTGAACCAACGGTGAGGGCCTGATGCACCGTAGAAGTCAGACTAATGGTGATGTGTTTGCTTATGGGAGAGCATTGGAGGGTGAAAGAGAGGAGGGCCTTAGGGAAGGACGTCCGGTGACCGACAACAGTCAATGACAGTGGCTTCCAATTGTTGGTGGGACAGACAACAAGAGGAAGGTGGAGAGAGAAAGGATGATACACAAGCCTTTCAAACCAACATTTTTTTTAAGAAAATGACACACATGTTCTCCACATGGAAAAACCACCTAGTAAAATCACCTGTGAGGGGTTAAGTGCATTGGTTCGAATAACTCCAGGGGCAGAATGCATGGTTTTCCAAGTCAGGGGTTAAGTACACTTAGTTCAATAATTTAAGGGTGAAGTAAACCTTTTCCTTTTTAGATGTACCTGCAATTTCATTTAAGGATGTTTCTTTAAAAGGTGATATGGATAGATCGATGCCACTGCAAAATTTCAAGTTCTCAAATTTGTCATTCATGTGAGTATGGCATGTGGGACCTGGACCTACATGTCATTGACACACAGAGTGGTATTTCTCAAATATCCAACTTCCGCAATTGCTTCTACGCAATTAATACTTTTTTCGAAAGCAACATTTGTGCAAATATTGTGATGGTATCTTTTCATCTTTTAAGTGCAGTGGGATGGCTTGGGAGGGTCGGACCATGAAAGGCTATCACCGAAGCGTCGATTACCCACGTTTGAAAAGAAACCGAAACCGTCTCCTACATTTCCACACAAGACAAGAAAAAAGTGGAGCGAGATGCAGGAGAAAACCTTGATTGAAGGGGTGGAAAAGTACATATTTTTACTCTTGTATTTTATTTTAAATTCCACAATGAGACCTTGTTTTCGTTGCTTAATGAATAATGATGGTGTTTATTGTGCATGAAGGTATGGCAAAGGCAATTGGAAGGATATTAAGATGGCTTATCCTAATGCGTTTCAAGATAGATCGACGGTATGTTTTTATTTGAGAGGGTACAAGAAAGGCACACACAAACTAGCCCCATCACACACGCCACAAGCACACACGTGTGCACCTAAACTCACGCTAAAACCTGCAAACTAACATCAAGACATGCGTCTGTGTACCCACTACTAATAATTCGTAGGAATAAATCTCCGCAAATGTGGGACCTAGGGGTTAAAACCCCAAGCTGTGGCTCCCACAACCGGGACACTACCAATTGAGACGCTCGGTTCTCATATTTTAAATTGTCCATATTAGTCCTTTTCATTGGATTACGCGACCATCTTTGTTTCATCAATTTGACCTCAAATATGGTTTTATGTGCAGGTAGATCTAAAGGACAAGTTCAGAAACATGGAAAGGCACCAATGTGTTTGAGATATGCCCGCTTTAGGAGAACTTGTTCTGGTAATGTAGGAAAGCATGCAATGCAACCGTTAGCTTAATAGGACGGCGCTGTTTTGTCCAGTATTCTGGATCTGTAGGGATATGTAATATAGTAATAGTACTAATGATGTGTATATGGTGACATGAACTTATGGAAAGGCTATGAGATATCTTAATAGTACTAGTGATGTGTATATAGTGACATGAACTTATGGAAAGGCTATGGGATATCTTGGCTTAACGATGACTAGCTGCAAGACTGGTTTGTACGGTGGCGGATCTAAAATTTTTTTAAGTCTGGGCAAACTAATAAATATAACTTAACAAAATCAAAATATTTAATTTATTAACAATTTTTTCTATTTTTATAATAATTTATTACAGGATTCTCTAATTATTTCATCATATATTTAATAATAATACATATAATATTGATATTGAAAAATAATACAATGTAGTGTGATGGAGGGGATTTGATGATACAATAAGCATGTATTTATATTTTTATTATATCATTATGTTGTCGCTATGTGGCACAATCCAAACCATAAAAAACTTAATCTAGAATCATCTATATATGAAAATCAAGATTTTTGTGTTTGAAAAAATATCCAGCAATATCTTATCTTATTCTTTTTTTACTTGTTGATCAAAGATAACGCTACACAATAAATATTTAGTTATATATATTTATATTTCATAGGGTAAATTGCATCAATACTATTATAAAATTCCCATTTTGCAAAAATTTCACTGTTGCGTCTATGACATGTGGGTCCAGAGCACACATTTCATTGTTGCATGGGGTGACATTTTTTGCGAATTAACAACTTTATAATGACGTGTATAATTTTTCTATTTCGTATAATACATTTCTATGTAATATAACTTATAAAAATTATATTTTAGAATATTCTAACATAAGCATGAATATGGACTTTCAATACATATAACACCTAGTTTTTTAACTACATCTCATTATGTCATTCTTTTATTTGGATTAATTCATACAATATTGATGTGGTGACGTCTTGCATCGGTTCATCTCGGGGTAGGTCCAGATTAAGGCTCGCCCCGACCTGACCCAGATCCGGTTCTGTATATTACGTTACTCGTGAGCCTAGTCCAACCCATTAACCGTATTGATGCACGCATTACTGTCATGCCATTACTATATTTGTGTATATGGTTGAATTTTCATGTACCTAAGTGACTGGATTTGTGTATTTGATGGGATTTTTATATGCCTAATTGCTTTTGGTTGGGATGATGTTATGAGAAATTTCTCTACCCCGGTTCGAGTCAGTGCACCGCCAGTGCACTGGTGGGCCGGGGAGGGTCAAGGTTTCGTACATCCGGGGACCAGGTCGGGTCGAGGTACGGTGGATGTTGAGAATAGGTGGGACGGGTCGCGCCGAGTTGAGGCTTGACCTAGTCGATCTCACCCCGCCTCATTAAGAACTCTAAACATAAGGTGTGGCAAAATTAGGCAAAACTAACCTTCAACCAACCAACTCGAAATGCGAATATAATGATTATCCAGTTGATCATATGATTACTTTCTTATAATTTCACTATTATTTATGTTACTTATTTCTCAAGACTTGTAATTTAATAGCTATAAAATTGCCATTATGGGAATTAACCAACATGAGGATAGACATGTGTATGTGTAATGTGTGGCTCGAGAATTTTTTAGACCATATTTATATTTTGGCTGTGAGTGATGTTAACTAATCGATTTAGGTGTTGTACTGGTTTCTTAAAAAAACTTCTGCACCATAACTGTTGCTCAAACTAGAACCTATTCACCGACTGTGTCGGGCTTGAAAAAGGCCGCTCCCGTCGAAACAGTCCCAAGCCCATCTAGGCCAAACCAATTGGGCTTCAAAAACGGGGCTAAGTCCAGCTCAACTACAATTTAGGCGTTGTTTATTTCAGCGTTGAATAAAGTGGGGTTTTAGTGTAGCAAAAATTGAGAGTTTTCAAAAAATGCTTTAATAATTTAAAAAAACAATTTAAAAATAGTTTTACAATATTGAGAAGAACTACAAATTACTACAACATGTTGGCTATATAAAAATAACAAAACTTGATACAGTAAAAATCAACTTAATTTTAAGTTGAAACAAACATGGACGGGCCTAGGCCCGACAAACTGACGGGCCGGGCCATGTACCGGGCTGTCCAGATCTTGCTGGCCCCTTGTGGACTTGTCCGATGCCCTCTCCTCGTCAGCTCCACCACGACGCCGCCAGGCCACCGCCTCTATCCGCCTCGCCTCTATGCGTTGCCTCGTTGGCGCCGCCTCGCCGCCGTGCGTTGCCTCACTAATGGTACCGCTGCCTCACCTCCTCTGGATCCCAATCCAGCCCCCCCTCTCTCTCTCTCGTTTGGATTTCCCCCATATCGTGTGATCTCGGATTTGATCCGAATTGGACGGAATAGTTTGTGTGCTTTTTCAATAAATATGGTTTACTTATTTTATTTTATTTTGATGATGAATCCTAAATCCCTTGAACATTCACGGTAGCCCGGGCAGCTGCCCTGCTGCCCGGGCGGTGGATCCGCCACTGGGTATGTATGTAGGAGTAGCAAATCTTTAGTGCTGAACTGTTAGCGTACAGGAAGATGTCAGCAGTGTCTAGTGGGAGTCTGGTAGATTTAATGATGTATCATGTATGCCCTCACTACGGTTAGCGCTATGTTGTGCATGCTTTAATCACTGCCGGGCATTCTTCCTTGGCCTTGTGAATTTGTCTGGCCTTGCCCATGTTGTAGTGCCACTAGTATTAGTCGTATGTATGATATACTAGCAGGGTCGGCGCGCCACGACGCGACACTGCATTCCTCCTATATCTAAGAAAATAAAGATGTATCACAAAGCAAACTAATAAATTGTTCCCTTTTTTCTTTTTGAAATTAGTTTTTAATGTCTAAATCTTTTTATATGCCATTATCATGATATTACGGTGTCGTTTGTAAAGGTTATTGTTTTAGACTTTTTTTAGCAGACACAAAAGTAAGAACGAAAGAAAAAATGAATTATTTTCTCGTACAACTATTGTGAATGCCAAATGTTTTAAGATAGCTAGACTTTTTTTGGACATCTTCATGAATACATGCTTTTATACTATAATTATATATTTCAAAACCTTTTTATTTCTATTATTACTAATTAATATCGGAAAATCTAACATTTGTAATGTTTAAATTCATTTATGAACCCTTATCATACATTTTTATTGCATTTATGGAAGTTTTAAATTTTTGGTTTTTCTTAGAAACGACTAACTCATTCTAGTTTTTTTGGGAAAAGAATTGCCGTATCTGGTCTCCAAATAGGCTCTTATGCATACCCGTCTCGGATTGCCGACGCGTGGACACAGCGCCCATCCAACGCAGCGCCCCAGTCCCAGCATGTGCTCGGCTTGGCTTCCCCGTCCTAGCTCGGCTCCAGCCTGCCTCCTGTCCCAGCTCGGCTTCTCACGACCGTGCTGCTCGAAGCAGGTGTTTCCCTCAAATCCCTAATCGGCTGGCTCCCTCACGACCGTCGCCGCCGTCACTCCGACCACCGGCGACGCACAAGCAACCCCGCTGCCGCCACTCCGACTCTTGATGATGCAGCCCTCCCGAGCGCTGGCGACGCCACAGGCGACCCTGCCGCTGCCGCTCCAACCGCCGGTGGCGCAACCCTCCAAAGCGCCGGCAACACAGCGAAGAAACCAATTTTGCAGGGCTCCCGTCTTTTGCCATCTGTTTGACAACTAATCTGGGCAGCGTATATGCATGAATTTAGCATATATGCATGAATGCAGGAGCTGCATGCCTTTTGTTATGTTACTTTTGCAGAGTTGTGGCACAAGGGCATGCTATATTCACACAGCTAGTCTAAACAATTGGTTTTATCTTTGAAATTTGAATTGTATTAAAGTTCATATGCATTGCATTGCACCTATGCACTTGGTTATTTTTTTCTTAAGATACGAGCATTGCTTGTTTCTAGCCAACTATATATTCTTAAGATCTTCTTAAAGGCAACCAACATGACAAATAGAAGGTGCTTAGTGAAGAAAAATTCAGTGCAGTATTATTTTTCTCTTCCATCAAATGCTATTTTTCTTGACTTGAATGCCTTTTCTCCTTTCCCAGATATCAATTGTTTTGGATGACTGAGAGACTGAAGAACTGTCTGCTGAAAATGGAACGAAGGCTCCAATTACGAAGGGCACTCAATGTTGTTTCCAGTGGAGTTCAGATCAATGTTGTCTCCACTGCCATTTCTTCTATCAAAGATGCCCAGGAGTTCAGAAACGATCATGGCGACATAGATGCAGGACATAAATATTTTAGACTTGTAAATTGCTTGTGAAAGGATCAGAAATGCTTATAAATTGTTCAGACTTGTAATTTGCTTGTAAATTGTTCAGGCTTGTAAGATTGCATTACAATGCCATTTTCAGTTTGGCTATCAGTTTGGCTTAAGATTACTGAATTTTGATGAAAGACAATATGCCAGTGCTATGTCCAGTGAAAGTGAATGAACTCTATTTAAGAAGTAGCATTGTAGGTAGACCAGTGATCAGTGCATCTCTCCAATAAGAATTCTGTAAAGGGCATTGCTTAGAAAATGGATTATGCTAAGGATCAGCTATAAGAGAGCTGATGGTAAAATGAAACAAGTGGTCATTGCATTTCTCCAAAACAGTTTATAAGTGAGCTGTGCATTTGTTCAGTTCTGCTCTGTAGTAGAATTAAGGATGAGCTAAGCAAAAGAAAGGATAAGATTACAAATTTTCATGATTTGGCACTCTGTCAAAATGTAATTTCCTAGCAGCTGACTGCAATGTGTCATCTTGATCAACTCCAAGAGACTTGTATATTCTCCTTGGATACATGGAGCTTTCATTGTCGAAGGTTGCCCATGCACATCATCTGCTGCAATATTTGAATCTTCTCCTATAGTTAAACCTATAAATACAAGAAAGTAAAAAATTAATTGTAGAAGCATCTTATAAAACAAAGATAGGATTAGCACATTTCTTTTGAGCATTTTTCTTTTTCTTCCCATTCTTATTTTCAACTACATTCTTTGACCGTTTATTCTTTGCCCCTTTTACCACTCAAGGAACTCTAAACGATATTGTACCTTTTAATGTGTTTGTAGCACAGTCATTCAAAAGTAGAGGAACCTCATTGGATTTTTCTTGCATTTTTCTTATAGAATTGTCTGTTTCCAAGTCCAAATTATCTATAGCTTTCTCCAAATCAGTAAGAAGTTTTTTTGACACTGAACACTTGAATGCAACGGATGTTGCCTTTCGAGAGATGCGTGCAGCATGTGTTTTGACTTTTTCCTCAAATCATATAGATTTAACATCCATGAGTTGTTCTCAAGGCTGCATTCAGTTAACAATTTATGCCACATCGTGTTGAAGTATAACTCTGATATATCTTCGTAGACACATCTCTTAAAGGCAGCTAAACAATCAGGGTGCTTATGAATTATATGCCTATGATATTTAGCAGCATTAAGATAAATGTGCCATAAACAAAATCAATGGCTTGTATTTGGAAATATATAAGTAATTGCTCCTGCCATGGCCGCATCTTGATCAGTGAAAATTGTGCTTGGATGCTTGCCTGACATTGCTATTAGGAAGGTTTCAAAAAACCAAACAAATGATTCAATAGTTTCATTAAATAACAATGCAGACCCAAAAATTATTGTCTGCTTGTGATGGTTGGGGGAGTGGAGCAAAAGGCATTTCAAACTTATTAGTCTGAAAGGTGGTGTCAAATGACATAGCATCGCCAAAGCATGAGTAATCCATGATAGACTGACCATCTGTCCAAAAGAAATTAGCTATCCGACCATCTTTCTGATCTATTTCAATGGCATAAAAAAAATGTAGGATCCTCTATCTGCTTATTCTTCAAATATTCCAATAGTGTTTGTGCATCATTGGATTCTAAGTACTTGTTGCCCTCGCTATCAATCTCATTATTGCAATCCATCCATGAATGGCATTTTGTCAGTTCCGTAAAACTTCTTCATGAACTCATACACCTGTGCTGGATTCATCCCGGCATCCCGTATCTGCCCAATTTGCTCTCTGTCCGCTTCTATAACATGTCATTGAGACCTGAGCTTGTGCTTCTTATTTGGACTAGCAAGATAATGGTTGTGATTAAGCACAACCTTTTTCACTGTCCAAATCCCCTCTCTGCTAACACTAAACTGAACACGAGCACCACAACCCGTTCTTGTAGTGTCCTGTGATGACTCATTTTCTGGATGACCTTGGTTACTGCAAACTATATATTTGTGATATATAGTTTTATCTACTCGGTGCTTTATTTGACCCTTTCTAATACTGAATCCAACCATACCGGCAAAGGTGTTGTACATGTCATAAGCTTTTTCATCTGATTCGAAACACATTCCAACTTCAGGAACGATCAAAGTTGACCCAACTTTATCAACCACCTGTTGTATGATGAGTTGAGAATTAAAGTTACATTACCACATTATAGAGTACTATATTCTTCCACGAATATGATTTTTGTAATTTCGTTACATCATCTGGTCCTTCGTCTGCCATTGGATCAAGTGTGTTGTCATCGGCATGAGTGTGGACATCGATAGTGCTTATAACGTCTACTTCCGTGGTGATCAATTCAGTGTTCTGCACAATATGCGCAGAATATGAACAACCAAATCACATAGATAAAATTATGAAAAAGGAATAAAATAAAAGAATTAGATGATGACCGTACCTGTGTCGTCTGCTCTCTGTCAGCTTCACGACCACCGGCGACAGCGTCATCTGCTATGGAGGAAGAAGACGGCATAGTAAACCCAGCGGTTGTGTCGTCTTCCTAGCCACCTCCTCCTTCCATCACGGCTGCGTCGTTAGGCGAAGAAACGACGTCGCCGGGTAGGGCTCCAGGCGGCCGTCGCGGGTAGATAGAGAGAGAGAGAGAGAGAGAGAGAGAGAGAGAGAGAGAGATTGACTCGCAGGAAAATGAAGCGTAGATCGATGCGGTGGTGGATGAGACACGTCTTCTCCTAGCCGTGTGGGAGCTTCTCGTCGCGTGGGAGCCGAGCTGCTGCGAGCCGTCGGGCATGCGAGCCGAGCGTCGTGGGGAGAAGTTTGGGAGCTGGCGAGCTGCGTTCATGGAGTTCGTTCGATTAACTAGGCCTCCACGTGGCAATAATCGGGAGCCGGTATGCACAACAGCGCGCTTGCATACCGGCTCCACCAAATTGTTTTTTGGTTTTTCTTGGCTAACTAATAAAGGTAGAATGGAAAGAAAGAAGGAGATATTCACTAATCCATTTTCTATGCATACAAAAAGTTTCATAAATGGACTTTTTTTTAATAGGCTCCTACAATGAAATTTCGTTCATTTCCATTATTCTTAATTCATTTCTTACAGAAAACTATCTATCTTTAACATCTAAATATTTTTATGGACCCTTATCATTTAACTATGGTTAAGTTTCCATATTTTGAAGCTTTATTTTTAGTTCTTTATTTTTAACACCTAAATCTTTCTATGGCTCCACCATGAAATTGCGTTTCTATTCAATAGAAATTTGATTTCTAATTTTTTTAGTTAGCCAATAAGATGTAAAATGAAAGGAAAGAATGTGTTATTTCCTAATTTATTTTTGAACAAAACCTAGGATTCTTATAAGTGGCTAACTTGTCCTAGGTTTTTTTGACTAACTACTAAAGGTAGAATGAAAAGAAAGAATGATGTATTCGGTAATGCGTTTTCTGTTAATATTAAAAATTTTGGAAATGGGAAACTTTTTAATGGACTCTTACAATGAATTTTTCATTTCTATTATCCATAAACTATTGTCAAGGTTCATTAATCTGAAACTATGGTCAAGGTTCATTAATATGAAACTATTTTTTTAGTTCTTAATTTTTGATGCCTAAATCTTTTAATGGCTTCACCATGAAATTGCGGTTCTATTTAATAGAATTTTAATTTCTAAGTATTTTTGAGCTGGCACTAAAAGGTGAATGAAAGGAAAGAATGCATTATTTCTTAATTTATTCTTGAACAAACCTACAATTTTTAGATGCAACTTATTCTTTTAGACCTCGCGACGATACTATGAGCCAATTTTCCCTTTTTTCGTTCTAAAGTCCATGAGCACGAAAGGCAAAAAAATGTTGGGCTAACTCTCATACAATAAAATTTTGGACCATTCTCTTTTTTCCAGTGCGTGCTATAAAACTTTGGACCATTTTCTATTTTTTTTGAATGTGTGCTATAAAATTTTGGACATTTTCTATTGTTTTTGAACGCGTGCTATAAAAATATGGGGAAAGAAGCTAAAATCGAATTCATAGAAGCAACTTATTCTTTTTAGACCTCACGATGATGCTATGAGCCATTTTCCCCCTTTTTTTCGTTCTAAAATCCTTGAACACGAAAGGCAAAAAATGTTGGGCTAACTCTCATACAATAAAATATTGGACCATTCTCTTTTTTCAGTGCGTGCTATAAAATATGGTGCTCTGCTTTGGACGAAGAACCGAAAAAAGGAGGAGCGGAAGGGGGAAAAACAGGTAAATATGGCGGAAGGGGGAAAAACAGGTAAATATGGGAGCCACTGGGATTCGAACCTGCATCTCCCACGCGAAAGCCAGCGCCTAAAACCAACCGAGCAGTCACCGCGCCTTGTTTTCCCTTCGCCAAAAAAAATTCTTTTATATGTAACGTTTGAATGGACAGTCGGATCTAGCACTCGCTCGCGATTGAACGACCGCGAATCGACGGGGCTACAAAAACTGTAGCGCTAAGGCACGCGTCATGCCGAGGCACACAACGCTAGCGCGTTGTATATGTAAATGATATCCAGCCCGTTGGAGGGCTCCAATCCAATGTATGTACTACAGCCGATCCAGCTGAATAGTGTTGGATCGCCCGAGAGGTTTTAGGTTAGGCGTTAGCTTGTTTTGATCTATGTGGGATGTGGCTGGGCGCCTGGGCCTGGGCCTGGGCCAGTGGGGTCGATATGAATTGAATGCATATGATGGCCCTCTCTTCGAGATTCGTGGTTACGTTCGATTTTGTTCGGTTGGAACAATATCTACTATTTTGTACATGCAATTCGGTGTAATAAATTGTAGTAATTTTTTTGAGATTTTGTAGGGTTTTACACAAAAATCTCAAAGGCATTTTTTAATATTCTTTTTTGTCTTTTCATACCTCTTTTTGAAGGAGCATTTAAAATTCGCATTTATTCATATGATACTCGGGCTCATTTTTAATCGCTTGGGTGGTTCCAAATATCGTACACATAAAAATTGGCATACGAATTCAATGTCATGGGGCTAATTTCCCCTTTTTGAAAGCATTAATTTTTTTGACTCAACCAAAACAAACCCAATCAAACTGCGAACCAAAGAGGGTACTCGCGGGTGCAGGCTTCATGCCTCCCATCCCATGTCTGGCTTGCCTTCTTTTACATACCTCCAATTCCATTTCATAGAGCATCACCAACTGCCCCTCTATCTTCTCTCTAAAATACTATTGGCGTCTCTTTTATCCATTTCTATAAAATTCTTTCATAATTTACACTACACTATAAAAGATTCCATCCCTCCAGCGGTCCCTTTATATTTCTGCTATAGAATTACAGAGGGCCTGTTAGAGATGCTCTTAGGATGGAATTGGTTCAACACAACACTATAGAACTCCAAAATGAGACAATCCTCCCAATTACCACATGATAATGACATATTTAAACTCAAAACCATGAGGTAATTGAGTGGGAGTCAGCATATACACCCGAAGTACATAGCTCTGACTATGTCCATTCAATTGAATTGCTCAAGTCAGAGTATTGCAGCAGAACAATAATTAAACAAAGTCTCATGCTTTATTACATCATCATGTCACGCCGAGTCAAATGTTTTAACGATATTAGCAACATTTAATTTCTAAGAAAATAAAGAAAAATCTTCCACTTACATAACATACCTACTCCAATCTCTCCCTTCTACTTTACTAAAATAAAATATTGTTTTATTTAAAAGAGTTGACCACTTTTAATTTAAGAAAAATCTACTAGCACTCGTATACGATGCGAGCTTAGCCTCTGTAGTCTCCATTACAGGTGACTGGCAAGAATTCATAATTTTACCATTTGCAGGTTTGTACCACTTTACCCGTAGTCGCCTCAATCAAAGTCGGAACTCAGAGTGTTTACTCTATTATGATAGGTTACATCTCCAGCCCGATCGTAGAATAAGTGATGGCGATTAACTTTAGACGTTCCTTACTCACAACTTCGTCCTCCATCACTTATTCCCACAACCGTTTTATCATTCCTGACACCTGCTAATGAGTATCATCTCGGCATAATATAGTGCCGTCAGTCGGGGAAACCATGGGTCCGCTCACCCTGGATACACTCACCCACCCCTCCTAATTATCTACTTACCCAATGTGGAGAATGTAACCACCGCATAGTTAAATTTCTCTGACCGTTGTGCGAGACCAAGGTTGATACGGTTTTTAATACAACTCACTAACCGAGTGATAAATAAGTGTCCTTATATACTACCATGTGAAGGGCCCTGCTCGACCTATGCACCTTTTCAAGAAACCCTTCACCCACCATAATAATTCTATCAACTCGATCGCTCCATCGATCCAGTCACCACTCCCTTCATCCTCCAGGCAATTTATTTTTTTAAGTAAAACTTTATATCTGGCGGCTGGGTGGTGGTTGGCCGCGCCCGTGGCCTGCTGTGCGCGTGGTGGTGGTGCATCGGGCGGCCGGGAGGTGGCTGCCGTGCCCTCGGCTTGCCGCGCCTGTGGCTGGTGGCGGAGCCCATAGCTTGGGAGGTGGCTATCACGCCCACTGCTTGTCGCGCCTATGGCCCTTTTAATGCCATGTGTGGTTGAATGGATGGAAAGTTTTTTCCAGATATGGAAACTATTGGCTAGGTGGTTTTCTTTTATGGGGAAGCAATGCTCCATGGCTATTGGTTTGGCCTACAACTGTGCATGCAGCTCTTTGCATGGGCCGTTGTTGCTCTAGTTGTCCTATATGGCTGTGGGTTGGGTATCCCAAGTGGTTGCTGCTATGATACATTTCTCTATGCTCTTCCTTTACTACTGGACAACAATAGGGTGATATAAAAATGCTGAAATTGGTTTGAATGAGTGTTTGAAATTTCAGATTTGTATTAATCGCCGAGTGATGAGAATGTAGCAGTGAGGGAGACTGGATGGCCCCGAACGGCCTGTTGTCCCGATGAACACAATGCTACCGGAATTCTGATGGCCTACAATTCCATTAATGCGAGTTAAATTTTTAGTTGTCTAATTTTACTGTTCATGGATTTATTAATTATTTGCAATTGTAATAAATTTGTGCTCTAGCGGTGTGCAGATCTAGTTGGAACAGGCAGAGTAATGCAATGTCATGACGAAGGTTTGGGCAGAAACAAGGCCCGGAATATTAGATAGGAAATATATGTAGAGAAAGAATTATAATTTACTTTTTTATTCTATTAAAGCATGCATTGCTGATGATCATTGTAAATTAGATGCCACTTGTACCAGATATAAATTTTAAATAAAAATTTGTTGCTCGTGGTTTTTAAGCTTATGTTTATGTGATAATTGTGGCTTTATATTTGAGATTGTGTCCATACATATATAATCATATGCAGTTAATGTAACGAAGTGTTTAACAAAAGTAGTGACAGGAAATCAATACATCATGGAACAATCAAGCCGCAAGAAAAGGTCGTCATGGAATTGGTTCAACACACTACTATAGAACTCCGAAGCCAATACATCATGGAACAATCAAACTGTAGAAAAAGGTTGTCTACATACCCACCAGCCACCTTGGACCAATTACTCTTATAATACAAAGCGCTAGACACACCGGCACTGTACATCCCCTCCTACGCGCTAAGCCTATCCAAGTCGCCTCGTCGCTTCGCGGCCGTCCGATCATGAGCTCCGGTTACATCCGATCGACCATTCAAAATTTACACATAAAAGGATTTCTTTCAAAAAAAAAAAGGTGGGTGGATAGGCCGGTTGGTTAGGGGCGCTCGCTTTCGGGTAACGCGCGCGGGTTCGAATCCCTCCTGCTCCCTTTTTTATGATGTTATTATTGGCTTCCCTGTCCTCTTCCTTCTTCTCTTTTGTTCAATTTTTGTTCAGGCCAGTTGTAGGGATCTCAGGCCGAGGGCGGGGGGTGAATCGGCCTTATTCAATTTTTAATATTTCGACTTTGGTCGCACTAGTGGTTAGTCAAATTAGTGACCCAAGTAATCGGTTGAGCCTATGATGCTAGTTAGCGGAAGTGAATACGAGTAAAGTTCTAGCCAGGCAGTTGATCAATCACAAGATATGCATGAAAGTAAAGGTGCGGAAATGTAAAGAAATGGAGACAAGAGACAACTGTGTGTTTCCCGATGTTCGGAGCAAGCTCCTACTCACCGTTAGGCAAGCTTTCACAAGTGAAAGCCAATGTCTCTCTCGACTTTTTTGGTAGATCCACTGGTGGAAGCTCTTAACCAACGAATGGTGGGCGAACTCCAAACCCGTACAAGCGGCGAACTCTTCCCACGGGTGGAAAGACCTAACACACCACACCGGCATCACCGAAGGGTCACCGACCTTCTCACACCTTCGAAGGGCCACAAGAAGGATTTCATCACCGGCACCGCCGAAGGGTCATCGACCATCTCACACCTCCGAATGGCCACAAGAAGGATTTCTTCACCGGTACCGCCGAAGGGCACCAACCGGCCTCGCACCACCAAAGGGTCACAAAGGGAGGATTTTTCTCCAAGCAATGCACCCCACACAAGGAGGTGGCCTCCGGTTCAACCGAAGGGCTTCAATGGTGTAGTAGATTGAGTTGTTGTACATGAACGATCTCCTTCTGGAAGTAGAATCCCAAAGAGCACAAGATCGCAGATCAATAACCTCACCACACCTCTCACAACCATGGAGACCCTAGACCAAAGGCTATATGGGAGAGGCACACACCGTGGGGATGGATGGAGAGGAGATAGGGGCTGCTCACCTTCTTCTTCCTCTCTTCTTCTCTCTCTCACTCCTCCTTCTCTCAAGCACTCATGGAGACCCCTAGGAGGAGGAGCACCATGGGAGAGTTCTCTCTCACTTGGGATGGGTGGCTAGGGCTTTGAAATGAGTTTCTCAATCCTCCCTTGAGCAGAAAAGGCCTTTATATACTCCCCCACGAAATCCCCACTCCGGAACCCTAAAGAAGGAATTCTCAGATCCAGTTTTATACCTTAGCCCGGACAATACCCGTACAAACCCCAGACAGTCCGAACAAAGGCGCGCTCTCTGTAAGGAAAAATTTCGAGACAGAGAGGACACAACGAGGGCCGGACAGTTCGGACACCAAGGCCAGACAGTCTGGCCGAAGGCATGCGCTCTCTCTAAAAAATAATTTCAAGACACAAAGGAGACAACTTTGGCCGGACAGACCGGATGCCAAGGCCGGACAGTCCAGCCAAAGGCATCACTTTAACAACGCTTCAAACGGCATGCCTTGGGCCGGATGGGATATACCCAAACTACGAACCTTGGTTACCGTCTTGGGTGGTGTCAAATCCAACACATCCTTTACTTTGCTTGGGTCAACAACCACACCTCCGGCCGATATGACATGTCCTAAGAATGCAAATTCTTTTAATCAAAATTCGCACTTGCTAAACTTAGCATATAACTGGTGCTCCCTGAGTTTTTCCAGCACAAATCTCAGGTGTTCAGCGTGCTCCTCTTCGTTTTTGGAGTATATGAGGATGTCATCAATGAAAACAACCACAAACTTGTCCAAATATTCCATGAACTCTTTATTAATCAGATTCATGGAATATGCAGGCGCATTGGTCAATCCAAAAGACATCACTGTATACTCATACAGTCCATAGCATGTGGTGAAGGCAGTCTTGGGTATATCCCCTTTTCTGATCTGGATTTGATGGTAACAAGATCTCAAATCAATCTTGGAGAAAACACAAGCTCCCTTAAGTTGGTCAAATAGATCATCAATCCTGGGTAACGGATACTTGTTTTTTATCGTCACTACGTTTAAGGATCTGTAATCCACACACATTCTCAGTGTTTTGTCCTTCTTTTAAACAAATATGGCTGGAGCTCCCCAAGGTGATGCACTAGGGCGAATAAATCCTTTGTCCTCCAACTCCTTGAGTTGCTTTTTCATTTCAGCCAAAAGGTTGGCCGATAACCAATACGAACTTTGAGCTATCGATGCAGTTCCAGGTGCTAGCCCAATAATGAACTCGATGTCACGGTCGGGTGGCATGCCAGGCAACTCATCGCGAAATACATCCGAGAATTCTCGAACCACGGGGACTGAATCCAGGGTGACTTCTCCCAACTGATTCAAAGTACTAGCAGTCTTGGTAGAAATATCCGAAATAAATTTCACTTGAATGCCATCATTGCTACCATGGGAAATGGCTCGACTGGCATAATCAATCTGACCTTTATACTTCATTAACCAATCCATGGCTAGGATAATCTCTATCCCCTGCGAGTCTAGTAGGACAAGGTTTGCTAGGAACTTAACTCCATTGACTTCTATACTTAACTTAGGACATATTTTATTGGTCCTAATAGCTCTTCCCGGAGACTGAACCACCATAGGATTCTTTAAAACCACTATAGTCCAATTATTTGATTCCACAAAACTTTTTGATATAAATGAATGCGATGCACCAAAATCAAATAATATTGTAGCTGGAACTAAATTTACCAACAACTTACCAAGGACAATGTCTAGGGCACTCTGGGCTGCTTCAGTAGTGATATGATTGACTTGACCTCTGCCAATAGTCTGAGGTGCTTTGGGAGTCGGAGGCGCTCCTCGACCTCTACCAGTAGCTGGTGCATTAATAGCTGATCCAAGGTTGAATGGGACAGGAGTCACTGCTGGACGCTTCTGAGGACACTTAATGGCATAATAACCCGACTGATTGCAATGAAAGCATTGCACTCTTGCAGTATTGTGGTATTGTGGAGTCGGTGCAATAGGGGTTTGACGAGGTGTCTGAGGTACCGGACGAGTCTAAGGTACTGACATCTTTTGGACCGGCGGTGCTGGCTGCACTGGATATCGAGTAGGCTGGTAAGGAGTGAATCGAGGTCTGGAGCTGCTAGACCCATGGCGATTCTTCTGATCCATCTTTCTTTTGCACTTTTCCATGCGCTGGCGCTCAACATCCTCTTGAACAAAGGCTTAATAAACCAAATCCTGGAAAGTAGCACAATTCTTGGAAACCACAAAAGCTTTAAGGTCTGGATCCAATCCTTCCACGAATCTCCACATTTTATCGGACTGCTACTTAACATCATTGTCAGCATAGCGGGTGAGGTAATTGAACTTGCTCAGATACTCACTGGCGGTTTCCTTGCTTCAAGCCAAGAAATTCTCGCCTCTTCATGTCCATAATACCTCTAGGAACTTATGCTACTTTGAAAGCATCCTTGAACTCATTCCAGGTGATCACGTTAGCGATTTGAGGGGCTGCGCGAAAATTCTGCCACCAGACAGCGGCGTCATTCTGAAGCATATGACCCATGAAACTGGCATATTCCTGATCAGTGCATTGAGTTATATCAAGTTTTCTCTCCACTTCTTCTATCCAATCTTTAGCCATTACGGGCTCCTTGGACCAGGTGAAAGTATTGGGTTTGGTCCTCATAAAATCACCAAACCTATACTAAGGTTGATATTATTGAGGCTCAGCCTGGGCGGGAGCGACCTGATTGTTGAGATTGTTGAGGTTGTTGACAATAGCTTGGAAAGCTTGCAGGTGCATTGACAAAACTTGGTCAAGCTGAGGGGGATTAGGAGACGATGGTGGCAAATCCTCATTGGCTTTATTTTCAACATTGGGTTGGTTCGAAGGTTGACTAGCGGCTTGAGGTTGATCCTAGGGCTCATACAGTATCAATCCTCTTCCTCTACCACGACCAACATTAGTCCTTCATGTGTCCACCATTTGAATGAGGGTTGAATTAGGATAAGAGAGCCGAAAGCCATGACTCTAATAGGGAGGTATAGCATCTAACGCACACACAAACAATCACACCAGCATAATCATAGAAAAATGTTTCCGAAACCCCACAAGTGATAGCTACATGACTTAGTCATTGCGCACTATCTCAAAATTCCAAATAGAAGATCTAATATCGTCTAATATGTATAGTTTACATGGGGTACTACGGTCTTAAGCTTTATTCCTTCCTTTCTCCATACATCTATAACTATGGGTCTCTTAGTGAGAACAAGATTCCTAATTCTTTTGATTTAGAAAAGAATTTCAGAAACAATTTTTGGGTTGCAAGACAGAAAATGATGCGAGGTAATAGAAATGTGACAAGGGAATCTAAGAATTTTTAGATAGAACTAAATAGATGAGATGGTTTTCCAAAGATTTTTAAAAATAGAATTTATGGCAGAATAATTTCTAAAGAATTTCCAGTCTACCTAGGTTGCGTCCTACAGCCTGGCTCTGGTACCAACTCTGTCAGGGCCCGTTGAACGAGTCGAGTCCCTTCTGTTCCTTCTTGTACTAAGTAATAAATAACTGAAAAATGACTTATCTTCTTTACCCTAAAAACACTAATTGTAGCCAAAGCGCATAGTTGTGACCAGATTTTGGAGGCCAAAAAAGTGCAGATAACTCCATAGATAGGTTAAACAAAATTAAGTTATGTTAGCGCACCTACTATGGGCAGCTGAATATTGAAGCAACAATATTACGCTATGAATATGGAGAGGTGAACAACAGGAAACAGAAATTGGTCATCCAATAGGCATTACACGCATGGCTACACACCCACTGCCATCCAGGCCAGCCCAAATCGAGCTATTAAAATTCATGCAAAAAGTGTGCAATTTTGTAGACAAACCTGCACTATAAATAATGAAGGGATTAGGTCTGATTGGTGAGGATTAGGTTTGATTGCTAAATAAAACTAAAGAAAGAACCCCCAGCAAAAATAAAATTTGGCTTAGGCCTTGCATCAATCAAGTTCAATATGTAACGGATTAGGTTGGATTGGCGATGAAGCTCGAATGGAGAACCCAAAGGTACAGGTTGGGTCAGATTTTTACCTAGCATCATTGCTGCCATTGCTGGACTGGAAGAGGCTGCAGCCTCCATCATCGATTAGTACTAGGAGAGAGGAGCTCGTGGCCTAGCGCGGACGGTAGGTGGGAGGAGCCGGCAAGGGCATTAGACGGCGGCGCGCTGAGGAGAAGAGACGAGGCGGGGAAGGGCTGGACCGACGCGGTTGGTGATGAAACTTGAATGGAGAACCCAAAGATACAGGTTGGGTCATATTTTGACCCTGCATCATTGCTGCCATTCCTGGGCTAGAAGAGGTTGCAGCCTTCATCATCGATTAGGCCTAAGAGAGAGGAGGTCGTGGCCTGGCGCGGACGGTAGCTGTGGTGGGAGGAGCCAACGACGGTAGTAGACGGCGGCGTGGCAAGGAAAGAGAAGAGGCAGGGAAGGGCTGGACCGACGCGGTTGGTGGTGGGGAGCAAGGCGTTGATGGCCTCTGTAAACAGATCGGGGCTAGAGCACTACCGTCGTGACCAGATCCAGTCACCATAGAGTTCACAGCCGCCGGATCCATTGACTCAATAGCTGGAACAGAAAGCAGCTGAGCGGCGATAGATCCTTGGGTGGGTGGCACAGGGGGAGCGCAGGGAAGAGGAGTGGCGGTGCATTGACACGAAGAGAGAGCAAGATGGGGGGAGAGGCAGTGCCACCGCCGCTCAGGCATATCCGTTTGAGCAAGAAGAACGTGCCCTTCCTCTGCCACCACGTGGGGAAGACACCAAAGTACGGGAGGAGGCGGCGACGCGAGGGCAGGAGGAGGAGGCGGGGTAGCACCTGTCGAGGCGCTCCGGAGACAGCGGGGGGAGGAGGAGAGGCGGGTAGCCGCGAAGGAGCTCCTGTGGAGGCGGTCCGGAGGCAGCGAGCGGAGGAGAGGTGGGTAGCCGCGAGAGAGCTCCGGCGGCGGCGGACTGGAAGCAACGGGGGGAGGAGCAGGCGTGGCGGAGGTCCTGTGAGGAGGGAGACGGCGACGACGACGACAGCCGCGAAGGAGGCTCAAGCAGGCAGGACAAAGGCGACGGCGGCTTGTGTGGGAGGGGGAGGATCGCACGGGAGCGAGAGGGGGGAGGAGACGGGGCGGGAGGGTTAGGGTTCGGGGATGGCTACGGGGGCAAGTGGGCAACAGGCACGTCAGGACCGATCGGACGGCTGGGACTATAGCCACGCTTGCGGAAATGGACGGTGAGGGAATTCCTGACGACGTGGCCATGCCGAAAGGAAGGAAGCCAGCCTAGCCCGAAAAAAAGCCCACGTGGCAACAAGAGGGAACCTAACCTCCCTCTTGTATATTTAAAGATAGACTAGCGGAACTCTCGCGTGGGTGAAGCGCCGTGTAATTTTAATGGCATATCGTAGCACTAAGAAGTGTTCATATCAGGCAAGGCAATGGTTGCTTTAATCTTTTCGATAGATGACAAATCATAAAATAACTCTGTTCTATTGCATTAGCTATATACAACAATGTAGACATAGTTGTTCAGAGCAAATTCAGAACATATTGTTCTGTAACCTTCGGTGAACCCTATCCACAACAAATGCTAAAACAATTGGTATTCATTTAGAATGGTTTAAGTGATTGATATACAAAAGCAAAAAAAAAAAAAACTCAACCAAACACAGGAGAGAGCGGCAATAGATTAATTCACGAACACAACAAACAGAAAGCAACTTGGCATATATAGACACCGCACACAAGCAAATAAATGCACATTATCAGCTCATGAATAGAGCACATCCAACAGGAACTCTCACTTCTACACATGGCATCCTGTAGAAATAGAAATAAACAAAAGAGTACATTACAAACCATCCGCAATAGATAATGTTTGTTTTCTCGTAAAATGTTATACCATAAGAGAGACAAAGCAAGAACTAATAAAATTATACATTTTTATACTCATTGTTCCAAACTTTCCAACCACATTGCAAGGAAAGCAGGAAAGGCATTTTTTTTCGAAAGAATAGTTCTCTTGTTTTTCATCGTTTGGCATAACATTGATAACCGCACAATCGCAGATCTTGTCCTCTCAGAAGAAACCGCTTGATCAATGTCCAGCTCACTAATAGCAAGCAAAGAAGACCGTTTCCCAATTAAAAAAAAGATCATGAGAAAGCATCTTTTCCTAGAGGCTTGTACGTGAATTATTAAATGAAACCAAAACATCAGGTAGTCATGTTCAGACATGCCCTCACGATAAACTGCATTTCCACTTAGGTATGGTCCTAAACATACAAGTACTTTGGCAACCATCTTTTCAAAATCAATGAAGTAAAATGGTCCTACTAAAGGAAAAAAGAGAGCAAATTACAGGGAAAAAAATAAATATCGAATGTAACAGTACTAACCTGCATTAAACCTTCCTACGTAAAAATGCTTGCCTATGCAAATGGAATAATCATTTTAAAAGCACAACTTGCATGCCATTCCATTGGATCCATAAAAGAATACCAAAATACTCAGATCACATCAACAAAAGCTGCCATTCACCATGGATGTGAATAAAGTTCTTCAGGTTGCATGGCCATTTTGAATCCACCTCCTAAGTCAGGTGACAAGTTGGATAACTGAGAAAGAAAAATAGGACAAATGAATCAATGAACAAAACAGAATGAAAAATGGTACATTATCTACTGTAGGCTTTGAAGGAAGAAATGGCATGGCCTCTTACAGTAAGAAAATAAACTTGATGATAGTCATAGATATATGCCGAACAAAATAAGGAATGCACACGTGGCCTTTATTCAAAAAACAGAAAACTAACCGTGGTCAAAGTGAAAAAAAAAGTAAGAAGCGTGCCGTTCTTTTGTTCCGAAATATAGTGCACCTCCAAAATATGTAAACGCACTATTAAATACCAAGAATAATAATGTCCCCAGAATCATCGAGAGAAAGAAACGACAACCGAAACAAATAACAAAATTGGTCTAGAACCTAATCCATTCCAAACTAATTTTCTTATTCAAGGCAAGGGTTGAAAGGAACGCACATCAATGACGCTCTGGCTCTCACAAATAGCCCGTGTTCTACCAAAAAGATCATCAAGTAATTAGGATAAAGAAAATCAAAAGCTATTGCAACACAAATAAGCATAAAGAAGGTAGAAATACAGTGAGGGCACATGTAAAAAAAATTGAAGCATCGACATACATAAGGGAAGCAACAAATTCATCTAGTCCAAACAATTGAGGGAAGAAGCACCAGACTGACAATCTCGTTATCAACTAGGGATGCTAAAGGGAATTTTAAAGTGGTTACTGTCAGGTTCGGCCTGACTTATTCCAGGCGCCGTAGGCAGCCAAGTGATGTGGATGGGCTAAACCCATCCGATCCGGACTCAGCTAGTTAATTAATCTGTATCTTATCTCTTTATGAGTTAGTTAATCTGTTAGGTTATCTCTTTATGAGTTAGTTAATCTGTTAGACTGTTTTATCTTGTAAGCCAACCCTATATAAGGGCTTGTTCGGCCACATCAAAGGTTAAGCAATAAAAGATATCTTATCTCTTGTTGCCTTCTTCCTCTTTTCCATCTATAGCGCTGGTAGCCCCTTGCTGCCATCGCCCATCTACATGCTTCAAGGATTGAGATCATAACAACTTGGTATCAGAGCCCAGTCGCCGCTCGGCATGGCGACCGGCGATGGTTCCAGTTTCACCAACGCCCAGATTATGGCGGCAGTAAGCAATCTGACGGAGATGATGCACGAGAAGTTTGCCATGAAAGACAAGAATATTGCCAATCTACAGTCCGCCGAAGATGCATTCATGGGACAACTTGCCACCCTAAACACCCGACTGGAGCGGCATGATCACCGGATGGCGCTGCTCGAGGACCCAGACGGCGCCTCGGTGGCTCGGCGGAAGGAGAAGGCAGTTAAGCCTTCGCATGCTGAAGCGGCCCAGACAGAGCAGGGAGACGACTCGTCGATGCCGCCCAAGTACATGAGGATGGTCTTCGCCACCTACGATGGCACAGCAGATCCGTTATCTTGGCTGAATCGCTGTGACCGTTTCTTCAGAGCACATCGCACACCGGCTGCGGACAAGGTGATGATCGCATCCTACCATCTGGTCGACGGCGCACAAGAGTGGTATACGCTGGTCGAAGATGAGGAAGGGGCTCCGAATTGGGGAGGCTTCAAAGATCTGCTGAATCTTCGCTTGGGCCCTCCCGCACGGCGCAACAAGCTGAAGGAGCTCAAGAAATTAACACAGTCGGGATCCGTCGCCGACTATCAAGCGAAATTTCAAGCCTTGCTGCCTCGTGCTGATCTGCCCAATGATCTCCACATTGAGATGTTCACGGCAGGGCTATCCGGCGCTTTAGGGTCACAAGTGGATATGGCCGGGCCCTCTTCTTTGGCCGACGCCATGAACCTTGCGCGCGTCTTCGAAGACCAGAAACAGATGGAGAAGGAAGAGACCAAGGCCCTCGTACAGCAGCTCATGGGCAAACAGCCCACGGCGACCAAGACTACGACCAATCCTAAGCCATCAACATCCTCATCCGCACCGGTAACTGAGGGAGCAGCAGGACAACAAGGGGGCCGTATGATTAAGCAACTCACTAGAGCTCAGATGGATGAACGGCGGAAGTTAGGCCTATGCTTTAACTGTGATGATAAATACGTTCCCGGTCATGTGTGCAAGAAGCTGTTTTTCTTGGATTTGATCGAAGACTTCGAGGACAGCGCCAACGACTCAGAGGAGGTGCAACCCGCCATTTCATTGAATGCGCTCACTGGCATCCACACCGGCAGAACCATGAGCGTGGAAGTTGAGGTGGGTGGTCGCCGTCTTCGGGCCTTGATTGACTCCGACTCAACTAACAATTTCTTGGATGACATCGTGCGTGAGGAGCTCCAGATTCCTATCCAGCGTACTTCACGCCCCTTGCGTGTTGCAGTAGCCAATGGGGATGCCATTCACAGCGCTGGAATCTGCCGTTCGGTACCCCTCCGGATAGGGTCCGAGTGTTTTCATCGGATCGTTATTCTATTCCTTTGGCTGGACTACAAATGGTTTTGGGTGTCCGGTGGTGGCTACGTTAGGACCAATTACATGGGACTTCCGCCGCCTTACTATGTCATTTTGGCAAGGAGATGCTACTGGTAACTCACGTGGACAGCCAACTACAGCTTCTCTTCATCACATGGCTACCACAGACACCCGGTGACTTGCTGCCTTTTGTCGCCGAGGAATTTGAGGATCTATTCAAGGAACCACAAGGGCTGCCACCTACATGACCTTATGATCACCGCGATCCACCTCAAACAAGGTATGCATACGATGAGCAGTTCATCCATACCGATATCCACAGGTTCAAAAAGATGAATTGGAAAGACAGTGTCAAGAGATGTTGCACCAAGGCACAATTCAGCAAAGTACCTCAGCATTTTCCTCTCCAGTCCTTCTTGTTCCCAAGAAGGATGGTACATGGCGATTTTGTGTGGACTATCGCGCCCTTAACAAGCAAACTATCAAGGATAAGTTCCCTATTCCAGTGGTCGAGGAGCTATTGGATGAACTGCGCGGCGCTAAATTCTTTACCAAGCTGGACCTTCACGCCGGATATCATCAAGTGCGAATGCATGCCGATGACATTCACAAAACGGCTTTCCGCACACATCAGGGCCACTTTGAGTTTCTGGTTATGCCTTTTGGACTCACTAACGCGCCATCAACCTTTCAAGCCCTTATGAATGACATATTGGGTCCGTTCTTGCGCAGTTTTGTGCTCGTCTTCTTTGACGACATACTCATTTATAGCTCATCATGGACTGAGCATTTGTGCCATCTGCAGGAGGTGTTCCAGGCTTTACGGCGTCACCATCTTGTTCTCAAAAAGTCTAAGTGTTCTTTTGGTACCTCGTCGGCCTCCTATCTCGCCACGTGGTCTCGCTTCGAGTGTTGCCATGGATCAACATAAGGTGGATGCTATACAAAGAATGGCCACGGCCTTCGTCGGTCCGCTGCTGCTCGCGATTTCCTTGGTCTTGCAAGCTATTATCGCAGTTTATCAAGGATTATGGCACGATAAGCGGCACCCTCACTAAGCTTCGCGTCGCGAGGCTTTTACTTGGACAGATGAAGCTCAATTGGCTTTTGATACCTGCGTAATGTCCTTACCATCGCACAGCTTCTCTGATTGCCTAGCTTCGACACTTCTTTTTTGTTGAATGTGATGCTTCCGGTTCCGAATTGGTGCCGTTCTTCATCAGTAAGCGGGCCGCCGCTTTCTTTAGTCGCCCAATTGCTCCACGCCATGCCAAGTTGGCGACCTATGAGCGAGAGCTTATTGGATTGGTTCAAGTCGTCCGTCACCGGAGGCCTTATCTTTGGGGTCACCTTTTACGATTCAGACCGACCATTATAGTTTGAAATATCTTCTTGATCAGCGGTTATCTACTATCCTCAAAGACCGATGGGTTAGCAAGTTGGTTGGGTATGATTTCATCGTGGAATATCGACCAGGACGATTGAATGTGGTCGCGGATGCACTTTCTCGTCGTGATGGTGAGAGTGCTCCAATGGAATCAGCAGCATTACATGCCATTTCAGCACCATCCTTGCCATTCTTTGTCGAGCTTCGAGAATCATTGTTAAAGGATGACCAGTGGCGCGCTCTCCGGACTGATGTTGAGGAAGGGCATCGTCCAGTGCCTTGGTCGGTAAGGGATGGGTTGATTTTGTATGGTTCTCGAGTATATGTGCCGGAGACTTCCTCCCATATCATTTCTATTCTGAAGTCTGCTCATGATTTGGGCCATGAAGGTGTGCAGAAAACAATTCAGCGAGTACGGGCTGATTTTCATGTTCCTCGGGTTCGTCTTCATGTTCAGAATTATATTCGTTCATGTGTGATCTGCCAGCAAAACAAAACTGAACATCTTCATCCAGCTGGCCTTCTTCAACCATTGGAGGTACCGGTCCAGCCTTGGAGTGACATCGCCTTGGATTTCATGGAAGGGTTACCCAAGGTTGGTGGTAAATCTGTGATTTTAACAGTTGTGGACAGATTTTCGAAGTATGTCCATTTTATTCCGTTGTCACACCCATATACTGCATCTTCAGTCAGCCAGATATTCTTCGATAACATTGTCAAGCTCCATGGCATTCCTTCTTCTATTGTTAGTGACAGAGATGTGGTCTTTACTAGCAATTTTTGGCAAGAATTGTTTAAGTTGGCCGGTATTCAATTGTGCATGAGCTCTGCTTATCATCCCCAATCCGATGGTCAATCCGAGGCGGCTAACAAGGTCATTGCCATGTATTTGCGCTGTCTCACTGGTGATCGTCCTCGTCAATGGCTTCGTTGGCTTCCTTGGGCTGAATATTGCTATAATACATCTTATCAGTCTTCATTGCGGGAGACTCCCTTTAAGGTGGTTTATGGTCGGGACCCACCTTCTATTCGTTCCTATACTAAGGGGGATGCTCGTGTACCAGCTATTGATGCCATGTTACTAGACCGAGATGCTTTTCTTGCCGACATTCGTGATCGTCTTCTTCAAGCTCAAGAACATGGCAAGGAGTATTATGATCGTAGTCATCGACCGGTGGAGTTTGTGGTGGGTGATTGGGTTTGGCTTCGTCTCCTTCATCGTTTGGTGGCTTCCTTGCCGATGAAACCGGGTAAACTCACCACGTTTTATGGTCCATATCGCATCGTTGAACGGATTGGATCGTGGCATATCGCCTTGACTTCCACCCATGCGTCGTATTCATGACGTCTTCCATGTCGGCGTTCTCAAGAAATTCCATGGTTTCCACCGCCGATCCGCTACATTGCCGTTATTGGAACATGGTCATGTCCTACCTCGCCTCTCTGCTGTTTTAAAAGGACGATCGTTCGTGGGGTTCGCTCAAGTGCTGGTTCGGTGGGAGGATTCACCGCCATCGACACTTCTTGGATGGATGTTTTCTTTTCCTTCAGCATTATCCGCATTTCCAGCTCGAGGACGCCGTTGTTTCGAGAGGACGGGAGATGTCGTTCGGCCGACTTATTCCAGGCGCCGTAGGCAGCCAAGTGATGCGGATGGGCTAAACCCATCCGATCCGGACTCAGCTAGTTAATTAATCTGTATCTTATCTCTTTATGAGTTAGTTAATCTGTTAGGTTATCTCTTTATGAGTTAGTTAATCTGTTAGACTGTTTTATCTTGTAAGCCGACCCTATATAAGGGCTTGTTCGGCCACATCAAAGGTTAAGCAATAAAAGATATCTTATCTCTTGTTGCCTTCTTCCTCTTTTCCATCTATAGCGCTGGTAGCCCCTTGCTGCCATCGCCCATCTACATGCTTCAAGGATTGAGATCATAACAGTTACCAAATGGAATAATATTCCTTCACTTCTGGCCTTATTGAGTCCATATCCCCTTTGATTACATCTGGCTAGTACCTCCAGGAAGATAAGGACAAATTGATAAAATTTTCGTAAACAAACAACCAATGACAAAACTGTCATAGGCTCATAGCACCCTTCCAAGTTACCAGTAAATAAAACTACCTTATGTCTCTTCCTGGCTACCAGGCAAGCCAATTCAACTAATAATGCAACTTTGTTGACCGATTTAAAATTTCATACAGAATGTTCCTACTGTTGACCATGTTGCATCAGAATATACAAGTTAGGACATTTTAGTTCCCCACTAAGTTTATATAGTCAATATTCCGGTTTTTGACTAATTTTCTACGACCTCAGATTGCCTTTGGCACGGTATTGGGTGCATTGGGTGCCAGGCTGTCCTTATGCACCTTAGGCCAAAATAATAATTCTCTTTCTCCACAAATAGATCCCTAGCAATAGTAGAAAAAAAAGGAGCAAAGGCAACACAAACACAGAATAAACGTGCGTTAACATTGATAGATACTGCATTATACAAAAGATCAATTTGTCAGCTAATGTATCTGAAAGAACAAATACTTGGCAAAACTATAACCACCCACATATGAGGCATTCCGTACTAAGTGAAGCATGTATACTTTAAACACATAGCAACTTGACCTTGTTAGGGGAACTTCCGTTATTGCTTATACCGACATAGAAACGTTGATTTTCGCTTGACTTTAAAATAAACAAGGCAGATGCACTATGCAAGAAGCAACATGTACAATACAGCTGCACAAAGCCACACAGCCGCAAAGGTAAACAACTAAAACAAAATCTACCACCGTCTCTGGTGCATTACATCAAGCACATGATGAGCACTGGACCTCAGAGTCAAATACACAAGGACGGCATACGTAAGCAAAGCAGCAAACAAAATACAGAATCATCTTCTTCTTTTTTCTGAGAAAAAAAAGACCTTGATGAGTTTGATCACCTCGCGCGGACCTGGGCGGGGTCCTCGCCTGGGAGCAGCTCTGGCATGCCATCGAACACGCGGTTGGCGCCCCAATCCGCGCACACCCTCAGCTGCGCTGCACGGACAACGGGGCCACCTCAGCCCCGACACGCCGGAAAAGGAAACCAAAGCCAACAAGGCCACGAGTGGGAGTGAAGGGACGCATTACCGCGGGTCCAGAGGAGGGGCGTGAAGCAGGGGAGGCGCTGCCGCTGGTTGAGGACGACGACGGCGCAGGCATCGTCGGGCGGAGGAGGCGGGGAGCGGAGAAGGAAGGAGGAGGAATGGGCCATGGTAGGCAGCGGCATGGCGGTCTGGTCGCCGGGGAGGGGAGATGAGGTGGTGTGGCGTGGACGGCGGGGTCGGTGGGGAACAGGAGAGACGACGACAATGGGATGGGAAAAGAGTTTGGACTAGGGATTTGTCTCCTACGATGAGTTTGTGTGAGCGTCGATGTGCTCCTCCACGACGGGACGGAGCTACTAACGACGAGACCGGCGGCACTCCAAGCCGTCGCCGGGGAAGACGAGGGTCGGCAGCGCTCCGGGGCGGAGGCGGGCGCGGCTTGGCGGCGCCGCGGGGAGGCGAAGCTAGGGCACGGGCGCGAGGCGTGGCCCGAGTTATATAGTGTGGCAAAGGTGGGTAATTTTCTCCCAACTCCATGTGCATCTACAAAGGCTAAAAGGGCAGCGCTGCAACAAGAGGAAAACTCTGAGGGGGCGAATGGAAAACCACCTATATTGGAAAGGACCCCGGTGAGAGTGTACGGGGAGGCCGATAGAAAATAGAAAAGTAGAAGGGTTTTTCTGAAAACCTGCCCCCCCGGGAGGGTGACCATCGAACAGGCTGGACGGGGGACACGCGGCGTGATCCGACGGTCCAGCTTTTTCGGGCGACCTGGCCTCGCAAGGGAGCTTAAGCGCTACGCGCTATGCTGCGCAGCAGCTAATGGCTAATGCAATCGTGCCATGCATGACATATATTTAGAAAAAAAACTGCACATGCCGTTTGACTCCAAGAATAGAAAAAAGACGAGAACAAAACGAGGCTTCCACGCGAAAAATAATCTCTTCACGTTTCTCTCCAAATGGTTAGCTAGGCTTTTACCAGGTGTATCACCTCCCCATATTTTTCTCCAAGCTTTTTTACTAGGATAAAACAAGGGACGGTATGCAGTTTCATAGATCTCTCTTCTTCCTCCTCCTTCCCGGTACCTTTCTCGATCAAAGTATACACGGCGGCGTTTTTCTCTCTTCTCGATTAAATCTGTCGGGAGTACGTGTGACCGTCGATAATTCGATTATCTTGAAATCGAGTTTACGTTCTCAGACGCTTTGTAAAAGCGACTCCAACACAACGAGCAACACAATGGTGAGTCTCATCGTCACTGATCGCTCGATGCTTTGATTTCAATTTATTAGCTGGTTTTATTTCTCTTCTGAATTTTCTATTGACTCACGTCGCTATTAATTTCACTTTTATCATCTGCTTTGATATTCGTCATGTGCCTCGCCTTCCACATGCATATCATACATAAAACGCAGATCCCGTAAAATGATTGATTGGTGTTTTTAGTTTACTCCATATACAAATGTGATTGACTCGATTGTCATGAAGATTCGTGTCCCAAACGACAATGCCCCGGGATTTAACACCCCCAAGGGCGTATGTTCAGCACACCAACCATATATATCGCTGAAGACAATGTCTTGAATTTGAAGCGCCGAGACACCGAACACCTCGCAATGGGCGTGAAGTAGCGCCACTGACTAGCATATTGCTGATGACTTGGTGATGGTGGCTTCGGCTGGTTTTCAGGGGGTGAGAAATCGAGTTGCCTTATGCAGCCCAACCGATGAGGGACTTGGCACCTAGACTCTGGGAGGTGAGACCGAGGGGGATAGATAGACGGCGGTGAGGAAGGTGATGTGGTGATTGTTTAATGTTCTGGGGAGCAAAATGGGAGAATGGGAAATATATAAAGACAAAATTAAACAATAACAAATAGGCCAGCAAACGTGGGCGCAAATATTAATTTTTCCTGTTTGCACACCGAGATTATTCCCTGGCTAGTGGCTTCCAAAATAGCACCCAGCGGGGGCCACCCGCCTCTCCCTACTCTGGATTTGGTTCGATGGAGAATTAATCTGGAGAGTTAACTTAGAGTTATAAAAATACAATGCCATATACAGGTAAATATATATATAAAAAAGAAAATGGTAGTCGATTTCTTCTTTTTCATTACAAACTAGCTAGCTACATAAATGAGGTATGGAGTGTTGGAGACGTCCTCGACTCCTTGATCTTTATGTGTCTCCCCGCCAAACGGCTTTTCTCATTAGTGCTAAATGAGGTATCAGCTTTTCTGGGTGTTCGGCACTCTTTGCCTTGCTTGCATATGAAAAATGAAAGCATGCTTTGGTGCTAAGCTGCACCGAGTTTGTTTACCGTACGTACCGAGTCTATCAGACACAATTGTGTATCACAAAATTTTCTCGTCCGCACGGTTGTTGAGAAGGGAAACACATATTAGGCATGTGAAGGAGAGATCAGGCAGCCACGCACGCGGCAAGAAAATACAGACAAACATACCTATAAATAGTACAAGTCCGAGTTGGGTTCGGTGGCTCGCCACGTGGCTAGCTCCTCGTGCAGCGCTCGCTCGGAAGATCGCTTGCGTCGGCTATACGGGACGAGCACGGCCGCCTCGCTCGCCACATGGGTTGCTCTCCTCCCAGCGCTCGCTCGCCCGCTCGCTCGGCCGCGCTTTTTTCCCACGCGCTTAGCGAAGCTCGCCGTGCCGCGGCTCCCGGGCGCGCCAATCTTGTGCGTCACGGCTAGTAGATATACAAATACAGACCAATACTTTACTATATATATACACATATACATATACATAGTAGAATTCGAGCTGAGGTCGTAATTTGATTTCCTTCCGTGTATTACTTTGATCGGCATGACATGCAAGAGTTTTTGACATTGTGGATATGAAGATACGCCTTTGTTGAATATGCCATCACGTATGGGAGGCGGCCAAGGTAGCGGCCTAGTTGCTGGATGTGATGGTGCCATGTCCAGAAGCCGAGACAACGGCCAATTGTGTGATCGGTCGTGTGATCTACATGGCCAAGATGAAGGTCGATAAAGCCAATTTGATGTAGTTTTGGATGTATCCTTGACGAACATGTTCTCATCATTCTTTTTTTCTTGAATTGGAGTCGTCCCCGACTCTATCATAGTCTCCAGCAAAATGCTAGTACCAACAGGGGCCAAAGCAATGTGCATAGCTTTTGTTGTCAAATCAATAGTACAAAAATCATTAACATTTATGTCCTCCTTTTCTTAAAAACTCTCATATGCTTTGAAAATTGAACTTTAGTAAGATGACATGGCATGATTAGTGACATTGTAATTATTTAATTGCACACAAGGTTGTATAGCAAATGATGATTTCATATCAATACAAATATAATTCGTTGAACCACATGTTCTCATTTCTCACCATGTTTGCTAATAACATGAAAAATGTTTCACGATAAACATAGCAAATCTGATTGTAAGAGAAATTTCTTCTTGAAACTATTTAGATCACACAGAATATCAAATTCGATATAACCTAAAGTATTTGAAGAAAACAAAAGTTTTACCTCATCTTTTTCTCTAGCATGGTGAATATCATGTTTATTTCGGTAGAAGCATATGGTTCGTTAACTAGTTGTGACATGGATATAAGTGAAATATTATCACACAACTCTTCTTTATCATAAGATGTAGTAGGTAAATCACTTGTAACAAAGAAAATTCAGTAACGGGTTCTACTAATTGTTGCTCTATGATAACATGAGTAGTGGATAAATTCAACATATCAAAATCGTTCTCACCTTGTGTAAGGATAACACCTTTTGTATTACATTCTAAATCCTAATCAGCTGTCGTAGGTATACTTACCTCTTCGCTTACCCATGAGGGATCACTGATCAGTTCCTTCTCTTTGTTCTCTCCTTGATCATCGTCTTTATGGTGCTTATTTGTCTGCAATATGTTAGCAACAAGAGGAGGTGCAACAAGGGGCGTCTCAAGTGAAGCTAATAGTTGATTCAAAGATTTCTTTGCAAGCGTAATTTGAGCTTTACAGGCACAATGTAGCAATTGTGTAAGAGGATTATATGTTTTAGGAAAAAGTCCACTTTAGATATCCAAACTATCACGAAGGTCCAAAAACCCCCTAAAATATGGTTTGGTCTATTTTACATCCGCAAACTTGCAATACCAGCTTAAAACACAACACAAGCTGGTTTTCCGGGTGGTATTGCACATGTGGCTGCCACGTGTCCCCTCACTTTGAGATTGTCTCCATCGTGGCTACCACATATACTCCTCTCTTCCGCATCTCTCTCTCTCTCTCTCTCTCTCTCTCTCTCTCTCTGTTTCTTCTCCGCTTTGCTTTGTTGTGCCTTGCCGCCGCCTTGTTGCCATTTCCCTAGTCGTGCCGTCAAGACACCCCAGTGCCGCCGCTGCCGTGGGTGTGGCTTGCCACCGCCGCCAGCCAGCTGCTGCTGTCGCCTCCTCGCCTCTCTTTCTTCCTCTTTCTCCCCTTCCCTCCGGTTTCGCACCGCTATGCGTCTCCACCGTAGCCGAAGCCGCCCACGCTCCTCTGGCTGAGCCGTCTTCCCGTGCTGTCGGCACCGTCGTTGCCTCTGGTGCCGTCGCGTGCGTCGCCGGCGCTATGCCAGCCGCCGCCCCCTTCTTGCTTTCCTCCTCTGCCGCCATGCCCCTGGGGCACCGGAGCCGCCCCTTTGTGTCGGTTCCACCACCGGCGTTGCCTTTGCGCCGTGTCGTCCTCGGCACCGCTGCCACCGTCTTTCTCGCCGCCGTGTCGCCCCGACCTCACCGCTGAAGTTCTATGCCGCTCCGCCGGTCTCCTCCCTCCCTCCATGCCGAGTTGCTGCAGTCGGAGGAAGGAAGGGGGAAAATGGTGGTGGCGCGCGGGTGTAACACGGTGGCGGGTCGGCACGGCAGGGACCATGCGGCGGTGGCCGACGCAGCGGCAGATGGCGATGACACACAGCGGGGTTGGCGCGGCGGCGCCGAGGAAAGAGCGGCGCCGATGGCTTGGCGACGACGCCAGGAGGGGAAGGGGGAGAGAGGGGCGAAGAGAGTGAGGAAGGGGAGGAGAGAGGGCGCGAAGGAGGGAGAGAGAGCGAGGTGGGGAGAGAGGGGAGAGCGGGAGAAGGAGGGAGAGAGGAGGGAGACCGACAGCGGCGTGGAGGGAATCCGACGGGCGAGGAACGACAGCGCCGAGGTGGAGCTCAAGCCGGTCGGGCGGCAATGACAAGGCTGGAGGAGGAGGAGAGGGGGGAGAGGCGGCTTGGCAAGGCGGCGGGCGACGGGACGAAGGAGCCGAGAGGAGGAGGGAGGGAATGGCGGGGAAGGATGGGAGGAGAAGAGAGTGAGGGGAGAGAGGGTACCTGAGAGAGAGAGAGAGAGAATAAAAGAGAGAGAGATACGTGGTCGCCAAATCAGCAAAACCACCTCTACGTGGCGCCACATCAGCAAAACCACCGAGCGAAACCGGATTGTGATGTGTTTTCAGCCGGTTTTAAAAGTTCAGAGGGGAACAGTAGACCAAATCATAGTTTAGGGGTTTTTTCAGACTTTGGCGATAGTTTGGGTACCTAAAATAGACTTTTTTCTATGTTTTATCAACAACAATATCTTGAATATACTTGTTAAGTCCACAAAAGAACCTATCTTGAATATCCTTTTCACATTCTTCTAAACCACAACGCAACAAACAAATTCGCAGTTCATCATAATATTCTTTAACAGTTTTACTCCCTTATTCTAAGCACTGATGTTTGTTAAATAAATACTCAGCATAATATTTAGAAACAAATTCAAGTCTCATAATTTTTCATGTCATTCCAATTATTAGGTTTCCTTTCTTTTCTGCAAACATGTTTTTATAAATTAAAAGCATAATCTGTAAGCACATTTGCGGCAAAACTAATATTTTTATTTTAGGACAAATCATGCATGTCAAATTGTTTGTGTACCGCTATTTTTTAATCAATATATGCCTTAGGGTCATAATTTCCGGTATATGGAGGTAATGTTAAATTGAGATTACCTTGCTCAGGAGTAAGAGAAGAAACGTTGGTATTGATGTCACCATTCATTTTGGACCGATGAAAACTCGAAATGAACATGTGGTACAAAGATGTCAACCCTTTCGTGTCAAATTGTGTAGAATGATCTTCATCTTCGTCCTCGTCTAATTCAGATACACCTGTCATGGTTAGTAGATTGTAAGGAAAAACAAAAGAATATATATTCCCTATCAGCTACTAGGATGTGTGTAAACAAGTCGCTCCCTTTCAACCTATTGTATCGAGCTCTTACCAATTCTTACCAAGCTTAACAGGAGGTGACCACAACCGGTAAGACAACTCCTCCAGGAGATATGGTGTACCAGTTGCCGGGCGCTAGTACCAGATCGGTCGTAGTTTTTGTGTAGCTATAGGTGGCTTAAAATAATTCAAGAAATAGCTAGAAACACGTCGATCAAAGCAAGTTGAATAATCGTTCAATGATATTACCGTGTTGATCCTAGGTCTAACCGTACTAAAGACGCGAGCCGAGACACAAACGTCGTCACGATAATCCAACTAGTACACTTCAAAACAAGCTCTTTTCTTTTTTACTTTCTTTTCTTTTAGTGCGGCTCTTATATGCACTTGCCTTCTCTTTTTTTGTGTGGCTCTTTTTTTGCACATGTCTCTTTTTTTATTGGTCGAGAGCACTATTTTTTTACATGACCAACCAATGCAAAAAATCAAGTGAAAATGGCGTAATACACTGGTGCTTGCTTCGGTTGGAAAAACAAACCGTTGGATTTTCCAGGAAAAGGAAAACATCACGATCCTTTTTTTTTCGTTAGCTGAAACCTGCTATTTTTGTGGAATCTCCATTTGGAAAAGGGGCAAAGGCTAATATGGATTGGTTCAGATGGTGCAGCTCTTGGATTGGATAGGAAATGTGTAGTTTGTTTTCTTCTCGGCTGATTGGTAGATATGGAAAAATTTGCCTCGGACGCCTGGTTTTGAAAGGAGGTGATTCGGTTTCCTTATTTGTTGATAGATGATCTGAAATTTATGGGAAGGGAACGGTGGACAGCTCGGCTTTGGATGGCTTCGGTTGGTTCACGCGTTTTGAAGGAGCTGATGCATGAAAGGTGCGAATTGGCTGGCTTCTCTTCTTTTTTGAAGGATGGCAGGGTGATGTCCAGATGAAAGGCGGCGGCAACAGCAATAACGAACACAAGATCAAATTTGTGACGTTTACGTGACTTAAACTCGAAACTCTAAACGAGAAGACACTAAAATCAGCACACGACACGACGATGAACCGAAAACTCAACAGAAAAAACTAAGCGGCAAAAGCAAAAGGCTCGACTTGTCTTGGATCAAAGGGATTTTTTTGTGGCAATTTCTCTGGACTCAAGGAAAAATAATATAAAGAACAAGAAATCTCTCACCGATCAATCTGGTGCTCTGATACCAAATGATAGGGGCAGTGGTCCGGATCTTTCGATGAGAATAGGATAACTACGAGCTGCTAGAAGTCGATATTGGCGGCTCGACTATAACAGTGCAGGACGTTGCGCCTTAGTACACCAACTCCCGATAGTTATTGAACTCGTCGGAGCGCAATCAACCTGACCACGAAGGTACTTGATCCTGCAAGCGATCAAAAAACTAGCGAGAACAAGATTAAAAACCAACTCAATAGGAAAAAATGTATTAAGATCAGATCTAAAAGTATAAAAAACAGTGGGGTTCTGTAACGATAAAACAGGCGGTCTAACTGACACGCGTGAATACCGGTATATAGTAAAGGCTAAACATAACTAAACAAAACTCAAGTATAAAAACAGCGACGGCTATCTTATTATCATGGGAGAGGTGGCCAAGAGGGATCCCTGATCGTTCTAGTTTTCCCTAAGGGCGTGCTCCACCTGTGCCATGGCCCAACACGCCTACAAGACCAGGTTTGGCCCAATTGTTGATCCAACAAGTTGTTTTGACGATTTCCGCAGATTCTGAACGAATTTTGAGGTGAGGCTAGATCCATTGGAAAGATCTCGTCGTGGTCTTCTCCGTGGACACTAAGAACGTCCAAAATGGAGTTCGTATACAATCTGGGTGTCTATTTGAATGCTGGCTGCGTGATAATGGCCGAACCGGATCGGAGTAGAATTCGAGTTGAGCTCATAATTTGGTTTCCTTGCTTGTCTTTGATCGGCATAACATGCAGAAGTTGTAGACATTGTGGATATGGAGATACGACTTTGTTATATATGCCATAATGTATGGGAGGCAGCAAAGGTGGCGGCCTAGTTACTGGATGTGATGGTGCCATGTTCAGAAGCCGAGACAGCGGCCAATTGTGTAATCGACCGTGTGATCTACATGACCAAGATGAAGGTCGATGAATCCATTTTGATGTAGCGTTGAACATATACTTGACGAACATGTTTTCATGGTTACTACTTAGAAAAAAAAAAGCCAATACGTATAGATTCTCACTCTAGTTAGTAACCTCAGTTTTTGAACTGGCATGACACTGAAGTGAGTCGTTCATTTGAGCCAGCTCCAAATCGGCAAAGTTGATCCTTTCATCTATGTCGGATCATAAGTATATCAAACTGGCACTGTAATTTTTAAATATAATTTCAATATTCTAGCACAGCGTTGTTGCACTAGGCTAGCCAATTCCTAGCTTCCTATTGCAAAAGTGATGTCATCGTATTTCAATTGTCCTCCGACTCATCCTGGTCCTTGCTATAGGAGTTTATATCGAATGCGTGCTCTAATAGAGTTGTGTGAACTCTAAGTTATAATATATAAAAATGGGTCATGTTGGGTTCAAATTTGTATTCTGCTCTCCGCTATAAATAGGAGAGCACGCCAAGTGTAACTGGTTATTATGACCTAGCGGTAGTGCAGTACGCATAGGGGTTAACAGCCAACATGTTGCCGCGACTTGGGTAGCTCAGTGTGCTTGTACAGATTGGGGAGAAGCGTCCATATTTAGATCCCCGTAGATGTAAGCAATCGTGTCAAACTATGTTACCAAGTATTATGCCTCTGCGTTGTGCAGATCGTGCGTGGCGATTAGAAATCTAACAAGTGCTATCAGAGCGATGCTGACCATGCGGAATCATCCTAATAAAATTATTACGAGTCATTAAATTTAGATGGATATAAATCTTTAAAAAAATCCATTAATTTCAAGTTTTTAACCCTAGCCGATTTTTAACCCTAGTACGGCCGACAGCCACTTTGAGATTGAGTAATGCTCATGCCGAGTCCTAACCCGATTCAACTCGCCCATATTTCAACTTCTTCCTCAACCCAAACCATCTTTAATCAAATCCTCGTGAGTCGTGAGCCAACCCATTCGTTAATAGGCTGTTTGGTTGCCTGCATCAAAGGAGTTTTGCATCTAGAGATACAAAACTAGAGTTTTTGGTTGTCTTCTCACCCATCTGAACCAGGCTCTTCAGATGCAATTACCCCCTTCGGGCCAGGCTCTGGAGATATGATCAAATTGGGCGTTTCCCCAGAGTCAGGATCCGCGGATGCTGCAACAACCACGTGCACGACACATTTGATTCATTTATTTGCTATATCTTTTGATTAGTATTTTCGATTACCGAACCAATTTCAAAAATGGGTTATTGATATTTTTTGAACAAAACGAGACCACTCTTGCCATATAAATTTTAAAAGTTTAAAATTTTCATTTTTGAATTTATTTATTTAAGAGACTTTTTTGAAATTTTTTATTTTTGTAATTGATTTTTGTTATTTTTATTTTCTAGAATTTATTTTTTAATATGTTTCATCCTTCTTTTGAATTTCTCCCTACCATTCTCTCCTTAGTGCAGTCAACCAAACAACATCTCTACGTAGTCTATACAATCTCATACACCTAACCAAACAACAACTATTTGCATTGTCTTAGCCTGGCTCCAACCAACCTGGCTCGATTCATACAGTCTGGTTCAACTGAGAAGACAACCAAACAGCCTATAAAGTACACCAACCGGACACTCCCTCTAATCCACCAACCAAATTCCTATATATACCCCCGTAAACCCCACCGGTGTCATTCAACTTTTGCTCAAAATAAAACCGATATAGCCGGTGGAGTTTTCGTCACCGCCGCCAGGAGATTGCCGGAGCCGTCGCCAACTCTCTCGTCACCACCACCGGGAGTTAGCCGGAGCCGTCGCCGACTTTATTTGCTTGCATGTAGCCGCCGTCGTCATCTCTGAGTAGCTATATAGCTGCCCTCACTGCTCTTCCTTTGCTCGCTACGGCCGACGAGCCCGAGCGCCGCCGCCGCTGCGCGCTGCTGCTACGGCCGCCGCTGTAGCTGCTGCCTGTACGTCGCTGCAAGCTGCCTGTACGTCATTGACTATGCAAAATATTTACTTTTATTGTTATTTACTTAATGCATGCATTCTAGCTATCCTATTTTTATGTTAGTATTTCATTAACATGATTTGCCGTCATTGATAGTCCTGTTATTGATTTTCGTAGCCTATCCTTACGTAGATGCTTAGCTATGCTTTTGGGTTGGTAGATGACAGGTCTCATTAGATAATGATTTATTGTGAAATTTTTTTGTTTTGTGGTGTTGATTTAGGCTTAATAAACTGAAATCAATGTGGTGTGTGTTAAACCGAGGAGACCTATAAAAAGCGATTTTAGTCTTATGGCTGGTTTGGAAGTCTCATCAACTAAGGACCCTACACTTGTGACTAGCGGCCCAAACTAAATTGTACAACCACTTGTGTCTTTTATCCCTAACTTACTAGTTTGTGAAATCTATGTTACTATGTACTCGTAGGTTGATGGAGACGTGACAAGCAATCAATGATCCAAATGGTTTCAATGGGGACTGTACTTTTTCGGTATGCTACCATGGTATAGCCAAATGTAGATTGCGCACTGCCGTCATCCTTGCCGAAGTATATCGGATTTGGCGAGTATCCTAAAAATAGGGTGAATGAATTGCTAGGCGTAACAAGTGAATGATTTTATATTGTTTTGCTCTCTGAGATGAGATAAGAATTGTGGAGAACGTGTGCACACGTTGCAGAGTTAAAGCTATCATAATAGTCGTGTCCGCGGTTATAGACGAGGAGTAAGGTTTTCACATGGCAGGCTCATCGTAGAAAATAAATAAATCTGCTAGGATAGTGTAGGCAGGGAGTGCATGTTGAGCCTGTTAACTGTCCTTTGACTAAGCTTATATTGGTTTATGCAGAGAGTGTCTATTGAGCCGGTTAGCCGTTTTTTGGCTATGCTCATGTTGTTTGAGGTAGAGAGTGCTTGTTGAGCAGTTGCGCCTTCATTTAGCTAAACTCATGTTATTACAGGGTGTTCACGTTGTGTTCAACTAATAATATTGGTGTTACAATAAATTTAGTAAATAGGTGTGGCTTTACCAAAAAACCATCTCCATCATTTGATTTGCATTCTTATTAAGGCTAAAAGTTCAAACAAACAGACAAACTTTACAACCCCTTCTATCAAGCCAAAAGTCCATGAAAGTTCAAATTGTAGAGTGGGGTGCCTTTTTCTAACTTTTGTCGGTTGATAAAATGACAATAATCTATACTTGTGATTATTTACCAGCAAATGTCATCCGTTATATACCTCGCTCCTCCCAGCCACCCCTTCCCTCCCATCCGCTCCCCTGTCATAGCCGCCTGTACGCCGCCGCACATATAACTGGTACTCCCTCCGATCATAAAAACAAGTCGTTGTTGACTTTTGGACACGCGTTTCACCATTAGTTTTATTCAAAAAACTACGTAGGTTATCATTTATTTTGTTCTGATTTGTTTTATCATTAAATGTACTTTAAGCATGATTTATATTTACGTATGTTTGTACTAAATTTTTGAATAAGACGAATTGTCAAAATGTGTTTAAAAGTCAACGACGACTTGGAGACTTTATTATTGGTATATCGATCGGTCCAGCACGGATTGAAATAGGAGCCGGTTCGACAGGAAGCTTTTGAAAACGCAGTGCACCCAGGTAAATAAGGAACAAGATGAATACAGAAGTTAAACGAGCATCCCACACCCGAAAGGTACCCCACATAGGCCTTCCCCGAAACCCCCCAGTCACTAACGTAAACAAAGTAGAAAAAGCACCAATTTCTGTACCGGTTCCGGAAGAGCGAAGAAAAAGGGGATGTTTTGTTAATGGGAACAAGGAACTGTTTATAGCAGTAGCGATATAAATAACTATACTCATCCGAGCCGCAGGAACATGTACATACGAAATACGAGAATTTCCACCTTGTTGAAGATCTGGTGGTGCTACCCGAAGACTTATAACCGGAGGTAGTATATCAATGTGAGCTGGGCTCGCTGTAGCCAACGACGAGGAGGGAGAGATCGACCGCACGGCCTGACTCGCGTTGGACTCCCCCTGCTCTAGCACATATATAGGGCCAAACTGCATGCCCACTATGCGCGCAATACAGTGCTTCTCCACTGACAGCACAATGCATTCCATTCTCGCTGCCATCCAGATGCAGCCGATGCGCTAGATCATCACAAGCGCAGCCGCCTCACACACATGGAGGCCGTCGGAGAGGAGGGCGAGAAGAAGCTGGCGGCGGCGGAGGGGCTGCTGCTGCCGGCGAGCATGGTGCTGGTCCAGGTCTTCGCCGTTGGCGCCCTCATCATCGCCAAGATCGCCTTCAACGTCGGCATGGCGCCCTTCGTCCTGCTCGCCTACCGCAACCTCATCGGCGCCGTCACCATCGCCCCCTTCGCTCTCTACTTCGAGAGGTACGTGCCTCATCGCCCTCTTCAGAAACTGCTTCCGGTACATACAGAGTGTAACCGCCCAGCGTCTAGCGAATTCACCGAGTATTGTTATGTACGTGATGCATGCCATCTTTCTAAAAACGGAAGAAAGATAATCGCAATACATAAGTTTAAATTTGCACTTTAATATCAAGTTAAATTTGCGTACGTTTAGTTATATATGTGCATGTTTTAAAGTGCCGCAACCTTTTTTCTTTCTCGGTTAAATATGCAAGACATTGCGTCGTGGTGTATTCATTAATCGGTATGCAAGTTTCCGTGGGCAACTACAGGTGTTCCTATTTTTTTTTTCTCTCCCTCAAATATGCATGTTTAAAATTTCTTAAATAAGAACGTCCAACATATCCGAAACTAACTAAATAACCACATGGAAAAATTGTGTATCGTTATATTTGTTACTGAAATATGGCTACATGGTATTGTATTTTAAAGTACCACACTTTAATATCAATGCAGGCACTAAGTTTGCTTACATGGCTAGCTAGCTTTGAACGTTATTTATTTATGCTTGTATCTATTTATAAAAATGTTGTGTTATTCAAATAACTTTGATAACAAATCTAGGTATATATTTTTGTCCAAATTTATAATGATCAGCCAATCCTAAAAAAAATATAATGATTGCGGGCCCGAATTATAAACTAGCCATTAAAATAAAAAAAGAGGGAGAAATGTAATATATTCCAATTTGAGTGGGTAATATCAGAGGTTATTTTGGAGCTGACGGAAATAATTGACCGATGAAAATTTGTCTGATTCCAATATATATATAGTGTATATAGCATACCCTGGTATAATACTCGTACGTATTTTGCATTAACATGTTCTGCAATAAACTGATCATATGAGCTAGCATTCATATTTTAAAATCTTTATTCAAAAATAAGTTTTTAGCCATAGGGCAGGAGCTTTGCGAAAATTATTAAACGGACATAGTGTTCAAACTGTACAGGAGCTAATTATTAAATGGAAAGGGGCATAGATGGTTTGTTGGGGATCAACGCTCCTAGAGCGTTAAGAGTGTTAGAGGTGGGCTCCCTCGAGAACATAGTAACACTTAAGCAGTTTTTTAAAAAAACATTAATTTAAGGAACATTTTAAAAAGAAAACCTATTGATGAATTTATTGTGTGAGATATATGCATCATTGGTGAAAAATATTTGGATTCAGTTTATATACAATGTGAAAATTAATTCAAAGAATCTATATTATATAAATATATGGCGTCAAAGTTTTAAAAGTTCGTTACGATTAACAAACATCACAAATTGACTCCTAAATTGAATAATAAAGGAAGAGGGAAGAATATACGTACGTTTTACTACTACGCAAATGACCTTTAGTCTTGGTTGAGAACAGGCTTTAGTCTCGGTTTTCCCAACCGGGACATTAAATTCGGGACTACCAACCGGGATTATAGCCACTGAAATATCTAAAAAATATGATTAACCCAAGACTCAAACCTAGGATCTCATGCCACTACATGAATCTCCACTCACCCTTTTAACCAACCCACCCACCTACGTGTATTGATTAGAGTAGGATATACATTCCTTTTAAAGTTTGCTGGAACGAGCCTTTAGTACCTGTTCATATTACGAACCAGTATTGATGAGCCCATATCAGTACAGGTTCGTATTATGAACCGGTACTGATGAGTCCGTGCACCAGCTGGTCTGTACCCAACTACAAAAGATATCTTTACTGTTGCTTTCAACCGGTTCTGAAAGTCTAGAATTGCTACTGTTGCTACGAACCGGTACTGGTGCACTATCAGTACCTGTTTCAATCCAACCGGTACTGATGTGCCGGTAAATTAATCCATTCCTCTTGTAGTATACTTCAATTGGCTAGATGATAGTTTGCTTTCAAGCTCGTTGAGGGAGGAGAGCACCAAAATGGATGACAAACTTTGTCCTCGTGTTACGCACATGTGCATATTCGTATTGCTGCATTGCGCGACCGACCAGGATGGCGACATGGCGTTTGCTTGTAGACTACTCCTTTCTGCGCCTCCTGAAATCGCATGAACACACGCATGCATTTTGCGTTTTTTTGTCCCCTGTAAACAGGAAACTTTTTTTTTTTTTTAGCTAAAGGGCAGGAGCTCTGCCATTTCATTAAAAAGGGGAATTGTACAAAAAATCAGGAAAGAGGGGGAGGGAGAAGGAGAGAGGGTAGGGGAACTAAACAGACAAGAGGGAGGGCGAGGATGCAGCGGACCAGGCCGCAATCCCTTCCTTAATGAGATCTACGATGCGTCCAGGAGGAAGAGATTGACCCTGAAAAATCCTTTTGTTTCGCTCCTTCCAAATCTCCCAAGCGGAAAGGATGATGAGGCCATTAAGAGTCTTGAAATAGTCCCGCGATGTCCCCTCGATACGGGCACGCCACCATCCGCAAAAGGTGCAGGAACCTGAAGGGTAAGGCCCACTCGGAAGAATCACCTGCCAGATCGAAATGGCGAAAGGACAGGATCCCCACAGGTGATCAACCGATTCTAGAGAGCCGCTGCAAAGAGCACAGGCGGTATGGTGAGGCCACCCTTTTTTTGCAAGCAGGTCCGCCGTATTGAGGCGGTGAAGAGTCAGGGTCCAGGCGAAGAATTTGCATTTGTTGGGAGCCCTCGCGCTCCAGATTGCCGACGCCAGCGGGTGGACCGTACTGCCATGGAGCTGGAGGGAGTAAGCTGATCTCGCGGAGTAGCAACCATCGGAGGAGAAACACCAACGAATAGAGTCAGGGGTGTCCGAGAGAGTGACGTGACGAATCTTGCTCCAAAGAAGGATGCACTCCCGAAGGAGTGCGGCGGAAGAGATGGGTCCAGAGTGGAGAATCCACTGATGGGAGGGGAGAAGACGAGCAGAGGTTTGGGGCGATGTGTGCTGGAGTTGACCCGGATACCCAGCGGTCATTCCAAAAGGACGTGTCCACTCCATTCCCAACGGAAACCTCTGTGGCCGCCCTGAACAAGTCCATCTCAGTGGCCGTCATCTGTAAGTCAGAACCTTTCCAAGGCTTGGAAGGGTCGGAGCGACTGAACCAAAGCCAGCGCAGGCGGAGGGCGCGGTTAAAAAGGCGAAGGTCAAGAACGCTAAGACCCCCCAAGGACGCCGGACGATGCATCGTATCCCGATTGACAAAGGCGTGGCGGATGCGACCCTCTTCACCTTTCCAGAGAAATGATCTTCTAATCTTGTCAATTTCTCCGATCACCCAACTTGGAAGATGAAAAACTGTGGCGAAATACGTCGGTAGGGCGGAAAGGACGGACCTAACCAAGGTGAGACGGCCCGCTTTGGAGAGCAGGCGACCTTTCAAAGAGGGGAGCCTTAAGTGCATATAAGTACGTACACATGTCTTGGCACAAAAAAATCGTCTCATGCATGAATTACAGCCCGAGAGGAAAAAAGAATTAAAATGTGGCGACGGGAAGGATCGAACCGCGGGCGCCTGACGGAGAGCTGGGTCAGTAGGGTACTGACAGCAGGGTAGTTCTGTTTCTCTCATAGAGAAGAGTGGTCACCGGTCATGCATGCTGGAAGTAGCATACATTAGATAGCACCTTTTCGTTTTGGGCATCCTCACTTCCCTTCCTACATCGTTAGTGACAACTGATAGGTGCCCAACTTCAATTACTAATGTGAACCATGTTACCAATCACATACTGGGCTGCAAAGTAGTCTAATGTCCAACAACTATTTATCAAATTTCCACTTAAATAAAATAGATATTCCTCTTTGAAGATCAAATGGTCTAGTTACAATTTCAGCGGTTTTGCAGGGGAGCAGAAGAGTGAGCTACAGGAAGGTTCAATGTATTTTTGGTTGTCACTATCTCCCTTAGTTTTTTGAGAGGGTAGAAAGAAGGCGCACACAACTCACTCCTTAACTTCTAACTGCTAAACTAATACGCACGCACACGCGTGCGCACTAACACACGATAGAAACGGCGACTGCCCCATAGGACAATAATTAGGCAACAAGGCACACACGTTGTGCGTACCCCTACGACTTTAGGAAAATTCTAGAAAAATGCGACACACAGGGTGGTAGCGCTGCCACTACAATCTCTACCACTAGACCAAAGCCTTGTCCAAGTAGTTGGATATTAATTCTGCCCTTTTTCGGTATCATTTTCGATGCCGGGTTTTGTCATTGGCGACATTTTTTCGAAGGGAATTATCACCATCATCTATCAACTATATATGCCATTTCTTATGGAAGTCCGTTTTGGAATCTAATGATTTGTTTCGTTTGAGTAATGAAATAACTTGGTCGCCCAACATCTCATGAGTCGCAACCTACAATATCTCAAAAAATTTATGGATGGAGAGCTCGCTTAAGGCAATGGCAAGCGTACTCACCTTTGTGATCCAAAACTTCTCATAATAGCATACACATATGTCATACTTCATGATTGCAGGGAGATGATAAGAAAGGTGAACCTCAAGGTATGGGGCTGGATCTCTCTGAATGCTTTGTTTGGGTCAGTACTCTACTCCACTGTACATCTGAACCGTCCTTTGCTAACCAGCTGTAGGAAGAATTGCTTTAAACTTCGAAAACGTACCGTACTTTTAACAAAATTAATCTGGTTTTATCTGTTGATTCATTCAGGATTGTTCTTGCAATGGGACTAAACTACTACGGCCTGCGCGCCACCAACGCCGCCTATTCCGTCAATTTCCTTAATCTGATCCCCATTGTGACCTTCATCATAGCCGTTATACTCCGGTACATACGCCTATTTGTAGATAAAAGTTGTAATTTGATTTGCAACATGCGCGCATTGAAAGAGCCATACGAACCTAATTGACATAACTGAAATACACATACTCCCTCCGTTATGCAATAGTACTATATATAGTAGTCAGTTCTAAACTTGTCCAAAGTGAATGTTTTAAAACTTTATATATATAAAATTTTAAACTATTTAGGCTGAGAACATAAAAATTGAATAGATAATTTCGTCTTGTAAAGAACTTTCATAATATTATAATTTTTAATGCATTGTAAATAAAATTTTACAAGCTTTTTATGGTTAAAGTTGTAGTATGAACACTGCGCCAATGTTTAAAATGACTATTATTTTATAGAACATCTGTGTGCTTAGTCTGAATGACCAGCAGAGCACGCGAATAAACTGCATCCGTCCGTGAATCTGGCATGCTAATTAAAATAAATAAACTGATCCAGAGTGGAGAAGCTGAAGATGAGGACGCGGCCTGCAAAGATGAAGGTGGTGGGCACCGTGGCCTGCGTGGGGGGCACGATGGTGGTCAGCCTGTACAAGGGCAAGCTGCTGCACCTCTGGCCCACCCACCTGCTCAAGCCGCTGCTGCGGGCCGCCGCGTCGGCGCCGCAGAGCCACCACAACATGCTCGCCGGCACGCTCTTCCTCGTCGGTAGCTGCCTCAGCTACGCCTTCTGGTTCATCGTACAGGTCAGGTATATGTTTAGTTTGTACATACCCAAGCAGCTAAGCTTAGCTTAATTGTTGGTACTGAAACTGCACGCAGGCACGAGTGGGCAGAGTGTTCCCATCCAAGTACTTCTCGTCGATGCTGGGGTGCGTGTCGGGAACGCTGCAGGCGATGCTCATCGGGATCGTCATCGACAGGGACATGTCCTTGTGGGCGCTCAGATGGGACCTGCAGCTGCTCGCCGTCGTCTACTCGGTAACTACCTAGCAGTATTTTGACATTTTTTAGTTAAAATAAATAATTCAACTCTATAGCCGAAGATAATACATACCAATAAGTGTACTGGTGCTTTGATATATCTAGTTCGAATGGTGCGTTCACCTTCTTTATCCTTGCGTACATGTAGGGGGTGTTCAACACGGCCATCACCTTCTGCTTGATCTCATGGGTGGTGACTCGTCGTGGCCCCATCTACCCCTCCATGTTCAACTCGTTGGCGCTGGTTATCACCATGGTCCTTGATTCCTTGCTGCTTGGCACTGAGCTCTGCGTGGGGAGGTGAGATTCAGATTAGATTTCATCTTTTGATCTTCAGACCGGCTTTGGTAATATGCAGAGTTTTTCACTATAGCGAATCCGGCAAACTGCTGAAAAATAGCAAGGTTTTTATTTCCTTATTTATATATAACTTGCTTGTTGTCTGCAGCGTGCTAGGAACAATCTTGATTATCGCAGATTGACGCCTTCCTATGGGGAAGGGTAAGGAGATACAACAACAGAAGAGAATAAAGATAGTAGCATGATGATCGCAGATCGGAGCAAGGGCGGCACGACAATGGATGACAACTTGGAAACCGTGCAGGTTAGGAATCATGAGGTGCATATTCGTGTTGAAGTTAGCTAAATATACTGATAGACAGATTGAAACGTCGGTAGTGTTTATGGAGTGAGGTAAAGGAAGCTATAATGAACAGGTCCAATGTAGATCCCTACGGTTACGGAACCGATTATCAAACCGGTTCAGCCAAACCAAGCCGACCACGGCTAGGAGCCGTGTGCTACTAGAATTGCCATCCGAGCACTTTTCGTATTGATTGTAGTTTAAAACCTAATCAATCTTGTAGTGTAAATAGAGGTGGAGACTCAATGTATTGTTAATCTTAAAATAATAAAACCAAATCCCATCCTTATGTATTGTGTTTTTTTGTCTTCTCTTTGTATGATTGTGCATTTACGTCTTGTAGTACACCCGGTAGCAATGTTTGATAACAGGTTATCAGCACGCTCGCTCTCGAAGAACGATTCGGAAGGAGGAGAAGGCGACGAACGACCTGCGATCGACTCACCCTCATGCTGTCTACCACTACTCGGTTTGTCGAAAAGCGACAACTAACATAATTATGAAGAAAATTGGCAGATCGCAGGATATTGAATTGCTTCAGCATGAAATTAGGAATCGCATATTCGAATATTTTGGATGGGCATCGTTTTTGAAGGTTTTCGGTGAATGGATCGATCTATTAGATGAGTTTCTATTTTCCTAGGATGAACCGAACCGCTCCACGCGATCTCCGCACTGCTGTTGCACGAGTGCTGCGCTGCCTACGGCGTTGCAAGGCTGCGCCACCGCACGCTCTTGCAGCCACTGCCCCGCACGGGCACGGTCTTGTGATGCTGCATTCGGCCCCACACGGCCCGGCCACGCACACCACTGAACTGCGGATGACTAGGCTGCTGAACGGGCGGATGGATACACAGTGACCAAAACGAGCGGCGCAATGGCGGAGTGCTGTATTGTGTCCAACGGCAGGCCCAACAGGCCAACCAGCTTGAAAAATAAAAGAAAAATGATGAATTTGCAGTAAGGCCCCTATAAAGTATGAAAATTGCTGAAAACCTGTATTTGCAGTTTCTGCTGAATTTCATTTTTTTTAGCTCATTGGCATCTCAGGAATTTATTTTTGGTACCCATTTTTTTTTTGAACTTCACTATTCTTCGTCGTTAATTATATTTTGGCAATTATTTTATGATATTGACACTATAATTGTTAGTTATTAGTATGCATCCAGTAATGACACCATATGGAACAATTATGATAATTGTTATGCCATATGCACCACTCTAACTTGGGTTACCCACAATAATCTTATGCAATTTCGGGTTATCCTGCATATGAACAAAATTGTCAGCCAAGACTTTGAGGATTGGCACCTCAAGGCCATAACTACTTTACCTAAAAATCGGACATGAAAATTGTCTTTGGCAGCAAACAACTTTGGTGCGTCATTGGCTTTGGCCTAGGTATCCTATTGAGGACCAAAACTTCCAAGCACCGCACTTTCTAAGGCACCACATGTCCCCTATTCTAACAAAATGAGTACACAGCAGTGCAAAACCCTCTTGATCTTTAGACTGCGCGGCTTAAGTATACTGTGGAAACATATGGGCCTCCGGTACTTGCATGGCGGGCCATGAGGACTACACTGGAGGGGATGGGCCGAGCCAACTACATGTGCATGGGAATCATCAAGACTATTGTTTGCCTTGTGCAACGAGTAAAAGATAAATATAGATATATACCCCGAATAGGGAAGATATGATTGTAATCCCGGATATCAACATATTTGGTAGGAAAGGATAGAAATATAATCCTTATCTCGTAATTGACCGGGACTCTCCTTTGTAACCCTACCCCCTCACTATATAAGGTGGGTAGGGGGCCCTCGTTCGGGACACAATACGATGCACATCATCATAATTCCAATATGGTATCGACTCACGGAATTGCTTACTCGGGTGACTCATCATGTCTTTAGATGGATCCTGTAGACTTTGGTCATGTGCTTATTGGCTATCTTGCGACACTGTCATCGTGGGGTGGCTCGTCTAAAGAAGGTTTGTTTGTGTGTTGTTTTCTTCTTGGATCATGGTAACGACAACGCGGGTTTGTCGTTTCCTTCTTGGAGGCAACAACACACACGCGCTGGTTGGATCATGGCAACGGCAGCGCGTGATCATGGCAATGGCAGCACGTGTGTGTCGTTTCCTTCTTGGAGGCGTTGCTTCCAAAGGGCATTCCTCGCAGTCCAAGTGTTGATATGGTTGTGCACGGATGTGAAGATTATGTTGTGTGTTGTAGCTCGTTGCGGCATGATATGGTGTCATGTCATTTTTTATTTTTTTAATAATTGTAGGTGTGTGCATCCTAGCTATGCAAAGGCCGGAAGTTATCTTAGTATGATTATATCATCTTGATGTAATTGTCTAATATCAATATGACTTCCTTTATTAAAAAAAAAGACTAAAAGGAAGTGGTTAAACAGGAAAATGTCGGTGGAACAACTTGAGTAAGATTGCTGCAGCTACCTATTAGTTATAACATTTAAGTAAATAGTTTCTTCTACATACTTGTAGTATCTCGGCCCAAATGCATGCATGTTGCGGTTTTGGAACAAAAAATTGACAAAATGTGATCACTACTAAATTGTGTGGCAATTATTTATTCCTTGACTACATAATACATACTCTTTCTGCTATGACACCTTAAACAAATATATAATAACATCAATTGTGTTATCTTTACAATAGTTGTGTGTTATCTTTACAATAGTTGTTTCTTACCAATGTGGCTTCCAAAATATTTTTGCTTCAAAATAAAAATTCAAAATTATGATTTGTAATGAATCTTTGTTTTCCCTTTTATGTCATCTTATGGTGGTGCTGCGCTTTTTGGCCTGATGATGAATGTCTTTGCTTAGAAAAGACAGGTGCCCAGAGGCCCAGATAATTATTTTGCTGACACATCATGAAGCCATATAGTGTCATCTTTCCAAACATGATATGGCATAAAAGGGGAAAATAGTAGCGCTGTTGATACATCTTTTGGCACTTCAAAAGATGGATATAAATTGATGAGGTTGCCCTCCTTCCACTGTATAGTTAATTGTATTCTATGGTACATGCAGGTGTTTAATTATCATCTGTATTATTAGAAGAGCACTCGGCATTCTATTTAGCGTACTTCATATATTTTATGGATTTCCTCGTGGGTTCTAGGATATTTGCAGGTGTTATTAAATTCTGCACAAAAATGTTAGCTAATAGCGGCAGTAACTTATCTACTGGATGCCGGGTTGTTTCCTCAGTTTACTTAGTCAGGGGCGGACCCACCATGGGGGGCTGATGGGGCTGCAGCCCCACCTAAATTTTTTGACCTTACTTATACCCTAATTGGAGTAGAGAGTAAATATTTGATAAATTGGGTCTTAGGTGGGGCAAAAGGCACCTGGATGGCAGTTTGGGGCCAGCCCACATGCAAGCCTCGGCCAAACGCGGCAACGCTCCAATCCCCCAACCGGCCAACCCTAGTGCGTCTGACCCTGTTCAGCTCTTCCCCCATTCCCCGTCTCCCTGACCCCGCCGCCCTGCGCCCGGCGCCCCTGCATGGCTGCGCCGCGCTGTCTCCCTGACCCGCCGCCAGGTGCCGCCCCTATTAACCGACGCCCACAATGGCTCTGCCAAATCCTTGGCGCCCAGCCGCCCTAGCGGTGCCGACCGGCACCGCTTCGCCTGGCTGCCCAAGGCTGCGGCCCCCTGCGCCATGCGGCCTGCGCGGCGGCCGCGCCACTCCCATGCGGCAGTGCGGCTCCCTGAACCCTGCTCTGTCGCCCGTCGCCGACCTGGTACAGTGGTACTGCACTCTGCATTATATGTGATTAGACGATTGAGATTAAGATTTACTTCTATATCACTGTATGTATGTCTCAATGCCGCTGCCTACATTGATTTAATTTACAGGTTCAGTGCTAATTAAACAAAGAACAGAGGTGCTAGTGCTACTAATCATCTGAGACCATTAGTCGACGATTTCAACGCCTCAAAACTAGAAGAATGCAATTGCCTCCGCCGCCAAGATTGTCATCTGAGTGGTATGCTCGTTTTCTATTTACTAATTGTTCATTTTCATATAATTGATGTTTCTCTAATATACAATTTTTCTAACTATAGATTGAATTTTATTAGTGATTTGGTGGCATGGTGCTGTTTAAAGATTTTGTCGACGGTTGAGATAACGATCTCAAGTCGCTAAGGTTCTTTAGAAGTGAGATGGGAGACACGCCGAACAACCACGAACAACAACGAACAGGAGACAGGGGTTTTTATCCTGGTTCAGGCCTGTCGGGAGAGATAATAGCCCTCCGTCCAGCTTTTCTTATATATCAGAGATGAATACAAGAGGTGGCTCGGCGAGACGAACAAGTCACGGCAAGATTATGGTGTACAAGTGCGACAATGCAGTGATCAGATGTCTACGAAGTGCTAAGATGCAAAAGCTCTTGGCCAGGGTCAAGTCGTAAAACTCGTCCCTCTACACGCCGTAGGGGCTTGGTTTATATAGTACAGAGCAAACCGATCTACCGAGGGAATATCGGGCCGGGCTAACTACGAGACCATAACGAACTCATACATGCCAAATACATCCCGAGGTAGATAAGGCATACTCCTAGTCTTGGGGATCATGACTCCTAATCCAATCCGGGAAACCACGTCCGGGTCTTCACATAGCCGTGCAGAACTCTTGTTCGAGTAGGACTCGAACACGAATCCTAGGCCGTTCACATGACCGTGCGCCCAGAGGTGTTGGCGAGGATGCACATGGGCCTGATAGAACCTTCCAGGGAGCTGGGCCCTGGTAGGCTTTTCGACTGGGCCGTCAGAGAGTGGGCCATGGCAATGGGCCGTAATTTAATCCCCGACAGCTAGCCCCCGAGACTCAAGTGGAAGGACTCACTAGAGTAGGGTCGTCCTCTTGAGACTCAAAGTCACGAAGAAGGTATTTTTCCTGCTACAAAGACGTGCAACAGGCGACCGAACAGGTTATGTTTCAACCGAACAGGACTTGTTCGGGATCGAACAAACCCGATCAGTGCCGAGCAACTCTGTTGCGTCGAATAGGGAACAACATCTATCCGAGTAGAGTACTCAGCCTTAAGTGAGATGAATCATCTCCTTGAAGCTGAATGTCATCAAGGAGGGATTGGATTCTTGGTAGTGAAGAGCGCATCACGCATCCAGAAGATCGGATCTTCGGGATAATGAACTTAGCAAGTCGCGAGACGGACTCGTGCTGCTGCATCTAGGTATGAAGATACCTAGAAAAGTATGAACGAAAATAGGGGAACCACCTCTCGGGCTAGAGCTTGCCCGAGGAAATAGAGATTGCGCTTTCGAGCAAACGTTATGCTCAGGAGCGAAAGTGATGTGCCCCAGACGTAGATCGTGTGCCAGGAGCAGACAATGTATACGAGGGGAAAGGTGACCCAGTCCCCGAGCGTAGAGCTCGCCAAAGGAACCAGGTACAGAGATCTAGTCCCCGAGCACGGAGCTCGTTAAAGGAACCAGAAAGTGCGACCAGGCGAAGACGTACCCAGTCAAAGACCATCCAGTCCCCGAGCACGGAGCTCGTCGCGGGGACCAGACGTGCGCTCCGGGCGAAGAGATTCAGCCCCCGAGCACGGAGCTCGTCGCGGGGACCAAATGCGCGCCCGGCGAAGAGTCGCCCGCGAAGAGATCCGGCCCGAGCACGAGCTCGTCGCGGGGACCGGATCGCGCTCGGCGAAGAACCGCCGTGCGAGGTGAATCACAACCCGATGCGGTCCAGAGCGCAAGAGAACGTGTGAAATCAACGCTTTACCCATGACGTATTCCTTGCGGCGGTGATAGCGTTGTCTTGGCAAATCGTGAACCGACGCTGAGTGCCATTGCGATGAGAATCGGCTTACGATGGGCTTGCCCGTTGCGATGAGAATCGGCTACGGATGGGCGAGGACTCGTTGGTGGCTACTACCTTGACTTAGCCGAACTGTGAAGGTCGATCGGGCAAAGGCAAGAAATCATCGTGGTGAAGTGAATCGGTCTACGGGCATGCGCGAGCAAACCCGGGAAGAGAGGGATGCAGACATCGGCTTTGGTGGGGAAGCCTGGAACCTCGCCGCGACCATCACCGGAGTCTAACGTTCCCCGTTCCTGCATTTTCTGCAAAAGACAAACAAGAAACGAGCCAGCAAGGGGAAAAAGAGAGCAAGAACAGGCTCTAGTAAGAGCAAAGCGAGTTTTGAAAAACACGCTAAAGACGACCTACCCGCGCAAGACATAATTTTTTCCGGGTACGTCCCCCGATAGCGTTAGTGTCACCTCAGCGAATGCGAAACCGACGCAAGGAGTGCCCGTTGCGATGAGAATCGGCTTACGATGGGCATGCCCGTTGGTGGTGCATTGCTCCGGATTACCGTGCCAGAAAGGACGTAGCATGGATAAAAAAGACGTGTGCGGGCAAGTGCAGCCCCGCTGTGGCTAAGACCGCTAACCAGGGAAGGCGAACGGGACCTTAGCCGCAGTAAGACGTGCGGCGAAATCTTATTCGGGCATGGACTGTGCGGCGTTGGTGTCGCCTCGCGAGTGCGGAACCAGCGCCAGAGTGCCGTGGCGATGAGAATCGACTACGGTGGGCATGCCCGTTCGCGATGAGAATCGACTTACGGTGGGCAAAACTCCATCGGTGGTGCACCGCCGGTTAACCGAGCCCGTGTGGTCGTCGCCAGATAAAAGACATGCTCAGACGCTGAGCGCGCACGGAGCGAAGACCAACGAGGTTTTGGAAAACCAACGCTAAGGAAAGGAACTGAAAACTGAAAGCGTATCGGGGTTGCCGAGATTCAGCTCGAGTCCCAACCGACCGAGGAGAGAGTTCTCGAGGAGCTGGCCGAGCGACTCAAGACCGCCGAGCGGCGCCGAATCGAGCGAGAGTCGACCGAGCAATTTTTCCGCAAAAAAGCAAAGAAAAGACAAGGACGAACAGAAACCAAGAGCAAGGCGGACAGCGCTAGAAAGTTTTAAGAAAAACTGGTAGAACGCTTAGCCTAACTCCTAGCCCCCGTTGTGCAGCTGCTCGAGAACCTGAGTTTGCGAGCTCGAACAGGTGCACAAGAGAAAGAGCGACGCCCTAGCCCCCGGTACGGACAATGCATAAAGACCTGAACTTGCGACTTCAAGCACGTGCGTAGAGAGTTAGAGCGACACCCGTATCCTGATCGACTCGTTCCAGGAACTACTCGTTAACGTAAGTTAGGCGATTCCGAAGGTAACCGAACAAGGAAAGTGTCTCTGCCGCGGAGGGCTTACGAGAGCAGGTTTTGCCAAGTGGTTGTGCCGTGAGCGATAAGTGCCTCTGCCGCGGAGGGCTTACGAGAGCAGGCTTAGCCGCGAGGCTGGATGCCGTGTTACGCAACTCTGAGTTTAGGAACTTGTTGAAGCTAGATACGGGCAGGGAAAACCCTAAAGATTGCGGAGCCAAGAGTTCGCAAGACCGGGCAGCCATCAAGTGTTACCAGAGAGAAAGGTAGTCTGAGAAGACGAGTAGTGAGAAGGACCGCAGGGGGCCGCGAGCATTCACTGCTCAATGGGTTGAACTTTACATGGCAGCCCGAGAGACTTGGACGAACTAAGGCGCAAAATTTGAGAAAAGCGCGGTTAGGAAGCGAAAGACCTACACGAGGAACTTACGAAGGCGGTCGATGTTCCAAGTCTTTGGTCGACTTTCTCCCGATATCCACCGCCGGCGAACAGCCACAGGATCCGAAGGAGTTTTGATCCGATCCCGAGCACGGAGCTCGTCGCGGGGACAGACGCGCCCGGCGAAGAGCGCCCGGCGAAGAGATCGGCCCGAGCACGGAGCTCGTCGCGGGATCAGACGCGCGCCCGGCGAAGAGCTGCCGCGCGAGGAGATCCGATCCCGAGCACGGAGCTGAAACCAGATCTCGAAGGCTATCAAGATCGAAGGATCGATCCGATCCGCAGGGAAGAGACATCCCGCCTTCCGAAGTCGTAGTTCTCAGGAAGAATCTCCGTGTCGCTGATGGAGTTCGACATGTTCGATCTGCGTATCCCCACGGACGGCGCCAGCTGTCGACGGTTGAGATAACGATCTCAAGTCGCTAAGATTCTTTAGAAGTGAGATGGGAGACACGCCGAACAATCACGAACAACAACGAACAGGAGACAGGGGTTTTTATCCTGGTTCAGGCCTGTCAGGAGAGATAATAGCCATACGTCCAGCCTTTCTTATATATCAGAGATGAATACAAGAGGTGGCTCGGCGAGACGAACAAGTCACGGCGAGATTATGGTGTACAAGTGCGACAATGCAGTGATCAGATGTCTACGAAGTGCTAAGATGCAAAAGCTCTTGGCCAGGGTCAAGTAGTAAAACTCGTTACTCTACACGCCGTAGGGGCTTGGTTTATATAGTACAGAGCAAACCGATCTACCGAGGGAATATTGGGCCGGGCTAACTACGAGACCATAACGAACTCATACATGCCAAATACATCCCGAGGTAGATAAGGCATACTCCTAGTCTTGGGGATCACGACTCCTAATCCAATCCGGGAAACCACGTCCGGGTCTTCACATAGCCGTGCAGAACTCTTGTTCGAGTAGGACTCGAACATGAATCCTAGGCCGTTATGCACCGTGCCAGCCAGAGGTCGTTTTCGGCAGATGCACATGGGCTCGATAGAACCTTCCAGTGAGCCTGGGCCTGGTAAAGTACATTCGACTGGGCCGTCAGGGAGTGGGCCATGGCAATGGGCCGTAATTTAATCCCCGACAGATTTTCTACATCATTTTAGCAAATTGGTATTATTACTTAACTTCTATGTGTTCGAACTATATTTAAGTTTTCTTGTCTTTTTGTTAGTAATTTTAATATCCAATAGATGCGATCATTAACTAATATGCTTATTATTGCTGTGTTTATATAGTTTAACTAGTATGCGGCTTATTTAGATAACGGTAGACAAAGCTAATTTTAGGCTTGCCCTATCTACATTTTAGACCTGTGTCCGCCACTGTACTTAGTGATTGTTGAATGTTTCCCTTTCTTTGATGGAACATGATGATCATATAATTAGCACCTCCTTTCTCAGTTCTCACCTAGGTAGATGCATTGGTCTATAGATAGGATAGGACAAGGCTCACATCAATACCATCATATCTTTGGATTACCGCTCATTCTGTCCATGTAGAAAGGAAAAAGAAAAATGCAAAACAGCAACCATGGCCATGACATGATGACAACAGGTAGAAGCGTCGCTACCCACAACAAGTGAAGGAGCTGCCAAAATTTTAATTTGTCCAACTATATCCATTCCAAACTTGAACCGATAATAACTAAAACATTGCGGATGTTGGCAGCTCTCTGTCTCATCCAAACAAAGAAATTTTTGGAAGAGTTATTTCTATATAGTATTTAATGCTTGATTTCCAATTGTATGAAATTAAATATTTTTCCAAGTATATCATGAGAGAATTTTTAGCTCATTTTCTAAGGGGGTAATTATCTGGAAACCCCCCAAATTATCAACCCCCCAAACAAAGAAATACTAATTTGGAAGGTTTTCAGATAATTACCCATTCAAGAAGTGAAAGTAGCCTCGCACGGGTTTGCCTACTAGTTGGAGACACGTGTGCATTTTTCGTAGAAATTAGTGATTTACTGATACTAAATACTAATTGCCATAATACAATACCCATATGTCAAGAATTGCACGGCATACTCAATGAGAAGCAGGCATGATAGACGTCATTAGCTACCGAAACATTGTATCCGTACACAATATGGGTAATCATGTCTCAGAAAATTAATAATCATCTCCAGTACTACTCATGTAGCAAAACATGCAGCTCACTTAACTTCACAGCTTTCAGCTTGTACACCCTACTAGACAAGAGGAACGCCACCATTGACTCATTTGACGATATTGCTGCAGTCCTACAGAAGATGGTGACGCCTTCCCAAAAGAACAAGCCTGCAATTAAAAGATAACAAGACAATTTGTAACATCATCTCACAAAAAAGTTGTAACATGTTGGTAAAATTACTCGAAACATATTGCCAAATTGATTAAAACTAATAATTATAAAAAGACATGTTTGAATGCGATTCAAAGATACTAAATTAGAGCAACTATCAATTTGATTCATCTCAGCAATCTTGCCATCCATATTGGGATCGAAAAAGATCCAGTCCTCCCTCAAGATACACATTATATCAGAATGTAAATTGTATGAACTGATAATGGCCTTATTGCTGATGCTATGCTCCCCAAGAGCCATCTTATTGAAGTCCTCACACAGCCCATTGAATGTGGTGTCACAAGGATGCACAATCTTTACCCCCTCAAACTCACAGTAAAAGCAACGAGCTTCCTCGAAAAAAAAAAGGTAAAGTGATATCAGGAAGAGGCAACTAACTCAGAAGATGAATTTAACGAAAAATGTATGTAGAGTTCGGACATACCAACAGTCATCCAAGAACTCGCACAAGGATCAAATGGCACAAACAAGGCTGATGCTTCCTCATCTTCATCATCATTGCTACATTCGGCAAAGAACAGCACTGGAGCTGTGCCAGTTCCTATATGTGTTGCCAAAAAGTTGATGTGGAAGTATTTATACCCATTCTTCCTCACAAAACGACCAGAAACAGGTCCTTCAGTAACCTTAGTATTTACTCCACAAATAACGTGAAGTGTGTATGATTCCTAAATACAAAGAAGAGAAAAGCATAATTATTAGACAGTTGAGTAAAGAGGAGCAAATAATGGCTAAATTTTGATTTTTTTTGCAAATAGAAGTAAAAGATATAGACATAATAGTTAGTAACAGGAAAATTGAAATTATGGAATGCATGAGATCATGAAGTGTATATAGTTCCTACATACAAAGAAGAAAAAGTATTGTTATGCAGTTCAGAAAAGAGGGGCAAACAATGACTAAATTTTGAATTTGTGCAAATATCAGTAGATGTGCTAACAAGATGCACAAACAAGAACGAAAAACAAAAATTAACTAACGCCATGGTCTTCAGCAAATCTCTTCAAAGCAGCATTGACCTTTCTAACAAAAAATTTTGGTCGGCCTTGAACTTTTCCTTAACCTCCAATAGGTAAGCCATTTGGTTTTTGGATAGAATCTCTGAAGCTGAGGGTTGGTTTAGGTCATGACATTGCACTTTTTCTGAAAAGAACTTGGCGAGAAACTCAAAATTATGAACAGTGATGCCCTGAATCGACAGTGATAGCGCACAAAAAATCAGATGATGAGAGATAATCCGCCATTGCTTCAGGATCAGGGTGCCAGGCCTGGGCAGCAGCCTCTCTGTAGGCCAAGGTTTCATTGGATGGGTTGATGGCATGGCCAAGTTCATAGCATATTCAACAGAAAAACCAACATAAAAAATAAAAACGATAGTTTAATCCATATCGATTACAATAAAAATGCATAAATCTGAAATAAAGTTTAATAAAAATTGTTATTACAAGTCATCACAGAACAGCTCATTAACGACATTATTCACGTAGCAAAGAGACGGGGAGGGGCAATCCACCTGTGCTGGGCTGCAACCGCAAGCTTGCAACCAATTGGAGAACGCCACCAATCAGGAGTAGGGAGGGGATCAGGAAAAGGGCGCGGGCAAGCCGTGTCCCCCTCGTCTCACCGCGCACGCTGCCGCTACCATCCACCGGCGGGCGCTCCTCCTCCACCGCCCACCGCCCGACGCCTCCGCCTCCAGCGCCGCCACTGACTCCACCTCCCACCGCCCGGGGCCTCCGCCTCCAGTGCTTCTCTTCCACCTCCCGGCGCCTCCGCCTCCTGTCCCCTCCGCGACCACTCCACCTCCTCAACCCTAGTGCCGCCTCCTGTCCCCTCCGCCTCAAGTTTCCGTCGCCGTCGTCCTCCCTCCATCGCACGGATCTGGCTGAGGGGAGGATCCCGACGCCGCCTGCGTGACAAAGGAGCTCGACTTAGCCGGTTCGTGACGAAGGAGCTCGACACCGCCGGTCCAACAGATCTTGGCCAGCAGCACATCTCTGGCAGCTGTCATCTTTTTCTTTCCTTGTTTAGTTTCTTCTAACCCCTCGTAATATCATTTAGGTTGCTTCAAAGAAATAAATTCTCATTTGGTGGTGCCTTGGCAGCTCAATGAAATGTCTTGGTAAATTTGAAGTAGCACAATGTCTTGGTAAATTCTGTTAGAATAATTATGGGGTTGGCCCACTTAATTATTTTAATAGAAATTCCAAGAGCCCCATTTAATACTAGGAGTTATGAAAACGGTTTAAGATCTGCGACGAAATTGGGAGGAGAATATCTCAACTTAAATAGTTGGATTGTGGTTCTCCCAATTAGAAAAGTGAGAAAAAAGAAAGGCAGGGCCACACACGCGCGCGAGCCGAGCCGAGGCGACCTCACACTGAGCACGGGCGACCTCTCCCCGTAACCGACGACTTAATGGCTGGATTGGTGACGTCCGTTACGTAACCGACGACTTAATGGCCAGATTAATGACGTCCGTTACTAGTGCTTCCGCGCCTATAAAAGCATGAGCGAACCTTCTCTTCCTGGCGCCTATAAAAGCATGAGCACCTCGCCCTGTGTAATACACTCTCGCTCTCAAGAGCTCTCTCTCCCGCAAATTCCATTCTTCCATCCCGCAAATTCCATTCTTCCATCTGTAGCGCTGCCGTTTTGCGTTCCCGCCTCTGTTTCCTTGCGCGCATAAGGAGCCGAGGGATCTTCCTGGCGCCTATAAAAGCATGAGCACCTCGCCCTGTGTAATACACTCTCGCTCTCAAGAGCTCTCTCTCCCGCAAATTCCATTCTTCCATCTGTAGCGCTGCCGTTTTGCGTTCCGCCTCTGCTTCCTTGCGCGCATAAGGAGCCGAGGAGCGAGCCTCCGGAACCTCGTCCTTCTCGTGGTCCCGCCGGATGTAGGCCGATAAGGTTTTGAGAGCGTTCTCGCGATCGCCGAGTTCTTCGTCCCTGGATCATTGCGAGGAGGCGCCTGTACATCTACACGGCACCGACGTTCGATTGCATCGATCTCTACATTGCATCAACGCTTCTCTGCAACAACTTGTGATCGTCTACATTAACCGTCATGGCGGCTGAGAATGTGCAAGTCATTCCTCCCAATACCTTTGCTCTTTGTCAGTAGGGCTGCGGCTCCGGCTCAAGGGTATATTTGTTTATACCGTGCCTTTGTCCTTTTGTTTTCCTGTTCATTAGCTCTTGCGTATGAGATAGATATTTTTATATCTAGTACCTTTGGTCTTGAACTGGAAACTGGCAATTGTTTAATTATGATTTACATAATTTTGTGGATTAAAATATTGAGAAAATTCCTAATATTTCCAACAATCCAAAAACCTTATTCTAGAAATTTTACAACTACTAGTTTTACTGCCGCACTTAAGCCAACGGTATTTGACGGCGCAAATTACAAGCGTTGGCGCGCCAAGATGATTTTATGGTTGACTGCCATGAACGTGTATCACGTTGCGCAAGGCAAGCCTGAGCCTGAGGGAGGGCTCTCTCCTGAGCAGGAGAGTGCCTTCGCGGCTGTGGATAACTTGTTTAGAGGCGCCGTGATTAGCGTTTTGGGAGAAAATCTTGTTGATGTGTATATGATTTTGCCTAGTGGTAAAGAAATGTGGGATGCACTTGAGGCAAAATTTAGAGTTTCTGACGCGGGTAGCGAGCTCTATGTCATGGAGCAGTTTCATGACTACAAGATGGTCGATGACCATTCTGTAGTAGAACAAGCTCATGAGGTGCAAGCTCTCGCAAAAGAACTTGAGAATTTTAAATGTGCATTGCCCGACAAGTTTGTGGCGGGATGCATTATTGCAAAGCTGCCATCTTCTTAGAGGGATTTTGCCACTACTCTAAAACATAAGAGACAAGAGTTCAGCGTTGCTGGTCTCATTGGGTCTCTAGATGTTGAGGGGAAAGCAAGAGCAAAAGATACACGTGGAAAAGGAAATTGAAGTTCTAGTGCCAATTTGGTACAAAAGAAAAATTTCCAATTCAACAAAAAGAATAAGAACAAGTCTGAAAAGCCTGACAACAAGAACAAAGCCAATCAAACTACTAGCTTCAAGAAGAAGAAGAATAAAGGGAAGGGAAACTGCTTTGTCTATAATGGTACTGATCACTGGGCTAAGGATTGCCCTGATCGTAAAGACAAGCAGAAAAAGTCGACCAACGTTGTTATTGGCAATACTGAGGCAGGAACATCTGGGTATGTAACAGTACCTACTGTTCTTTCAGTATGTCGTTCACCTGATTGGTGGATTGACACAGGGGCCAATATACATGTTTGCGCTGATAGATCCCTATTTTCTTCTTACCAGATCGCAGGGGCTGCCTTCGTGTTGATGGGAAATGGATCGCTGGCATTTGTACGTAGAGTTGGCACAGTTGACTTGAAGTTTACTTCAGGCAAAGTGGTGCGACTGAGGAACGTACAACATGTGCCCGCGATAAATAAGAACCTTGTCAGCGGATCTCTATTATGTAGAGATGGTTTTAAGTTAGTTTTTGAATCCAATAAATGTGTTATTTCTAAGTTTGAAAATTTTATTGGAAAAGGCTATGAGAGCGGAGGCTTGTTCCGCTTATCTTTAATGGACATGAATAATGAGGTTAATCATGTTTGTGATCATGAGACTAATGTTTGGCATTCACGACTTTGTCATGTTAATCTTGGTTGTATGATGCGGATGGCCGGTATGGATTTAATCCCAAAATTTACCCAAGTCAAAGGTTCTAAGTGTCAAGTGTGTGTGCAATCTAAGCAACCTCGTAAGCCTCACAAAGTAGCAGAGGCGAGAAACTTGGCACCATTAGAACTAGTTCATACCGATTTGTGCGAGATGAACGGGGAGTTGACGAAGGGTGCATGGTAAGAGGTATTTCATGACTTTGATTGATGATTCTACTAGATTTTGCTACGTATATTTATTAAAGTCTAAAGATGAGGCTTTTCACTATTTTAAGATCTATAAAGCTGAAGCTGAGAACCAACTTGATAGGAAAATCAAACGGGTTAGGTCAGATCGTGGTGGAGAATATTTTTCTGATGATTTTAATAAATTCTGCGAGGAACTTGGAATAATCCATGAGAGGACGCCTCCCTATTCTCCCTAGTCAAACAGGGTTGCCGAAAGAAAGAACAGTACTCTAACTGATATGATTAACGCCATGTTAGAAACATCCGGACTTTGCAAGGAATGGTGGGGTGAGGCTATATTGACTGCTTGTCATGTCCTAAACAGGGTTCCTACAAAGAATAAGGAAATCACACCATTCGAGGAATGGGAGAGAAAAAGATTAAATCTTACTTATTTACGTACTTGGGGCTGTTTGGCTAAGGTTAATGTGCATGTCCCAAAGAAGCGTAAACTTGGGCAAAAAACCGTTGATTATGTCTTCATTGGTTATGCTTTCACAGTGTTGGATATAGGTTCTTAATAGTAAAATCTGGAGTATCTGATATGTATGAAGGTACAATCTTAGAGTCCAATGATGCCACATTATATGAGGACATATTCCCTATGAAAGAGACACTTAGCTCATCTGGCCAATAATCTATCTTCTCTGCTAAACCTTCCACTCCTATACAAATTGAACCCACTTTTGAAGAAAATCTAATAGATGATGACAATGAAGTAACTCGAAAGAGTAAGAGACAAAAGACCGCAAAGTCTTTTGGTGATGACTTCATTGTATATCTAGTGGATGATACTCCAAGAACCATTGAGGAGGCTTATTCATCTCAGGACGCTGACTGTTGGAAGGAAGCGGTCCAGAGTGAGATGGATTCCATTTTGAGCAATAGAACTTGGGAAGTTATTGATCGTCCATATGGGTGTAAACCTGTAGGATGTAAGTGGGTGTTCAAGAAGAAGCTGAGACCTGATGGTACAATTGAAAAGTACAAGGCAAGACTTGTGGCCAAGGGTTATACCCAGAAAGAAGGCGAGGACTTCTTTGATACTTACTCACCTGTTGCCAGATTGATCACTATTAGAGTACTACTATCCATGACTGCCTCCTACGGTCTGATCGTTCATCAGATGGACGTAAAGACGGCTTTCCTTAATAGAGAGTTGGAAAAGGAAATCTATATGGATCAGCCAGATGGATTTGTAGTAAAGGGTCATGAAGGAAAAGTGTGTAGGTTGTTGAAGTCTTTGTATGGCCTTAAGCAAGCACCTAAGCAGTGGCACGAGAAGTTCGACAGAACTTTAACATCTGCCGGCTTTGTTGTGAATGAAGCTGACAAATGTGTGTATTACCGCTATGGTGAGGGTGAAGGAGTGATTACGTATCCGTATGTTGATGACATCTCGATCTTGAGACGAACCTTAATGTGATTAAGGAAGTCAAGGACTTTCTGTCATGAATTTTGAAATGAAAGATTTGGGAGTAGCGGATGTCATCTTAAACATTAAGTTGTTAAGAGAAGATGATGGTGGGATAACTCTTGAGCAGTCCCATTATGTGGAAAAGGTGTTGAGTCGCTTTGGCTTTAGCGATTGTAAACCTGCTCCAACGCCATATGATCCAAGTGTGCTATTACGAAAGAACCAACGTATAGCAAAGGATCAATTGAGATATTCCCAAATCATTGGTTCACTGATGTATTTAGCTAGTGCAACAAGACCTGATATCTCGTTTGCTGTGAGCAAACTTAGTCGGTTTGTTTTAAATCCGGGAGATGATCATTGGCATGCTCTTGAGAGAGTGATGCGCTATCTAAAGGGGACATCAAGTTATGGTATTCACTACACCGGGTACCCAAGGGTACTAGAGGGTTATAGTGATTCAAACTGGATATCCGATGCTGATGAGATAAAAGCCACAAGTGGATTTGTATTCACATTAGGTGGTGGAGCTGTTTCCTGGAAGTCTTGCAAGCAGACCATCTTAACGAGGTCTACAATGGAAGCAGAACTCACAGCATTAGACACTGCCACTATGAAAGCCGATTGGCTGCGTGAGCTTGTGATGGACTTACTGGTGGTTGAAAAACCGGTGCCTGCTATCCTTTTGAACTGTGACAATCAGACGGTGATTGCCAAGGTGAACAGTTCAAAGGATAACATGAAGTCATCAAGGCACGTTAAGAGGCGGTTGAAGTCTGTCAGGAAGATGAGAAACTCCGGAGTTATAGCATTGGACTATGTCGGTAGGCTAAAACCCGCAGATCCTTTACAAAGGGACTATCACGGAATGTGATAGATGAAGCATCAAGGGAGATGGGCTTGAGACCCACATGAAAGTCATGTCTTAGTGGTAACTCATCCTATTTGATCGGAGATCCCGTGAATTAGGATGTTGAGACAAGCTAGTGACTGGCTGAGAGGAGTGTACTTTTGTACTTAACTCACTCCGTTTGAGATGCACTACTCTCCTATTCTGTATGGCAGGTTGGTTATACCTTAATGTGTTCCGAGTGGCTTTTAATAAAGCAGAGATGTTATCCTACAAAACATCTTATGAGAAATACACCTATATGAGCTCGACTGCTAGTCACAGTCTATGAGATTGGGTGATCTCTAGAGGCTCATGAAAGGCAAAGGAGTATGACTTATACGCCCAAACCGAGGGATGCATTTAGCGACCTAGTATCGATAAAGGACTTTGGTGAAACTCGTTCGCACAAAACTGTCAATTCAAGGCTTAGTCCATTGTTCAGTTGTGGATGAGTGTAAACTTTGTTCTAGGTGGAAGTTCAACTTAACAGTCTCCATCGAAACACTGGTATATCAAACTACAGTGGAACTGAGAGTATTTCAAATGTGCCTATGAAATTTGGTGGGGATTGTTAGAATAATTGTGGGGTTGGCCCATTTAATTATTTTAATAGAAATTCCAAGAGGCCCATTTAATACTAGGAGTTATGAAAACGGTTTAGTACCGTACGGAAAATTGGGAGGAGAATATCTCAACTTAAATAGTTGGATTGTGGTTCTCCCAATTAGAAAAGTGAGAAAAGAGAAAGGCAGGGCCACACACGCGCGCGAGCCGAGCCGAGTCGAGCTAGAGCCGAGGCGTGACGTGGCGTGAGCGTGACGTGACGTGTCGAGCCGGGCGACCTCTCCCCGAGCCGGGCGACCCCTCCTCGAGCACGGGCGACCTCACACTGAGCACGGGCGACCTCTCCCCGTAACCGACGACTTAATGGCTGGATTGGTGACGTCCGTTACGTAACCGACGACTTAATGGCCAGATTAATGACGTCCGTTACTAGTGCTTGATGGCGTCCAGGATCGACGAACCTTCTCTTCCTGGCGCCTATAAAAGCATGAGCACCTAGCCCTGTGTAATACACTCTCGCTCTCAAGAGCTCTCTCTCCCGCAAATTCCATTCTTCCATCTCAGAAGGCCGCTGCGTTTTGCGTTCCGCCTCTGCTTCCTTGCGCGCATAAGGAGCCGAGGGAGTAGGCCTCGGAACCTCGTCCTTCTCGTGGTCCGCCGGACGAAGGCCGATAAGGTTTTTGGGAGCGTTCTCACGCGATCGCCGAGTTCTTCGTCCCTCGGATCATTGCGAGGCGCTCAGACATCTACACGGCACCGACGCTCGATCGCATCGATCTCTACACCGCATCAACGCTTCTCGCAACAACTTGTGTTCGTCTACATCAACCGTCATGGCGGTGATAATGTGCAAGTCATTCCTCCTTGGCCTACTGTGCTCGTAGTAGGCTGCGGCTCCGGCTCAAGGGTATATTTGTTTATACCGTGCCTTTGTCTTTTTGTTTTCCTGCTCATTAGCTCTTGCGTATGAGATAGATATTTTTATATCTAGTATCTTTGGTCTTGAACTGGAAACTGGCAATTGTTTAATTATGATTTACATAATTTTGTGGATTAAAATATTGAGAAAATTCCTAATATTTCCAACAAATTCTGGATGAAGTAGCTTCCTGTTGCTTTGTCGCTCTAAGTTTTGGTGGCTGTTTTGTTGGGAAGAAGGATGTGAAGGGGAATTCAAGAAATGTAGGTGCCTTGTTGTGATTGTGAGGCCCTTTTTTGTAGCTGCTTAGGAAATTTCTATGTTATTAGATTTTTTATGATGGAACCAAGAACTGTGTACTATCCCAGCAGCGATCGGTTGTAGTATTGTGAGATAGTGATGTTGGACCATGAGATTTGTCCAATTTTACCGCAGGGGAGTTCTTTGCAAAGGAGATCATTGGATCAATGAGTTCTAACTACCACCCACTTGTACCTTGATTTGCTTTTGGTTTTTTTTCTTTTCTGTTGGAGAAAAGTGGGCATAGCTTGTGAATTCTTTTTCATATGCTAGTCTGTTGGCAATCAATAGAAGAAAGACATACCTGAGTGGTTTTCAAAATTATTTGCTAATGGTTAGTGCCCAACTGCCCATGTAGCGATCTAATATATATTAATGATTTGTTAATCCCATGCCTTTGTAAGAATCTTATAACCTGGTATTCCTTGAAACACTTATGACCTGGTATGGTTACATTGTGTATCACTTTGTTTAGTTCTTTTGCATTTTATTATTCTTTTCTCATGGTGATTCTTGTGACTGCAGTGATTATTCATAACTACTTATGCTGGAAATGCTGAAACTATGTTTAGTTCTTTGATTGCTTGCCATTTTTGGACTAAACAGGATGTCTGTATGAGGTTGCAGTTGCTTAATTCTTTAGCCATGGCATGTCAGGAAGCGCAAACATAGAACTGCTAGTGCTAGAAGGAACTGCTATAGGACACTTGTTGTACATATGGTTTTTATCCCTTCATAGAACTGTACACTTGCTGTATGGCTTGAAGTAATGTTTTGTTTGTAGTGTCACTGAGCACTGGCATTGCACCATTCTTCTTTTTTTTTGAAAGGGAAAACAGTAGGGTAGGACTGAGCACTGACATTGCACATAAGGCCATGCCAATATGGAACTGATGTTAGATGGTCAGTGTAATGTTAGGAGAATGCATTAGGATGCAAGTAGAAAGCTGGACAATATAATGATTTTTTATATTCTTTTGTTGATTACATATTTGAGTTAAAGATTAGTTTGTTTCGATTTTGGAATGCGGTAGACCGTATCTAGAACTTGGACTAATTTCTTCCTGTATACATTTGTGTGACTTTTTTCTCCTGTCATTTTTCAGGTTTTGTCAGGCTGAAAAATCAGGTTTTCTCCTCATATCTATCTCCTGGACCGGAACTAACTCCCGGACTTTCTTTCTTCGCACACAACGATTCAAACATCAGATTTCAATCAGACAGCAGGTATTAGTGTATAATTTTTTTATTTATATGCCATGAGTTAATTTATCATTTCTATTTTGATAACTGGTTCATTCCTATGCACCACTTCATCCAAAGCATTTATTCCCACTATCAAATCCAGAGAAATAACTGATTTATTTCTGATCAGATTACATGGTGTCTTACTAAATCACTTTTAAACTAATTACTACATGTCCATTTCAATTTCAGCACATTTTCAGTTCAGTTTTAGCATCTTTTCTTCTTCGATTTTACAACAGTAAGTACATATATTTATATATACTCTAACTAAGCATCTTATATATTATTTTGTTCTTGGTATTAAGGTCTCATACCCTTTTCAGTTTAGTTTGTCTTCTCCTAGTTCTTTGGTTATTCACTTGTTCTCTTTTGAATAAATTACTTATTGATGGATGGTCTGTAGATATACTTTCGTTCTTACGCTAATCTGAATGAGCTATTTCTTGTAGTTGTCCATACTCCCCTCTCCTCTCATGTCTGTCATTTGATGTTGTAGTTTGCTTCCTTTTATGGTTTTGTTCAAACTTGAAGCAACTTTCTTGTGGTGCAGGTCGTTGTTGAGAAGGCTAAGAAGAGTGACATCCAAGCATTGACAAGAAAAAGGTCGGTTATCCCATTGCTAACCGTGTCCTTTATTCCTGTTGGTCCATTGGAGAGTGAACTATCTAGCAGACATGGTCTAATGTTTAACTCTCTGCCAATTGGAGAGTGAAACTAATTCTGTTTTAGTTCAGATTTGTATCATGTTTTAAGATTTTATATATGTCTAATGTTAAAGCTATACTTGTGCCATTTGTCTTCTGGTATTAAACCCCTGGAGTTGGTGATAACTAATCACCATTATCCCTCTATTGGCTCAACTTTGTTCAGTCAGTTATTGTTGCATGTACTCTTTGTATTGTGATGTTCCATTTTTTTGGTGATGTTAGTTATTATTATTTTCTGAATTTTTTATGTGGCCAAATTATCATCATGTAATATTTTAAAAATATTTGAGATGTAGAGATTCACGTGCTTCCATTTTTTTTGGTGATAGGTTGTTTAGAAATTCTTGTTAGCCCGTTGCACATTTTTTGTTATGCATCAGAACAATATAGAACGAATAGTAGCAGCAACAAATAGTTTTTTGGTTGGCTTCGTTATTCGCAGCCTCGCGGGAAGGGGCGACAAAGCACATGGATTAGCGGATTTGTGTTTGGCTGATTCTCTCTAGGGAAGCAAAGCACGGGCACCCTCATGGATCTAATCGAGCCACAAAAATCCCCTTCCAGGGAATTCTGTCCTAGGGATTTTTCCCTGAGCTCTCAAATGAGCCCTAATACTCTCTTCCTCCCCTGAAAATCTTTCTTCCTGGGGTTTAGCAGAACCCCCATGCCCCCCGTTGCGTTAGGTTGGGCACCCTGGGTAGTTAGACTATCTCCCATTTTCTCCTAGTCTCTCCAATCTCTACGTGAATCCTTCAGTGGACAGTCTAGATCTATGTTTTTGGACCTCTCTGAAGATGTGAGAGATTTTAGGTTGATTGAGACGTTGAATTTTTATGGGTTTTGTAGGGGTTTCTGCTTTGGTGATTGGGCTAGATATTGTTAAGTTGAATTTCTGGGGGTTTTGGTAGGGATTTCTGCTTTGGTGATTGGGCTAAATATTTTTTGTTTTATGGATTTTTTCTCCCTGATTCTGCTTAGGTGACAACACACGTCCTTGAGAATTCTAACTAACGGCAGAAATGGGTCGACTGAAATATTAGATGTTTTCAGTCGCTTGAGTAGAAGTCACACCATTGTGGATAATGACACCTTTTTCCGATATTAGATTGAGAACTTTGAAAAATGTTTAAATTAATGTGCACACAAACATCACCTTTTGTTTAGACATTCTATTTTGTTGCCCAGTTATCATTATCACATTTTATATTTGTCTTGCAAGGCCATGAAGAGGAACCAAGAGGGGCTTCTAGACCCTGAGCAAAAAGGCTCAAGACTCAGGAAGATAGTTGGCATCAGTTACATCTATTTAGGGGATGGGGTGTGAATCAACGGCATGTCAACCAGTTGCAGAGCTTGGCAGCACTGTCAACATTGAAGAAATCACCACTAGGCATTGCAAGTCAACTTTCTAATGTTCCACAGAAGTCTATATGTGGTCTATACATGAAAGTATGTTACTATTCAGTACATTGCTAAATACAATGCTGCAATATTACATGTTTATTCATTTTATAACAATTTTGCATGTATATTAGTGGGTGAAGAAACCAGATCAACACATCCTTTGGCTTAGGACAGGAAATGTTATGCTCAAGGCCGAGTTTAATGGAGGTATTGATTTTTTTTTGGCTCTGCATATACATATATGTTTATTAACTGCACAGGTTTTGGAATCTTGAATTTTTTGAATGTTTTGTTGGCTTTGAGCAAAAACCTACTATCTTGGACATGAAGAACCCTTTATTTGCTTTTTCTGAGGGTTTCAACTGTGAAAACTGGACAGAAGTGAAAGAAATACTATTGAAGGTGATACTGTGATTGAAAAAGAATCATAATTTGTATAATTTTATCTTTTGTCTTACATTATTTTCTCGTGTAGGTGTTTGGACATTCTGAACGACAAAAAACTGCATGTAATCCTGATTATCTCTGTTCTTTTACAAGAAACGAGGATATTTTATATGTACGTGTTTTCAAGGTATGAAACGCTCCTGCAGGCAGCTTTTGCTGGTTCGTAAGTTTTCTAGTCTGTATGATTTAAATATTAAGCTAAAATATGCATTTGTATGCTCGGTGGAATATTTTTTTGGCATGCCATTAGCTAAAGAGTTGATTTGCTAGATGAATGTGTATATTAAGGAACACTAGTACAATGCCCGTGCTCTGCCATGGAACTAAAGGGGAGAAAGGGAAACGTAAATTATAGAAACGTAAAAATTATAAAGGGTGGTTTAACTTAGCAGAAATTTCCGAAGCAGCTACAAAAAAGTGTTGGCCATAGGAGCTCGCAAAGAACTCTCCCAAGAAGAAGGCACTACATGGCTACTAATATTGCCTCTATTCTCTTCTCTACACCCCTTAGGTTACAAGCATTGCTATCTATTTATAGGCTTCAAGAGCCTTATACAACTCATGGATAACTATGTGACATCTAATAACATCTAGATGACAACTCAACTACAACTTTTCCTATTAGCTCATATACAACTCATACTTGACAACTCATGACAACTAATATCTAGCTACTAGCATTTTCTAAGAACTTCTACAGCGTACATACACTAAGTAGACAAGTTCAACTTTGCTTTTTCTAGCCAACATGAGTGCATGCACCTAAATATTACCTAATTAATATCCTTTACCTAATTTTTGAATTTTGAATTTCAAAAATTCAAAGTTTGAAAAATGGGTTCTTTAGCATTTCATATGAATTTTAAAATTTGTTTCGTGTAAATTGGATATGGTATGAAATGTTAAACTTCCAATTTTCGTGTAAATTCAAAATTCAAAATTCAAAAATTCGAAGTTTAATATTTCATACCATATCCAATTTACACGAAACAAATTTTAAAATTCATATGAAATCCTAAAGAACCCATTTTCAAACTTTGAATTTTCGAAATTCAAAATTTAAAATACAAATTCAAGTGTAAATTCAAAATTCGAAATTCAAAAAAATTTAAAAAATTGAAAGTTTGAAAAATGGGTTCTTTAGGATTTCACATGAATTTTAAAATTTGTTTCGTGTAAATTGAATATGGTATGAAATGTTAATAGGTATAAGAAATTCAAAATCGCTGTAAGTTATTGTAGCTACAGTGCTGTCGCACTTTGAGTGAGCGATAGGTTTGTGATCTCTGGTGCAGCCTCCTCTCGGTGACCTGTCGCGCGCCCAAAGTGCGACCGGGACACTGTCGCGAATTCAAAGTGCGACCGGGGCCTATTTTTATCTAAATTTCGATCCGCCATATAACTTTGTATAAACGAATAAAAATAAATATAAAAAAAATAAATTTTCGTGAGGGGATTAGGGATTGGCAGATTGTGTCTGGCCGCATAGGGGAGGAGGCCGGTGGACGTGGGCCGGCTAGGCCGGTGGGAGGGGAGTGGGAGGAGACCGCGAGTTGGCCTGGTAGGTGGTGAGGCAGTAAGGTGGCCCAGGCTGGAGTTGGGTCCTAGGTATTTCTAATTTATATTGGATTTTTCCTTGTACTCCTAGTTGATGCTAAGTGGGCCAAAAAAATTTACCTCGGGCCCAGGCCCGAGGTGCCCTAGCGGTGGGTCTGCCCCTGCCTCAGCCAGATCCGTGCGATGGAAGGAGGACGACGGCGACGGAATCTTGAGGCGGAGGGGACAGGAGGCGGCACTAGGGTTGAGGAGGCGGAGCGGTGGCGGAGGGGACAAGAGGCGGAGGCGTCGGGAGGTGGAAGAGCAGCACTGGAGACGGAGGCCCCGGGCGGTGGGAGGTGGAGTCGGTGGCGGCGCTGGAGGCGGAGGCGTCGGGCGGTGGGCGGTGGAGGAGGAGCGCCCGCCGGTGGATGGTAGCGGCAGCCCTAGTGAGAGGTGAGACAAGGGGACGCGGCTTGCCTGCGCCCTTTTCCTGTTCCCCTCCCTACTCCTGATAGGTGGCGTTCTCCTATTGGATGCAAGCTTGCGGTTGCGACCCAAAGACAGTGGACCGCCTCCCGCCTCTTTGCTACGTGAATAATGTCGTTAATTAGTTGTTCTGTGATGACTTGTAATAACAATTTTTATTAAACTTTATTTTAGATTTATGCATTTTTTATTGTAATCGATATGGATTAAACTATCGTTTTATTTTTTATGTTGGTTTTTCTGTTGTATATGCTATGAACTTCTTTATAAATTTTTGCATGCACTCTTATTTTTATTATTTCTAATTCATTTTTTAAATCTAATTCATTATATTTCATATTTCATTTTTTTATCGAATTCATTATATTTCAGGCCTGGAACAATTGCTAGCGTAGATTATTCTTTTTCTCTATGATTAACGTGGGAATTTTTAGTATTTTGGAATTAATGTGATCGATGGTGGCGTGGAAGTGTGGGACAGCACAGGGGATGATCGGATGGAGGCAGGAGGTCGGCTCCAGAGGCTAGAGGTGGGGTCTGTGGACGGAGCGCCAAGACCAAATATGATGTTTCATGGTTTTTAAGGAGAGTGTGGGTGTGGTTGAATGAGAGGGCATAGGATCCAAACAGTGGAGATACATGAATATATGGCAAATTTTAGGTGTTTGGATCAGTGTTTTAAATAATCGGCTATGCCATTTAGCCTATGTCTTCTCTAAACTAGCTATAGCCGGCTAAATGGGGCTATAGCCCGCTAATAACCAACTATAGCCAACTTTTTGCAATAGCCGCACCTTGCTAAAACAGCTATAGCCGGAGATTTAAAACCATGGTTTGGATGGTAGCCAATAAAAAATTATCAACAAAAAAATTAGTAATTTAAAAATTAAAAAAGGAAATTATTTAAAATGGGTCGTTTACTATTTTAGATGAATTATAAATTGTATTTTGTGTGAATTAGACACCGTATGAAATGTATTTGAAAATGTGGAGTTTAATTGGAACTTAAAATGAAAAGGTAGCATTAACTGATGCACTACTGCGGATCGGGGTTTCCAAAGCGGCCCATCACAAGCGGTTCGCTTTAACCCGCTTGCGACCCGATCGCCACAAGCGGTTCGTGGGCTAATGGTGGGAGGTGGCGGAAAGGGCATATGCAAGCGGTTCGTGATAGAAACCGCTTGTAGAGATATCACACTATAAGCGGTTCGTATCACCAACCGCTTGCAATCCTCTGTAAGCGGTTCGTAATATAATGTGCTATCTGTGCAAGCGGTTGGTATCACGAACCGCTTGCATATGCTTTTTCCTTCCGCCAACAAGATTTAACCCTTTTTTCCTCCCGAGCAGAGCTTCATGAGATAATCGACGGGCCGAAATGCTCATGCAGGGAGGTGCTGTCAAAATTTTTAAATGGCTAATAGCTCCAAATTAAGGTTTCCAAGGTAAGTAAACATGGTCTCAACATCATTTTCATGTAGACATTGCATTGATGTGGAGAAATATTAAATAATCTTGTTTGAATTGAAGGGTGTTTGTTTTGCTATAGCTCTCTCTCTCTTCATAATTTGAGGCAAGATGTAGATCTATTGGGGGTTTTAAGTCTCATATTAGTTTTGTATCCTTTTTTGATGATGTATAAGATGTTGAAATTAGTTGGTAGGGGTGATTATTTGTTTTAGAGAGCAAGATCTAGCTTGGTGCCTTAGCTAGCTCTCCCTTCTAGATCTTTTGAGGCAATGTGGTGATCTATTAGATGGTTTTAGTTTCACATTAGTTTAAAATAGTAGGTAGGTTGATTATTTCAATTGCTATAGAGCTAAATAGATGTAGGTTTTTTGCTAGGTAGGTAATACTTTATGGGAGGTATGAAATGTAATTAAAAATATTTTTGAAAAAAGTTTTTAATTTGTGAGATTTAGTTGGTTTAGCTATAAAAATAAAGAAAATTTAGAGGTAATTAAAAATATAGCAATTAGTTATTTGAGTTAAATATTTCAATTTGAAAAATATAACAAGTGTTCTTATTAATTTAATTGGTGCAGATGAACCGGCAATGGATGTATGCGGATCGTCGGACAAGGGAGTTCATTGATGGCGTGAATGCTTTTCTTGAAGTCGATTTAAACTTGCCTCCGTGAAGCTTCAGACGGTGTCCGTCGTAGATTGCAGAACGAGAAAGAGCACTCAATGCGAGGATGGATACAGGCCACTTGTTGATGAGAGGTTTCATGCCGAACTATACATGTTGGACTCACCACGACGAAGTAGAGCATACCAAAGATAGAAGACGAAGAAGAAGCCGATGAAGAGGAAGTGACATATGATGGTATGCCGGACGCGACGACAAACGAGGACGTAGAAGATACACAAGGTGATCGGTTTGGTGTGGATGATGACTGGACGAGATCTTTGCGGACGCAGAGGAGATATCACAGAGGACAAACAATATAGGAAGTACCGAGGATTGTTGGAGGACCGAGAACTCTTTTATACCCAAATTGTGGTCAGGCACAAGAAGCTACGCGACTACAATCGGAGCTCATGCAATGGAAGGCTATGAATGGTGTGTCGATAAGGGTTTCGATGAGTTGTCGTCGCTCATAAAGAAGTTGCTCCCGAAAGATAACACCGCCGTAATCCACGTATCAAGCCAAACCGGTCTGTGTCCCTTAGGATTGAAAGTACGGAAGATACATGCATGTCATGAACGATCGTGGTCCTATATCGCGTGAATATGCCGACTTGGATGCCTGTCCAAATGTGCAAGAAACCCGGTATAAGACGAAGCGTGACGATCCAGTGAAGTAGATGGGGTGCGTGTGAAGAAGAGAGCACCGCAAAAGCGTTGTGCTATTTTCTTCGATTCCAAATTTGGAGCGTATGTTTGCAAACAAAGCGCATGCGAAGATGATGCGTTGGCACAAAGAAGAGCGTAAGATCGACGGAATGCTTAGGCATCCGGTAGATGGCTCGCAGTGGAGGATGGTCGATCGGAAGTACAAAGACTTCGCAGACGAGGTGAGAAACATAAGGTTTGGTTTGAGTACCGATGGGATGAATCCTTTCGGAGACATGAGCGGTTGCCATAGCATTCGCCACCACACTATGTGTGTATAATATTCCTCCATGGTTATGCATGAAGAGAAAGTACATAATGATGCCATTGTTGATCCAAGGGCCCAAGCAACCCGGAAATGATATCGATGTCTACCTGAAACCTTTGGTAGAAGATCTTAAAACGTTATGGAACGGTGTAAAGGTGCGGGACGAATACAAAGGGAGTATTTCAACTGCGTGCAATGTTATTTGTAACAATCAACGATCGCCGCCGCTTGGTAACTGGGTTCGCCTAAGCGGCAAAGGCTTCAATGTGTGTGTGCGGTGTTTGGATCAAACCGATGGCACGTACATGAAAGGCTCTCGAAAGATGGTGTACATGGGGCATCGCAGTTTCTTGTTCGAGCCACGCGTTGCGGAAGAAACGCAGGAATTTAACGGGAGGAAGAACATCGTTCCCAACCGAGACATCGAAGTGGCAAGGTGTGTTTGCTATGGTGAAGGATCTGAAGGTAGTTTTGGAAAGGGTGCGGGAAGCAAATCATGCGAATGATGAGGATGGCCATGCACCCATATGAAAGAAGAAGTCAATATTTTGGGACTTGCCTTCTATGGGAAGATTTGATGTTCGCCACTCATCGGACTTCATGCACATCACCAAGAACGTCTGTGTGAGCTTCCTAGGATATATAGATCTGACGGGAAATCGAAGGTACAAAGGAGTGCTTGAACGACCTTGAAGTCCCGGTATCGGGAAGGACCTACACCACAAAAAGAGGTACGGAACAAGCTGTACTTCCACGGCCAATGAAGTTATACTCCAAGCAAAGAAGAGAAAAAGCGTGATAGAGTGTCTTAGCGGTGTGAAGGTCCTTCCGGATACTCGTCGAACGTAAAGAGATTCGTTAATATGAAAGAGAACAAAATTGTACATCTAAAATCCCATGACTGTCTTGTGCTGATGACACAGTTGCTCCCCGTGGTTTTAAGAGGTGTACTGCCCGAGTGGGTAAGGGGGACAATCACAAAGCTGTGTTCGTTTTTCAACGCTATTTCCCAGAAGGTCATCGATCCAAAAAAACTGGGTGAGTTGCAGGCTAACGTGGTACAAAGTGTGGTTAGCCTCGAGATGATCTTTCCTCCTTCCTTTTTTGATATCATGGTTCATCTCACTGTTCATCTAAGCAAAGAGATTGGTATTCTTGGGCCCGCTTATCTCCACAAAGATGTTCCTTTCGAGAGGTACCGAGCGCATTAAAGAAGTATGTATCGTAACCGTTCTCGCCGAAGCATGCATTGCCGAGGGTTATGTGACAGAGGAGGTGGTCGAGTTCTGTGGACTACATTGATAATCTAGACCCCATCGGCCCCTATATCACGCCATGAGGGCAAAGCTACGAGGTAAAGGGACACTTGAAGAAAAGTAGTTGCATGCAACGATCTTCGACATTTAAGGAAGCACATTTCACCGTGTTGAAGCAATCGGCGATGGCCGCCACGTATGTCCTCCAACACAAGAATGCTCTACGTCTCCGCCTCCCAGAGAAGACCGACACGGATAACATCGAGACACATGGATTCTTTCAAGCATGGTTACAAAACCATATCCTCAAGAGCAAGTCCAACAATGAGCAGTAACGCCTGGCTCTGGGACCACCCGCTGAAATAGTGAGATGGCAGGGTACGAGATAAATGGTTACACATTCTACACGAGATCACAAGATAACAATAGCACAAACCTGTAACAATGTGTCCGTATAGAAGCCGCCGACAATACTGCAGTGGTGGACACATATTATGGATTCATAGAAGAGATATGGGAGCTCGACTATGGGTTTTGAAGGTCCCATTGTTTAAGTGCCAATGGGTAAAACTAAACGCAGCGGTGTAAATGTCGACAACACGGCATGACTACCGTCGACCTCCAAGAAGTCGGCTACTTGAGAGAACCATTTGTTCTCGCGAACGAGGTGAGACAGGTCTTCTACGTATTGGACATGTCAAGCGCACAAAGAAGAATCAAATCAAAGACAAGAAGAAGGAACACCAAAGCGACACGTGGTTCTCCATGGCAAACGAAGGATTGTCGAGTAGAGGACGTTATTGACGAGGAAGAGTACGATCGGTTCGATGAGATCCTCCATTTGCGTAGATGTTGACTTAAGCATTCGGATGACATATGCAAGGATGCTCCGCTATATCTGGCGCGATCACGATGAAGGAAGAATTGTAAAGACAAAAATGTAAATGATTAGGATGACCTATGTGGTTGTATGAACTATGTTATCATGTAATAGCATTTTGAAGAATTTATAAGATGGAAGCAATATTTTGGAAAGAATAATGGCAACATATTTAGAAATGAAAGTAATGCCAAAAAATATTTTTAGTATTTTTGAAAAGAATAATGGGCTAATTACATATTAGAAATGAAAGTAATGTAAAAATATATTTTTAGTTTTTGAAAAAATAATGGGCTAAGTACATACTTAGAAATGAAAGTAATGCCAAAACAAATTTTTTTAGTATTTTGAAAAGAATAATGGCCTAAGTACATATTAGAAATGAAAGCAATGTAAAAAAAGATTTTTTAGTTTTTTGGAAAAAAATAATGGGCTAATTAAGTACATATTTAGAAATGAAAGTAATGCAAAAACAAATTTTTTAGTATTTTTGTAAAGAATGATGGGCTCAGTACATATTTATATATAAAAAAAAGCAACGGGGCGCAAGTGGGGCTCGAACCCGCGACCAGCACGGGGAGCCCGCACTTAAACGCCACGAGCTAGCCAAGTGAGAGTAAATTTCAATTCAACAAAGGAAGGGCGCAAACCATCTTAAACGTTCTAGACAGAGACCCGCGCCTCGCCACGTGTGCCCCACTTCTACAAGCGGTTTGTTCTACCAACCGCTTGTAGAACAGACTTCTACAAGCGGTTTATATCACCAACCGCTTGCAGAGTAATTTATTGCTTCGCGGGCGAAATTCCAAAAATTTAATTTCGCGCTACCGTGTTCTACAAGCGGTTCTTTCTACAAACCGCTTGTAAAAGATATCTCTAAAAGCGGTTATGTCGGGGATTAAATTATGGCCCATTGCCATGGCCCACTCCCTGACGGCCCGATCAAACAGCCTGTCAGGGCCCAGCTCCCTGGAAGGTTCTATCTGGCCCATATGCATCCTGCCGAACAGCCTTCTGGCTGGCACGGTGCGTAACGGCGTAGGATTCGTGTTTGAGTCTTACTCGAACAAGAGTTCTGCACGGCTACGTGAAGACCCGGACGTTGGTTTCCCGGATTGGATTAGGAGTCGTGATCCCCAAGACTAGGAGTATGCCTTATCTGCCTCGGGATATATTTGGCATGTACTGAGTTTGTTACGATCTCGTAGTTAGCCCGGCCCGATATTCCCTCGGTAGGTCGGTTTGCTCTGCACTATATAAACAGGGCCCTTATAGCGTTTAGAGGACCTTAGCCGATAGATTTTCGCATACCACTCGCCGAGACCTGCTGATCTCGCCGAGTTCCACCTTGTAATTCTCTTTGATATAAAGAAATTTGGACGAGGGCTATTATCTCCCGAGAGGCCTGAACCAGGATAAAACCCCCATCTCTGCTCGTTGTTGTTCGTGGTTGTTCGGCGTGTCTCCTATCTCCTCTTTGAAGAACCTTGGTTGACTTGGGTCGATATCCCAACCGTCGACAGCTGGCGCCGACCGTGGGGACATGCAGATCGAGCATGTCGAACTCCGTCAGCGATACAGAGATACTTCCTAAGGGCTACGACTTAGAAGGACAGGATGTCTCATCCCCTGTCAGTTCAGATCGATCTGTTCGGTCTCGGACACTTTCCGCATCCGAGGCAGATGTCTCCGCTTATATGGCGTAGATAGCCTCAGATCGCACTCCGCCATCGGCAGCGACTACACGGCGATGATCTTTACGACGGTTTAGATTTGTCGACTCCAAGGCTATGTCGGTAGATTCCACCTGTGGAGACACAGCGATGACACCGTCTAGCATACCTTCGCATGGCCCCCGCAGCATTAACATGGCCGATGTAGGAACCTCGAGGATCTGACGGCCGCGGGCGGCTGCCGAGGTCGGGCAGATTAACTCGCCGCATCAAGACGAGGTCGCAGTGCTTTCGCGAGCAAGACGTCATTCGCCGCACCTCGACGATTCCATCAATCGACCTTAGCACGGTTTCGCGACCGATTAAGCGGCAGCGTCGCGACCCACCTCGCATGCCGGCGCTAAGTCTCCGCTGAAGCTTCCTGCTCGGTCAATTCCCCGCGGACCGGACTCGGTCGGGCGTAACGCGGATGGTTCGGGATCCGGGACCCATAGATCAAAGTCGAACGGCTCGAAGCTATAGCAACGGTCCTTAGATCCACCAATCAAGTTGATCTCGCCCGCATATGGCGTCTTTTGCGACTAACCTAGAGCGGTGGCCGAGGGCCTAAAGTCTCTAGGAGAAGTCAACAACTCCTCCAGCAGCAGACCAAGCTGCCGGAATGATTCGGACAGCTCGATCGATCGCGTGACCCCGCCACCATCGGCGATCATCGCCCATGAGCGGGCTACCCGTGGTCGCCGCCGCCGCCAAGTCCTCGTAGTCATCGCGACCACAGGGGCAAGCGTGCGCGCGATGATCACGGACGGTCCCTCGTGAGGCGCGTCGCCGCCACCACGAGGAAGGAGCGTGGTGGATTATCCCGAGAGAGTTTCTCCAGCCGAGTCCTCCTGCTCAGCAGAGTTCCTCCGCGCAACAGACCAACGTCTTCTCAAGACTAGGTTCTCGCGGGAAGGTGGCGGTCATATGCTCTGGGCTGCGGGGCTTTCTCCGACGAAGCTTGGCTGTCCGGTGGCCCTCAAAATTCAAGCCCGGTCACATGGAGAGGTACAATGGGACTCGTAACCGGAGGAATTCCTTTCCATCTACGCCACGGCCATCATGGCGGCCGGGTGACGAGCTCGTTATGGCTAATTACCTCCGACCGTCCTTGAGGGTGCCGCTCGGACGTGGTCGTTCAATCGCAAGAGGGTTCCATCACCATGGAACCAGCTTTGTGACGCCTCGATTGCTAATTTCGTAGCATTACGTGCGTCGGGCAAGGAGGATGATCTGCACAGATGATCCAGATGAACGGGAGACCCTCCGCAATTTCGTGAAGCGTTTCATTAAGATCCGCAAAACGATCCCAAATATCTCTTGATGAATCTGTTGTCCGCGCTTTCAAAAACGGAGTCCGCGACGAGCTGCTCACCCAGATCTCGAGATCAATGAGACTGGACCGCCAACGACTGTTCAAGGCGGCCGATCATATGCCAACGCGGCAGAGCGCGTTCAGTACAAAAAGGCGTTCGACAAAGGCGAGCTGCCCGCCCAGCCTGGTGTGGATGAGAAGAAGAAGAGCAGCAGCAATGTTCCTGGTGACAAGAAATCCCAGAAGAAGAAGAACAAAGGTGATGCGAACAATACCGTCGCGGTATGGATCGCGCACCTCCTCCCAAGGCGAGGCGTAAGAAGCCCAACAATAATTACAAGGGCAAAAGCCCGCTTTGGAGGCGACAAGGCAAGAAAGGTCCGAGCGACCGATTTTGCAAGTTCCACCAGAACTACGGGGCATGATATACGCCATTTAAGAACTTGGGCTGCAAAGCTCGAAGATTTCTACAACGGCAAGGGCCCAATGCCCACCCTGCCCGAACATGGTGATGCCGGTAAGGCCAAGCGCCAAACCGACGATGGTGATCGGGAAGATGATGACGAATATCAAGAACCCGTGAACCATATCGCCGTCATTTTCGGCGGCTCCTCGGCTTACACCTCTCGGCGCAGCCTCAAGGAAGCTGCTCGGGAGGTCCACAACGTCGAAAAGGCAAAACCTCAGCCTGAATCGATGAAGTGGACTGAGGTCTCCATCTCCTTCTCTAAGGAGGATTGCCCCATCGATGACCAAGCCTCGGCTCCCATCGGTGGTCGCCCGACCATCAAGAACGCGAGAGTTGGCCGTGTCTTAGTAGGCAGCGCGGAGCGCTTTGGACTTGCTTTACGCTAAAGTCTTGGACGAGATGCAAATTCCTCGCCCAAGTGAAGGAAGTCACAATGCCCTTCACGGAATTGTTCCGGGAGAAGCTGTCAAACCGTTGGGGCAGGTTGTCCTTCCTGTCACCTTCGGCAACCCAAGCAACTTCCGGACAGAGTTGATCACTTTCGACGTGGTCGACTTCCCGTCGGCGATAACGCAATCTTGGGCGAGCCATCTCGGTAAGTTCATGGTCGTGTCCCACCACGCTACCATTGCGTGAAGATACCGGGTCCTAACGGCGTGATCACGGCCAAGGGCAACTACAAAGCTACATCGATTGCGACGAAAGCGATCCCTTGCCTGGTCGACCAGCTTCATTGCGTGGTCTCAAGTTCCAGACCAAGTCTCAGACGCCCTAGGGTCTCCTTCACCAGGGGAGAAACTAGGAAGTTCACTGTCGCTGATGATACTTCCAAGATAGTTCACTTGGGGCCACCGACCCCAAATAGAAAAGCGAGCTTATTGCCTTCCTCCGAGCTAATGCGGATGTATTCGCTGGGAGCCATCGACATGCCCGAGTCCCAAGGAGGTAATCGAGCACAAATTGGCTGTCCGGCGGACAAGAAGCCTGTTCGCGGAAGCTTCGCCGCTTTTGAATTCAAACGGGGATCATCAAAGATCGACAGCAAGCCGCTTTCATTCTTTGGGTTCATCCGCGAGGTTGATCACACCAGTGGTTAGCCAACCTCGTCATTGTAAAGAAGAAAGGCGGCAAGTGGAGGATGTGTCGATCACATAGATCTGAACGCCGCTTGTCCTAAGGACAATTTCCCGCCTCGATTGACCGGTGGTCGATGCGATTATGAACGCCACTTTCGAGTTTTTAGATGCTTACTCGGTTACCACCAAATAAGCATCTCCCGAGGATGAAGAGAAGACCGCCTTCATCACCCCTTTCGCACTTTCGCTGCTCGACCATGTCTTTCGGTTCTGCGAATGTCGGTGCCACGCCCAATACTTAATGGAGAAGACCTTTCGAGCAAATGCTGAAAAAACCTCGAGGTCTATGTCGGCGACATAGTTGTAAAGAGCAAGCATGCTCGGATCATGTAAAAGACCCGGCAGAGACTTTTTGTAATCTCACCAGCATCGAATAAAATTAAATCCAGAGAAGTGTACCTTTGGTGTTCGATCCGAATGTTGCTCGGATATGTCATTGGCTCGCAAGGTATTTACGCCAACCCCGAAACAATCGAGGCCATTGAAAATATGCAGCTCCAACTACCATAAAGGAAGTACAAAGCCTCATTTGGACGGATGGTTGCTCTAAGCGAGTTTATTTCCGTCAAAGGCGAACGCGGCTGCCCTTCTTTAAGGCCTTGCGCAAGCACAATGGTTTCGAGTGGACGAAGAAGCCGATAGATCCTTCCAGATCTGAGCGATACTGTCCAATCCTCCCGTCTTGACTACCCAGCGGCATGGCGGCAGCTCCTCTTGTACCTAGGTTGCACGCCACAAGCGGTGAGCGCGATCTTGGCGGTCGAAAGGGAAGGCCTACTGGCGACCAATCTATTACGTGAGCGAGGTACTTCACGGATCAAAGGCGTTACCGAGGTCCGTGGTTACTCTCGCCTTGCTCATGTCCTCCGTGAAGCTTCGCCACTACTTCCAAGCGCATCAAATCTGGTCCCGACCACGTTCCTCCGGGAGAAATCTTACGGAACAAGGAATCTAGCGGACGTATAGCCAAGTGGGCAATGGAACTAGCAGAGTTTGATCTGTTATTTGCTGCCCGAACTGCTATCAAGTCACAGGTCCTAGCTGACTTTGTCGCTGAATGGACTTGCCCGCCCAAATCCCAGGGAGCTCCCGAGCAACCTGATGAACCCCCTTGGACCATGTTTTTCGATGGCTCGCAAGACCGGAAACTCGGGGCTGGTTTTGTTCTCATCTCCCCTCAAGGAGAGCAACTCCAGTATTCTATCCAACTACACTTTGCGGCGACTAACAACGCCGCAGAGTACGAGGCCCTCCTCGCCGGACTAAGAGCGTGCAAGTCGCTTGGTGTCCAACGGCTAACTGTGAAGGGAGATTCACAGCTGGTCATCAATCAGGTTAACAAGGAGTATCGGTCTTTGCGATAACTCAATGGCGCGATACTGGTTGAAGTGAGGAAGTTGAGCGGCATTTTCGATTTTTGAAGTGCTCTTCGTGCCTGTGAAGGACAACTTCTGGCCGACCAACTATCCAAGTATGGATCCTCACGCGAACACCTTTCCGGCAGGGTGCTCGCCGAGCACCTTCACAAGCCCTCGATCACGTCTCCGGACGAGGCAACAGAGAGGCAGTGGTCTTGTCTCCGTCATCGAAAGGTGTCATGGATCGACAACGCCGTTTGTCCGGTACCTTGCGATGTGACCGCCCGACGACGAAGCCGAAGCGTTCCGGCTTACAAGGCGTCTTGCTCCATACAAGCTTGTGGACGGCATCCTTTACCGCCAAGGTGCTCGGGAGTTCTCTCCAAGTGCATCTCGCAGCAGAGAGGTGTGTTCCTTCTTAGGGACATACACGAGGGTGCCGTGGCAACCACGCCTCCTTCGTAACTCGGTCGGCAAAGCGCCGCATGGGCTATTATTGGCCCATCGTTACAAGATGCCCGGACATCGTGACTAAGTGCAAGGCTTGCCAATTTCACGCCGGAAGGCACACAAGCCCGCCTAAGAGCTCCAAACAATCCCCATCTTGGCCTTTCTCCACATGGGGTCTGGATCCGCTCGGCCCATTCCCTAAGGGGTACAAGGGCTATACACACCTTTCGTTGCCATAGACACTTTACAAAGTGGATTGAGGCGAGCTCGGTCGCCTCTTCACGCCAAAACGGCTGTTCGCTTTTCAAAAGCAACGTGGTCACGCTTCGGATTCCCCATAAGTCGATCACGGATAACGCTACCAGTTCGAAGCGAGCTATTCCAGAATATCGCGAATACCGGGTACCAAAGGTCTGTTCGCCTGCGTGGCACATCCACGAGCAATGGAGCGATGAAGCGAGCTAACGGACAGATAGTCCGGGGTATCAAACGGCGGTATTTGCTGCTCTCGGCGAAAGCACAACAAGGCTCGGGTTGACGGTTCCTTCCGTCTCTCAGGCGATCAGACTACTGGGCCACGGGCGACCGGGAAACTCCTTTCCCATCGGGTCTATGGTGCGAAGCTTATCTCGCTCACGAAATCGTACTCGGTTCGCCTCAAGACGAGCTCGGGTCAACCTAGTTGACGACGAGCAAGAGCGCCTCGATCTCGATCTCCTCAAGGCACACGCGACCGGGCACAAGTCGAATGGGCGCTACCAAGAAGATCTTCGCAAGACGCCAAGTCGATTCGACCTAGGGCTTTGAAGGCGGGCGACCTCGTTCTGCGCCGTGTCGAGAACTTGTCCAATGCCAACAAGTTAACTCCTCGTTGGGAGGGCCCGTTCACGGTCGTTTCTTACCTTTCGCCCGAAATTTGTTCGCTCAAGCTATGGAGGACGGGAGAGTCGACCAAAGCACTTGGAACATCGACCGGCCGTAAGTTCTTTGTGTAGGTCCTCGCTTGTTTGCTTAGCTGCGCTTTTTGTAAACTTGGCGCCTCGGTTCGTCCAAGTCTCTCGGGCACCATGTAAAGTTCAATCCAATTCTTGATGAATCCTCGTGGCCTCTCGTGTTCTTTTCACCGCTTGTCTTCTCGCACTACTTTCTCTCTGGTAACACTTGATGGCGCCCGGTCTTGCGAACTCTTGGCTCCCGCAATCTTAAGGATTGTTCTCTACCGTATCTGGTTTCGACAAGTTCCTAAACTCGTGGTTGCGTAACACGGCCTTTCCACCTTGCGGCTAAGTCGCGCTTGTAAGCCCTCCATGGCGCAGAGGCACTTATCGCCGGGCGCGACCACTTGGTAAAGCTCGCTCTCGTAAGCCCCAGCGCAGAGGCACTTTCCTTGTTCGGTTACTTTCGGGAATCGCTTAACTTACGCCAACGAAAGCGGACTACGGAACTAATCGAGCAAGGTACGGTGTCGCCCTTTCTCCCCACGCACATGCTCGAGTTCGCAAACTTAGGTTCTCGAGCATCGTCTGCATCGGGGCCGTGGTGTCGCTCTTTCTCTTGCTGCTCTCTTTTTTGCGGGGAAAAGGGTAAGTCTTTATTAACAAAATTTGCAGGTACAAAAGTCCATCTCGGTTTCTGACCCTCTGACTACCTAGAAGCGAAGTTGCTCCTTGAGCTCCTCGATCACTTCCTTAAGGCGCAGGACTTCCCTTGGGCTTTGAACCCCTCTCGCCTCATTTCGAGACGATCGGCTTCCTCCTTGTGCTCTCGACCTGCCTCCGTCGCCAGACGGAGAGCCTCGACCTCTTTGGTCTTGGCCCTTGGTGGTCGGTCGAGCCTCGCCTCGACTAACTCGGCTTCAGCGGTCTTGAGCTGCTCGTCCAGCTCCTTGACCTTCTTCTCCTGATAATCGCCTCACCGCCATCCCACAGATCTCCTCAATCTCCTCCCGTGAAGCCCATGTGGTTGAGATCCTAGCCAGAGTCCCGCGGATGTCCGCCTCCTCCTTGGCGAGCTGGGCTTTAAGCTTGGCTTCCTCCATGAGCTGGTTCCGCCAGTGGGACGCCTCAGCAAGCTGCTCTTCAAGCCACTTCGTGCGGCCCGGCACCTCCTCCGCGGTACTCGCCTTCACGGCTTGCGCGCGAAGCTCCTCGGCTTCCTTTAGGAGAGCTTCAGAGGAATGCCTCTCCTTGGTCAGCTCGGCCTTGAGCTTCTTCGCTTTCGCCTTCAGCCGGTTTCGGCTTTGGGCCAGCGCAGAGCGCTCTGCCCCGGGATCCCCCGCCCGAAGATGCTCCCGGAGGGAGGCCAGCACGGCGGCCCGTTCGATGGTGACCCCATCCTCGAGTTCCGCCATGGTGTCCTCGAAGACACAGGAGGAAGAACAAGTTAATTACTGGCTGCGATAGCGTGGCTAAAGCTGAATAAGATTCGGCCTTGGTGTTTACCTTGCCAAGTCGGCGCTTCAGTCCGCGACGCAGGCGGTCCTCGAGGCCATGCGTCACGAAGCCCCGCTCGTGCGGGATGAGGCGGGCGCGCTCTTGCCGTCGCCGCCTTGTTCGCTCCTTCTTCTTACGGGGCGCGATCGCCGGAGCTGGAGCGACGGGCGAAGCGCTTTCGTCTCTGCGCTCCTTCTCCTCTTCCTTTTCCTCTTCCGCCCGAACGTCTTCGGGCGAGGCCGGAGCCGCTCCGCTCGGCGGCGCCGTTGTTTCCACCGGCAGGACGACCTGCTCGGCCTGCTCGGGGGCTTCTTCTTGTTCCCGGCAGTGGGTCTCACCTTGCTCGGCGGAGAATCCGTCGCGTCAGGTGGGCTGCCCTGCGTCGAAGTGCTGGCGACGCCGGCTGCTCGGTCCTTACTGGGCAAGCGTCTCGAGCCATCGCCTTGGCTCAAGTCCGTGGCGCCACCCGCCGTTACTTTTGCTCTCCACCGCTTCACGCGTCTTTGAGCGTCGATCCGCTCGGCTGAGCCAGCGGCAAGCGAGCTCCACGCCGCCGGCTTGTCGCCGGGCTCGCCACCTCATCGCCCGTGACGCGCGTGCGAGATGCTCGGGCAACAGAGACCGCTCAACCGCCTCCTCGGCGTCGTCCGTGGTGGTCTCTTCTTGGGCAGCTGATGAACGAGAGTTGATCGTTAAGCCTAATGCGGTCAGAAGGTGGAAAGATCAAAAGATCGAGTTCTACATACCTGCCGTGGAGGGCTTAATCTTGATCTTCTTCGCCAGAACTTTCCGCCTTTTCCTCGGGGGCTCCTTGGCGGGTTCTCCGCTTTGGCCCTTGGGCGTTCGCGGCGATGAGCTCAGCTCTCTGGTGAGCTGAGCACTCCTCTCGCGCAACGCAAGGAGTTTCTCCTTGCGCGCAACCTCCTCCTCGAGTCTCCTTTGCTCGGCGACCTGTTGTAGCCGCGCCATATGGCCCGGGTGAGCTTGCGTGTAACGCCTAAGCCAGAGGGCCATGGTCTTTACCTCTTCGTCGCTCTGCTCGGCGAGGAGGGAGGGGCTTGGTCTCTTCTCGCTGGGCTGACCGCGCGCCCGCTTGGTCTGCCCGGGGCGCTCCGTCGCCGCAGCTGGTTTCTTGGACGGCTGGCGGCCGCCATGGCGCGGCGAGCTCCGCGTCGGCTCAGCCGCCACCTTGGGCTTTGTGGCCGCCTTGGCCTTGCCCTTCTTCGGCTTCTCCTTCTCAGACCTAGAGAGATCCTCGGCGATCCCTCAGAGGATCGGTGGTCCTCTGCGCATTTGAGAAGCGAACGTCAGCATTAAAACCAACAGTGTAAATCTAGCAACACGGGCTGGGTGTAAGTGATTTACCTCGTCTGTGCGGATGAGCACATTCCTCGGACAAGTGTAGGCCACCTCGCCGGTGACCTCGCTGTCCTTCTTCGCCGCCTTCAGCATGGCGTCAACCCGCTCGGTCACCCATGCGTCGGTCGGCATCTCTGCCCGAGCAGATGGAATCGTTAAATTTCTGTTCGGAGAAAACGATCAATGAAGAGGTTGAGTCTTAAAGGCACTTACCTGTGCTCTCCCTTGTGATGTCTTCCCATCCCTCCATCTTGTAGAAGGGATAGGACCTTCTCCGCAGCGGACGGACTGTCATTGTGTGAAGTCGGATGATCTTCGCCTGCGTGAGCCCAAGGCTCACGAGGGAGGCGATCTTCCTTGTCGCAGATCAGATCCTCGGCACTCATCTCCGCCGAGGCATTAGCGTTCCTTCACGGCGCCTTTCCGGTGAAGATGAGCTTCTTGTCGCCACTCCGCTTGTCAGAGAACCACCTCACCCACCATGCGCCCATTGAGTCGAGCGGAGGTGGGCGGTACTGCGCGTCGTCGTGGTGGCCGGAGCTTGAGGTAGTAGCACCCAGTAGCTTGAAGCGGCGGAGCTGCTCCTCGTCACCGTATAATAGTGGAGGAACAGCCCCACCGGTGGATCGATTCCCAGATAGCCTTCGCACAGGTGTGCGAAGACGGCCATCTGGAGGATCTTTGTTCGGATTGAGGTTCGCCACCTCCAATCCGCTAATGTTTAAGAAGGCCTCAACGGTCGCTTTCGGAGAATCGTAACCGAGCGAACTGCTCGGGTTAACGAACTCTCCCTCCAGCTGCTCGGAGTATCCTCCTCTCAGGCGACCTCCAGCTACCGGTGTCGATGTGGCCCTCCTCCTCCCAGATCCTAAGGTCCCTCGGTCGAGCTAGTGCCGTGAACTTAGCCATAGCGGTTCCCAGATCGGGAAAGCGGGGTTGGTGGTGGAGTTTGGGTGCTTGATCTTGCCGAGCAGTTGGATCTAAGGCTTAGAGAGGAAAGGCGTGAAGCAGTGGCTGGCATGGGCGGTTTGGGTGCTTTTATAGTCCCGTATAAGCAGCTCTGAACGGTTCGATCCCAAAACGGCTAGTTTTTCTTGCAAGCGGCTAGGTAAAAGCGGTGCTTTGTTTTCCTGCTTGGCAATGATGAGAAGTTACCGTTGGAATCGCATAACGGCTATTTTTTTTCCGGTGTTTCGCCTTGAAAGGTGAAGTGCTCGCTTTCGGACAGATGTCGTTCCTTGTTCGACGCGACGGAATTGCTCAGCACTGATCGGGTTTATTTAGGTCCCGGACAAGTCCTGTTCGGTTGAACCATAACCTGTTCGATTAAGCTTGTTACACGCTTTTGTAGCAGGAAAAAATACCCTCTTCGTGACTTAGAGTCTCAAGAGGAAGACCCACTCTAGTGAGTCCTTCCACTTGAGTCTCGAGGGCTAGCTGTCGAGGATTAAATTATGGCCCATTGCCATGGCCCACTCCCCGACGGCCCGATCAAAATGACTGTCAGGCCCGGCTCCTCGAAGGTTCTATCTGCCCATATGCATCCCGCCGAACGCCTTACGGGCTGCACGGTCTTGAACGACCTAGGATTAGTGTTTGAGTCTTACTCGAACAAGAGTTACTGCAACCACGTGAAGACCCGGACGTTGGTTTCCGGATTGGATTAGGAGTCGTGATCCCCAAGACTAGGAGTATGCCTTATCGCCTCGGGATATATTTGGCATGTCTTGAGTTAGATTCGATCTCGTAGTTAGCCGGCCCGATATTCCCTCGGAGGTCGGTTTGCTCGCACTATATAAACAGGCCCTTATAGCGTTTAGAGGACCTTAGCCGATAGATTTTAGCATACCACTCGCCGAGACACCGCTGATCTCGCCGAGTTCCTTTATAATTCTCTTTGATATAAAGAAATTTGGACGAGGGCTATTATCTCTCCCGAGAGGCTGAACCAGGATAAAACCCCCATCTCCTGTTCGTTCTTTGTTCGTGGTTGTTCGGGCGTGTCTCCTATCTCCTCTTTGAAGAACCTTGGTTGACTTGGTCGATATCCCAACCGTCGATGTGTTATTACTACGAACCGCTTGTAGAGGTTATTTTCACAAGCGGTTTGTAATACAAACCGCTTGTAGAGAGCTTTACTATATAACTCATCTTCGTCGCCCTCTCCTTTCCACCCAAATTTTTCTAAGTCCCAAGCCATCGCCGCCGTCCTCGCCACCTCGCCGTCCCACCGTGCCGTCCTCGCCACCGCGCCGTCGTCCTCGACGCCGTCGCCTACACCTCCGCGCCGCCTCGACGGCGCCCGGCGCACCTCGCCGTCGAGCACCACGCAGGCCGGCTCTGCCCACCTCCGGCCGAGCCCCTTCACGCGTGAGCCCTCGGTCCTGTTTGTCTGGGAATCGCCTCCTGAAGAGCAGCGGGTCCACGGACCGGCTGACGAATTGTAGTTGGTGTGAGGCCCAACGACAACCCTTCTCAAGCGGCCGGGTGGCGGTCAAGCTGCTGGGAGGCTAGGGACATGTGATCTTCCCGGACAAGGGCACAGTGCGACTAGGTGATCCAGTGCAGATCCTTCAGCGCGGGAAGGCAGGGAGGAACGATGCAAACCGTGGAGACACAAGTGATTTACCCCGGTTCGAGCCCCCACTCTGTAATAGCTCTCTCCGGCCTCATTGACTATATGGTGGAAAAGCAAGACTGAGGCACCGGATCGGACCAGAGGCGCCGATCCCGAGCTTCTGATGGTGACGGCTAAAGACTAAGGCTACTCGTGGAGGAAGCTTCTTGATGCCAATATTGCTTGTGCTCGGGCAGGTGGAACCGGATCGAGGATTTGGTGTTGAGTCGGCCGCCCCATGCGAGTCCGGGAATCCTCCTTTTATAGGCGCCCATGGACCGCCCGAGGCCGATCTGGCTGGCCTCGTCTGGTCTTTGCTTTAGTGGCGAGGTTCTTGTCTCGTTCTAGGGTCTGTCGGCATCGAGCTGCGAGGGAGAAAGTCGGGTTAATCTTGAACACGTGTTTGTCTTAACATGCCCGTTCAAAGGAGAACTTCTTTAGAGGAAAGCACTTTCCTTTATCCCCAATATGGCCTTGGATGGACCGAAGCCAGACTCTGCGCCACCCGTTAGAGGCGTCGCGCAGCCCTATAACAACCATCTCGCTGCCGCCAAAGAGGGCAAAGCGACAAGACGGATTTGTCTGCGTACTTTCCGGGCTAGGGGTCCACAGGAGATCTGAGGCGTCGGTCAAGTTCGGAGAAAGCATGGCGGGCTATGCGGTTGTCGCCACCGCCCACGAAGCGAAGCGGATCGCCCGAGGACCTTCTCCAGACACTGGGATAGCCGGGAGGGACATGGTGCCGCACGGTTTGACTCGTCAAGCTTCGGGGACGCCGCAAACGAAGTCGGGGCTTCGTTAATGCGGCTAGGAACGGCTCGCTGGTCCTCTGTTAGCAAGGTGGTGGGCGGTACGGATCGCCCAAGGCACGCTTCAAGGTGTGCCGTTTACCAATCACCTGTGACCCGGCCGCCGAGCCTCGGCGGAAAAAGCAATGAGCCTGGGTCCGAGGTTTTAGAAAGGAGATCCCCATCCGCGCCGCTGGAAGATTTGGCTCGGAACCGAGGGTTTAAACATTGAATTTGATTTTGTGAAAAGCGAGCGGTTCGCGCCTTTGGCACGATTCCCACGGCTTCCGTTTTTTTGATTTGTCTTCTTTTATAAGCGGCGCCAGGAAACCTCTTGCTACTGAAGCGTCCCTTTGCTCCACTCTTCATCTTCCCAGCTCGTTCCGTTATTCTCGTCCTCCACTTCCGACCGCCATGGTTCTCATTGGAGATAGTACCTTGACGAGGGAGAGGATGATGGAGCTGGAGAGGGATGGCTTCGTGAGGCCGGGCTCGTGGAGGCTTCCAGGCGCGGAGCAAGAGCCAAAAGCTTGGCGAATTGGTATGCCGAGCTCGGCCATCTGTGGGCTTCGCGTGCCAGAATCTTAGTTTATCACCGACTTCTTTGCCTTCACGGAGCTGAGGCCAGAGAACCTTTCCCCCCAATCCTATGTTCATCTGTCAATCTTCGCATTCCTGTGTGAGGCGCCTCACTGCGGGGTTCGGCCGACGGTGAGCCTCCTCCAAAGACTTTTTCGAATCAAGCGGTCGGCGCCGAGTGGGCAATGGCGGGTTTTTACTTGACCAGCCGAGCCCGGGGAGCCAATTGTACCACGAGTGCGAGGTGAGGACGAAGGTCGATGGTTGGGCCAGCGGTGGTTCTACTGGCAGCGGGGCTCGACCTGGAATACTCAGCGGCCACGCCGGATCGCCAATCTTCAGTGGGCGAACCCCACCGGAGGATCAAGCCACCGAGGTCGACATTAAAAACTTCGTCAGGGCGGCAGCGGGCGGCGAGGTCTTCGTTGGCTTTCTCGGCACGGATCGATCCACTGGGCGGCGCCCGTCGTCGGCGACATGGATGGTTGGGAGGATCGGCCGGGACTTCCATGAAGGTAGGCGCGAAGCTGCTTTCTTTCGTCTCGCTCTCGAGTTGGGATCGTTGTAACCGTTAGTGAGACCTTGCAGGCCTCTCAAACCCGCAGGTCGCTTGGTCGCAGGAATGTTGCTACCCTTGCACAAGGCTCCTCGCCGCCTCGGCTTGTGAAGGACAAAGCGTCGAGGTAAGTGCCAGCGGTGTTGATTGAATTTTCGGCCGTGCAGCTCCTTGAGGTTTTGATGAGGCGCACTTTTGTTCTTCGGGACGTGGAAGATGGTTGGGCGAACCACTCGGGCCGCTGGCTCGAACGAGGGCCCTTCTTTGGCGGAACGCCGGTGGTATCCGGCAGTGCGGTCCGTTACCGCGGCAGTAAGGGGAAAACGGCACCTCGGCGGCCCGCAGCGGGCTCGGCCTGGTAGTGTAGAGATGCACACGGAAAAAGCGCGGGCCGCAGCGGTGAGCTTCCATTCTCCAATACGGGTGAGTGCTAGGCACAAGCTGCCCATAAGTCTTCATGCCGTGTGTGTTGGGGCGTGGCGCCTCTGAAGAAGAGGAGGACGTGCAGCCAACTGCAGGGCGATGATGAGGAGGTTGTCTTTGGTGTCGAGTCCGCGCCGGGCGATGGTCCCACGGCAAGGACCTACGAGGAAGGTTCTGCAGGCGCAAAGGCGGCTTTGCTCACCTCGAGCTGCGTTGGCCGGAGAGCGAGCTCTTTCTTCGTCCTCGCCGGTGTACGAAGACACCGAGCTTGAACCGGCGTAAGTTTCTGCGCTTCATGTTATCACCTGCTTCTCGTGTCGACCGCCGTGCCTTTTTGTCGCATGGTCGAGCGCAAAAGTGGCCACCGAGGTGTTGCCTCCTTCGGCGAGGCAGCGGCCAAGACGAGCCGGTCGAACCTCTGGGAGAAGTGCCTTTCTGCGGCGGCCGGAGGCAGCCGGGCTTACTAAGGCTTAAACGGCGGACCAGAGCTGCGCTCAGATAAGCGCGGCTAGAGCGGCTGGATTGGCGGAGTCGAAGGGCAAGGAGCCAACTCCGCGGAGGACCAAGTTATCGCTTCGGCGGGCGGTGCTGGACGCTTCAGCGGAGATTGCGGAGGCGGTGCAAGTCGTCATCAGCGATGATCTCGTGGATTACGCCTGGCGTGAAGAAGGGCGACAACAGCGGGTGGTGGCCAATTGACCGCGGGGGGTTGCCGATCATTTCAAGACCCGGGGGAAAGCGCTTCAACACCGATCGGCGAATCTTGTTAGTCAATTGGACCTAGCCGTCCGCGTACTAACGCCGGACGGACGGGCAAGGGTAGTGATGCTCGCCGTGGCCCCGCTTAGCATCTGCGGGGTGGATTTCCGCCACCCGAGAATGGGTGGAGAGCGAGGATCTGCCGCCAGTCGGCGGAGGCTGGTCGAACAGAGGCGCCACGTCGAAACCCCGCCCAATCCCCGGGCTAGAGGATCCACACGAGCTCGTGGCGGCTAAGTGGACGGTGGACGAGCTAAAGGACGCATTGATAAGGGCCCGGGCTCAGCTTGGCACGCTTATCGCTGGCTCGTCTTCGTTGATAGAAGCGATGGGCGGGCAGGCAGAGGATGATGCGGCGAGGATTGAGCGTCTCTCTGCCGAGCTATCACAAGCCCGGGCTCAGGCAAAATGCGCGGACGAGCTCACCGCCGAGGTCGACGCCCGTGCCACGGCGCGTATCATCGAAGTTAGCCGCCGCTTGAAGATGCCGCAGAGAAGGAGCAGGAGGCCACGACGAGGCTTGCTCGACCTCGGGAGGTGGAGGAAGCCGTGAAGATTCAAGCCCAGGCGGCTCGCGAAGAAGCGGACAGGGCTCGGATCCTTTTTGATGAGGAGTATAAACGCAGAGAGGCGATCAGCGGTGACAAACTACCAAGTCCGACTATAACTCCATCGTTCGCGGGCTAGAGGAAACTTGTAGTAAGCTCAGGGCGGAAACTACCACGCTGCGCGAAACTGGGGCGAAGTCCGTGGCAGGGTCGGAGGCCTTGAGGAAACAGAGAGAGGAGAGAGCTTGAAGCCGGGTCAAAGCTAGCGCCAAGAGCGTAAGCGATATGGCTGCTTGAGCCATAGAGTTGCTTCAGCGCAGGTTTAATCCGGATTTAGAAATCGAGCTAGAGAGGCTCAGGCTGAAGCTCGGACCGTAGCTTGACCTGGTCTAACCATTCCCGGGCTCTGCGCCACGTACTTCTGTTTATTTTCTTTCGAACATTTGTTTTAATCGGATAAACGTTTGCGTAATGTGTGGCGGCCGAAGGGCTTAGCCGCTTTTTACCTTAATTTATTGTGTCAAATCGCACACTTCGTGGGTTTCGCGGCGCAACGCGGTGTTCGGTGTCGAGCGCACGCGTTTGCGCACGGATACGGAGGCGAAACCGCGCGCCCGGTTCACGCACCGGCTCGAGCCACGCGCCCGAACCGCGAAAGCATCGCTGGGCCTTGCTCACGCTGGTGGGCCAGGACCTACGGGGTAGGCCTTGACTCATGATGACTTCTCCAGCGCCACTGACAATGGGGCGGGGCACGTGTCGCAGGGCGACTGGCGCGGTTGGTATTCCGCGAGACGGCGCGTGCGCTCGCGTCTCCCCAGCTTGGGTAGTGGGTTTTAATTGCCCATCTCTTCGCGCGCAGCGACGCTTCGGGTAGCCCGCGGCGCAACAGGACGTTGCGCAGCTGCCGGCCTATAAAGCGGGGCGTGGCACGTCGCGTGACCCTTACGCCTTGCCTGCGCTTGCCTTAGGATAGAAAACAGAGAGCTCCAGACCCGAGCAGAGGCAGAGCGAGCAGGCGAGAAAGGGAAAGAGGGCTTGAAGCCATGTCTTCCAACTACAACTCCGGCTACGCGCGTGCATTCATGGAAGCCTTGTTCGCGGAGCCAAATCCGCCGCTTCCTCCGTCGCCGCCGATCCAGCCCGCGGGGGAGGAGGAGGAGGTCGTGAGCCTCGCCGCCGTGGTTTCGCCTTGCGGCTCACGCCTATTAAGCCGCCGCGCATTACGGCATATGCTCAACCGGCCGACGAGGAGATGGCTAAAGCGCCGTGATCGCCAGCGCGGAGGAGGATGAGAGAGTCGCATGGCGGCGCAGATTGCAGCCGATACCACGTCGCCGCCCATCTTGGCGGAGGAGGATGCTGCCTTGCTAGCTGGTGGAGGAAGGGCAGCGCTGCCGTCAAGGCGAAGAAGAGGTTTCTAGAGCCCGTGGTGGAAGCGAGAGGAGGTTCCACCGCTGGTCATGGCAGGCGAGGATTAGGGCGATGCGGAGGCCATCATCGTGGCGCCGCCTCCGCTGCCACAGATTTCACAAACTATCGGCGGGCGGAGGGGCAGCGCTTAGACGCCGCGAGGGCCATCAATGCCCGCGCCGGGAGCCGAGGCGATGGCGAGAGTCGCTCTGGCGCAGACCGGTGGGTGTCAGGGCGATCTGTCGCCCGCCCGGAGGCGCCACCCGAAGGCCGGGACCCTCTGCGCCACCACCGGGCTTAGTGGAGTCGTCGCGTCATCGAAGGGTCCAAGGTCCGCCCGACTCGTCGCCAGCCTTGCTGGTAAGCGTGGCGAGGATCAGTAGGATTTGGGCGCCGCCGTAGGTGTAGTGGCGGCGCCCTCTTTTGTGGTAGTCTAGGAGCCCGGCCTCCTTTTACTCTTCGTGTAATCCTTTCGCTCCTGTAAGATTCTTCACTGTGAAATGCGGTTTCTTTTAAGCAATTTGCCTTAGTCCATTTTGTTCGTTCTTTTCTCTTGGTCGAATTTGCGAATCCTGAAATGCGAAAACAGAGGAACTAGATGAACAGAAACAAAGTCCTGAGACGAACTTAAGAAGTTTAGGCAAACGGATTGCTTTAGAAAGGTTGTTTTTGGTGCGCCTAATCATCCAGCCCCCGGGCCGTGGCCAAGTCTAAGTGCAAACTTGGAGTTGGGTGCGGTCTAGAGACTAGAATGATTTAGAAAAAATCGCGCGAACCCCAGCCCCCGAGCTTTTGGTAGGCCGCGCGACGATGCGGGCCTGGTGACGCTGAGGACTTAGGAAAAGAAAAAACTGGGCTCAAGAAAGCCTTCAGGCCCCGAGCGCTGCGGCCCAAGTTAGCCATCCAAACAATCCTGACTTGGGCTTGCTGTACCTTTGGGCCGCGGGAATTCCACATTGCGCGGAGATTCACTAGGGTGCGAGAGCGCGGCTTATCCCGTCGTGGAAATGCTCCGGAATGCTTTATCCTTAGCCTTCAGGCTTTTGGCCACAGGCTTGTTTGAAGTGGTTAAGACTTGGACCAACGTGACTCGCGAATGGGGGAAAGGGGTTTTTTTTTTCGAATTGAAACTGAACTGAAATGAAGGGAAATGTTCCATGAGCTAGGGAGCTCGCTCCCGTCCTTGTCGCCACAAAGCGTCTTGAGCCGTCGTCTTTTGTTGACTCACTTTGTATGGTCCCTCCACTTTGGGCCGAGCTTGTTGGAGCCTCGCAAGGTTACGAATCGTCAGAGAACCAGGTCTCCTACTTGCGGTGGTCCTCGTGTATGCGTTGCGTGCAGAACTTGCGCGCAGGATCTGCTGGTAGGCCTTGACCGATGTAGGGATTGCTTTCATGGCGCGCCTCTCAAAGTAGGTCGAGGTCAAGCCGCCGCTCCTCGTCGTTGACCACAATTTGGCGGTCAACGCGATCGGATCCTAGTCTCATCTCTGTTGGGAGGACTGCTTCCGAGCCATACACTAATCGAAAAGGAGTTTCTCCTGTAGCCCGGCTGGCTGTTGTCCGGACTGCCCAGAGGACTGACGGTAGCTCGTCGACCCAACCCTGCTGTTTGGCCTTGAGAGCGTCGTAGACTCGCTTTTTGATGCCTTGGACCAACTGTCCGTTAGCTCGTTCAGTTGCGCCGTTGCTCGTGGGTGGGCCATAGAGGCCAAAGGCGAAGCTTCATGCCGATTCCTCGCGATGTCGTTGAACTCCGGCTTGTGAATTGGGTGCCATTGTCGTGATGATTACATTGAGCACGCCAAACCTTGCGACGATGCCTCGGAAAAAACGTACCGCGGCGATTGCGGTGATGTTGGAGACCGGCTCGGCCTCAATCCACTTGGTGAAGGTGTCGATGGCTACGAACAAGTATGTTTTGCCACCAAGACCTTTGGGGAACGGTCCTAAGAGGTCCATGCCCCAAACCATGACGCCACGCTAGTGGAATGGTTTGCGCTCATCTGCTGGTGATGCGTCATCCGCGCCAATCTTGGCAAGCTTCACGGCGCAACTAAGGCCTGCGTCGCTCATCGCGATGGGCGAGTAGTGTATCGCGGGCAACTTCTGCCGAAGAGAGTTACGTGTGAGGCGGCGGCGCCACGGATGCCCTCGTGAATGTCGGCGGAAGGTACTTACCTTCTTCTTGGGTAACGACTTACAAAGCACGCCGTTAGCACCCTTCGGTACAGCAAGCCCCGTCGCAGTGATGGCTTCGGGCTCGCCTTTTTAGTAGGAACGCTTCGTAGCGATCCTCGGACAATGTCCCTGCTCAAGAGCTGGATGAATGGCGTCATCCGGAGGTGCTTTGCTCGAGAATGAGGCGATGCGGATGTCTCGATGCAGGGGTAACAGACGCCCCTTTGCCGCGGAGAGAATGGAGGGCTTCAAAAGGTGCTGCACTAGCACCCTCGGCGGGGCCGGTTCTTGCAAGGATCCGAGCTTGGCGAGCTTATCAGCTTCGCCATTCTCTTCCCTGGGAATGTAGCTAATTTCGAAACTCGTGAAACGCTTCTCCAGTTTCCTCACTTCCGCCAGGTGCCGCGCCATCGAGTCGTCAGTTGCCTGAAACTCCTCCCTGACCTGGCGGACGACGAGCTGCGAATCCCCTTTCGCAACAAGCCGTTTAATGTCGGCGCTTGCGCATGCTCTTAGGCCCGCAATTAGGGCTTCATACTCTCTTGGCGTTGTTCGTAGCGCAAAGTGTATTTGTATAGCGTCTTTGAGTCGCTCTCCATTGGAAATGACAACGAGCCGCATCGATCGCCGGATCTGGTGTGAACCATCAAATCTGAAGTCCACCGAGCTTCTTCCCGTCTTGACACGGAGAGCTTGACCTTTGCTCATCTCGCCTGGTCAACTCTGCCTTGAAATCAGCGGGGCACGGGCCTTGATCGCGGTTCGAGATAGGAAGCTGGATGTCGAATTCACCCACTCGACTCCCACCAGCGACCCGCCGATGGCCTCCGGTTTCGGAGAATGTCCTTGATCGGGTAAGTAGTCGGGACAATGACTTAGTGGGCTTGGAAATAGTGGCGCAACTTGCGCGAGGCCATCGACAAAGCGTATACAGTTTCGAAGGTCGGGATAAGCGCTCCTTTGGCCGGTGAGTACTTCTCTCACATAGTAGGCGACTCTTGCTTCCCTTCTCGTTCTCTTGACACCGCGTGACGGCGTTTGGTGTCACCGAGAGGTATAGCGGAGGGCTTCCCGAGCTTGGGAGTAGTGAGGGCAAGTGGCGAGGCGAGGTATTGCTTGAGTTCTGTAAACAGCGGCCTCGGCTTCCTCGATCCACTCGAAACTATCGTGCTTTGCGCAGAGTTTGCGAAAGGTGCGCCGGTCTCAAAGGCGGAGATGAAGCGGCTTAAGGTCCGCCATTTGCCGTGAGGGCTGGATGTCCTTTACACGTGTCGGCGACCTCATCTTTTCGGCGGCCTCGATCTTCTCGGGGTTCGCACCGATGCTCGCCCGCCGATTACATAGCCTAGGAGCATGCGGACTTGACACCAAAGACACACTTCTCGGATTTAACTTGACCGGTCTTTGTCTCAGTCGTCGAAGGTCTCGACTAGGTCGGACCGCGTGGTCATGGGCGTCTTTGCTCTTGACTACGATATCGTCGGCGTAGACTTCGTTCGCCCTATTTGATCGTGGAGAGTTTTTTGCATGAGGCCATTTGGAGCGATGGCGCAAAGACATTTCGAGACCGAAGGACATGGTCGTATAGCAAAATGTGCCGAAAAGGCGTTACAAAGCGGTTTTTCTTCGTCCTCTTTACACAAGCGATCGATGGTAGCAGGAATAAGCATCCAAGAAACTCATCAAAGCTGAATCTGCCGTAGCATCAACTAGGCGATCTGTGCGTGGAAGGGAAAGTTATCCTTGGGGCGCGGAATTAAGGTCGCGGTGATCGACACACATACGCGCCACTTGCCTCCTTTCTTACGGGCGGCGACCGGGTTATAAGCCAATCGGAGTCTGAACTGCGATGAAGCCCGCTTCGAAGCGGCTTGCGAGCTGGTCTTGGATGATCTTGGCCTTCGATCGGGGACACGCCTGTCGACCTTTGCCTTACGGTTTTTGTCGGTAGGACAGACTAGCTTGTGCTCGATCACCTCCTTGGGACACCGGGCATATCGGACGGTTCCCATGCAAACAACGTCCTTGTTAGCCCGGAGGAAGGTAATGAGCTCGAGTTCCTATTGAGGCTCGAGGTTGTCCCCGTGGACCACCTTGGAGGTCGACTCCGTGAGGACGGCGGTCTTGGTGGGCTCTGCTGGCTGCAGTGCCACCTTAAGGCGTCTTGTGGGCGCTCCTTGCAGCTGGGACCACGGGTAGGGAGCTGTCCTACCATGGCCAGTCGCGGTCTCGTCGCTGTCGAGGGCCGTCTTGTGGTTCCCCGGACGGTGATGACTCCCTTGGGTGCCGGCATCTTGAGCGGTGATAGGCGTGGTGGGGAGACCGCCATGAATTTGGAGGCGGCAGGCGCCCTAAGATGGCGTTATGGGGAGCTCTGTTTCCACCACCTCAAAGGTGATGTACTCCGTCCGGAAGTTGGTGGAGGAGCCGAGCGTGACGGGTAGCACGACCGCCCAGCAGGCGAAGCGGCGATCTGGGACAATCCCGTGGAAAGGGACGGTGATGTCCTTGATCTTGGGCGCCGGACCTGCATGAGGCCTAAGGCAGCGCTGTGATGATGTCCAGCCGAGCTCCAGCTATCACGAGGGCCGGTCGACCCTAATATTGCCAATGGTAGAAATTTGAGCACCAGCGAGGCGGGGTTTGGAGAACCCGGCGGACGGTCCGTCACCGAAAAGGTGATACTTTGGCTGGACCAAAGGCGAGATTCCGCCAGCGGGCTCGCTTGGCTGGAGATGTGGAGGACCTCTCGGGACGCGGCTTTGAGCTTCGCGGCGAGAGGTGTAAGGTGACGATGCCGCCAAAGATGACGGCGGCGTAGCCCACGGGCTTAGGGAAACCCCGATCTGGCCGTCTGGGTGCGGCGCGTGGCGCGCCCTCGGGCGGCTTCGGGCATGGGTCGCGACGGCGTAGAAGTCCTCCGGTGGCGGGCCCATGTGCGGCGATTCGTAGCTCATGGCGAGGCGTTGATGAAGGCGGCGAAAAAGGGGGGTCGTGGGCCGGTCCTCACCTCGGTTCTCTTGCTTGTGGCGGGAGAGGCCGACCTTGGGTGCCCCCAGCGCCGTGGCCTACCCGGTGGGGAGGTCGTGCGATCGCTCTTTATGGCAGACAGCCTGTGGTCGATCGGCGGCGGCGTGTTGGCGAGGGCGCTGTGGGGCGGGCATTGGGCTGGTCGGGCTCGGCGGCGATGAACTTAGCGGGCTGCTCTGCGCCGCTTCTTCTTCTTATGCGCCTCGGCTTTACGAGCCATCGCCGACCTTAGCTTTCTTCTTCATGACAGCCCCTCTTGCGCTCCACCGCCTCGGGCGTTGGCGTAGAAGGCGGCGCGGAAGAGCTCACTCGGTTGTGTTGACGGGTGGAGCTCGAGGTCCTCGGTGTAGCGCGGTCCCTCACACCATCCTTGAAGGCCTCGATGATGGCCTCATCTAAGATACAAGGATTGTGTTGCGGGCTCTGACGAACCGCACACAAAGTCTGGAGACTCTCATCGTCTCGGCTGTACTCACGAGCTTGAGGTCTGAGGCGCCCAGGCGGCGTAGCATCCCCGAAGCTCGTGCGGAGGCATCCTGCTGTTGTGACTAGTGCGGATAGAACCGGGCCGTTGGTTGAACAGCCGAGTTGGGCCATGCCCTCGAGCTTGGGGGAAGTAGTTGACCATGACGGCCTCATCTCCCCATAGCTCGGATGGCGGTGGTGTGAAGCAGATAGGAACTCCTCGGGATTCTTGCTCCGTCGAACTTCTCAATGGGCCGGTTTGAACCTCGGGGCCCGCGGTGCCAGCGGAGAGCGAGAGAAGGCGAGCACCTAAGCGCGCCTTCGGGAGGGCATCTGGCGTGGGCCAGCGGGAAAACACTCCGCCCCGGGCGTGCGACGAGCCACCGGCGGAGGAGGCCGTCTGGGTCTGGCGCGAACGACTGCGGTGGCGGCGCGAGCGGCTTTGAGTACCGCTGTGGTCGGATTGGTTTCTGCGCCAGGTGTCCGGACGATCGCCGCCGTTCTGCTGTTGATGTCGGTCGATGCCACAGGTAATGGTACCCAAGCCTTCAGCGATGGCCGGACCCAAATCCGTCATGGTGAAACCACGGGGGTCCTTCTCCAAGTCGCGAACGACTGCGGCGATGGCGCGCGCCTTCTGCTGGCTGCGCAAGAGCGGGTTGGTCATTGTCTCGATGAGGGGGTCGACCGGCTGGCAGCCACAGAAGTGCGGCGGCGACGTCCTCCTCACGATCCCATCCATGGCGTGGCGGGCGGCATCATTGAAGAATTTTCTCGCCTACGTGCGGCGGTGCAATTGCGCTGGGCTTCCTCGTCCTCGGCGTTGCCGTCGACGCCTGACGCGAGACTTGATGAGATGTCGCGAGGCGGGAAACGTCCGGTGTCGCCGGCGGAGGCAGCGGTGTCCTGGCGGCTCGAACTCCATGGGAGTCTCGGCGACATAGGTGACGGAGGGTCGGCTCGGAGCGACTCCTCGGCGAAACTCTACCACAGGGCGAGAGAGGTATCAACCTCCATCTCGTCGGCCCGGCCGGCGAGGTCCTCTCCGCCGGACCATCGTCTGACGGAACCAAATCGTCGGATCGTCGCACTCATCGAACTCGAGGTCCAGACCTCGTCGCCCTTCGGAACCTCAGCGTGTCGAGGAACGAGTCTTGAGGTTAGCCATGGGCCCCGGTGGCGCCCGGTGTCGGTGTCGGGAATCACGCTCTGAAGAGCGGCGGGTCCACGGACCGTGAGCAATTTATAGTTGGTGTGAGGCCCAACGACAACCCTTCTCAGCGGCGGGTGGCGGTCAAGCTCTGCGGGAGGCTAGGCGCAGTGGTCTTCGGACAAGGGCACAGTGCGACTAGGTGATCCGGTCACAGATCCTTCAGATCTGCGGGAAGACAGGGAGGAACGATGCAAACCGTGGAGACACAAGTGATTTACCCTGGTTCGAGCCCCCACTCTCGGGTAATAGCTCTACTCCAGTCTCATTGACTATATGGTGGAAAACAGTACAGAGGCGCCGGGATCGGACCAGGAGGGGGCCGATCCCGAGCTTACAGTGGTGACGGCTAAAGACTAAGGCTACTCGTGGAGGAAGCTTCGGATGCCAATATTGCTTGTGCTCGGGTCAGGTGGAACCGGATCAGGGATTTCGGGTGTTGAGTCGGCCGCCCCCATGCAGGTCCAGGAATCCTCCTTTTATAGGCGCCGCGGACCGCCCGAGGCTGATATGGCGGGCCTCGTGCTGGTCTTTGCTTTAGTGGCGACGTTCTTGTCTCGTTCTAGGGTCCTGTCGGGTATCGAGCCTGCAGGGAGAAACTGGTCGGGTTAGTACTGAACACGTGTTTGTCTTAACATGCCCGTTCAAAGGGGAGAACTTCTTTAGGGGGAAAGCACTTTCCCTTTATCCCCAATATGGCCTTGACTGGACCGAGCCAGCTCTGCGCCACCCGTTGGGGGCGTCGCGTAGCGCAACAACCATCTGCTGCCTGCCAAAGAGGGCAAACGACAAGACGGACTGTCCGCGCGTACTTTCTCGGGCTAGGGGTCCCTGGGAGGTACAGTGCGTCCCGGTCAAGTCCGGAGAAAGCATGGCGGGCTATGACAGTTGTCGCCACCTGCCCACGAGCGAGCGGATCGCCCAAGGGACCTTCTCCTGACTCGGATAGCCGGGAGGGACATGGTGCCGCACGGTTTGACCTGGTCAAGCTCGGGGATGCTGCAAACGAGTCAGGCGGCTTCTTTAGTACGGCCAGGAACGGCCTGCCTGGTCCTCTGTTTGCGTGGTGGGCGATACGGATCGGCCCAAGGCACGCTTCAAGGTGGGCGTTTACCAATCCTGTGATCCGTTCTCCGTTGACATTCTCCCGCCGATTTGAAGGCGAAGGGCCGAGGTATCGAGCCCTCTTTCTCCTCACCCCCTGCTCTGTGATGCACACATGCTGTTCGACGGATTGCCCAGCCCCTCGCTCCCTCCCCACTGGATGTTGCTCTGTGATCTTCTTTGGTGGATCACTAATGGACTCTGTGATGTTGCTCTGTGATGTGATTTAGGGTTTGGGGATCTTTGTTGGATCTTTGCTCTGTGATGTGATTTAGGATTTAGGGTTTGGGAATGTGCATATGAACTTTGTTGGGCTTTTCTTTGGGCTGATTGAGAATATTTTGGGGACCTAGCCTTCGTGCTAGGGGCTATTATCTTGATCGGGACCACCGCACTTGTCCCTTTAATATTTTGCTCGGTGATGTTTATTAATTTTGAGGCTATGATGATCCGTTAACTAGTGATGCCTTAGGAGTATTTGTGTTGTTGCCTAAATTATTATCCCGAGATACACTTGCGTCTTGTCTTCTTTGTGTTCTTCCTTTGGGATCTTTTCATTGATCCGATTAGCATCTGTTTCAATGGGAATGCTCATTACAGTTATCTTGTAATTGGCATCTAGTCGATCAATTATTTTTAAGTGAAATCCCGATATATGATTGACATTAGGGCTAAAATTAATCTCTATGTTTCTCGACAATGACCTTTGTATGCTTGTTTTGTAGGAAATTGTATAATAACTTTGGGCAAGACTTGATTCTCTTAGGTCTCTCTAGTCACCGATCTTTCAAAGCCTATGATAAATTGTAGATATTGATGTTGGATGGTAGTTTTATCGCAACCCATCAATATATAATCTGAGAACAAAATTTGTTTAATTATGGCCTTTGTTTTTATCTATGTTCGCTTGTCCTTGGTTGCTTGGCTTGATTTGCAATGTGCTTGGGATATGGGGTTTTAGCTAGGGTGTAAGGGCTGGATGGCCTCGGTTGCAGCTCTAGAAATCGAAATGGCACCGGTGGAGCTGGAGTAGGTTTTCTAGGAGCTCCCGACGGCAATCGCCAACCACCCTATCTAAGCTTAGCTAGGTTCCTAGTTGGGTTTATGACTAAAGAAATTTGCATGTGTATGTGAACTTGGTGGCTAAAAAGGTTTATTAAAGATGACATGCACATGCTACATTTGAAACTTGAAAAATTGAAATGGAGGAGATAGATGGCTTAAGTATGTTCAACCGATATTCAAGTTCAGATTTATTTGCCAATTTCTGTGGAGGGTACAAGGAAATCATCGACCTCGCCGTCGAGCATCTTTCATTTGTGGATGGCATCTGTCGACTGGTGACTAACTGGGGGGCCACCGCCGGCAATGATTATATATGGGGCGATGCACAAGATCTAAACTCAATGGTAGCACAAGACAAGGATTTATACAGGTTCAGGCCCTCATGGCGGAGGTAATACCCTACGTCCTGTGCTCTGAGATTATATGGTGTATATGTGTACAAGATGATGATCAACCTGGGAGATGATCAAGCTGTAGATGTATGATTCTCTAGATGCGGATTGAGATCAGTCTGCCGAACTATGGCCCCCTACCCCCTTTATATAGTGGAGGGGGTGGGGTTACAAGGAAGAGTCCTAGTCGGTTACGAGGTAGGATTCCTATCTCTATCCTCTAGTAGTTGTTCGGGATCACAAGTATGTATTTCCTATTAATTAGGGATAGGCTTCTATCTTCATGTCTTTCCTTGCCGAGAAAGCCTTCTAGAGTCCGAGTGGTACCCGTCCTCATCCATCGTCTTGGTCCATCCCCTGTCGGGTGGTCTTTTAGGCCCGCCATATGGATACCCGGGGTCTATGTTATCCACAGTAGCCCCCGAGTGCTTCATAGTCGAGTTGCTGCTCTTCTTTGTCGCACCTTGGATGAGTCATGCTTCATGCCGAGTGCTTGTAGATTGTTCTTTGCTCCTTCCCGACCGCTTCTCGCTCGTTATCTGCGAGGAGACTGTGAAGGACTCATAGAGAGTTGTTAGTGATACCTAGCCCGGGATTGCCGGAGTTCTGGCGGTTAGCCCATTATAAAGCGCATCACCTTGATTTTGATGAAGTGGTACCTGTACTCGTCTTGCGATGTACAGCTGGCGACCCAACATGGGGCGTACCATTGTTGTGGTGAAGAGCGAAGCGGTACTGCACCCACCAGAGGGATACATTTGGTGGCCCCTGAGGGCATACCGTGGGTTTTGGTGAAGAGTCGAGTGGTACTGTGCTAGATCTTGCGATGTACTGTTGGCGACCCAACATGGGCGCACCATGGTTGTGGTCAAGAGTCGAAGCGGTACTGCATTCCCACCAGTGGGATACAGCTGGTGGCCCCAGAGGGCATACCGCATTTTTTAATCCATCTGGTACCTATACTCGTAGAGTAAAGCTTGGCCCAACATGGAGCATACCATCCGGATAGGTTTGGCCCAATGATACCAGATCCGATCGGTGCGGTAACACGCCTAGTGTCCCAACATGGGGCATACCATTGTTGTCACCAGCGGTACTCAGATCCCATCAGAGCGGAATACGCCTAGCGACCCCACCATGTACCTTATTTTAAAAAAGTTTAGCCATATGGTATCCATACCCGTAGTGGTGTACAAAGATAGGCCCCAATCAAGCGCACCATCGAAACTCAATCCCGACATCACGGTATCCGATCCCGACATGCGGCGACCAACTAGTGACCCAACATGGGGAATACCAAGAGATGGGTAATTTTTGTAGCTCTGCGGTGATATGCCCTCAAAGGGTGCACCGAGGTTGAGTTTGGCTTAGCCCACCGCGCTTGTAGCCTTGGTTGTGACGCTGCAATTTGAAGGTCGAGTTAGCGCCAGTATGCCAGGATGGCTCATGGCCGAGGCGTAAGCGATAACCGCATTCAAAGTTGGTGTAGACGTATAGCCATACCGAAGTTGGTGTGGACGTATAGCTGTGCCAACTTGATAAAGTAAAAACCATGAACTCCTGTAGCATGTACATGTAGAGTTTTAGGCGGTATCTAGAAGCATTTAGATAATTTTTATACTTTTGCTACTTTTCCTTTTTGACATTAAATTCCTCCAAGTAATCTTCCTTTTGTTAAGCACTATGCCCGACTAGTCTAGCCCCCGGGCGTCGGGAATTTGCTCATGGCTCTTTTCCCAGGCACGCGTATCGAGTGACTAGAGTTCGCCATCCGTGGGTCAGAGCTTCACTACTTGGAAAACCACTCGGATTCATTTGCAATCATATAGAAAAAACAACAAAAGAGTGCACGCAAGTGCACCTATCAGGTGTAGCCCCGACTTACTGCTTAGTTGGAGACCAACTAAGTAGCAAGTCAAGAAACAACTTAGATTATACGAAAAAACTATGGTAAAGAGAACTTAGCTCTGATGCAGGCGTAGACGTGTAGCCGAGCCATAGACTTGGCTGCTCGTGGCGCTGGCGTAGACGTGTCGCTGAGTAGCGTGTCGCCGAGCAGTAGATTTGTAGCTTTAGGCGTGTAGCCGTACCGGGCGCTCATGGCGCGCGATGGCGTGCAGCCGCGCTGAAAACATGGACGCTCGTGGCGCGGGCGTAGGCGTGTCGCTGAGTAGCGTGTTGCCGAGCCATAGACTTGTGCGCTCGTGTCACTGGCGTAGGCGTGTAGCCGAGTGGCTTATCGCCGAGCCGTAGATTTGAAGCTCGCAGCGTAGTAGCCGCATCGGGCGGTCGCGGGCTTGCGATGGCGTCGGCGAAGCTGAATACTTGGGCGCTGTGGCGCGGCGAGGCGTGTCGCCGAGTAGCGTGTCGCCGAGCCAGACTTGTGCGCTCGTGGCGGCGGGCGTAGCGGCGTAGCCGAGTGGCTTATCGCCGAGCCGTAGATTTGAAGCTGCGGCGTGAAGCCGCACGGGCGCTCGTGGCGCGCTGGCGGCGTCTTGCCGAAGCTGAATACTTGGGCGCCGTGGCGCTGGCATAGGCGTGTCGCGAGTAGCGTGTCGCCGAGCCAGACTTGTGCGCTCGTGGCGCTGGCGTAGGCGTGTAGCCGAGTGGCTTATCGCCGAGCCGTAGATTTGAAGCTACAGCGACGTGTAGCCGCACGGGCGCTTCGTGGCGGGCGGCGGCGCATACCGAGCTGAATTTCTGACGCCTGGCGCTGGGCGTAGGGCGTGTCGCCAGTGGCGGTCGCCGAGCCGTAGACTTGGGCGCCGTGGCATCGGGCGTAGGGCGTAGCCGAGTGGCTTGTCGCCGAGCCGCAGATTTAAAGCTGCAGGCGTGTAGCCGTACCGGGCGCTCGTGGCGCGCGATGGCGTGCGGCCGAGCTTAATACTTGGGAGCTCGTGGCGCGGGCGTAGGCGTGTCGCTGAGTAGCGTGTCGCCGAGCCGTAGACTTGTGCGCTCGTGGCGCTGGCGTAGGCGTGTAGCCGAGTGGCTTGTCGCCGAGCCGCAGATTTAAAGCTGCAGGCGTGTAGCCGTACCGGGCGCTCGTGGCGCGCGATGGCGTGCGGCCGAGCTGAATACTTGGGAGCTCGTGGCGCGGGCGTAGGCGTGTCGCTGAGTAGCGTGTCGCCGAGCCGTAGACTTGTGCGCTCGTGGCGCTGGCGTAGGCGTGTAGCCGAGTGGCTTATCGTCGAGCCGTAGATTTGAAGCTGCAGGCGTGTAGCCGTACCGGGCGCTCGTGGTGCGCGATGGCGGCTTGGCCGAAGCTGAATACTTGGGCGCTGTGGGCGCTGGCGTAGGCGTGTCGCTGAGTAGCGTGTCGCCGAGCCGTGAGACTTGTGCGCCGTGGCGGCGGGCGAGGCGTAGCAGAGCGGCTTATCGCTGAGCCGTAGATTTGAAACTGCAGGCGTGTAGCCGTACCGGGCGCTCGTGGCGCGCGATGGCGTACAGCCGAGCTGAATTCTTGGACGCTCGTGGCGCGGGCGTAGGCGTGTCGCCGAGTGGCGTGTCGCCGAGCCGTAGACTTGGGCGCTCGTGGTGCTGGCGTAAGCGTGTAGCCGAGTGGCTTGTCGCCGAGCCGCAGATTTAAAGCTACAGGCGTGCAGCCGTACCAGGCGCTCGTGGCACGCGACGGCGTACAGCCGAGCTATAGACCTTGGAGGCGTAGGCGCGTAGCCGAGTAGAGGAAGTAGTCGTTCAGATCTCGATCAACACCGAGTGGCACACGTTATGGTCGGCGACGAACAGCACATGCTCGCCAAGGTCTCGCCTGTGGTCGACGGAGTTGGCCGTAGTCGTAAGTGATCTCCATGCGGTTAGTGTAGCTTGACGAAAGTCGATGAAAGTCCTCGCTGGTCTTCAACGTCCCACGAGATGTAGCACGATCAATTCTCACGCCGTGGCCGGCACCGACGAGCTTTACGAGCTCGCCGAAATTCGCGACCTCTCTGCGCAGACTGCCTTGAAAAAGGCGTCACGGTCGCATCCGAAGTTGGAATTAGGTGTTCTTGGATTCGTTGGAAAGATAGCGAGATAAGCTTTCCAACGCATCTTAAATCACCCCGAAAGTCCTCCTGAGTCAGCGGGAAATAGCGATACAAGTTCCGTCCAAAATCTGAATGGGAACAGATCGCATCTTCTTCTCAGGTTCGCCTCGTAGTTGATGAAACCGGCATCGCACGATGGACACCATGATCTTCAAGTCCGAGTGGTTTGCTGCTGATGACGGTCACCACCCGAGATTTGTTCTCCATCGGGACCTCACCGTATCCGAGTCGGGAATTAAGCCCCCGGCGCGCTACTCGTTGGTAGGCGGCGGCGGCGTTCCCCAACACGACCGGGAGTCCAAGTGAAGCGCTGTTGAATTCAACACACGGATTGGATCATGTCCAAACCCGCGAAAGTATTGCAGAGGTCCTTGATTGAGTTCTCACCGTATCCGAGTCGAGAATTGAGCCCACGGCACACCACTCGGGAGTAAGTGACGGCGGCGTTTCTCGACCCGATCGGGGGTCCAGACGAAGCGATGTCGATGTTCTCCACAGACTAGATCGGATCCAAGTCCGGAAGAAGTGTTGGTCGTCGATTGTTTGGAGAAGCTTCTTGCTGATCCTTGATGTCCTTGGAGGTGGATCACGGCATATCCGCATGCCGCATCCTCCATAGATGGGTTTTACGAGCTCGCGGAGATTTGCGATCATCCCGCGCAGCCTGCCTTCAAACGGATGTCCCGGACACATCCGGACTCCGTTTTGGGCGTTCTTGGGCTTCACGGAAAGATGACGAAATTATCTTTCCAACGCATCCAGTCTCATCCCGAAATTCCTTCTGAATCAACGGGAATTGTAGAAACAAAATGACATCCAGAATCTGTCTTCGAGCCGTCGCCGTATCCGAGTCGGGAATTGAGCCGTTGGCGTACTACTCATGAGTAGATGGCCGTGGCTTTCCCCAACCCGAGCGGGAGGCGTTGTCGTAGTTCTCCCCAGATTGGATCTGATCCGAATCAGGGAAGTGAAGTCGCCGAAGCCATCGAAGCAGCAGTCGGCTCCCGAAGCGAAGAGCTTGTCGGGGGCGGAGACGATGGCGACTCCGGTGACTGATGTCATCAAGCTTGATGAAGATGATCTTGACGCTGCCCCTACCTGGCGCGCCAACTGTCGACTGGTGACTAACTGGGGGGTCACCGCCGGCAATGATTATATATGGGGCGATGCACAAGATCTAAACTCAATGGTAGCACAAGACAAGGATTTATACAGGTTCAGGCCCTCATGGCGGAGGTAATACCCTACGTCCTGTGCTCTGAGATTATATGGTGTATATGTGTACAAGATGATGATCAACCTGGGAGATGATCAAGCTGTAGATGTATGATTCTCTAGATGCGGATTGAGATCAGTCTGCCGAACTATGGCCCCCTACCCCCTTTATATAGTGGAGGGGGTGGGGTTACAAGGAAGAGTCCTAGTCGGTTACGAGGTAGGATTCCTATCTCTATCCTCTAGTAGTTGTCTGGGATCACAAGTATGTATTTCCTATTAATTAGGGATAGGCTTCTATCTTCATGTCTTTCCTTGCCGAGAAAGCCTTCTAGAGTCCGAGTGGTACCCGTCCTCATCCATCGTCTTGGTCCATCCCCTGTCGGGTGGTCTTTTAGGCCCGCCATATGGATACCCGGGGTCTATGTTATCCACAGTAGCCCCCGAGTGCTTCATAGTCGAGTTGCTGCTCTTCTTTGTCGCACCTTGGATGAGTCATGCTTCATGCCGAGTGCTTGTAGATTGTTCTTTGCTCCTTCCGGATCGCTTTCGCTCATTATCGCGCGAGAGACTGTGAAGGACTCATAGAGAGTTGTTAGCGATACCCAGCCCGGGATTGCCGGAGTTCTGGCGGTTAGCCCATTATAAAGCGCATCACCTTGATTTTGATGAAGTGGTACCTGTACTCGTCTTGCGATGTACAGCTGGCGACCCAACATGGGGCGTACCATTGTTGTGGCTGAAGAGCCGAGCGGTACCTGTACCCCACCAGAGTGGGATACAGCTGGTGGCCCCAGAGGGCATACCGTGGGTTTTGGCTGAAGAGCCGAGTGGTACCTGTACTCGTCTTGCGATGTACAGCTGGCGACCCAACATGGGGCTTCTATCTTCATGTCTTTCCTTGCCGAGCAAGCCTTCTAGAGTCCGAGTGGTACCCGTCCTCATCCATCGTCTTGGTCCATCCCCTGTCGGGTGGTCTTTTAGGCCCGCCATATGGATACCCGGGGTCTATGTTATCCACAGCATCTAAAGGCTAAAACCTAGTAGTTTAGAGGGTGTCGAGATGGGTACATTGAAAAACTGTACATTCAAATATTGTACGTTTTGATGGGTGTCGAAATGGGTACATTTAAAAACTGTACATTCAAATATTGTATGTTTTGATGGGTGTCGAGATGGATGACATCTAAGAGATGTATATGTTGTATTAATATATTGTATTCAAATGTTGTATTCAAATAAAAAGAGATATATATATGTTGTATTAAAATATAGTATTCAAATGTTGTATTCAAATAAAAAGAGATATATATGTTGTATTAAATGTTCTATTATTTCGCGTGCATGCACAGTGATAGATGGCGACTGAAACGATGATCTTGATTTCGATCTTGGAAATGATTTTCTACTTAACGAAATCGCGATGGGCACTCTCATAAGCTACGATGAGGCCAACCCGGTAGATCCAATGGGTGATCAGCCGCCCGGCTCAAGCCGGTGATCACATAATCCATGCTCAAGCCGGTGATCCAACCGCCAGCCGAAACCGTGATCATCCATCCAGCTCTCGCCGATGAAACTAATGTCGCGGTTGTGAGGTATATATAGCTCGACACTAAAATAACCGTTTCTTATATCGCCTCATAGAAATAAGCCTCGACACGTGTTCTGTTTCTTTTTAAGCCGAAACGCCCAACACCAATCCAAGCAAATACGAGGGCCTAACAAAAAGCCGTCGACAAAGTACGTCATTACTCAAGTTTCAGCCACTGGGAAGCCGAAGCCCTATGTCGGCACTTGCCCCCTTCAACAACGCCTGCGGAGTCAATGTGAGGGATCACGTCCCTATTAGCATCAAAACATGGCCCAAGGTTCCTACAGCTACGAAAGAGCTGCTCTGTAAGGATATAAAGGAAAACTTCACGATTCCGACGGCTTACGAAAACAAGTGCAAGAAATTTACTCTGAGCAAGATGGCGTTATGCTTTTAGTCGTGGAAGAGCGAGCTCAGTAAAAAAGTACGTGGAGACCGGAACAACCCCAGACTTCAATAAGTATCCGGTTAGCGGATCACCGCAAGCATTTGAGGAGTACAAGCCGCTTACCAAGGCAAGGCCGCGAGTGAGCGTAACAAGGCCAATGCACAGAAGAAAAATACCACCACCATCTCGGGTCCGGTGGTTACATCAAGGCTATGCCAAAATGGGAGAAGCAGGAAGAAGAGCTTAGAAAAAAGGGTATAGTACCTGAAACAGAAGACTGGGAGCTCCGCCCACGCAACTGGACCTTGGGCCACGGAGGAGGTCAAGGATGATGGCAGCTGGAGATGGCACCACAAGTGCAACCCGTGAAAGAAAGGATTGTGGAAGCCATCGAGAAGCAACGTGCAAGATACTTGGTGGTAGACAGGGAGAATGACGAGCTTACGTACGCACTCGGGAATGCAGAACATCCAGGAAGGACACGAGGACTTGGCAAGCAGGTACCGTGGATGGCTGGCTTCTCAAATGATCAAGCCACATACCGGAGCCGGGAAAGAAGGAAAGTAAGAGAACACAACAGAGTCAGCAAAATCGAACAGGAGCTCAAGGAGCATAAGGAAAACATGGCAGAAATGCTAAAGCGGGAAGTGCATGCTGCAATCGCCAGTCTTCAAAGACCAGGTGGGGTTATCGTTATGCCTCCGGACAACGTGGTTAGTCCCGGGCCCGGTCGGCGGCGACTACGCGTCAAACAACGTACAACCGATGAATTGCAGGCCGGTATCCCGTGGGACGACATCACCGTGCCCGCCAATGTGAGGTACGCGCCCAACCGCACAACCTCACCTCAAGGTGGCTTACGCTTTGGCCTTCCGGTGGAGTCGAGCCACCATTCCATCAGAACCCTATACCCGCGGGATACTCCAAGGTCACGGTTGACGAGGTGGTGGCTGGATTTGAGGATATGGAGCTCGATATTGCTGGAGGAGACGATGTGACCAAGCTTAGAGAGGCCGTCCATAACATCATCCTCCGGCGGAAGAAGTACATCTTGTTTCCTGATGGTGCGGAGGTGACTTCTATACCGAGGGAGAACACTCCACCAAGACGGAGCTCACCTCCTCCACCAAGACAGGCCTCGCCGGTGAGAGAAAGCACTCCACCACTCGCTAGCGCTATGCGCAGAAGCCCAACCGCCGCCACCCCTCAAAGCAAAAGGAAGCAGACCCGAGGGAAACAACGAGCCAGCATCTCCTCAAGAAGAAGCTTGCTAGCAAAAGAGCATTTCGCACTAGAAAGACATCAAAGCAATAGGCGGCCGGTTTTCCATTCGCATGAGAATGAAGGAACTGAAAAAACACCTTATGAGATGACGCCGAGAAGTCAAGAGCGAGTCGCAGAAAAGTGGACGATGGATACAGGGTATAAAGCTAAAACAAATCCACCGCCAAAGGAACGAATTGATCCAAAGATCGCGGACTTCTTCGCGACAACCGCTCAACACCGACCGCCTCTGTATCGACTACCAAAGAACTATCGAAGCACATCTTCAAGAGTAAACAACCTCGGAGCATATACATGAGCAAGAAAGAATGTATGAGGCAAAACATATCTGGATGGAGTATGACTTCATGAGGAAGTCGGCCTTGATAACATAGAAACCGCCTGTGGATTAAGCGATGATCTTTTAACGGCACAAGTCGTGGTTATTTAAGCCGGGTCACCGTTGCTAGACCCTAAGGACATAAGGAAACTACCAATAAAGATGCGACGCGAATGAATGGTACGAACACAGTCCGCCAGGATATGCTCATTCTGCGTCTCGCTTCAAGAAGAACATTTACATCGAGGGAATGATCAATTAATAAATCTTGAATTTGAAGACTGGTACAATGTGTACCATGCAGACGCCGTCAACGTGTCATTCATGACCTGCTGGTGCCTGTGAGTGTCGACTCCACAAGATGTATATATATATATATATACATGCTGTTTGTCGAGAACCCTAATTAATTAACTCAATTAACCCATTTTCTGTAGAATGGAGATACAAAGACTTAGAAAGCAGAAGCCGAACTCGATTGGCTTCCTTGACCCTTGGTTGGTCAACGAGGAAGTCGGCCAATACCCTGGAAAACCGAAGGAAATCCACAACTACGTTGTACATGCACTAGTACAACAACACTGCAAGCCATACATACTTCTGCCATTCAACTTTAAGTACGTGCTTTGATGTCCTCACTAACGCCTCGTCTTACATTGCTTAAGGCACCGATGGCACACTATATATTGTTTAATTACATGTCATAATCTGTTGTAATATATAAATAGGTTCCATCGATCCTTATAATCATAAAGCTTGACCAAAGCATGATCATCGCCCAAAATTCACGGAGAAAACCGCAAAAGGAATACGGTGGATAATTAACCTCCTTAACAAGGCGTTCTGAACTTTCAAGAGATTCGAAAGGACGTTTTAAGAAGGAATTCGATATCAAGCTAAGTTTAATCGGGCACGCTTAAAACGACGTAATTGCCCTTTGTCAATTAATATTTCTTGTTATTCTTGATCTGTAATTGCCCGCATCGACCATAGGTAAAACAACAATCTGCGGAAACAACCTATGTGGCTACTATGTGTTCCACTATATCCAAATGATGTGCCACGGCGAGGTTGAGCCTCAAACTCTCAAGAGGTTCAGATATATATGCACGCAACCATGCATCTAGCAACAACTTAATAACGTTCTTATGTGCTCCATTAATTTACATTATGGGTGCACGATTTATTTATTTTTCACTTTAATTTAATTGGCGCCGACATGGATAAACACATCAAGTGTTACCACATCATCGTGCTCGCATTACGAGAACAACTATTCGGCTTCATTCTCGATGAGGTCATTAACCCCTGTATGCAGTTCCATTATCGAGATCCATATTCCAACACGGACGAACTAGGGACGACTTCTACGTCGTCAAAGAGCATCAAGAAAATCCGCAAGAAAACATTGAACTGCTTTTGTCTATTTTGCACAATGTATATTAATTATAAACTTTGTAAATTTGGTCGGTGCATATAAAGTGTACATTATTACATGTATGATCTAATATATTTAAGCTTGTTTGATCGCTAATTATATGCTCATCCTATATGTATTTAAATTTAAACGACAAATAAAAAAACTCCCGCTGAAATATATATTTAAATATCTATTTGCGCATGGCATACCGAAATGAACCAGTGGTAAACGATACTACGCTCTGCAAGCAAGCGCGTTTTAAACCGCTATGAGATGCCACTTACAAGCGGTTCGTGCTTCCAACCGCTGCACCTGAGCTCCCACGTGGCTCGCCGCCCCGCGCCATCGCGACCGCAAACCGCTTGAGAGGGCATCACAAGCTCTTGAGGCATCGATCGCGGTTGCTGCAATGAGAAACCGCTTGCATGCGCCTTACGAGCCGCTTGGAAAGTCCCGATCCGCAGTAGTGATGCTAACTAGTGGCTGGGAGTGGGTACCATAGACAGGACTCACGGGAGGACGGGGCAGCTCTACCGCTGGTTCAGCAAAACAAACGAAGGAATGGAGACGCGCCACGTTTTCAGGAGCAGCTACGGGAGCAGCAAACATGTCACCACGTCACACCTCTTTTCTTCAACGCTCTATCTCCTCAGTCTTCACCCCTCTCTGTCTCTCTCCTCTCTCCATTGTAGCAAGCACCGCAGCTTTCTATCAATCTCTGCCAGTGCTTCCCCAGTTCCCCCTTGTCCAAGGCGACGGCTAGATCTGCACCAGGGTGCCACCTCTTAGGCGTCACATGCAATTCATCGCTGCCACAGTGCGCCGTCGCTCGCCGCCGACGAATTACGCGGTGGGGCAGCGGCGTGGGACGTGCGCCATAGGCAGCAACTGCAAACGGCGGTGATGTTTGCCGCATGAATTCGGCTGTCGATTGCTCGCTGCAAAGCAGAGCTGGCGCCGGCGGCGTAACGAAGCTCGACTGGTGCTCCTGTACGTGTGGCTTTGCCGGTGCGAGATAATTAGCTGCACAAAGCAGAGCTGCAGCGCGAAAGCACGCCAGGTGAGCCAAGTGTGTGTCATCTGGCCTTTGTTCTTGCCCGTCATGCAATCATGGGAAGGTGAAGCTAATTATTCGTGGATTCGCAACTTGAGAATCGTGGGAACTAGAAACACCAGCTATACTATTGCCCTTCAACTGTTGCCCAATTTCGATTTCCCTCCCTTAACTCCAGAACTAGGAAACAAACCTTCTATACTATTTATAGGAGACAAATCACCTCCTTGATCCGAAACCACACTGGTTCAGAACAAAAAACACCTGAAAATTCAGAAAAACAAGTAGAATCCAAATGTTATAATATTATAATGTTTGTCTTCAAACGTATATGCAAAAAATTATATTTGTGTTATAGTGACATTTAATGATTAAACGTATTTACAAACAATTAGCTTGGTTTATGGGAATGGGGAAATTACTTTGTATTTTTGAAATAATGGTGAAATTAAAAAATGAAAAGTAAGTTACCTTGGCATTTTAATTTGAAATTTCAAATTTAGAGGTAAAACTAAATTTGAATTTGAATTCAAAAATTTAAATTGAATGGCCAAAGTAACAAATTTGTATTTTTCTTAGTTTCCTACAATTTTCCCTCAAGCCAAACAGTTTTTTTTAAAAAAATTGATTTATTTACTCAACAAAAGACAGCCTAACACAATTTTTTCACATATGTTTGAACGCAAACATTGTAATCTTATAGCATAATTGGGTTCTACATATTTTTCTGAAATTTTTAGATATTTTATTTTATTTTCTACGCAAGTATTTAAAAACGACACTTCCCGGCGGCGTTGGTCTCGCGCAAGAAACAACCGGCGAACTTATGTTGTATATTTGTTGCATGAGCGGGAACTTCGGAAGGTCGTACAAACAGGCTTATCTGTTGCATTTCTTTTTTAATTGCTTTTCTTTTCATAAGTAAATACTCCCTCAATTTCAAATTATATTTTAGTACTGATTTTTGGACACATCTTTTTACCATTTGTCTTATTCAAAAAATAGCACAAACATGCAAAAATATAAGTCATGCTTAAAGTATGTTTAATGATAAAACAATATACAACACAATAAAAAGAAGTTGTCGTTGACTTTTGGACACGTCTTTGATCATTCGTCTTATTCAAAAAACTATGTAAGTTGTAGTTTAAGCATGACTTATATTTTTACAGTTTGTACTAAATTTTTAAATAAGATCAAAGACGTGTTCAAAAGTTAACGGTGACTTCTTTTTATGACCGGAGGTAGTATATTGTTTGAATAAGATGCACGGTTAAAAGACATATCCAAAAGTCAACAAGTGAACTACAATTTGGAATAGATGGAGTAAAGTTCTAAATTATTTTCTTCATCGGTTTTAGCCTTTTAAGTATCAAACAAGTTAAAAACACTTGCTAGTATCGTTCGACGCCAAGTATCAAAAAGTTGTCTCGTCTAGTATTATACAACCTTTTCCATCTGATTTTAGGTATCAAAATATTTTCATATATTGACATAAGTATCATGTGATTAACCCTTTCAAACAGGTATCACCCTGGTCAAGTAGGCATCGGAATGAATTAAATTATTTTCTTCATTGGTTTTAGGTATCACCGTATCAAACAAATTTAAGACATTGGCAAGTATCGTTCGACACCAAAATATCAAAAAGTTGTATCCTTCAATATCAGACAAAACCTTTTCCATCGAAGTGTAGGTATCAAATAAATTTCATATATTGGCATAAGTATCATGTATCAGAGAGGGGCTATACGAATATCATGTATTACGAATAAGGAATCAATAAGGAATCGGAAGGTAATTCTAGTTCAAAAAGAAAATCGTAGCAATTTGGTGCCATGGAAAGTTAAAAAAATATTTTCTGACAAATCCTTGTATGACTTCTATCATCGGGGGTTAAAGAAGTTTGAATGGAAATATTTGTGGAAAGCTAAAACCCCATTGAATATCAAGATCTTCATGTGGAGCCTCCTGAGAAATGCTATCTTAACTAAACATAATTTTGAGAAAAAGAAATTGGAATGGTAATAGCACTTGTGAGTTTTGTAATAAAATTGCGGAAACGCTTGAGGCCGGAGGGCCGGCGCGTCCGGCCTCGCGCGCGCCGCTCGCGAAACGCGCAGGGGATACACTGTGCCGGCAAGCCCGGCATGCAGGTGGGTCCCATAGAATTTTTTCTTTTGGTGACCATAATTTTTGACTGGGTGCTCTAATCCACAAACGGTTTGCACCAACGTGTTCCTCGTATTTTTACGAACAAAACAAGATATATGTTGCCATATAACTCTTCAAACTTACCTGGTGAAACTTGGGTTTCGCCTACTGAAACTTGGATTTCATATTCGCTAAACTTGCCGAACTGTCAAGTTTCATCAGGTTTAATGCAATTTTCATCAAGTTTCAACAGGTCTCATACAAGTATCTTCAAGTTTCATCAGGTCAATTCAAGTTTCAATAGGTTTCATCCAAGTTTCATCAGGTTACATCAAACTTTCATCCAAGTTTCATCAGATTTCATCAGCACACGGCCAAGTTTAATCAGCACACGGCCGAGTTTCGCTAGTATAGATGTAAGTTTCATAAGCGCCTTCTCCTAGTTTCACATAAAAAAATTGAAAAAGTGAAAAAATCAAAAATTAAAAAGTATTTAAAATGGGTTGCTCCCGATTTTAGAAGAATTATGAAATTTATTCCACGCATTTTGAACACTGTTTGAATTTTATACAAAAGTCAGAAGTTTGGTTGAAAATTTAATCAACTGTAGCTAACAAGCCCTCGTATTGATTTGATCACACGGGGCGTGCGGGCAGGTTGGATGAGCGCGGTGCCGGACGATCGGACGAACGGCGCTGGCGCGTCTGTCCAGACATCCGACGCCTGGCGCTGCCCATAAAATTGAGACCACTGAGAACTTATTCTTTGGGTGTGTATTTGTCAAAGCTTCCTAGAGCATATTTGCTAGGGGATTAAATTGCCTAATGCTACCTCTTTGTTACCACCATTTAGCACTCAAATCACCGTAACAGTAGGTAGGTAATAAAATATAAGAGTGAAAATATGGAGGGAGATAGGGTAATGATTAAAAAGTGGTTGAATTATAATGAGACGGGGATTTTAGAATTAGCATTGGGCATGTCCTAACCCTCTTTTCTTGACCTTTTTCATATGTATTTTGCTCAAAAACTAGGCAGGCCTCATGAAAGCCAACAAGAAGGAGTTGGTGGAGATGGGTGTAAGTGCAGGCTCTCAGGTCTTCTTTGGTTTTGGTAATTGATGACTCGAGCTAAGCACGTTGACAACTGCACAGAATGAGGATCTTTGTTTACTAGTTCTTCTAAGTCTTTGTGTGTGTATAGTGTTGGTTAGAAACCTGCTGATCTGCTTTTTGTCTGGTTGCAAGGTCCAATTGAGCACATTCCAGAGTCTCTCATTCTTTTCCCAATTCGAGTGTGTTCGAGAGGGTTCCAGAGAATTACAGCTGTCAGGGTTCGAGAGAGTTCGGGGGAACAGCTGTCTGGGGTTTCGTAGCTGCTAAGTCTCAAAGCCGGATATTTCCTGAGGCGCGAAACGTCGAACCGAAGCCGTCCAAAAGTTCCCACCAAGTCCACAAAGCGACAAAGTCCAAAATCTGAAGCCCTAGGCGGAGCCGGGAGAGTGATTATTTCTATTTTTAATACAAGTTTATGTAATTATTTTATTATGGCTGAAATGGGCTCTTCTTTTAATCTTACATAGACTCTTATTTCTATTATTTTTAATTCAAATTTTGTTGTATTCTTTTTTTGTAGTAGATAAAAACTCTTTCTATTAATCCAACATGAACTCCTATTCTCATTCTTTTATTTTGTTTTTTGTAATATTTTGTGTAGTAGCTAATATGGACTCATTCTTCTAATTCTGCATGGACTCTTATTTCTATTGTTTTTAATCTATTTTTTGGAATTTTTATTTTAATATAAGCCATTATAATTTTAGTAGACGTTGTAGATATTTTCTTTTTTTAATTTATGTGTGAATTTCTCTGATTAACGTGGTGGCTCTGTTGGTCCTTATTTTAATAGATAGATAGAAGCAGATTTGCATTTATGTTTTTGTGCCTGGACTGACACCTCATGTGCCACATATGCAAAACCACCAGTCAAACCGCCTCAGGGTTATTTGCAATTTTTTCCGGTTTTGCGGGATAGAATACCTGGTTTTGTAGTTCAGGGGATTATGTAGACGAAGGATCATAGTTCAGGGTGTAATATAGACTTTTACTTTTAAATATAAATAACTTTTGCATAATTTAATTTTAAATCCATATAGTGAATCATACATCTTAGACCATAGCTGTGGAGCGTGGGAATTTATTACCTCACTTGATAATGAAGGTTGCGTGACCCGGTATAGTTTGATCCTGGAATCAGCAAGACTTCATTTTTTTATCATGGTTTGGGCCTCCTATAGAAGGGATAACAACCCTATGTCTAGCATGTGTTCTTTGTTAGACATAGAAGGCTACTTCTTTACAAATGGAGAGATTATATACAGGGTGGCAAAGATGCCATCAGCTGAAAATACGCAACATAATAGACGCTCTTATTCCTTGTGGATCTCAGTGGGCTTCTGAGTTGGGATGGTCCAAGTTGTGTAGTTGCTACCATGGTGTCTCGGCTTTCCTCTCCCCCTTCTTCGTAGGGTCTTCACCTATTTTATATGCGTCGAGGTGGCAGTATCTCATGTTTTCTCCCAAATATCATGTCATGAACAACCCCTCCGGTTTATGGGATAGGTGATTAATGATCCGTTTCTTATATGTCATGTCTTATCGACCGTCGAAGGTTCTGGTATCATCTATTTAACACCCAATGAATCTTTTTGGGGTTATCGATGCCTTTTATCTCTTTTGGGAGGAATTAAGTCTTTAACAAATGATTTGATGCAAAGGATGAGTCACTTAGCTCTTCTTTGGACAGCATGACACCTGCCCTATTTATTTGTTTAGGTGTTATTGGGGCGTAGACTTACAACCCTCTTTTCTAATCTATTTGTCTAATATAATCTTGAGGGATGCATTTTTATGCCATTTACTGTCAATAACCTTACAATTAAATAATTTTGTGACTTTATTGTTATAGCTCTACATGAAGACGGTAACCAAGCCTACTGTATGCTTGTTGGCTTGATGGGTAGAGTTCTACCCATGCATCAATGAAGTGCATGACCCTCACATTATAGGGCCTAGGTCACGTGTCGCTTGTCGGGCAACATGAAACTTTTGGCTTGTAGGTTGCACGAAACTTAATTGCTTGCAGTTGGGCCAACGATGGCTCACAGGCGGGCTGAAGTTAGCTTCTAGTTGTTCGCGGTGCTTCCCTATTTGTTGTGACTAGCGGAACTCACGCGCTTCACTCGTGGGCGAAGCCCCGTGCGGTGAATCCATTAAACCGATTTTTGTTGGACTCTAAACCACAAAATCTAGATCTCATCACATGAAAATCTACCTAATCAAAAGACCTCACCCATATTGTGCAGGAAAAAAGATGATAAAACACCCCAATATGTAAAATTGATTGTTCAGATTCATGGTGCCAGGTTTGCACTAACCATAGCCATCTCTTCGGTAAGAATCTACAAACGAAATCAAGACAAACCGTACCAAACAAACAAACAAACAAAATGCAGGCTAGCCATGCATAAATGAAGAACAAATAACAGAGGCATGCGTGTAAGTTCTTTAAAGTGGCTGAATGGCTACGCAAAACATATGCAACAGCAACATCGTCATCACTGATTAGCACAAACACAAAATATCACCAACTATCTGCAAGCCCACAGTGCAAAAAACACCATACATGCGGAGCAGCACTGAAGACTAAAGCACAGTCATCAAAGGCAAACCCAACTGGAAATTCGTAAGCGCATTGCTAAACAATCACTATTGCACACTATTTAACCAAGCAAAGGTAACGGATACAACTTCGATTTTTACTGTAACTACCAGAAGAACAAGATGGGTTTATCATCTACATTTTGTGGTTTAGAGGCCAACAAAAATCAGGTGCGAAACTTACATCACCACTAAAATAGATGAGGATAGCATCACTGAAAGATCATGTTTTAGAATTGATGGATCAAGATGCCATAAAAGGACCCTACCAAAAGAGAAGATATGGTATCAATCAATCGATTATGTAAAAGAAATTGCACGGACATTTAAAACTGTGTCAATACGGGATTTCACCATGCAAACGGAATGCTTGAGAAGAAGCTGCTGACATAGCCCATCCCAGGGAAGATGAATTTACATCTTGTCCACAAAAAGGATGGTCTTCCAAGGACACGGCGGCACGCTACTAATTAAGTCTATGCGTTACCTCTTTCTCAAACTCAAGAAGGAAGCGACATCTTTTATAAAAGAGGGAATAGCAATAATTGTCATGTAGCTAAGGGCTTCGCTATTTTTTTTTAACAACCTGGTGGAGGAGAGAAGCATACTGCAAGTTCTTAATATCTTCCCCTAGAAAGAAAACTGTACTGTGAAAGTCTCTGCAAGATTGGCAATAGAAGGCCACCAAAACGAATCAGGTTTTGCCCTTTCTTGAAGCAACCCCAAGCCCAGCCTCATAGCCCATAGTTCCTCTATCACATGCTTCCAGCAGGATTGAATTTGCTCCTTATTAGATGGCAGTTAGCCTGATTTTTACAGAATGAAATCATCTCAGACACTAAAAACAGTAGGATTATAACAGGCATAAATTAAATTTTCAGCACGCGGCAATTTAATAGCGAGACAACATTAGCCATTACAGACAGAAAGAATAGATTATACAACTAACCAATTACGAAACATTACTTTAGTTTTGTTCAACTCGCCATGGAAGACACAAAGGGCTCTCAAGAAAATGAAGCCAAAAAAACATATAGCATTGAATAATCGCTCCACCAAAAAATTTCAGCTTAATATGCCTTGAGATGTTATGATTATTATTCTCAAGTGTAATATCTATTCTCTATGGCACAAAAATGGCACCTTGAAGTTAGTTTTTGGCTTTCTACAACCAAAACACAAAGTTAAATGCTACAAACTACTAATTAAGCTTCTTTAGTAACCAGGGGGGTAAGTTCACCATCCTTGAGCCCATGTGGAATGTTTAGCATAGCTATGTTATACGCATGAATTTTCACTTTGTAATCTGAACGATAGGCAACATCCAACACCAAACACCACCATCCAGCACATAATTTGGACGACCAATATAAAATTAATGAACTTTATGTAGCTATAAGTAGCAAGAAATGATAATTCATTAAGTAATCCAGACGTTACTAAACGGAAATGATACTACAAACAATTCATTTGAATTGCTCTAACATGGAAATAGATCTGCATTAAAGCACATGACCCTGATTTCATGCTATGTATCAGACATTACGTCGCACTCACAAATAGTCAAATACCAACATGAGTATGTTACCACATTATTTTTATCTCATTAAATCTCTAAAACGAATCGAACACAGGTGATCGAACGGACCCAAAGAGCCATAAGCCATTACCGGGGACATGGTCGGCGAGTTGCATAAGCACGGCATCCGCAGCACCAGCAGGGCGGCAGAGTCGTAGTAGGATGCGGTCTGGTAGGGTGATGAGGACGGTGCCCGGGGGGATGCCACCGTCGGCCGCAGAGGCGGAGACCCCGAGCTATAGGAGGGGAGGCAGCCAGATCCATCGCCGGATTCGGCCACCCCAAGCCTGCAGCGGCGTGAGGGATGAGAGGCGGCGCCGGGGGAGGGGTGATGACAATGACGACGATGGCATAGGAGACCGGCGACACTCCGAGCCGCCGCCGCGGGAGAGCTTAAGCGCTACGCGCTATATATGCTGTGCAGCAGCAAATTTAGGAGGTAACATAAAATCTTATCTATATTTGAAAGGTACCTATTGAAAGGAAATATAAATTAGAACCCTTTTTCTATGCGCAGAACAAAGAGAGATCAATATCTAGAAGGACCTAGATCAGCATACGGATCTATACTTCTTCAACGATACCATCGTCGGGCTTGAGTCGTGCCTTTCTTGGACAGTGAAACACCTTAGGGTGCTTCCCGGGTATCCGCTTATCCGTTAAATGCCGCGTAGGGTTACCCGGACGATAGGAGACGCGTCGTGCACGCATTCCTCGGTGGCGTGTTGATCAAGGCGTGTGAAGACTTGACGATGAATGATTCCTTGTGTCTTGGCCTGCCCGTGACGGTGGACCGTGCTAGGGTTCCAAGACGACACCTGCACATTACAGATTTCTAGGGATTAGTTACCTGTATAGGTTTATCTTTTTGGATTTGTGTCCCTAGATGTTAGAATAAATAGCACCCTCTCACGTGGGGGTTAGACGATACCAATAGATCAATTTCTCATCCACATCGGCATTGACGTTCTGGTCATCCCAATACTTACCAATCGAGGTTTGACATCATCCTCAACCTCTAGCCGAGGCGTACCCTACCTATAGGATTTTTCTCACACAAACCTTGTACTGTGATCCTAGATTGTATTAAAAGAACTGGACATAGGGCTATTATCCCTTACATGGGAAGCTTGAACCAGGATAAAAATCTCTCCCAGTGTCTCTTTTATACGTGTTACTCTAAGATATCTTCGCCATCTTTGAAGCCTCGATCGTGGCAGAAAGGAAGCTCTCTGGTCCTGTAATCAGAAGTAAGCTCAACCGGGAAGCTTGTTCAAAATCGTCGACAGTTAGTGCCCACCATGAGGTCGGAGATTCTCTCGTTACCATCTTCTTCCAAGATGTAGATGAACTCCAGCGATACCTGTGACATGTGTACCTTCGATAAAGATGACGACTTCGACTATGAAGGCCACTACACCGACTCCGAGTTCCCCAGATCAAGGATCTGAAGGGCCACACGGATCTCGGTCCAGGAAACACGCCAACATCACGGCTTTACCCGGAAAATACGGACTCGTAGTACATTCTTGAGCCCCTCCCTATGCAATCCAAGGGGATCTGATGGAAGAAGTTCCCTCACCCGCCAAGAAAGCCAGCGATGAACTTTATGCTGGTCTGGACATTCCAGATCAAGTGGTTGATTTCCACTTACGAAGAAGATCGTACAATCGGGGACACCGACATGACTCCGTCGGTGCACGAAGGATCTTGTGAAGTTTTGATAATAAACGAGGAACGTTTGTAACATCCCAAATTTTTAAATCATTTTGGCACGTTAATAATTTCCTAAACTGCATAATTTTAAAATCACAAAAAATTTATCATATGTTGCATCATGACATCATCATTGCATGCATTGTATTTAAATTAGAAAAATGATTTAAACTTTCCAAGCTTGCACCCCTTTGGTGGAAAAAATGGTATTTTGTTTAATTTATAATATTTTCTTAAAGACAATCCTAAGGGGAATTATTTGGAAATGTGTTAATAAATTTTGGAGAAACAAAATTATATTTCCTAAGTAATGTGGTGTTTAAAAAGGATATTTGAAAATAAAATTTGCAGTGGAAACCAGAAAAATTTAAAAGGAATTCTTTCCTCGGCCCAAGTTCTGGCCCACTTCTCTTTTTCCTTTTCTTTTTCTCCCCACTCCTCTCTTCTCCCCTCTGGTTGGGCCGCCAGTGCCGCGTCGGCCCAGTCCGCTGCAGCCATCTCCCATGCGTCGGCGTGAGCGTGGTTCCGCTGATAGGTGGGCCCGCCTCATCAGCCTCTTCTTCCTCCTTCTTCTCCCCTGCGTCGCCCTCTCTGTTTGCTAGTCACCACCGCTGTTTCTTCTCTCTTCCGAGAGCACGTTGGCTCTCATCCCCACGCATTGCTCGTCCCTATCGCCTCCTCCGGACCCCTCTTCTCTCCCTACCTTTCTTGTCTTGTCGCCGGCCTCCCAGTGACACCGTCGTGATGCCGTCACGCCACCGGTCGGAATTCGCGCCGGCATGGCCAACCCTATGCGTCGCGTTAAAATTCCCCGGGCGAAGCATGCCTATATAATGAGAACTGCTCCCCCATTGCCTCCGCTTCGCGCCGCCGCATTGCCATTCACACCGAGCCGGTGCGCCGTCATCCCCACTCCCCTGCGTTTTCCTCTTTCTCCCTCGTTCCGCCCCGGTTTTTCGTTCCATTCTCACCCTGGGCGTGGTCCGCAGGTTTTCGCGGAGGAGCTAGCGCCCGGAGGGAAGGAGCCATGAGGTCCGCGAGTGCCCCGGAGCCAGCGACTATGCTGTCGTCGCCACACCGCTAGGCCACCCTTTCCGCCCCGGTGAGCTCACCGAACGTTTCGCCCCACTCCATTGTTGCTTGCGGCCGAGGGAATCGAGTTTTGATCCCGTTTTTCGTCGGCGCCGTGGAATATCGTGAGATTCCGCCACCATGTCCAGTTGTGCCGCCGCCTGCGTGCATTTTCGACGCTGCCGGGACCACCATCGTGCTTGCCTCACCTCCCTCCGCATTTTGGGCCAACCCATTAGCCGTGGATGGATGCATCGTCGCGCCGCTGCCGCCGCCGCCACCACGCCGAGCCTCCCTTTTTTCTCCTTAGTCAAGGGAGGCGCCGACAGTGGGACCAGAGAGGGTCTCGCCACCACGCTTCGTCTTGGCTTTTTTATTTCCTTTTACAATTTCTATTTAAATCTTTATTTGGCATCCTAAATCATTTGCTAAAAATAACTAGTGCATGATAAAAATTCTGTAAAATTTGTACAAATACTTTAATCATTCCTGAACCCTAAGAAAAATATTTATTAGCATGCCATGCATGTAGCATTCATTTTTGGTTAAATAAATGGCATAAGGATTTCATCATTTCATGTGTACTAGGACCATTTTCATGGTATTTCTTTTAAATAAAAATGCATCAGAGGTTGCTGCATTTTCCATTTCTTAAAATAGCAAGACATTAAACATTGTTCTTATGATTGTTGTATTGCCCTGCGTATGCGTGTGCGCGTTTAGGAGGTCAAGGCCCCGCAGACCGGATCGACGACGTCCCCTTCGTTTTCCCCGAAACTGATCAAGGCAAGTCCCCTTTGGACATGTCGTGGAGCCATTTTCGGTTATTTAGAAAATGTTTACTAGACTTGAAAATGTGATGCTAGTTTCAAATGATAATCGTCATACTTATTAGACTTGGATATCATGCAGAATAGAAAAGGTAAGAGATATGGTAGGACTAAATCTAAGGCTAAAATATAAATTGCTCATATTTAGTTACTCCGTTGTGGTAGGATAAATGCTTAAAAATCTTTATGCGAAGTGATATAATCTTCTGTGTGAAATGAAAATGTTGTTGAGAAATGTTTGGGAGAAAAGGGATTTAAAGATAGTGCATCAAGGGTGGTGCTTAGTAGGAAAATGTTTTCCTCCTTTCCCCAAAAATCTTCCAACTAGGAAGAGATATTTTGTCGGTTGGTGCAGTACGGCACCGTTTTGAAAACTAGGCTAAAATATCGACTCTCTCCTAGTTTATGGATTGTTCCTATGATCCTACGAACTAAGTCATAACAGTACGACCTCGAGTCCCTGTATAGAACGGGCCCGGTCGTTGGCCCTCGTGGTTGGCGGTCTTGTGGCGAAACACCTCTGGTGCGTAGCCTCTCGAGGGTAAGGCATACCCACTCTGCAGAGTTAAAACTATAATGATAGCCGTGCTCGCGGTTACGAGCGTGCGAAGGGACTGTTCATATGGTAGTTCTTCATTTTAAAACCAGTTTTAGAAAAGGGTTTTAAAGCAAAGGATTTGAGATGAGTGAAGAATTTGAGAAAGTTTTCGTTTGAGTTAGGTGCCACCGGCTACATTCCGGATTGGGGATCGGCCTACCGGAAAATGTCGCGCGGAATGGACCTAACCGTTTTGAAAAAAGAAATGAGAAAGGATTTTGTTCTCGCTATGGCACTGAGGCCAAGTGGCGAGAACTGTTTGAGAAGAGCCCAAAGAAAATATTATGGTTCAATGTTTCCAAAATGCTCTGTCAAAACTAGGCTAATAAATGAATTTCAGTAAAACAGTCTAAGCTCTCCTTGTACTTAACCACATCTGCATCATTTCCGACTTGCGAGCACACTTTGTACTCACCCTCGTTTTTCTCCTCTCCCTTTTCAAAATTTCAACAGCTGGTCCGTCCGACTATGGCCCGCTGTCCAAGGAGGAGGACCCGGATTACGATGAGGAGGCGTTCTCCGAGAAAGACTATGAAGAATAGGGTTGCATGTTCCTACAGCCCTCGTGCTTGTGGAATAAATAAATTTCTAGATGTTGTAATAGGTTTGTATCGTTGTGTACTCTGTATTGCGGCCTGCGAGCCGTTGTTTGTGTTTGTATTGAGATAAATTCCCTCTTTGTAATAATTGAGAACGTTGGCAATGTACCATTTCTGTATAACTGTATGTAGTAGCCATGATCCTTGGGACTAGTACGTGTTTACGCAGGTGGAACCCGATCTTGTAAATCGGGTGCCGACAACGTTCTAGGACACCACTGGTGGCGACCCATCAAGATGAAAAATGACGCCACTAGGAAGACAAAGCCCGGCGCGCCATGGAAGAAGAGGCTCGGCACAAAGCTATGGAAAAAGACAAAGAAAGACACCTGACGTCAGAAGGAGTCCAAGGATCTTCATCTCTCTAAGGAAGAAGGAGCTTGATGTCACCCCTCAATTTTAACTTACCTTGAGGGACGACGATCCCGTTCACTAGCCCCTGGATCAGTACGCTAGCGCGGAAGACCACGTAGCCAATACAAGCATACCTCGATTAAGTAAAATCCTGAACATTACATCACAGAGTTACGCCCTTAGGCGAATTTAGTAAGGCGGCCCATACACGCCTTAAATTACAAAAGAATAGTTTCAGAGTTACAGCGGTCTCCAAAATATCTACCCGAAAGAATTCCTATCGACTACGGTCCATCAGCGACCGGAGCGACCCCTAAGACTCCTCGAGTCCACCATGGTCATGTCTGTCGTCCTCGTGACACTCGTAGGGATCATATTCGGCTCCATTGTCTAAAGAAGGTAAGTAGGCGAGGTCAGCGTCATCCAAACGCTGGGTAGTTAACACTTCCCTTAATGCATTTAGTGTAGAAGGCTTTATTTGGAGGAGAGGGTTATTTTATTTGCATAAAGCCAGGTTTATAAGACTTTTTGAAACAACCTAACCAGCATTAATTAGAACTTGTCTCTTTATATATATAAATCAGGGGTTTCCATCTTAACCATGCATCGCAAACTCAACTATTAGCCAAACACGACAACAACACACAAACCAACCAACCCTCGACCATAAACCCAACCGGCTTACTCAAACACCAAACCAACTTGTACTTTCCAGACTTTCTCCCGGTTGCCCCAACCATTCCTAGTTCTGCCATCCTTCCAGGATTTGGCAAATCTTGTTGTGGACCACACATGCCATGGCATGATCACCCCGGCCTAGTAGGGTTGGTAGCCCTCACTAGCCGACCGTCACCCTAGGGATGTGCGGCCATTATCACCCTCGGTGATGACCAATGCCGGTCCCCTATCGAGACTGGTCCCAGAGGGCCTCCGCAGAGCGCTCACTCCTGGCGATCCACGTCCCGTACTCCGCCCAATGGTCACACGTTGTGCTCGAACCATCCCGCAGATGGCAGCGCTCTCCGCTACGCGTGTTAATCCGCGCTCCTCCTGGGTAAGCCCTGGCTAAACGCAACACCAGGCATCTCGTGCCTTAACCATCCCTCCGGATGTCCAAGTCCAACTAGGGGGCAACTCACCAATCATTCTCTACTTCCACGGTCATCGACCACACCACACTTGGACTATCCCAACCAATCCGATCCACACAACCGACTCCCCACATGATCATATCCCAACCAATCCGACCAAACCAGACCGATTCCCCACATGATCATACCCCAAGCACAATCAGCCCAACATGCATCTACTAGCCCTAACTGTCATATGTCATGTCTTATTGAATGAGAATAATGATGACCGGTGAATATCGGTTCACCATTCCGCGGCGATTAGCTAGAAGATTTGTTAAGCCTAAGCCAGTCTAAGCAAGTTTTACCCATTAGGTAGGGTTAAAGTGGTTACCAGACTAAACATGGGCTATCAAGAACAATGACAATCAAGGCAGTCATTTAGGCTAGACAATTCAAGGCAGCCAGGTATAAATATAACATGATTAACAACTAGGCAGACTACTAAGCATGCATTTAATTAATAAACAAAATAGTTAACAGAAAACTGGGTAATGAACGTGCTAAATAGTGATGTTAATCCGCACTAGGGAAAGTCGCTGTCTCTCCCTAATACGGATCACATCTAAAGAGTAAGTGTTAACTCGCCTTGATCCGGTAGGTGACCCTCCTCGGAGTCCTCAAATCTCCCTTCGAGATCGCCTACGTCTAATCATACCAACAAACCAATAATTACTTACTAATGCGATGGAAAAACAAGATGCATGTACGATCTAGGTCAAACCCTCGGCATAAGTCCTAAGGTCGATTAGCGAACCTATGTTGCGCATGATATGCAATGCATGACATGGTACAATATTAAATAATAGTGTTAGTAGTATATAATAATCTACTAAACCCAAAATACGATTTGGTAGGATAAGGTCTCGAAGGGTGATTAGCGTTTCTCGGCAACATTAAATGACGAATATCGGAAATTCCACCTACGATCGGGTTAAAGCTTAACGGAGTTGACATAAAGCTAAGTGCTCCTAAAATAAACGAGAAAACCTAGGCTATAATTCTTTATTGACTAACTTTCCCAAAGTCAATTCTTGGATAAATTTTAAAAAAAGAAAAAAACTAGATATTTAGTAATTGTTTATTAATAACCCTTAGGTTTATGGTAAATCTAAAAAGCAATTTAAATTATTCCAGAATCATTAGGGTATTTATCGATCTAATATTTTCTAAAGGACAATTGATGTCTAAATTTTTATTTAGAAATAGTCAAATAATGCGTTAGAATCAATTTGGCTATTTTGATAAAGAGGGAACTACCATTAATACCAACAGCGCAAAATTTCACATAACAGTGGCTGCCTTTTATATTTTTATAAATTCAGAAATGGCATCTAGTATTTATCTAAATTTTATAGAATTTGTTGGGAGTCTTTAGCTATTTTTAATAATCCAAAAGCTAGTGGATTTATCTAAATAACCAATCACTGGAAAAATAGTTAAAATCCTCTCGGGCCGAGCCAACTCACGAGCGGCCCACGCAGTGAATTCGGCCCACGGACCGCTTCACGCGCAGCGCGCCAGTGCGCCAGCGACCGAACGTCAAGGGCAGATTCTCCGGTGGCGCCAACGCGGGAAGGAAGCATCCACGACGCTGGGCGCCTCCACTAATCAGATAAGTGGGAACCGGGCCCGCATGTCAGCGTCTCCCATCTAATCTCACGCGGAGCGCTTCCTGACAGAGAGGGCCCGCGTGTAAGCGACAGTGTGTGATCGGCTCGGCGCGAATCTCCACGCGGATCGGACGGTCACGGCTTATCTCCTACCTCCAACTGGCGACGTGGCCGAAACGTGGTGGGGAGCAATGCGGCGGCGCTACTGGGCTCCCCCGAACGAGTGTGTGCGTGTCCTAGCTTCCAAGGTGACCTATGGCTCTAATGACGTCCACGTCGAGGCCGAGGACGGCTGGACGCGACGATGTGGCTGCAGCAACAGACCGAAAGCTCGCCGGAGCCAACCAAGCCGTAGGATATGATGTCTGCCACCTTGAAGTCGTTGTACGTCTTGTGCGAACCCGTGTACTGGACTCCGGTTGCTTCCTTCACAGCTCACGTCAAGCCGCCCGACAAGTCTGACTTGGCCTCAGACCCGCCGCCGCTTGGAACTGAAGTTGCCAACTGTAGCTCCGTGTCTCCCCCTGCAATAGTACTTCCTCTCACCTCGTACAGATGAGACGTCGACCTCTCTCCAATCATCACAGTATCCCCATCCTTCATGATATTAATAGTCTTCCCATCTTCCCCAGATTGGAACACCATCCCATCTTCATGTAAGGTACCAAGCGAAATTAGATTCCTCGTAAGCCCTGGTACATGCTTCACACCTTGAAGTACATGCTCCACTCCGTCGTGCATCTTGATCTTAATATCACCCATACCGATAACACTGTAACCCGTGCCATCACCCACATAGGTGAAACAAAAATCACCGGCCTCGTATGAAGAGAACCACTCCACCTTGTGTGTCACATGATGAGAGCTTACAGAATCTAACACCCATGCTTCAATGGACTGAGTATCTAATACCGAGAGCAACTCCGAATTGCTTTCCAAGTCACTGGCCTTTGCCAAGTTTGCACTTTCTTCTTCCTTTGCTGTACAGTCCCGCTTCACATGTCCCCACTCACCACACCTGAAACACCGCACTGCTCTGCCCTTCCGATGGTTCTTCTTCCTAGTCTTTTTACCTCCACCTTGATCACCCCTGACTAGCAAAGCATGAGGCTGAGGTTCTTTCTCACTTTTCTTCTTCCTCATCTCATGAGACAGTAAAGTCGCCGTGATATCCTCAGTGTTATTGCTATTCTTGCCATACGTCAGCGTCGTAACCAAGTGCTCGTAGGACAAAGGCAACGAACACAACAGAATTATGACCTTGTCTTCATCATCAATCTTCACATCTAGTTGGCCTAGATCAGTGACCAATTGATTGAAAACATCAACGTGCTCCTTCAGATCTGCCCCTTCTTGCATCTTAAGCCTATATAATTTCTGCTTGAGATACAACTTACTGGTCAGAGTCTTGGACATGAATTGACTGGACAGCTTGGTCCAAATCTCCCTTGGTGTTGTCAACTCCATGACATGGTACATGACCTGATCTGAGAGACACAGCCGTGTGGTAGCGGTTGCCTGCAACTTCATCTCCTCTCAGTCGTCGTCTCCTACCTTTCCTGGCTTGGTCTCTCTAAGAGCCGTCACGATTCCCTGCTGTACTAGCAGATCCTAGACCCTCATCTGCCACAAGCCAAAGTTGCCAGAACCGTCGAACTTCACCAAGCCGAAATTGGTCCCCGTCGGCTTCATCCTGCCTACCTGTGATTCCACCTGCGCCAACTGCTTGATCTTCTCATCACTGTCGCCAGGTTTACTATCAATCCTGTCCGTCATCTCGGACAGATCACCAACACCCTCCTAGAACGCCTCCTTTCGGAACCCGCACGTCTTTCTCTGACGACTGCCTCCTTCGAAAAACCGCGCTAAAAAAACTCGATGTTGATTTGTGCAAATCTGAGTTTCTCTCTCTGAAAAGCCCTCTTTTGCCTCTTAGATTTGTTGGGTTTGGCTCTCCTTTGGACCCCTTTTATAGTGGTGAGCATGCCCAATTTTCATCATGAAAATCTAGTCTAATTAGAAATTCTTTTTCTATTCAAAATCAGGCTCCCAATTCCTTTTTCCAGCAACGTGGAATAATTCTCGTCGGACTCGAAATCCTATCCAGCCAAGAATTGTTTCAACACGTAGCCAACTTACATTGATATTTTCTTGAATATGCTACACGTGCCTCAACAATGGGACCCACGTGGGACCCATCCTTGGCACAAGCAATAGCTCCTGCATCCAGCATCTTGCCGTAGTACTGCCGATCAAGTGCGTCGGAGCCCGGAGCCACTGAGGATATCCCTGGACCGCCGAAAAAATTCCCTGGAAAAAAAATTTTCTCCACCTCTAGATCCAATATGTGAGTCCTCGAGCACGCCTCCTAGCGCGCCACCGCACGCTCTCCGCGTACGGCAACATGCCGCACCCTGGCCGAACGTCCACGACGCGGTAATCGCTAGCAGGGCCGGCCCTGAGGGGGGGCAGGGTGGGCGGCCGCCCTGGGCCCCTAAAGTCATGGGCCCCCCAGATATGCAAGTATGCTATAGGCTTGGGCTTTGGCTCAGTCGCGAGTCTGCGGACCAGAGCCCATTTTGAAGTTAAATATTTTTTGTTTTGGTTGATATGTCGATCTTGAAAAGTGTTGCATTAAATTTGAAGGCACTTTCTCTCATGATGGTTCATCTGATATTGAGATACACGATCTTATTTCTGAATTAAAGATTTTGAAATTCACTTTGCCAAATGGCGTATTGTCTGCTATGGAGATTTTTGAGCATGTCAGAGATAAAGATTGTTATTCTAGTGTCTTCATTGCTTATCAAATCTTATTTACTGTGCCTGTAACTGTTGCATCGACTGAAAGAAACTTTTCAAAATTAAAATTATTGAAGAACTATTTGATATCAACAATGACGCAAGAAAGGTTAAATGATTTGGCAACTTTATGCATCGAGAAGAAGTTATTGGACGAGACAATAGAATAATCGATAACTTTGTATCACAAACTGTTAGAAGAAATTTTTTAATATAATGTCAAGTGCCAAGTGTTTATGATTACAATTTACATTTGTCATTTCATAAGCTTTAAAGTGTTCTATAGAAGTAATTTTTGTGCATCGAATATTAATTTCTTTAATGATGTGTGTTTAAAAGACTATATATACATACATATATATATAGACATATATGAGGAGGTGGATGGGGCCTCCATGTAAGTTTTCGCCACGGCCCCCCAAAATGCCAGGACCGGCCCTGACCGCTAGCAGTGCCGTGACGCCGCCTCTTATGCAACATCGGTCGAATCGCTCTCCGCGACGCTTCCTCCGCTCCGATCTATCCGTCCGTCTCGCCACGTCTGGTGGCCGGTCTGATCGCGAGCATCGAAGCCCCTGTCTTTGATAGCCGCGTTGTCGATCCAATCATCACGTCTGGTCGATCCTTGCCAACAGCAGTCCATCGAACGGTCCAGGCCACCCGTCGGAGTGTTCGACTCCACCGATCGGTTCGTCGATCGCCGACATGCTCCACCTTGCGCAGAATCTAGCGTTTTCCTTCGGCACACGCGTGTATGCATAATCCTCGTGCCTCCTCCAAGATCATCCACATCGGCGAACCTCTGCTCTGATACCACTTGTTGAAAAACAGGACGTCGATACTAGCTCTGAAACGACACCGGAGGCACGATATTTGGTAACGCAGTTCACCTCTCAGGCTATATCTGCGGGGCAATGATTATGGGTGTGCTCCTCCCCAACAACGCAGCCGACCGCCGTGGGTTGCGGCCACAAGCCGGCCACGACCTCCTGCGAGCCTAAGCCGCTACATAGTCGTTCCTTGGTTACACTAGGGGGTGCCCTCCTTTATATAGTGGAGGCCAGGCAAGAGTCCGACTACAACTCTAAACCAACCCTGCCTATTACAACACAGAGTCTTTGTAACCTACTCGTACACATATTCGACATCAACTTCTAACATAGGTGATGGCAACGGCGCAATCATGATGGCCGACGCTGCACGGAAACGACCAGTGCTGCGCAAGGCGGCCAGGCAGAGCTAGCAACGGCGCAGTGAGGTGACTGTTGAGCGGCAACGGTCCACGGGCAGGGAGGGAGAGAGAGAAACAGAGAGAAGGAGAGAGATAGATGCTGCCAATGAGGCCCACATGTCAGGCAAGCTCAATTTCAAACGAATTTCGGATTTGGGCAAAATTTGGAAAAACTTCCCAATTTGGGATGTTACACTCGACGTGGACTTGAGGTGGCAATGAAGGAAACCTTGGCCATGATGCGGGGTATAGAATCCGCTAGGGCAAGCGTGTTAGTCCGAGTCCGCCTCCAGCACGCTCTCATTCCCGAAAGACCTACCGGACTCCGTTTGGAGCCAACTAACCGTATCCTGCAGAGTTTCAAAACATGTTGTCCAGCAGTTTCAAACCACGGGAGCAGCCATGGCGAAACAATTAAACCGAGTGGCTAAGGACCTTGGTGCCATCCGGGATTACTCACGCCGAAGCCAATCTAGTCATCCAGACACAGATAACAGACAGCGTGGTGCAGCTTCTACTCACACTCCTCATCGTCGGGAGTGTCAAGACAATTCTGATTGGCGTATTGTATTTGTACCATGTCCATGTGAGTCACCCCGCGAGCCTTGAATGGACTTGAACCGTTAGGAGTATGGCCAAGGCATTGAAGCTGAAAGCTCTCCTCGGCGGGATCGTGGCTGAGTCTTTGATCGGCAATGAACTCTTTAGCCTAGCTAGAGCCGGTTAATGGGGATATATATCGCAGGGACTTGCCCGTCGAGACGAACCATTTGGCCAAGCCTACAGGTTGCCCAGCATTCTCCAGAGATATGCGCGATGTGGTTTGGCCAAACATGTTCAAGCCCATGCACATTGAGAGGTTCAACGGGACGCAAAATCCCACCAAATTTCTCTGTGTTTATGCCACCACCATCTTGGCTGCTGGTGGTGATGAGTTTGTAATGGCGAACTATCTCTCATGGTCCTAGAAGGACCTGCCTGCACCTGGTTGTTGAACCAACCTGAGGGCTCGATTCAAGACTGGGAGCAACTTTGTTGTAATACTCCGGCCCAATCTGTTGTGAGGCCCATATGGATGTGATGGTGGGATTAGTCCCATATTGCTAGTTGAGAAAGAGTTGTAGTAGTTGTAGTAGCATATAATCCCCGGGTTAACCCTTTTGGACGAAGCGAGTTCGAAAAGTCTAAGTGGGTGCTATGCATGCGTGGGCCAGCCCCGTAGGTGGGCTAGGCTCTATGCGATTTTAGACCAGGGTGTTACAGATGGTATCAGAGCATCAACCCTCGCTGTGCGGTAGATCGTGTGGGCTTAGTTGCGCGAGCATATTGCGCATAGTTTGTATGGGCCCATAGTGGTCACACGACATGGCATATGTGTCGGCACAAGACGCACGTCCGTATACTGAGGGGGATCCTGGATGTTGAGAAAGAGTTGTAGTACATATAATGCCTGTTTGAGCCAAACATAGCACCCCGATTAACCCTTTTAGATGAAGCGAGATCGAAAAATCTAAGTGGGTGCTATGCATGCGTGGGCCAGCCCCGTAGGTGGGCTAGACTCTAAGCGATTCTGGGCCAGGATGTTACAGATGGTATCAGAGCATCAACCCTCGCTACGCGGCAGATCGTGTGGGCTTAGTTGTGCGAGCATATTGCGCATAGTTTGTGTGGGCTCAGAGTGGTCACACGGCATGGCATATGTGTCGGCACTACACGCACGGCCGTATAACGAGGGGGATCCAGAACATTTGCCGCTTAGGCGGTGTGCTGACCAGGACGCCAGCCCATTAAGGGTGGGTGAGTATAATACTCTGGCCCGATCTGTTGTGAGGCCCATGTGGTCCATGTGAATGTGATGGTGGGATTAGTCCCATATTACTAGTTGAGAAAGAGTTCTAGTAGCATATAATGCATGTTGGAGCCAAACATAGCACCCTGAGTTAAGCCTATTGGACGAAGCGAGGCGGAAAAGTCTAAGTGGGTGCTATGTATGTGTGGGCCAGCCCCGTAGGTGGGCTAGGCTCTAAGCAATTTTGGGTCAGGGTGTTACATTTGTGGCTCCTTGAGGAACAATTTCCAAGGATGCGTACCAGTCGAGATGGCCGAACGACCTGGAGCTATGTTGACACCAGAAAATGGTTTTGCAGAAGATGCTGAAGTTAGAAGGATTCAAAACTACAAAAGCATCAATCGGTTATCAGCACCTGAATCGGTATCGGCATCGGCATCGGGTTGTTAAAGACGTTTTGGCAACAGCAGCTGTAATCGTGCGTTATAGTTTAGTTTTCTTTTATAACAAGTTTCCTTAGATATCTGTAAGCTGATTTCATATCGGCATGAGATTTGCTTAGTATAAAAGGGCCCCTTGAGGGCGTGTAAACAACCCATACAATAAAAATTGTCTTTCTTCAGTTTTCCTTAGTTTTCTTGTAGTTCTCTCGAATTCGCTCAGTTCTGCCGTAAAGATTCGAATTGCGAAGGCAGTTGTCTCGGCGTAAGTCGATCCTTCGTTCGTATTTACTACAAGCTATAATGTCTCAGTGCAAATTGATCTAAAGTTCGCACTTACATCTCAAATACTACTACCTCGAAGTGAATTGAACCAGGATTTGTGCTTACCCATCGAGATTGTCGATCTATTCCGATAGATCGTTATCTCGCTTCAGTATAAGTATATTGGATAGTTTTTTGTTCTGTAGGTTTAGGCTATATTTTTGCCTTGTCGGGTTCTTCAACAGCCGACAGGATTATTTGCCAACCATGCATACGTTGGCATTATATCAGTCAATAAGCTGATATTAGGCTAATTCAGCAATACGCCGATTAGGAGTTTTACCATCTCCTTGTCAATTTTCAGGTCAAATTGACTGGCACGCTAGGAAGCTTTTTTGGTGCCGTCCAGGGGAGAGATCCTCAGCCAACATGTGTTGTTACATGCTTCACCAACTTTTTGGGTCAACACACTTTTTGGCACACCCAGTGGGACACAAATCAACATGTCAACTTTTGCTACGGCGGCAGCAGCCGCTGAGAAGCAAAGGAAGAATAAAAGCACCGCTCAGGAAGCAAATGAGCTTGTCGGTGAAGTTGCACAACTGGTGACTTATCAAGAACTGTCCAACGAACAGAGGCAGGCTATGGAGAATGAGCTTAGTAGGATCAACGAAGAAAATCGGCATAATTACATGGCAACTTTTTCCAAGACAAGGCAAGGTATTAGACGTGCTGATGTCTCGATACCCAGAGTGTCAGCAACCGTGTCTTATGATGAGGAAGCCACTACGAACTACAACGTTGTTTATTCTAAGATGTCAGAGGAAATCCATAGCTCTGTGTATCATTCAATGCTGGACCAATCGTCGGCTTTGTCGAAGATCCTGAAAGATAGTGCCAAGGATGCAGCTAAAGAAATTATACTCGACATCAGTAAAGCACGATCTGATGGTATCTAAAAAGGCAACTGGTCTAATCCGATGGCACAAGCAATGCATTTGACTGAGAAGTTCCTCGACGCCTACCAGTAGCAGAATCCTTATCAAGGTTCAACTCAGGTGTAACACCCTGGCCCAAAATCGCTTAGAGCCTAGCCCACCTACGGGGCTGGCCCACGCATGCATAGCACCCACTTAGATTTTTCGGCCTCGCTTCGTCCAAAAGGGTTAACCTGGGGTGCTATGTTTGGCTCCAATAGGCATTATATACTACTACAACTATTTCTCAACAGAACGCTCCACCCCAAAGTGCAAGACTGCCGGTGCCCTGCGTGGCACTGTGCATCGTCATCGACATCGAGTGAAGATGTGCGGCCAACATCGCGTAAAACGGCGCCCCAACCTTAGCGGAGTCACATTCCGCTAAGGGGAAATCCACCCCAACTCGTCCGCGGTCAAAAACAATGAAGTCTGAACGATGATACACAAAATAACAAGTTTTCCATAGCGAAAACACGTTCCGCTAGGGAGAATCGTCCCCAGCCTCCGTTTGTCAAGTTGCCTTAGCGGAATCACATTCCGTTCGGGGAAACCGAAGTCCGACCGCTGACAACTCCTTTGACGATCACGAGAGCCATCCAGCGACCTTCTGCAGCCACTCCGTAAACACCGGCGGAAATGACTGTTACATCGACCTTGATGGGATTCTGTCCCGTTCCAATGAACAAACACAAACCCGAAGGCGAAGGCGAACAAATCCCTGAAGGCTAACGGCATCGTGGATATCCCAATTCCACGGTACCAAGATACCTCTCTGTTCCAACACAACCCCGAAGGCGAACAAATCCCTAAAGGCCAACGGCGTCGTGGAAATCCCAATTCCACGGTACCGGCGTACATCCCGTTTCAACAAGCACCGCCTGAAAGGTGAACAAGACCCTAGAGGCCAACGGTATCGTGGAGATCCCAATTCCACGGTAACGATCTACATGTCGTTTCGACAAACACCGCCCGAAGGTGAACAAGGCCCTGAAGGCAGCGATATCGTGGAGATCCCATTTCCACGGTATCACATACACTCCGTTCGACAAACAAGACCCTGGAGACCAACGGTATCGTGGAGATCCCAATTCCATGGTACTGATCTACATGTCGTTTCAACAAACGCCGCCCCAAAGGTGAACAAGACCTTGGAGGCCGACGGCGTCGTGGAAATCCCAATTCCACGATGCCGATCTACATATCATCCCAACAAAAACCGCCTGAAGGTGAACAAGACCCTGAAGACCAGCGGTATCGTGGAGATCCTAGCTCCACGGTACTGACATACACTCCGTCTCGATAAACACAAGTATGAAGGTGAACAAGACCCTAAAGGCTAATTGTATCGTGGAGACCACGGTACCGACTTACACTTCGCTCCAATAAATATCAAGACGATGGTGATCAAGACCGTCAACGCCTACATCAAACCTCGGACACGCCGGAACATCGCTGATGACGCCAACAAGCCGTCTACTTCCAACTCTACGTCAAGTGCAAGCCGTACGTGCATAACCAAGATTCAACTACATCAACGTGAAGCCTGAAGATACAAATTCAAGCGACACGGATGGGCATAGCCATACAACAGCTGTGCTAGGCACTGCGTGGGCCGTGTGACCCCACGTATCCTGCCGTCGCTAAACTACACCCTACATCCATCCGCAGCACGGTGAAGCACAAGACAAGGGGAAGAAGAAGACAACCTCGCGACTTAATCGAAAGTGTTCCCCGCGTCCCCGTGCGGATGTAATTAACTGAGTAGCCTTCCGAGGCATTAGGATCCAGAACATCACAATAGATGGCCAGCTAGCATGGCTACGGAGCGCAATCTCAACAAGAACTTGTATTTTATTGAGATCATGAAATAGCAACGTTCTTGTCCCCTTCTTTTGTGTGTTTTTGATAAATGCACTGGCACGCCCGCAAAAAACGGTGAATTTGTGTGCGTCGCAGAGCTCGATCTCAAGTCTAACACTAAACTCGGCTGATTCGAGCTGAAACAAAGATTGAGCCTTTTATTTTATATGTCTTTTATCTGTAACAGTTAAATGTCATCATAGATACGTTCAGAGTTGAGCACACGGTGCAATCTAATAAATGGATGGTCTTTGTGCAATAGGTGTGATTTGGTTAAATAATGCCCGTTGTTTGCCCTATTGTACAATGTGTTGAGCGCCATATAACAAAGACACTCCCAATGTATGATGTCAATCATTTTTATAGTCGACACGGATGGATTGGTGAGGTAGGAGATTATTAATGAGAGAGAGCAAGATGACTCACAGCGGTCCCTATCCTATTTTTTTAAAAAAGAAGCAAGAAACTTTTACTAGGAGCATCACGTTGTTTATACGAAGATTTATAAATAGGAGAAAAAGGTATTTGCAAATTCCTTGCTATTTAAGTATCCATTTTACTGTTGAGAGTTTTTTTATTAATTTTGTCCTATGAATTTATTTTAAGACTGCAGCGGGCCTTGGCCCGGGCCCTTTTGCATTAATAGCCGGTCCCGACTCCCGACTCCCTCTCCTGAATCCTCCTGCTCGTCCTCGTCCTCCATCTGTGGCCATCGACACAGCACCTGCACCGCACCCCCACCCCCCACTCCCTCTCCTCCTGCCACTACCACCGCGCGCCGGCGGCTCGTCGGGGTCAGACCTCCTCGTCCTCGTCCTCCTCCCCCTCCTCCTCCTCCTCCTATGCGCTGCCGCTCGCTTTCCTCGTCCCTAGAGATGGCGGATCCCGCCGAGGAGCGATCCTGAGATCATGGAGCGCACGAGTGAGGTACCATTCATCCACTCACCACATTTTTAAGTGGTACAATCGAGATAGAGATATTGTTACTGCTGTAAAATTCAAACACAAAGCATTTCTCCTCTTTGAGTTGAGTTGGTTTGTTCAATTTTCTTTTCTTTTTTGCGCTATCTCCAAGCTAATCAAGTGTGATATGCTCTGGGTTATTAGCTATGCTAGTTATTCCATCCCATCTTGGCTCAAACATAAATTATCCCTACGGCCACATGATCACGCGAAAGTTGCCGTATTTTCTGGAACACGGCGACATTTTCAAGGTCAAAAACCATATATTATGCTGCAACCACATGCTGATTTAGCATCGTGAAGCTTCGTTGACAAGTGGGGTTTTTATTCTAATCAGTAAATACATCTTTGCTTAAGTAAACTTGAGCTTTAACCTGTAACCGTTGAAATTTTATTTTGTTGTTACAATGTTGGTGGTAGCAATGTGGTCGTTGCGCTGCATCGGATCCAAGTTAATCCTAGTACTACTGTGTGCTGGAGTTTGTAATTGTATCTTAACATTTAGTTTACATACCTCAACACACACACCAGCACTTAATATTACGTGTGAATTTTAATTATCTATATCTTTCATCCAGGGATTGGATCCTTGGGAAAGAAGAGTTGAACCTGGGTTACGTTTTAAGTAACTGGTAAGTAATGTTCCTTTATCTTCATTGAAATTTCCAGCGTGATGTAGGTAAAACAGAGCTTACAAAATCACAAGCATTTGTCTCAACTGCAATAACATTTTTGCACGGCTCAACGCATAAGCTGAACTAGTCAGTACTTAGCAGTAACTAGTTTAAGTAAGCGAAAAGCTCTTGGATTCAGTTTTTTTCATGATGCTCCCATTAGGGGACCAAGTTTTTTTAATGTGTATGCTGTTCTCTTTTGTACTCCATTACTTTGCAGTTGAATGTATTATATCATTTTAAGGGATTAACGAATTCAGTTGTACTGTTCTATTGTTTTCTCAGTTTGGTGTGAACAGGTTTTATACACCCAAAAGGGCTGGCCACACCCTCAATGGAAGTTCTAATAGGCAGAATTCAGTTGTACTGTTCTATTGTTTTCTCAGTTTGGTGGGAACAGTCTTTGTACACCCAAAAGAGCTGGTCACACCCCAATGGAAGTTCTAATAGACGATGAAGTGTCTAGTAATGTCATCAATAGGCATACATCGCCTGGTATTGTAGGAAGGCTTATGGGCCTTGACCCAATGCCATCATTTGGAGTCCATAGCCGAAGTACATGTAATGGGAACCATTCACAGCACATGTCACCAGGGAGTTGTATTGGTAAATATGCTTTCTCTGGAGATGTTCTCCGCAGGGGAAGCACCGATGAGATGCCAGAATTCAAAGATGTTTTTGAAGTTATGGAGGCCACAAGAAAGAAAAATCAAAGTCCAAAAACTAGAAACAGTAGCAATTGTTCTGGACTTGGCAAGGTTAACAGCACTGATCTTAATTTTTTAAGGCAGAAATTTATGGATGCAAAACGTCTTTCTACTGATGAATCCTCTCAGAGATCAAAAGAGTTCAATAATGCGCTTGAGGCATTGGTATCAAATAAAAATCTTTTGCTAGAGTTTCTTCAAGAATCCAACAATACTGTCACGAATGAACTGTCTGATCTCATTTGTTCTCCATCATCTGGTGTAAACCGCATCACAGTATTAAGACCATCCAGAAGAAATAAGTTCACTGATGTAGATGTTATCTATCCGCCTGAGGAAGATAGAGAATGGTGTTTCCACACACACAAGGAGGTGAAACATTCCCAAAGAGAGCCTTACAATAATAAGTTTTCTGGTCAACCTCCCAAAGAAGACATTGGTTTGTTCAGGCAAAAATTGTCTAGGCCAATCTACAGGGATTGCAATTGCAACGGCAATCACATTTCTCCCACTCGAATTATTGTTTTGAAACCATGCCTTGAGATAACTCAGAACATGGAAGGAGCATTTCCACTAACTCATAATATGTTCCACTCATGTTACAAAAGGACCAAAGAATGCCTACATGATATTCGTAGGCCATCTGCAGAAGAATCCATGCCACAGATGTCCACAGGAGATTCTGATGTGTTAGGCTATAGAGGAAATGGGCCAAGAGAAATCGCTCAAGAGGTTACATCAAAAATGAAGAGAGCTGTCAAGCGAGGCATAAGTGGAAAGGAGACACTGAATCCAGATCCCGGGATGTTCAACCAGGCTGACCAGGTGTCTGTATTGTCATCCATGGCAAAGCTAAAGTGTTCAGAAGCATTTCAGAGATCTTCTGTACTTTTTGCTGCTTCGAATGCATCTCGTTCTGGTTCTTCACCAACATATTCAACTAGGAAATCCATTAGGAAGGAAGCAATAAGACGCCTCTCTGACAGATGGAAGATGAACCAGCAAAATGAACATCCACCAGAAGATGCTTGTGCATTCAGCACACTAGGGGACATGCTTGCTCTCTCTGATATAGAGGTATCAAAATTCACTTCAGGGTCAGCACCTTACCGGAAATGCCCAAAGGGAGAATTGCATAGAGATGGGATGCCGGGATCATGCAGTTATCCTCTTGGTATCAGCAGCAATGATGGTTGGAAAGATGAGAGTGTATGTAATTTAACAATGTTGAAGTCTGTTTCTTCTTTATCCATCAACCGAGGGATTCCAAAGTTGAGCAGCAAAGAAAGTTGTAAGCAGAGTGAATTTTCTATGGCCAACGATATCATTAGAGTAGGAGCTGATAATTCTGACGGTGCACATCACAGCAGATCTAGGAGATCAGTGTTTAAAAGCTCAACATTCCACTGTGATGGAAGTGATGTGCCATATCAGGATGAAGCAGAAAGTGTGGTGAAGGAACATGAGATACATGTGAATTTTGAAGAACCAACTTGCAATGTTACTGTCCCAGCGTTATCTGAAGCTGGTGAAAAACTTGTACAGACTGCAAATTCTAACCATAAGTTAGGTTCTGAATATTGTTTAGATGCCTGTTCTGCAGCTCAAGAAAGGATAGATGAGGTTCAGGCGTCATCTGCACAGAACAATATCATGGAACAAGAGCCGACGTCAGCATTCGATGATCTTGTTGGTCCTAGTTTCTCTGACTCTGCAACACATGTACGCTATCTTTATTCTAGAATATTCTTCTAATCATGGTTAAATCATTCATTGTATATATATGAATCCACGAAGTACAATTTATCACATAATCTTGTTGCCTCCCTTTTTTTTGGTGGTCTGTTGTACCTGATTGATTGGTGTACGCAATGCTAATCTAGTACACTCCTCTTGATCAACTCAGGTTGAGGGGAATGCGTATGATCAATGTGAGGATGATCAATCCCCATCCAGTTCTCTGGGAGAATTGGTATCCCATGTGAGCTCCAATGAAGATGACCAGGGGAGTCCAGTGTCTGTTCTCGAATCTTCCTTGGATGCAGAAGGCTCTTATTCAGGAGGTTTTGAGAGAATAAGTGCAGACCTTCAAGGCAAGTGGACCAATATATCAAGTGCCAATTCATTTTTTTGCCACTTTTCCGATTGCTGATTTTGATTTACTCTGGCTGTTATAGAGCTCAGGACGCAACTTCGGCTACTCAAGATGGAGGCCACTGATGATGTGCATGAAATTGAGCCTGTTTTACTTAGTGATGATGAAACTGCTGCAAGTTGTGAACCACTTAGTGAAATTGGGCTGACATCCTGTACCTTTTGGGATGAAGATGAAAGGGATTTTTCCTATGTGGTTGACATGCTCACCTGTCTAGGTGTTCAGAGTGCTAAGCAGGATCACCTGCTTGATGCATGCTGTCTATCAGAATTTCCAGCAGGCAGTGATGTGTACAGTATTCTTGAAAAGAAGTACAGCAAGCTCATTCTGTGGCCACATGCTGAGAGGAGGCTCCTTTTTGATCTGATAAATGGTGCCCTTGTGGATATAATCACTTTTTTGGCACATTCTGGCAACCAGGGTTTGGTGAAGAAGTTCCAGCTGAAATGGGGCAAGGAAGGGCTTGTGGAAGAGGTGTGGGAAAGAGTGTACAGGCAACGGCAAGAAGCAGGATGCTTCCAGGAGGAAAAATTGATGGGTGTAGGGTGGTTGGATTGTGAAGATGTCACTGATGAGATTGCGAGAGAGATCGCGGGTATGCTGGATGAGGATCTCCTGGAAGAAGTTATAGCTGATCTGTGAATCTCTATTATGTAGCATCATCTTTCAACGTGCAGCTATTGGAAATATCAAGTATATGAAGGTGGCGCTGCCTAGTGAACGGCATGCTAAATTGCTAACCTATAGTATTATTGATAGTACGAGGTTTATGTCTTGTGAGATCAGATACTCCGACACTATTACTCTGATTCATATCTGCTTCTTTAAGGAATTATTACGGAAAGCAAAATAAAATTATGGAGCTTGTTCGTGAACCGTATAATGTACTAGTACTAGTCTGTTTCTTAGGCCCGCCCATGCAGTGGCTGCTGTGGTCAGTCCGTCAGTGTAACAATCCATTCATGGTGATTAATTAGTGGTGAGGAATGTAATTATATAAATGCAAGATCTGCTGCCGACTGAAATGATCTGCTCTTGACTTGTGATTTCCTTTTTGAATTTTGGGAGCAATTTGCGCATAGGAGCATTTGGATTGCTGGTTACAGGATTGATGCATGAGCTGGTGCATGAGACGAGACATGCCACTGCATGAGCTATTGATAGCATCCTGGCCATCCGGGAAGGAAGGAGGTCCATGGTCCTGTCCAGCTCTGCGCTTCTTCGATGACAATCTAGGAAGGAACGCAGCAACACTGGCCCTAGGTAAGAGAGGGAGGCGAGAAGATGCCCAAGCGAGGGAGCAACACGCACTAGTGGCCCACTACTCGCCGCCTCAACGATGAGCAACAGCTCCTCTATTTCACCCCCATAGAACATTGTTTATGTCTCATAAATAGTGGCATAAATAGTGTTTTATGGGGTGGGATAGAAGGTCTGTTGGAGATGCTCTGATAGGAGAAGAAAGAGAGGAGTGTGATACAGAGAATCAAAGGGGTTGTTAAGGAGAACGAAGGGATAGATGACAACTCGTAAAAAAACTCCAGCATTTCAGACTCTTTATTACTTGTCCTCTGCAACTCGATTTTCATATAACAACCCCCTATATTCAGTGCTAGTGGAAATTTATCCTCCTAAGACCGTTTTCGCACCCACATGCACGCCACATCAGCGCCATCTAGGGACACCGCTGGCGGTATCGTAGGTGAGGGTGGCGGACCAGCAGCGCGGTGGTTGCGTCGAGGCCAGGCATAGTCGAACGACCAATCAAAGGGTAGCGCGTGGGGATTGAAGCAAGCAGTGCAAGTGGTGCCGAGCACGGAAGCTGCCGACAACGAGGGTTACCGACAATGGCGACAGGGCTGGAGAATGAAGGAGAAGAAACATTAAGTACAGCTGCTCCACCCCGCTATTCTCAATGCTACCCCACTGTAACACCCCGGTTCCTCGAGAACCCAGAATGCTACTAACTCTCCAAAATCTATAAAATTTCGACAGTATCTCCTTTGTTTATATGAGCATCCATGACAGGCACTTATATCAAGAGAATATATAACCGTTTCCAATCAGCCACTAACCATAAAAGGAATTACAAAAAAACTATAACTTTCGATTATACAAGACGATCAACTACTAAGTAAATTTCATAATTTCACTAATTATGATGTGAGAGGTAGTGAGTGCTCAAATCCAGGTTCTATTTTTCTATCCCCATGCATGATTGACATCACCTGTACCTAAAAATCAAATAAAAGTAAGAGTGAGTATTCAACAATACTCAGTAAGTATATGTATAAACAGAGAGAATGACAAAACATCAATCATAAATCCGTACTCAAAATAACCTCCGATCCAAAACCTCAAACAAACCACTTTTTCATCCATTCGATGCAATGCAATGCACATGCGTCTGTATTGTGAGCTCATACTGGTATAGCTAGGTACGCACCCATCGATGCCACACCTTACCCGTCCTTTTCAGGCGAGGACCAATTACTCCACTCCCGTGGAGTGCCTACCAAGTAGGACTTCAGAGCACACCGGACTAGTCACTTTTAACTTTCTCACCGACCTTATCGGACTAGTCAAAAATGACTTTCTCACCGACCTGGCTCACATGCATATGATGCAATAATGCCTCTTCTATGTCATACAACTATCATAAACCTTCATCATTTAACTATAAATAGCAAAATATTCAGATTGCATCAAAATACTATAAACCCATCTTCCAACCATAAAATAAGAGCAATCACAAAGCAATCGGACCACATAGTTATATAGCGTCAAACAAACATGTGTTTAACATATACTTGCCTTAGTTACCGAACAATGTCGAGTGATGCTGTGGCGACACCGATTCCAACCCCGAAGCAACTCCACCTACATAAGCACCAACCACTCAATAAACATACAACCATATCTATCAAACGACAACTAATCCTATCCATCGATCATCTAGTCTCGTCTTCATCTAAGCCTTATTAGCCTCTCCTAAACCTTCATCCCGCCATAACCCAGAACCGGTTCGGGCAGCGGTATTATTTTGGGCCTAACTCCCGAACCGTTTGGCCAAAACTCGCATTTTTGGACTCTATGGAAAGCTTAGAACATCAACTACGTTTTTTGTTATAGGATTGCAATCTGAATCACAACAAAATTTATCCAAAATTGAGTCAAAGCTCGCTGCATAGGCTCCACATGAACATGACAATATGGCCACCCACATAGACAACTAATCTTAATAGATCGGAGCCTAATCAACACAAGCAATGAGGAATTCATGACAAGGGCTTAAGGAAATTCATTACCCTTGGGTTTTGCACACCAAACCCTAATTTCATCCTCTCCTTCCTTCTCCCACATGGCCGGCCAACCCTTCTCCCTCCTTCCTGCTCAAAGCCGGCTTACCTTCCACCATAACCAGCCCCTAAATCCCTCCTCCCCAATAGCTAGGAAGCTGGACGGAGTTGGGGAAGAGAGGGGCGGCGACGGCTTGCACGGCGACGTCGGCAAAGATGGCCACGGATGGGGACGGCGCAGCGCGGGGGGACGGCACCGTGGCTGCACGGCAATGACGGCGCTGGCACGGCGGTCGCCCGGCAAAGAGAGTGGGGATGGGGCGGCGGCGGCTAGGTTTCACTCCCCAGGAGGAAACCGTCGGCCTCCATCCACTGCCTTTAACCCCCCCCACCCCCTGGATGGGTTGGGCTGATACAAGAGCCCAACGGGCTATTACACTCACCTCAAGATTGCTCTCCCTAAACTTGGTCCACCAGGTGGCGTTGACATGGTGCACACATGGACACGAAACCAGTCTTAGGGGGATAAAAGTCCACCATCGGTGAATGTAGGGGTGGTATATGCAAATCGAGTTGTAGGTGCTATTTATAAAGGTCTAAAATACAAGGAATTCTCAAATAACTTTTTTAAAAATGCATTATATGAGTGTCCTATCCATAAAGATGCCTTAAAATAATCATAATTGCATAGAAATTAGCTATAAATATTAATAACTTTACATTGAGCGGGGACAATTTTATTTTAAAATTTCTTAACTGAGCAGTGGCATGTACATTATCAAATTAAACGGAAAAATAGAAAAGTTGGCAGGGACATGTCCCCTTGTCATGTGCTTTGCTCTTTATTATTATTATTACGTGTAAGCAACGTTGTAACACCCCAACCCATCCGTGCTTGGAATGTTACTAACTTTACACAAAATTACAAATTTCGACAGCATCTTCCCATAATTTGCTCTAATTCACACATAGACAATTAACAGAATTGCATATATGATCAACCATCAACACCAACTATATAAACAACTCCCATTAACAGTAATAAACGACAATCACACAATCCATTCAAAGAACCACCTCATCTCAACTGGAGCCAACATCATATACCAAATCACCATTACCTTAATGACGGCGGCTAAGATATTGAACAGTGAACAAACCAATTAACCAACCAATGAATTAAACATCCATCTCCACATTCGACAAGAATAATAAATAATTCACTAAATGGTCTAGGAAACGGGATAACTCAAATTAAGTCTAACAATCCTAGCAAATGGTGAGTTCTTGTGCTTATTTGAACTGTGCTAAGCCCTCCCATGCATGTCGTCTTCATCAATCACCTAAAAACAATTAAAAAGCAAGAGTGAGTCCACGACTCAGCAAGTATACATTAATTAAAGAGATTACTTTAACAATACCACATTATCACCAATACCCATCCATTAAGCCACTGTCTCTGTAACCAACTCATTTCATCAAGGAATGCAATGCAATGCGATATGCATCTGTATCTGTGAGCTCATACCGGTATAGCTAGAGTGTCACCCGTCGGTGCACACCCTTGCCCGTCCTCTCAAGGCCGGGGACCAATTACTCCACTCCCGTGGAGTGCCTACCGAAGTGGGACTTTTTCCTCCCACATCAGTGGAATGCCTACCCAAGGGTAGGTCCTGTCATATGAATGCAATGCAGGAGATGCAACTTATACCAATAAACAGTTTCAACAGCAAGTATGCTCAATAGAATTTGCATTGCCTCAGTAGTCATATCTTGACCAAACACATTCATCGATCGATAAATCTTTAAATAACATATACTTGCCTTTCTATTTCCGAGGGCTAGCACGGCGCACAGTTGACGACGATGTCGCACCACCACCTACAGAAGGCGATACATCTCAATGCGATACTCACACAAACAAGGCACATATAATGTATAACGCGCCTACGCACATCCCCTCCTATCCTTTCACATAAATCATCTCTTTCATTCCACTAACATCCGCAGAATTCAACAATTAATAATTCTGGACAGCAGCACTAAAACAATCATAACTCCTACATCTCTCGCCCGATTTCTGCGTTCTTGCATTCAAAACGAAGATAAAGTCGCTACGCTCCTCTTTTACAATGGGATCGGGTGCAGATTCCCAACCTAAACATGCCAAAATCAATAAATACGCTGCTGCATTGGTGATCATCAAACCAACTATCATCATCCCCCACTAGCCATCGTTTATACCAACAGTTTATCATCTAATGGCAGTAATTTCACAGGGAATGTTCCTAATCACAACCTATGCAGGGATACACAAAGGAAATTAATGTGGAGAACAAACCCTAACATGGATCGTTACCTTCCTCCTTCCCCGCTACCACTTCCCATAGCCTCTCTCCTGTGGGTCTCCAACCAAGCCAGCAGGACGACGAACAAGTCGATGAGACGGCGGCGGCAACACGGCCACAGCACGACGTCGGCGGCGCTGGGCTAGATGGCGGTGGCGGCGCGGCACTGGGACGGCGGCGGCGGCACAGGCGCAGCACGGCGAGGGGTCGACGGGAAGGGCAGGAGGGGAGGAGATGGGGCGTCGGCTGTAGAGAGAGAGAAGACAGGAGGGCGGCGGCGGCTTAGCTCTTGAGGGAACCCGACGGCTCACTCCCCCACTCCCTGCCTCTTAATCCCACTAAGTGGGCCGGCCTGGGCCAAGGGCCCATGGGCTATCACAAACGTGCAGCCAAGTATGGAGAGAAGGAAAGTATGATAAATAAATGAGGCATACAGGCTGTAAAACCCAGTCGAAATGAGCGAAGAAAAATATGAAAATCTGTATCTGAATAATGATGCCTTTCTTTGCGGGAAGGGGAGAAAAAGGAAAAGAAGAAGGGAAAGCGATTGGAGAGAAGGAAGGAAGGATGATCACTTTGGTTTCCTGCTTTGTTGCGGTTGCCCTCACTTGCTCACTTCCCTCTTCTTCCTTGTGTGCGTGTGTTGTTTTGGAAAGATTCTTGTCGGCACTGCAACTGAAGCAAGAAGCAGAGTGAGGTCGAGGTCGCAGGAGGAGGAGGGTAAGGGTAGCCATCTTCTTCTTCCTCCTCCGGGCGTCGGGCGATCGGCATGCTGCTGCAGCGAGCGGCGAGCAACGCCTACTCGTGGTGGTGGGCGAGCCACATCCGCACCACCCAGTCCAAATGGCTCGACGCCAACCTCCAAGGTCACCTCCCCTCTCCCCTCTCCCTCTCGCTCCTTGATTCCAATCCCACCCAGTCCAGATGCAATACTAGCTACTTCTTCCCCAAACACCACACAGATTGCCTCACTTCCGCGCCGCTCTACTTGATTGATTGTGTTTTTGCCTTCAAGATATCTTGTGTGCTACTGTTATTGAGGTATTAGCTGGCTTTTGTTAATCAAGACAAAACCTGTTTAGTGTTTAGATTAGTCCATAGGCGCTAAAACATACAATATCCAACATGGCTGACTATATACATAGGACATAATTGATTCCGCATGTTCTGTGCAGAGATGGAGCATAGAGTCAAGATCATGCTCAAACTCCTTGGAGAGGAAGCTGATTCATTTGGCAAGAGGGCTGAGATGTACTACCGCAGAAGACCAGAGGTGATAAACCATGTGGAAGAAGTTTACAGGGCTTACAGAGCTCTTGTCGAGAGGTATGACCACTTATCCAAGGAGTTGCACAAGGCCAACCATACGATTGCTACTGCTTGTCCAGAACAAGTGCAGTATGCAATGTTGGAAGAGGAGGATGATAGTTTCCCCAAAGCAGTCATGCCAATCAACCCACACAAGATACAGAAATCGACTGTAGAAGATATTCAGAAGAGAAAAAGAGAAGGTTCGTCAAGCCGGAACAAGCGAGTGCACGAAAGGTCCTCTCCTCACATCAGCAAAGACAAGGCAGAAGAAGAGATCAGCAGACTTCAAAAGGCTATACTTGTCCTGCAAACCGAGAAAGAATTTGTTAAGAGTTCTTACGAGAGTGGGATTGCTAAGTACTGGGAAATCGAGAAGGAGGTTGCAGATATGCAGGAGGAAATTTGTCACATCCAAGATGAGTTTGATGTACATGCAGCCATCAAGGATGATGAAGCTCGTGCCTTAATGACGATGACAGCTCTTAGATCTTGTCAGGGTATGGTATCTAAGCTTGTGGAAAATTTTGAGGAGTTAATTAGGGTTGCAACAATGGAGTCAGAAAAAATAAAGTCTCTCCGAGAAAAAATATATTCTATGAATTGCAACATTGACCCATCTACAGTACAAATTGGTTCCACAAACATGGCGCTGAACAACAGGGTTTATCCTATTACTCAGGCAATACCTAACTTGCAACACTTATATGAGAAAATTGAGATTTTGTTTGACAATAACTCTGAATCTGCAGAGGATATGGCAGAGAAAGTTGATGAACTTGTTGATAAGGTCATGAATTTGGATCTCAAGTTCCCAAAGCAGCATGCACAAATCAAGCAGCTGAAAGAAGAAAACGAGAAACTCAAAAATAAATTAGATGATTTACAAGATGAGATGGCACTCCGTGATGATCCAAGTGACTTGGGTGAAGAGCTCAAGCTAGTCGAAGATGAGTTGAATAGACTGAGTGTTCTTGAAATATCTATTAGTGAGGAAGAAGTCCTTCTTAGCACAGCATTTTCTGAAGTTTTTAGTTGCATAGTTAACATGTCAAAGGCATTTGAACCTATTGATCCTGGTGATCTGGCTAGTTTGTCAGATGCAGCTGGAGATGAGGCGACACCTTCAGAAGATGTCTGCATTGAGAATGTTATGAAAAACAACACCTCAAACAAGGGAGAAGAATTTAGAGACATAGAGATACCAACTACACCTGATAATCTGGTGGGAGACAGATGTAGCAAAGAAGATGTCTCCGAAATTTTTTGTAATGATTCACCAGGCGGTACTGATGGAATCCATGATTCTGGGAGTGGTGAGGAAGGGAACATTTGGCCATGGAGGTCCTTAGTTCAAGAAGAATTCAGAGATTCCCCTCAAAAAAGGGAATTCGGAGATAAAGAGTCAATACCAGCCGGCAACCATGTTGATCTGATTGTTAGCTCAGAGAGTGAAAATGTTTCCAACAAGACATTTGAGAGCCAATCAGATCTATTGCCGGAAGTGTGTGAGAGTTCATTTGGTGATTCGAACAAAAAAATGCTCGTGGGAAATGATGGCATTGAAAACTTTGCTCAAGGGGAAGATTGGCAAGGTGAATGTCCACCAGGAACAGACAGACAGGCTCATCTCCTTCACTCCAAGAGTATCAATACATTAAACAACGAATATGACTTTAATGAAAAAGATTTACCAATGGAAGTTGCTGAGAGCTCATTTGGTGGCAGTGACAAGACCCAAGACTTGACAACTGATGTTGATCGCAGGAACAACTTTATCCAGGATGAACATAGGCAGGATAGTCTAGTTGGTTCTACAAACTTATATGGTTTCAGTAAAGAAGATAGCACTGAAGAGAACACATTACCAGAAGCTGCTCATAGTTGTTTCAGTGATGCAGATAAGGACAAGGACTTAAGGCATGCTGATGAAACAAAATCTGCTGAAGAATTGCCAAAACAATGTACTTTCGAAAATTTGGAAGGTTTGAATGAATGCAGCAAAGTCAACTTATCTGAAGAAGGCTATGGTGCTTCATTAGCTCATGTGAATATCAAGGACTTCAGGAGCAATGTACTGGTGGGTGCATATTCATTGGAAGCGAATGTCAAAACCTCTCTATGTGTTCCTAATAGAGATTCTGAGGGAACAGAAGGAATGCATCAGCTAGTGTCAAAAGAGGTGACAGATTCAGAACATATGGCCAGCCACATTTCTCATAGTCAGCTAAAGAGGAAAAATTCTGATGTCAAAGGGCTTGCAAGAGAAGCAAGTACCTTGAGCAGCCATGGAAGTAGGAGTCGGCATGATAAATCTAGTTTGATTGCAGAAGATGTACCTAGCTGGCAAGAGTTCCTTCTAGATGGTCTTGAAGGTAGAGACGCAATACTGCTAGCTGACTACACCGCAGTTCTGCAGAACTACAAAGAAACAAAGAGAAGGCTTGCTGAATTGGAAAAGAGAAACCAGGAACATCTTGAGGAGACAAAGACAGTAATAAGGGAGTTGAGGAATGCAAATTCCCTTAAATATGTTGAGATCCAATCACTAAGAAATCTCTTGGACTCTTCAGAGATGCAGCTCAGTAAAATGGGTACTGACAGATCAAATCAGGCTTTGAATCGAGAAATTTCAACTGTAGACAATACTGATTTCAGCCACACTGGTACACCGGAGAGTGCCTCACCTTTTGAAGCGAAGTTCAGAACTGAAATTGATGCGCTGGTGGAGGAAAACCTTCAGTTTTTGGTAAGGTATAGCATGGCTTGCCACCGCATGCAGGACTTGGACAGAAAGTATGATGAGCTACAGAATGAAATGGTGGACTCTGCAACAACAGAGCCTGAACAGGCTGAAAAAAGGATGAGAGAGCTCAAAACTGAAGTGGCCGTGTGGTTTGAGCAGAACGCACTTGTCGATCAAGACCTGCAAGTTAAAAAGACATCTCTTTTCACACTGCAAGAGGAGATTGCTGAAGCGTTGCGTGCAGGCTCGGAAATCGACGGTGCCAGGTTTACACCATATGAAGCAGCCAAATTACAAGGGGAGGTACTGAACATGCAGCAATCTAATAATAAGATGGAGAGCGAGCTGCGGGCAGCATGGGAGCGCATGAGGGAGCTTGAAGCCAAGGTCAATGACGCGGTGCGGAATCAGCGTGAGAGTTTTGAGCTTCCATTGAGGACGGAGGCAGAAAGCAGCCACGGGAAGCAGTTCAAGCATTTCCCAAGTAGGACAAGAGTGCCGCTGCGCAACTTCCTGTTTGGTACGAAACCGAAGAAAAAATCCATCTTTGCCTGCATCAATCCGGCACTCCAGAAACAGTTGAGCGGTCTGTAACACCCTGGTTAGGGCCGCATGGGCCTCACAACAGATCGGGCCCGAATATTACACGGTCTGTGACTGTGAGATTCATTTTCAGCACATAAACACTTGTTTCGTGCAGTGAGGACATGCTGCCTGCAGCACAATGGAGTACTCCTATATTACAAGTTGGCACACATCCAGGATGTAGAGGGAGCCCATATGTTTCCATTCTTTACTTACGTTCTCTGTTGTTGTGGAGTCGCCCAGCTTATTGGATGGGAACGCCACGCCAATGATCTTGTTGTCTCATGAGTTTTTTTTTTTATTTCCCTGAATTGTACGAGGTTTGATATCAGAGTCATTACCATTGGTTTGGATTGAGCAAAAATCTGTATATTGAGTAATTACACATTCTGCTTTGCAGGATCCGTGTCGATCCTCGGCGATAACATTGATAATTCTATTCCACCCGCATGCTGATAGTGATAGATAACATAATTCTAATTTGCGATGCAATGCAGATAAAGATGGGATTGGCAGCATGGTGTGGCAATTGCATGCCCTAGATTTTGTTAGACAACCACGTTATCGGGTATAGTCCGAGATTGCCTAGCAGTGCGTAGATCGTAGACGGCGAAGAACAATAACAGATGAACACATAGATATAGGAGAGGAAGCATTATTTATTGTTTTTCTCAGGGATACATAATAGATTGAAACATCTTCTATTTATGCTTGGGTGCTAGGGCTTCGGCTGGTCCATTCAAGTGGGCCCCACCCCATAGCCGAGCTAGGCCCAAGGCCGGCACGGTTGGGTATGGTTCCTTAACACTCCCTCTTGACCTTACCGCGTGATGGTATGCCCCAAAAACTCCACAAAAACCCAGTGGAAAAATGTTAAAGAAAGAGTATATAGCGTATACGCTTGTTGTGCGCACGGATTTGCCTCGTTAAAAACCTCATATGAGAAACTTCATTGAAAACTCACTTAAGGAAAAAAGAGTACAGATTCACCCAACGTTTCTTCATATTTATATATTCATTCATTTAAGTTGGGTACTCGAACTTCATGTTCAAAATTTTAATTTATAATATGTGAAGTTTCTCCCCTTGAATTCTGTACTTCTATAAGTCTTTTTATTTCAATTTCTTTCACACATCTTTCAAAGATAGATGCAGAGAATGACTTGTTAAATAAATCTGCTATATTCTCAATTGACTTAATGTTCAGAAAACTAATTCTTTTCTTAGGGTTCAAATACTTAATAGATTTTTCTTCACATATCCAGTCTGCAATTGTGCGACACATACTGCATTATGTTCACAGATGATAATAGGGGGTTCATTCAACGTATAATCCACATGACTAAAAATGTGGAATGACCTTCTTCAAAACCATGCATATTCATAGTAGGCTGCATTCAATGTTATGATTTCTGAGTGGTTTGTTGTCTTGTTGTCTCGTGAGTTCTTTTTTTATTTCCCTGAATTGTACGAGGTTTGATATCAGAGTCATTACCATTGGTTTGGATTGAGCACAAATCTGTATATTGAGTAATTACACATTCTGCTTTGCAGGATCCGTGTCGATCCTCGGCGATAACATTGATAATTCTATTCCATCCGCATGCTGATAGTGATAGATAACATAATTCTAATTTGCGATGCAATGCATATACAGATGGGATTGGCAGCATGGTGAGGCAATTGCATGCCCTAGATTTGTGAGTCTAGAGTAGTAGAGCAGAGGAAGACATAAGCAACGCCAACATCTTAACATTATTTAAAAGGGTTAATTGCATTCATACCATTATTAAGTTTCTCTTTCTAATTTATACCATTATAAAGTCGATATTCTCAGCAGTGCCATTATAATTTTAAATCTATTTCATACATATCGCTTTATAGCCGACCGGTCAAACTATATAAAATTATCCTCATTTTCTTCCTCCATCCTCTCTCTAGTCTCTACTGTCTTCTCCCCCAACCCTAGTGAGCTCCTTCGGCCAATCTCTCTTGCCTTTTCTGACCAACTTGCTCATTGATTGCCTCCTGATCGTGCCCACCGCAACTGCCACCTGCTCGTCCTCTATCATAACCCATGCTTGCCTCGCCGCCGCCGCCGCATGGTTACAACCATTGCACCCTTTGCTCATCCCATCACTACTCCCTGCTCGTCACACCACGGTAACGTCCTAGCCTAATCTGACTCACGTGCTGTTAGGTTTTGTGTCGAATATGTGTACTGTTGGAGCCCGCTGCGATCCTGCCATCTCATGGCCCACCAGCGATCCGGCTCCCTCCGAGACCAATACCTGGTCTTGGGCCCAGGTCCCCACATTTATTGGTCTAACTAGAAGCACAACTCAGGTCCTGGCCCAACTCAGCCCAAAAGACTAGCCTGGTGGGAGAGGGGTGCCTCCACCTTTTAAATTGTGCTCTCCCATCACCAATAACTGATGTGGGACTAAACCCAACAATCTTCCCATCACACATCGGACCATCTGTCCTACACTGACCATGGCTCTAATACCACTTGTTGGAGCCCACTGCGATCTTGTCATCTCATAGCCCGCTAGCGATCCGGCTCCCCCCGAGACCAACACCTGATCTCAGGCCCATGTCCACACATCTATTGGCCCAACTAGAAGCACAATCCAGGTCCTAGCCCAACTCAGCCCAAAAGACTAGCCTGGTGGGAGAGGGGTACCTCCACCTTTTAAGTCGTGCTCCATCATCACCAATATCTGATGTGGGACTAAACCCAACAATCTCCCCCATCACACATCGGACCATCTGTCCTACACCGACCATGGCTCTGGTACCACTTGTTTGAGCCTGCTGCGATCCTGCCATCTCATGGATGCGGATAGCCAGGGTGCGGTATGTTTTGCCGTGCACAGACGTGGTGCATGATGACGGGCTGGAAAGCCTGCTCAAGGACTCAAAGATTGGATCTAGAGGTGCAGATTCAAGGGGTGTCAAATAAATATCCAAAAGAATGATACAACCAGAGTCCAGGTGCACGGGTTCACGCAAGACGCTGGAACAACTTTAAGGTAGAGAGACATATTCTCCAAGGTGGAGTTTGTTAGGTATTGTGTCGAATATGTGCACGAGTAGGTTACATGGACTCTGTGTTGTAATAGGCAGGGTTGGTTAGTGTTAGAGTCGGACTCTATCCAGGCTTCTACTATATAAAGGAAGGCAGCCCTGGTGTAACCAAACAAACGACCACAAAATAGTAGCATAGGCAAGAGGAGGTCTGCGGCCGGCATGTGGCCGTGACCTGATTAACTGATGTGCTACGGTATTATGGATTGGGAAGGAGCGCCCATAATCAGAGCCCCGCAGATGTAGGCGAAAGCCGAACTGCGTTATCAAACATCGTGTCTCCTGGTGTCGTTCATGATCTTACATCGGCGCATATCCTAACATGTACGAGTAGGTTATATGGACTCTGTGTTGTAATAGGCAGTGAGGTGATTTGACCGAAGAGGTTACGAGTAGCTTAAACCCTTGCCGTGCACGGACGTGGTGCATGGTGGCAGGCTAGGAAGCCTGCTAGAGGGCTCAAAGATTGAATTTAGAGATACAGATCCAAGGGGAGTCAAACAAATATTTAAGGAGGAGCAGAAGATTGTTCTTCATGACGAGAATAACTTAGATCTGTTGAATAAAAGGCGACCGATGTGAGTGCGGTGCTTGGGACTGGACAATCAGGTCAGTTCTAAAAGGAGTCGTTAGGAAAGGCTGTGAGGTGATTTGACCGAAGAGGTTAGATTGGCTAATGGTGAAGTCAGCAGCGATCTGTGCATAGAGATAAACAGATTAAGTGGTTATGACAGTAATCTGTTCAAGATGGAGAACGGATGGAGACGAGACCAAGGATCTATTCTAGATGGTGGACAGATCGGGACGGTGAAAACTGTTGTCGGCAAGATGATGCTGACAAAAAGAAGAAACTAGTGTTATTCTTGGTTGTGGCTGAAAGTGGCACAGAAAGCAATGGTGATGATCGAGGAGAGGACGGCATCGCATGTGTGTGTGTGTGTACATGCTACAAAGGGAGTTGTGAATTCCAAGTGCAGGGAGTATCGCTGCAGGTGGAGCTGCTGAGTTGGATATTGCTAAGTTGGCATTTTTCCAGAAGGCGGTGGGTCCAAGGAGGTAGACTCATCGGGCGGTTCGATGTGAGCTGCGAAGAAATCAACCAAAGGCCGTGTACAAGGTTCGCGCAAAACGTTGGAACGACTTTAAGATAGAGAGACCATATTCTCCAAGGTGGAATTTGTTAAGTTTTTTGTTGAATATATGTACGAGTAGGTTACATGGACTCTGTGTTATAATAGGCAGGGTTGGTTTAGTGTTAGAGTCGGACTCTATCCTAACCTTCACTATATAAATGGAGGCACCCCTGTTGTAACCAGGTGAACAACTTCATAATAGTAGCATAGGCAAGAGGAGATCAGCGGCCGGCATATGGTCGTGACCAGGTCGGCCGGTGTGCTGCAGTATTATGGTTTGGGGAGGAGCGTCCATAATTAGAGCTCCGTAGATGTAGGCGAAAGTTGAACTACATTACCAAACATCGTGTCTCCTGGTGTCGTTTGTGATCTTGCATCGGCGCATATCCTAACACGTGCTACGAACATAACAAACAGAACACAATACCTAATAGAAAATTTTAACAGCATGTCCTCTGTAAACTGAACACTTTTACACAGAGGATTTATAAATTCACAATAATAAGCCATCACTCCAAATTAAAGAATAACTATCTTAAAACCATAAAGCATAATTCTGATACTGTCCAAGTATCAAACTTTAATCGACGCCGAGAATCAACGAACCAATTAACATTTAACAAATGAATGGGAAAAAGACGCTTCCAAACTCTAATATTATTCGACTAAGTTTATTCGAGTCACTAAGGAATTTAATAGGATGTGGAGTTTAATGTGTGTGGGGTGTCAGTGTACTACGCCCATCCCATGCATGCTTCAAAAGTTATCTAAAAAACGTAAAAAGTAAGAGTGAGTATAAAACTCAGCTAGAAAATAAAACAAGCCAGATCATATCCTTGTAAAATATAACATAAGACAACATAACATGGCTCCATCATAATCTAATATGCAATCATGCAATGCATATGCTCATGCTCATTTCTCATATACGTGTACCGGTACCTCTGAGTGTATACCTGTCGGTGTCACACTCTACACTCCATCCCTTGGAGGTTGACCGCCGAAGCGAGTCTACCCCGTCATCCCGTGAGAGGTGCCTACTGAAGTAGGTCTTTCATACCATCATCATGCTCATAGATGCAAATGCATGGTTTTATTATTATAAAGTGCTTGCCAACATATCACCTCATGCCATTAATACGTCATCAACACAAAAATGTAAGCAAACATTTAAACATATGGTGTACCCCATAAGGATCACCGACAATGTAATATGCACTTGCCTCTTCTACCAAACAACGACGAGTGAGCTGCAGGTGGAACTGACCCCAAAGCAACGTTCCCTACAATAAAACTCCCCATATCAATACCGGAGCAAGCGAGGGAGATAGTTACCAACTAGCACTAACTAATGGCCATCTAGAACCAGCTAATCCCCCTTAGCAACAATTTCTAAAACTCAAAATTCATATAAATTACAATATGGACAGAAGTTTAAAACAACCATAGCGTCCAAACCGTAAATCTGAATTTCGCAATTTTTTGGACTGCACGGAAATATAATTTTGATACCTACAACTCTCGTAATATGGCCGAAGTCTAAATCTCAACGTAATTATCTAAATTTAAGGGATAAGGCAACTGTTGTACTAAATTGATGTATAAAAACTTTTCCTCCACATCTACCACCAATACTTTAAGAAAACCATCATCAAAATATGGGGAATTCATGGGGAAACAAGGAATCGCACTATCAAAGACTCAAATGAAGTACCAAGAATTGGCATAAATCCTAACCTTTCCTTAGCCGAAGAAGACAGGGGAAGTCACGATCCCTTGCCCTCCAATTCCTCTTAAACCACCAAGTGGCTGGGCCTAATAATCCCATGTGGTATCAAATTGACACTTGATTCGTTGCCATCTTTCTTTCAAAGTACAAAATCCACCCCATATCCCCTTTACTAGGCAACAAAAGATGGGTTTGTCCCCTGCCTTTTTCCTATTTTCTTATTGCTCTTTCCTATCTCGTAGCCACTTCTCAGAATTTTTCTTCCTCCCTACTAGCAACCTCCCTTGCCATGACTATCGCCGACTAGCCCCCCCAAGTCCTGCTGGAGCTTGCAAAGATGGCCACCAACAAGCTCCTGTGCCATGAATTTAAATTTTGGAGAATGGCCGATATTGCAACAAATCAAGGCATCAACGTGCGGAGTGGCATTTTAAAGCTTCACACATCGAGGAAGGAAATATCCTGAATCCCATTCTCGAGAGTGGTACATGGCAATTTTCTCTGCTAAAACACAAAAGAAGTCATCCCTTCTCCATATGCCAGTGCCGAAGGCGAAGAACAATGAACTTGACAACACCACCCAATCCCTCTTCTGCAGCCTTACCCTTAGTTGGGGGCAGAGGAACATATCACCTTAAAGAATAGTCGAGGAAGAACATTGAACATACCCTCAAATTTAAGGGGATGAAAAAAGTAATTATAATTTTAGGGTTAAATGAAATTTTACTACAACTTCAATGGCTACAATTGTTGTGCTTTACTTATTTTTATGTAAAACATGTGCAATGTTTTGGTCGAACTCTCTTTGACCAGTCAAGACCTTCCTTTTGCTTATCACGGGGCCATTTCTATCTGGTTGTAACACCCCAACCTAACCAAGCGCAAGTGCTATGAATACAGCATATGAAACAATACCTCATAGAAAATTTCGACAACATATCCCCTGCAAATTGGTCACTTTTGCACAGAAGATTCATAATTTCACAATATTAAGCCATCACACCAATTTAAAACACAACTGTCTTGAAAACCTTTAAGCTTAATTTAGGTACCATCCAAGCATTAAATTTAATCAACACCAAACAATAACGATCCAAATTAATATTTAACCAACGAATGAAAACTAATGTTTCCAAGCTTTAATATCAAGCAACTAAATTTATTAGAATCACTAAGAGTTGAATGTGTAGTTTAACGTGCGTGTAGCAACAGTGAACTACGCCCATCCCATGCATGCTTCAATGGCCACCTAAAAAAACATAGAAAGCAAGATGAGTATAAAACTCAGCAAGTACATAAAACAAGACAGATTATATCTTTATCTAAAATAGCAAAAGGCATTGAATCATATCTTCTTCATAATTTGATATGTGATCATGCAATGCATATGCTCATGCTCATATCTCATATGCGTGTACCGGTACCGCTGAGTGTACACCCATCGGTGTCACACCCTACACTCCAGGTTGACCGCCGAAGCAAGTCTACCCCACCGTCCCGTGGGGGGTGCCTACCGAAGTAGGTCTTTCATGTCATCATCATGCTCATAGATGCAAATACATGGTTAATTCATATAAAATACTTACCATCAAACCAGCTCATACCATTAGTATATCATCAGCACAAAATATATAAGCATTCAAAACATACGGTGTATCCCAAAAGGATCACCAACACTGAAATATGCACTTGCGTCTTCTCCCAAACGATGCCGAATGAGCTGCAGGAGGAACAGACCCCGAAGCAGCGCTCCCTACAATAAAACTCCCTAAATCAACACCCGAGCAAGCGAGGGAGATAGTTACCAACTAGCACTAACTCATGGTCATCTAGAATCAGCTAAACCCCTTAGCAACGATTCCTAAAACTCGAAATTCATATAAATTACAATCTGGAAAGCAGCTTAAAATGAACATAACGACCAAACCGTAAGTCCAAAATTCATGTTCTTGGGCTCTACGGAAAGATAATTTTGATACCTACAACTTCCGTAATATGGCCGAAGTCTAATTCCCAATAGATTTAAACCAATATAAGGAATAAGCGTACTGCTGTAGAAATCGATCTATTAAATCCTCACCTACAAGGACTTACTCCTATTAATAATGAAAATTAGCGTCTACTTAGGGGAAGATCATGAGAACATAATCAACTTCGTCACCCCTAAACAAACCAACAAGAATTGAATCACAATCTCAAACCCTAACTTCTCTATCTTATCTTCCTCTTCTCCCTTCTCCTTTCTTCTTCCTCCTCTCCTCTACCTCTTCCTCTCCTTGCCCTTGGCCACAACCAGCAGCAACTGCAGCTCAAGATTGAGCGTCGACGCTGGCAGCAGTGGGCGACGGCAGAAGCAGAGGGAGAGGCGGGGGCCAGCAGGAGAGGGGGAGAGAGAGAGAGCAACACGGGAGAAACTCTCCCCCTCTCTCTTGGTCTAATAAGCCCCGGAGTGGGCTAGGCTAGCAAATGGGCCAAGGCCACACAATGTTACACTTGTTTTCCACATCGATGCACAACTCCCTGTGTCATCACATCGCGCCCCACCACTCATTAGGGACACGGATTGAGTTCACGGACCTAGCCAGGGAAGAAATGGAGAAGATCTAGAGGAACAAGATTGGATTATAGAAGAAGGACTAGGGAAAGGATTTGGTCTTAGCAATGTCATAATGGCATACATTGAAGAAACACGACTTTATAATGACATGGATCGGATAAATCGTTTTGTAATGACAAATTTCAGAATCTACCACTTTGTAAATGACATACATCGAATTTTCTGTTAAAATTAAAAGTTTGCATTAGGCTATGTGTCGTTCAACTTAAGGGGTTGATTAAGGGTTTAACTCTGCCAAACACTTGTTGTGTTAAGTGAGATTAAGTTAACTCGATCAAAGATATTGATCTTCGGTAACCCAAAATTAGCTCGGCCAACAAAAGGGTAGGGTGACGCATCCCTCTCTTCCAATTCCACTAACCCAACCAAACATTATGGATTAATTGGGTTAGCTATCAAACACAAAATTTAGGTTAAGATGGGATAAGTTAACTTGATTGGGTTAATATTAGCCAATCCTGCTGTTTTAACCAAACACAACCCTAGTATTTATAAGGGTCAAATTTTTATATGTCATTACAAAGTTAGATAGATCCCTACATGCCATTGCAAAGTCGTATCTTCCATATATGGCATTGCAATTATTTTTGTATTGTCACGTATGACATTGTTGAACAAATTTATGTAGTCAAACCATTTTGGCCTACAAAATAACTCTTTTGCCCTAGTTATCTAATCCACTAAAATTGGAGTTCATACCAAATTTTGAAGTTTAAAATCTTACCAAATTTAATAATTCAAAATCTGGACAACCAAGAAAATTTTTAAATATGAATAAATTCTAAAATTTGGAAAGTTTGAAATCAGGTTGAATCTAAAAATTTGAAATATAACTGAAATTGGAAATTCCAAAATCTGATTAAATCTAAAAAAGTTAAACTAGAAAAAAATTGAAAATTGAAATCTCATAGAATTCAAAATTTTTTAAACCTAACCAGATTATAAAATTTAAAATTTACCAAATTTGAAAATTATTGAAACCTTGCCAAATCATAAAATTTGAAACTTGGTGAAATTTACAATTTTCAAAATCTGATCCATTTTTAAAATTTGACCAATTTTCAAATATTGAAATCCCTCAATCTTTAAAATTTTAAATCTTTTTTAACCATTTTTTGTCGACTCACCGGAAAAAGAAATTGGAAATAGGAGAATATGGAAGGGAATAGATTTTCTGGTAGGGCCCGATTATCATAGACACAATCAACAGGGGATAATATGAGCATTATAGTTGGTTCTGGCAGCGTTAACTAACAAAATGGCATAAAAAATATAAAACAAAGTGCAATGGCATATAAGGTAATAACTATTTTGCAATGACACACATGATATTGCAATTTAAACTAGTGGCATACAGGGTATTTTCTCTATTTACAACGAGAAGTCATTCTAACCAAAGATAATCTTGAAAAGAGAGGTTGAAATGGCAGCTTGCAATGTTATTTTGGTTCAAAGGGAATCATTTAACATTAATATTTGATTTTCTCATAGCTCTAGAGCTGGAACTATGTAGGAGTTTGCCCCAAGTAGGATACTAGGATGGATACTAGGATACTAGGGTTGTTCTATGATACAGAAGCATCCAAGAGACATTAAGTTTTATTGACATTGCAGCTTTATTATACTCCCTCCGTTATGAAATACTCCCTCCGTTCTGAAATGTAAGACATATAATTTTTTGATGAAGTCAACAAACGTAAACTTTGACCATTAATTTCTTTCATATTATATCATCAATAACTATAAAATTAACATCATATCAAAGTACTTTTAAATACGAATATAACTATATCACATGCGTAACATTGAACATATATGTTCCTAATATAATTATTAGTCAAACATTCTGAACATTGATTTTTTAAAATACATGCACGTCTTACATTTTAGAACGGAGGGAGTAATAGTTATTTTGGACATTGACATGATCTTCAAAGTACAACTTTGACTATAAATTTTTTAAATAAATTATTTATAATGCATTAAAAATTATAATATTACGAAAGCCCTTTTTTCAAGGCGAATAAAACTATATGTTTTTTATGTTCTTGACATAAATAGTTTAAAAGTTATTTATAAATAAAGTTTTAAAACTTTGATTTAGGATAAGTTTAAAAGACTACCATTTTATAATAGAGGGGACAGTTTGTTTTCCTTTGGTGATGCAAATATATTTCTTTCCATGGAAAATCGAACTTCATCAAAGAAGAATGAGCGTAGACAATCTTTGGAGGAAGTGGCTATGATGCTCTTTGCTAGTTATGGTTGGAGATCAAATAAAATAATATGCTCCCTCTGGTCATAAAAACAAGTGCTATTGACTTTTGCATATGATTTTGACTATTCATATTGTTCAAAAAACTACGTAAGTTATCATTTATTTTGTTGTGATTTGTTTTATCATTAAATATACTTTAAACATGATTTATATTACTCATGTTTGCACTAAATTTTTGAATAAGACGAATGGTCAAAATCATCTTCAACAGTCAACGGCGAATTGTTTTTATAGCCGAAGGTAGTATGTTGTCTTTTCTCATAAGATAGATGCTGAACGTATGGATTTGTGAACTAGGCTCGATGTGAAAGGCCAGAATTTTCTATTCCATTACGAAAAAAAAATAATGCTGTTGCTGGTCTTGGGCCAGCCAGAAAGCTTCATTCCTAGCACCAAAGTAAAGTAAACGTATTGCTACGGCCCAATAATTTAGGGAGGCATGGTTCGGTTGGGTTGGGAGAGGTCAGGGACCGAGGGTAATCAAGAAACGGCTCAACACCCTGAAGACACTGTCACACTCGACCAGGTCCGTCTATGATTAAAAAACCTACTGTAATTAATTTCCAAATGTACTATTTTGCTACTACAGATCAGATGTAAATGTAATGTACAGGAGAGCCGTCCCCATCACCATTTTTTCCCGAGAGTGGAGCCACAATCCCTTGCAGCTGCCAGCAAAATCTCTCCCCATTTCTCACTATTTCCATGGACTGCAACTGGAACTGCAATGCACGCTGGCAGAGATAGCAGTTTGCTCTGCTGCAGTGGCAAAATTCTCCCAAGCCATCATCCCAATCCCACCTCACCTCACCCGCTCCCTCCCTGATCTGCACCATGGTTGTGCCTTCTCCTGGCCCGGGGTGGTGTACCAGGAGACATCAACCGCGACGTGCGATGGCTGCCATGTACTTCTGGATCGTAACTCTGGGAGGCAAGGTAAGTGAGAGCCGTGACAACATCCCCGATCAGCGGTCTCATGGTAGGTTGTTCTTGGACGCACATCGCAGCAACAGCTAGGGCCTGGTACAACCCCCTTGACGGATACTGTCCCTCCAGTGCTGGGTCCGCCATCTGGGGAAACTTCCTCCTGTCCTTAAACAAGGGCCGCGCCTGAAAATCATGCGCAAACAAACGTTACAGCACTCATGACTGACAAATACGGCGGCTTATTCACTTTTCTAGAGCAAACATCTTTAGCAAATTATTTGGCATGCCATAATCCTTCTGCAGTTCAGTTCAAAAATAATCCTCTGTAGCAGAGTACTACTATTCAACAGGCTATAATAAGAACACCTTTTAGGCCAAACAAATCTAGGCCAAGCCCCAAAAAATGCTAAAATCAATGCAGAATGATACTAGCATGGTTTCGTTCTAATAATTAGCAACACTATTAAGGAGAAGCTTGTGCTTCAGGCAATGGAAGGAGTTAGTAGCAGATAAGTTTGCCATAACTGAAAAGCAAAAATGAAGAGAGGAACTGAAAATTAACCTCCCATACTTTCCCTTCAGGTGATACGAAAGACTGATGCGCTAACACTCAGCTTATGAAACATCCGTGCTAAGAGGCTGATATCTGGCGATTTTTCCAGAATACATTAACAATCAATACTCACAAGAGGTAGAAAATAGCACAATGTGCTGTTTTACATAGTCAAATTCTAACCTACCAGTAAGAGGAAGAAAACAAAATAACGAAAGTAGCTTACCCATGCAACAAGATTTTGCTCTCCAGCAGCTCGGGCGTTGTCAATAGCCCTTCGCCCTGTGATGATCTCCAAGAGAACAACACCAAAGCTATAAACATCTGACTTAAGAGTCAACTGACCGGTCATAGCATACTCTGGTGCACAATATCCGTATGTGCCCATTACTCTAGTGGAGACATGAGTTTTATCACCAACTGGACCAAGCTTTGCCAATCCAAAGTCAGACAACTTTGGGTGATATCCCTCCCCAAGCAAGATGTTTGAACATTTCAGATCGCGATATATGACAGGAGGATTGGTCTTGTCGTGCAAATATTCTAAACCTTTAGCTGCGCCAGCAGCTATTTTCATCCTTGTATTCCAGTCAAGCCGCGCCTTATCTGGGGAAGGATCTGAGTTAAACAAGACCCAGCTGTCAGCATACAAGCTTCAATAATTCAAAAACAGACCCATCTGTCAGTATACAAGCTTAAATAATCAAAAGACAGTGATTTCAACACAAAACCTCAGATATTTGGTAGGTAGCATACCATGAAGGTGATCTTCCAAGGAACCTAACGGCATATACTCATAAACCAGAAGCCTCTGATCACCATCAGCACAATAGCCAATAAGGTTGACAAGATTTGGGTGGTGCAGCAAGCTCAGCATCAGAACTTCGACGAGAAACTCCCTGTTGCCTTGCAGTCCATTACGGTCAAGCTGCTTTATAGCAACAACCTTCCAATGGTAACAAAAGACTCGGTATGTTAGCTTGTTAGGCCTGTCAATAATTGTTCAGAAAAATATTCTAGGGTTTAGGGTTCTCCACATGGTATTTGTCAGCATTTGGATATACATGATGAGATACCCCCTCCATTCTAAAATAGTAGTCGTTTTAGATTTGTTCTAAGTTAAACTTTTGAAACTTTGTCCACAAAAAACTTTCAAACTATTTAGATCGAGCACATAATAATCATATAGATAGATTTGTCTAAAAAAACTTCCTTAATATTATAATTTAATTGCATTAAATAAATAAATCATAATAGCTTTGAAATTTTGGAGACCGTGTCAATGTCCAAAGCGACTATTATTTTTAGAACGGAGGGAGTAAAATATAGCATGTTCTAATTATATATGTCAAGTTGTCAATATAATATCAATACCAACCTTAATTCTTTAGTGTGTTCATTATTTCATCTTACCGAGGAAGGATGGCTATTTCTTAACATTTGCAATAGTATTAGTTACAGAAATTATCCGTTTAATTTTGGCATAAAGACACATCCAACTCTAAGTGAATAATTTAATGAGCTATGCTGGCACTGGCAGAGAGGAAAAGAAGAAACTCACTTGGTTGACACTCTCCAGGTAGCCTTTATACACCCGGCCAAACCCACCCTCCCCTAGAAGGCAATCGGCTCTGAAGTTCTTTGTCGCAGCAGCGAGTTCCCTAAAGGTGAATGTCTGAGCAGCAATGTGGTGGTGCGGGGATCCATTGCTCAAGACGATCTCCTTTGCAGCTTCCCGCTTCAACTCTAATGAATCGTGCTTCATCACACTGGATGACGATCCAAAATTTGATTTCTCTGAAGAATCACCAAGAATAATCGTAGTCAGAAAGCTATCCGAGCAAAGAACCCAGTGCAGTAGTTCTTCTTGGGACTTGGGCAGTAAAAATATGAGCATGCATCATTCCCGACCAGAATTCGGGAAGAAAAGTATGATCACGATTCCAAGCTGCAGTCTTTCTGGGGAATTTCGCCTTTTCTGAATAAGGAAACTGTGATAGAACCATGGGTACTCGTATTCAGCTTTTTCTTTCAGTAAACGCCCCATGGAAGGGGGAGGTGGAATAGGGCAGTTGAAGGATCTGTCTCAAACTCATATATTATATCTACAATGAGGGAACAAAAACAAAAACAAAGAAGGAATAACAACAACAACAATAATGATTGCTATCCACTAGATACAGAAGTAGGACTTTTCAGCCTTGTGACGGGAGAGGAGAAATGAACGCATGGTAAACCTGTCATTCCAGAGCAGAGCAGATAAATATTTTCGAGGGGGAGACTGAAGTTACGACTCATGAACCAAGAGAAGCAGTCCACTCCAGCATGATCGCTCAAGAACACGTCCCCGAAAATCCTACCAAACATTGGGTCGGGGCCGCGGGATAGAGGAGAGACAAGCAGAATCCACAAACCGCTCTGTGGATTCGAGTGAAATTGAGCAAATCCCCAGTGGAACAGCACGAGAGCGATGGAGAGGCGAGGAGGACGTATCACCTTCGGCGGGCGGCGGGATCTGTGGCTTGTCCGTGGGCGGAATCTTCCTCTTCCTCTTCTTCCCACCCAGCCCCAGGCAGGGGAAGCAGCCGTCCATGGCTCCCGTCGCCGGAGATCAGCTGGATTTTCTTCGAGAGAGCTGGATGCGTGCGTACGCGTGGGGAAGAAGTCCAAGAGGCACACGAGAGTGAATCAAGAAATGATTTTGAGAGCACAGCACAGCTAAGCTAGCTCGTCAGCCGGAGCCTTCCTTCCTTTTCCTTTTGCTTTGCTTCTGGAACAACGCAGCGGCTCCTTCTGCTACAGTTGTCAACCAGGGAAAGCCGGGTACTGGGTACATACATATCTAAGATATCTTACTGCCAATAAAATAGATACTGCTTTCGTATCTCGTGCTCCCAACTTCCCAAGTCCAAAATCTTAAGAGCATGCTTTGTTTCGGCTTAACTTAACAAGACTCGATTTAAGAAAGTACTTAGATCTTTTCAGTTTTTAGTCTTAACTTTTTAAAAAATAATGAGTATCTGGCCACCTTTAAAACCTTTTACTAGAAAACAATATAAACAAGCACCAGCTTCAAGAAATAAATTCAAAGGCTCTTCAAATATAACTTAATATTTAACTCCATTAGCTTATTCATTCAACTCAGTCACTCCGAGCAATGAATTAGCATTTATTTATAGAAAGTCATGTTTTCAACGAGCCTTTAGCCATCTCAGACGACAAAATTTGGTTTTATGCCATTCTCCAGAATCAGCATGTTAAAATGCCACTATCAAGTAATAGTTACGTGCAATACTCACCGTGCACAGCCATTCCAGAGACTTCCGTCTCTTAGCTTCTTCCTCTCGCGAGTCTTCAGGCGTTCGGTCTCAGCTCGTCCCCGGCCAGATCCGGCCGTCTCCCCTGCCTCTGGTGGCCTCCTGGCCGGCGTTGAGGTAGGGAGACTAGATCTAGGCACTGGGGTTGTACAATGAGAGGTTTAGGTTTAGTTTTAGCGGTAGAAATAAAGAGAGAGAAGGTTTGAGCTTCTTGGTGGTCGCTTGCTTGGTCGAGCTTTCGACGGTCTTTGGCGGTGAGGCATCCTGGGCCCTTGGTTCTTCTCGTAGTAGTTGTAGTTTGTTTGAGACTTCGGTGTTCTCGTCTTTTTCTTGGATTTTTTGGATCTGAAAAGGGGATGAGGGCATTGGTAAGATGTTTAGGGTTTGGTAAGATGGTGGAGACTCCGTCGCTGTCGTCGAAGTTGAGGTTGTTGGTTATCATCGGCGTTGGTTTGTTCCTGGTGGAGTTGTGCTCTTTTGTTCAGGTTTTGGTGGATTTTGGTGCGAAGACGATGTTTCTTTGCTAGGGCTTTTCAATCCATCGCTGGATGAGTCGCTCCGGAGCTCGTCGATGTCGGCCATGACATTTTTCTTCGATGCCGGCGTGGTGAGAAGGGGAAGCTTCTGTCTGTATTGTTCGATCGGGTCCTTTAGTGAATTTGATGTAATTTCGAATTTGTTCTTGGACTTGGTTGTAATTTCGTGGAAGCTTCAGGAATGAAAAAGGTGTCTTGTTCTCAAAAAAAAAAAATGCCACTATCAAGATGATGCTTAATAAAATTACACTCATTAAGACCTCTCCGCTTTGCCATTTTAGGTTTTTAAAATCATTTGAAATCCTTTTCCCATTTAGCAAACATGGGAAATTACTCTTCTACCACGTATGGCTGCTGACCGCTGACACCATTCTTGTGAGCTTGGCAACCGCTTGCCATCTTTGTTGCCACGCTTTCTCCTGCTAAGCTGCCGCAGACCATGGCCATGTAGCCTGCCAACCCCATCGAGTCACCATTGCTACCGGCCAACCCACCGAACCGCCGTTGTTGCTGGTGAACATGCTCATGTCACCACATTTGGACAAGCCGTGCCCACAAAGCCACTACCGTTGTATCACCTCCTCCCATGAAGCGGCCACCATCATCGTCCACCAATCCCAATGCCACCACACTGCAATTGTGTTGCCATCGTTTGCATACTGCCTCGGTGCCGTCAAGCCGGACTTGTGGTTGGTGACCAATATTTTTTATGTCAAATAATGTTTCAACCTAAACGATCCAAGCTACAACATGTCACATGCTACACTCTCGATCTTTCCTGCAAATCACCTTTCATTCTTATATTTTTGTCTACGAATTATGTTTTCCTTTATCGTGAAGGGGAGCCAGTTGAGACCTGGCAGCTGGAAAGAAGCCTGCTAGCGAGGCACTCCCAGTTTTAAATATTTCATGCAGGAATAAATGCATGAATGTATCGATCAAAGTGTGTGCACACACCGACGATAAGAACTAAAGAAACTTGCTCCCGTGATGAAAAATAGCAGTGCAGAGTAAGAAGAAGTGCACGAAGCACCCCATGACTAAATGGCCATATGAATTGTATTATTAAGGGAACTTATGAATAGAGCAACAGCCAAAGTCGACATATAGATATGCCATATAAAAGAAGGCAATTACTACGGTATACTAGCATTTTCTCTAGAAGAGAAATGAGAATAATGAATTAGAATGGTACATAACAAGGCTGATAACTCGACGCTTCATGAAGAAGCTTATTCACTAGTCATGGTTTTTCCTTTAAATATATCTTATTATTGGCAGTACTCAACTTGAAGTTGAGAGTGAAATTTGAATTGAAGGATGTTGTTACTGAATATATGTATAAGAGACTTGGATTTGGATTTATGAATGAAGATACTTGAAGTATCACCTTCCGTAACCAAGATAGAGCAAATAGAAACATATAGTGTGAAACTCTGAAAGTCACTATATAAATTAAAGAAGAGAATTAGAATAAGTATGCTCATACTTGAAATATGGTAAACTAAGCACTGCTTAGACTTGCAGCTCGAGCATTTCCCTCATGGGATCCTAATGCACCAGGAGACCTATACTCAGAAGGTTTTAGAAAGGTTTGGCTTTAGCAGAGCCTATTCCTGAAGAACCCCTTCCGACCCAGGGAAGAGGGGGAGGAAATCCTCGGACAGGAAATCCCGTACTTGAGTGCAATAAGGAGCACTCATGTATCTTGCTAACAGTACTTTCGATAAAGGTTATCTTTCGATACCTCCGTGGAAGCATTGATCTTGGCCTATTTTACAGGAAGAACCAAAGTATGAATATTGTTGGTTATGCCGATGCTGGGTACCTTTCGGACCCGTATTCTGGTAAATCATAAACTGGGTATGTTTTTCTGTATGGTGGCATTTCAATGTCATGGAAGTCGTCCAAACAGACGCTTGTGGGTACGTCCACAAACCACTCGGAAATCATCGCATTATATGAAGCATCTCGTGAATGTGCATGGTTAAGAAGAATGGTGAAACACATCCTGCAGTTATGTGGATTACCTATTAAGCAAACCCCTATAATTATCTATGAAGATAATGCCGCTTGTGTTGCACAAATACAAATGGGTTATGTGAAAAGTAATCTCACTAAGCATATCGACCCCAAGTTCTTTTATGCGCATGAACTGCATAAATTGAACGAAATAAGTATGCAGCACACCAAATCCTGTGAGAATTTGGCTGACCTGTTCACTAAGTCATTACCTACCGCCTCCTTTGAAAGGTGTGTTAGGGGCATTGAAATGATCAGGCTCAAAGAAGTGCTGAATTCAGGGGAGATAATTCACACGCCCTGAATTAAAACTTTGGTATGAAGCTGGAGTACCCAACTCGATTTAGAAGATTGAATGTAATGTTGGGTGGTTTGTACTCTTTTTTCCTTGGTGAGTTTTTCCCTGAAGTTTTCTCACATAAGGTTTTTAATGAGGCAAATCGTGCGCACAGTAAGCGTATGCGAAAGGAAGAAAGAGAGAGAGCCGGGGGAGGAAGAGAGGATTAAGGGCAAAGGTGTCTATTCATATCTACGTAAACTAAAAAGGTGCTAAAAATATTTTAAAATACTAAAATGACAAAATATCGACACTCCAATATGCTTGATGATATTTTATTGACTTGATAGAGTGATATAAACCCAATTTCCCTTGAGCTTGAATCGAGCCCGAAAGTCTAGCCCGACAAGGCTGGAAGAAGTAAAAGAGAAAACTATCTGCCCATCTCCCTTTGTCTTCGACCTTGTTCTTTCGAGCTGAAAGTTATTGAAAATTTTAATTGGAAAATAAGTTGTGACCCCTCGAGGGAGGTCTTATTGAGTAAAAAAAAATGAAAAAATATTTTAGGAACACTAAATACCTTTTTAAACGTTACAAAAATAATTACAAAATAATATATCATTTGGTTTGTAAAAATAAATAATTTAATTTAATTTAATTTAAGATGGAAAGAACATGGCCTCCGCCTCGTCTGCCTCTTTCCTAGTCCTAGGCTAGCTGTGTATTGGTTAATTGAGACGGTTAGCCTGACGGACGAACTAGGCTTTTACTGGGCTGGAACTGATATCCCAATCTAGCCCGATTGTTAGGCCTAGCCTGGCGTGGACCGGGCTCGGGTCGGGTCGCTACGCCAGGCTGTCATGAATACCTGCATCTGCATGGCAATTAAGAAGGGAACTGGATAATACTATATATATTTTGCTTTGTGCAATGTATATGCATGATTGCATAGGGACTAATCATTCATTCGTAATGAGACATGATCCATCGAATGTACTTTGGTAAAGGGCACCAGACCTGACTTCCTTTCTAGACCTGGCCGAATGGGCCGGTCCGGCCAAACTTATCTCGGCCGGTCCATACCGAACCGGAACCGGGCCGGCCCGGTTCGGTGAACCAAACTGAATCTGGACCGACACCTCAGCCCGTTGGGCTAGCCTAGTTCACTACTATGGTGTATTTATTTAATTCAATATATGTATTTCTCTCTGTATATTTTTTATGATATATAATATATTTATTTAATTTATAATGTATATTTGTGATATATAATGATTTTTCTTAATTTATATATATACTCCGTCCATTTTAAAATATAAGGCGTGCATGTATTTTAAAAAGTCAATGTTTAGAACGTTTGACTAATAATTATGCTAGAAACATATACGTTCAATGTTATGCATGTGATATACTTAAATTTGTATTTAAAAGTACTTTGATATGATGTTAATTTTATAATTATTTATGATATAATATGAAAGAAATTAATGGTCAAAGTTTACGTTTGTTGACTACATCAAAAAATTATATGTCTTACATTTTAGAACGGAGGGAGTATATATTTAAATAAGATAAACCGACCCATTAAAAACCAGGCCGACCCGATTAGATTCGGTTCACTATCCGAACTGAACTGTGCCGAGACCGCAGCCCATTGGCCCGGTTGGCATATATAGTAACCGAACCAATCGGGCCCGAACCGGGCAGGCCCGGTTCCACTACAAGAACCGTGATCAGTGTTGTTGGCTAAAACCACCGACACAAGCCGAAATACCGCCGGCATAAACTTGTGGCCACGTGTGGCCGCCGACACAACTCCGCCGACCCAAATCCGTCGACACAGCCCATTTCTATCGGCGGCCCCGATGATAAAGCCGCACCCCGGGAACGGCCCCTCGGCAAGGTATGTGTCGGCGGCCAATTTAACTGCTGACATAGCCCATGGCAGACGGCCCGCCCTGGTTGACGGCGTTCTGACGTGTAGGCCCATAGAAGCAACCAATGGCCAACACATGGCAACTTCTATGTCGGCGGCCCAAGATAATACCGCCGGCACAGATCTGCCGAGGTGGGCTACCAGGTTCCCCTCGCATACTTTCGTCGGCGGTCATTAGAGAATACCGCTGACGTATCTAGACCTTATGTTGGCGGCCTTTTCGGGAGCCGACGACATAGCCTTTGGCAGGGGTTTGCCCCCTGCAGTTAATTATTTTACCTATGTCGGCGGTGTATCGTAGGTCGTCGACACAGGTGCTGTCTGGCTGCCTCACTGCACCTCATAGGATGGCCCCACATGGCAGACACGTACTTTGTCTACCATGCGGGGCCGCCTGCAGGTGGTTCCGTTAGGCTGTTAGTGTGCCGTGAGGGGAATGCATCTGTGTGGTCGGCTTTTGTTATGCCGCCGACATAAACTGGTTTGGCGGGCTCTAAATTTGAATTTTGCGTCGCGTCCGTGAGGGGTGTTTAGTTGTGTCGGCGGCTTTTATACCGCCGACACAGATTTTCTGGCTGCCCACACTGTTCTCGTTTCCTGTATTGTTCGGTCTATTGGCCAGCTCTACTCATTTCTTGCTTTTTTTTCTGTAGGTTCTTCTTTGCTCTTCCTTTACCTTTAATACCGATGCCCAAATAATAACCATGTCTCCGCAGAAATATCAGGACCTTAATAACAATGCCAAGGTTGCCTTGAACCTAAACCCTAAACCCTCCGCTGCAGCCATAAATCTACCGGCGCTTGCGTCTTTTCCCGCCAGTACAATACAGATCTGGTGAAAACCACCACACCTCCATCGTTGAGGGCTAGGACACCAACCTTTATTATCGGTGAGGATACGGACACGTCTGGCCAAGCACAACACCAAACTATGAGCTCCCTTAATTGTGCCAATGAATAAGTAGGAAGCGCCTTCCCCTCCGCCCATCTCTACACATGGAACGACAATCCCTCCATCGTCCAGCTCATTGGAGGTAAATCCTATGTAAACTAGGTCCTATTCAAACCCCAACCTAGATCTGCATCAAAGCTAAAATCCTATGTAAACTACACCTAAACCTACGACCATACAAACCCCACCTAGATCCACATCCCTAACCCAAAATGACGGCCTGAGGAAAGCCATCGGATCTAGGGCTACTCTTTCATGTTCGACTCCACTCCACCTAAAGCGATGATGCTGAGAGGCTCCTTGGACTTGAAAACAGAAATTACATTTGGTATGGAATTCATTTTCGTCAAAACTTCATGATAATGGAGAAACCTCTAGGCAAAGGTACGCGCGACCCAGAGTAGACTAATCCAATTCCAAGCCCAACATTAAGAGCAACATCCACGCCTGTTGCTCGTATAAGCAATATTAATCTTGGGTGCATCACTGTTGAGACTTCAAAATCCCACCATCAACCTTGTCCCACACAGCTCACTGTCTCCGCCTCCCCAACATGTGCCCTATCTAAGCCTCCATGCAGTGGCCACAGCTTAAGCACTTTTTTGCACCGTGCAACATAATGCCAAGCCGTTTCTAGCGGAGAGAGAGACGAGAAGATGGAGCAGTGGAGTCATTTCCATGACATGTGAAGGGAGAATTACCCTAAAGTATTTTTAATATGGTAGCTGAAAGACCGAGTTAGCTACCAGAGGGAGGTGAATGAGAGACCCCAATCCACCTCCACTTTAAAAATGGAAGCACTTAATGTCTCTATGAACCCCAAATGGCATAGATAAAATTCATACAAAGATAGGTACGTGGCTGTTGCCTTTCCGGGACTCCAAACACTATGAGAAATTTTCTCAGAGTAGATATTTTAGCCGTGGAGCACCCTCACCAAATTTAAGCTTTACATACTTTTTTTTTATAAAAATCAAGAAAAATTAAACACTGCAGGCTGTCAAGAGCTTCAAGACAAAAAATTAAGGCTCAATATTCACCTCACAGCGTCCAAACTATGCATTCAGTGGACTCCAAAATTTTAAAGTAGATAAATATATGAGTCACACACCTTTTCTAACTGAAATAAGATTTTTCTATTTTTTTAAAAAAATTCCAACATCGCTTGTTTTCACGAAGAAAACTTTTGGCACAAATTTGACAGACTTGATCTATAGCTACTCCTACGTTGCAAGAGGGGTCTCAAATCATATTTTCAACATCAACATTATGAAAGTGAGACAAATAAATTAATTGCAAAAAAGACAAAATAAAGATCAAAACCAAAAAAAAAAACTAGATAAGAACTTAGATGATTTAATTGTTTTGATGTTAGAGAATTAGAAGCCATACTACTAGGTGGACAGAGCACTTTAAGCATGCACTAAACACATCCCTTTTTTATAGCACATGAGGTCTAGGATATCGTGATATCTCGCAAAAAAATTGTTGATACCCTTAAATGTTTTATGGATGACTGAGATTAACCACATCCCAAGAATATGCTCCGCATATCTCACTCTTGTACACGCCCACCTGAGCCCACACGCCAGACGTAACCGGTTCAACCCAATTGCAAAGTTTCTAACGCCCACTCACTAGTTACGGTTCATCTTCCATACCATCTTTGCAACCCCAAATCCCAGTCCGACTGTCTCGCACAACCTCCTTGCCATCCATAATCCCCAAAACTCCGATTCACTACGACCTGCTGCTTGACAACAATCCACCTAACTTGTGCCATGAAAATTAGTTCATCCAAAATTCAAACTTATCTTGATACCTGCAAATTAGTCATTTTCATAATGAATCAACCATAAGATGCGCATGTCAAAATAAAGCATTCAAAAACTCCCCAAAAATAAAAACAACACCAACAGTTGAATTTCTATGGCACACCTTGAGGCGTTGCGCGTAGTGTAGCATTCATGCGGATTTAAATTTCCGGCGTCGCGCTCGCTCGCAATGCTACGCTGGGGAACGCCGAAATGCGCGCGGCCTGACTCACCCAAAACCATTCAAATACGTACAATCTTTATCAATATCATTCATCATAACATAGAGCGGTCTATATGTGGCCTCATGCCAGCAATAATATACATGGAGTAACAAGTACCAACAAATGAATCAAAGAAAAATTCGAAAAACCAAGCAATCACCTGGGCCTAGTGAAAGATAGGCACGTGCATATGGGTTGATTTGATGACACGCAACGACTTTCATCCATCTCTTCTCATTCACCATGCCAGAGACAACTGATGGAAGATCACAACATAGCACAGCAGCACACTGCACTAGCTCAACAGACAGTACTCATTCCATAGCGTTCAAATAGACATTGCTACATGCTTTTAGACATCAAGATTTCAACAGCTACACTAGCTTGACTCCACAGACTATCTATCACATCTAGTCCAGCTGGAGTCAGCCATGGACCGACACTCAATTCTTCTGTCACATTCATACATATATATAGCACGCAAGTACCATATATATATGTGTCATCCACCATATATGAATGAATACCATAGCATATAATGGGGTAGGAGTTCCTTATTTATTCCAGGAGGCAGGAGAGAAGAGACTCTAAATCAAATGGTGGGAATGGATGCCATGAGATGATGTCCATCGGCCAAGGAAGAATCAACTGTCTACTTTGTCATGGAGGAAGTGTATTCCATACGTATGCCTGCCCATGCCGGAGTAGGCCGGGGAGGGTGGTGTGGCGGCGGGTCATCTGTCTGCCGCCGCTTCCTGCCCACCCTGCTCTTTTACAGCTCGCCGCACGAACTGTCCACGTACCCGTGGCCGCTGCTCGGCCAGCCTCTTTCTGCTCTGGTACCGCACCTGAAATTGGCAGACAGCCATCAGAAAGAAACCGGTCCTATCCAAAGCTTTTTAAAACAAATCATAAACCAAGATTACTCAGAATGACAAATGACATTGGATCATTCTTCTGCTCCAAGTCCTACGCCAAGCTTATTCATAAAGGGAAGACAGTACTGCCACTGAGATATGGCCATCTGCCAGGGGTTTGATATTTGTTTTCAACTACACAGCAGGGCATGTGTGGACCAAAAGCACTTTTATGCGAGCAATTTAGACCATTAAAACATCTTGTATATATTTTCTTGGTAGAAAACAAATATCTGTAGTTCCTTCGAGACAATGATATTTGTTTTCTATTTAGCAAAGCAAATGGTAGAAACTGTCAGGGGCATCATTTTTCTATGCTATGTGAATTAGATCTGAAAAAGTTTTTGAGTCATTGATATAACAAGCATGCAATTGAAAACAGGCTACCTTTTTTCCAAAATTTCGCTCTTTCCTTTTCTGTCTAAATTTGGTCACAGCAGCCACCCGATGCTCTCGTTGAGCGAGCCGTTTCATATACATGTCATTGCCACTGCCGCTTCCACTTCCATTGCCACCTCCAGGTCCACTTTTCTTGATGGCGCCATTAGCAATCTCCATATTTGGCCGCTCAACATTTGCAGCAACTGTACTCCCATTCTGCTCATTGCTTCCATTATTACTGCCTGAGTTGCTCCCGTTCACACCATAGTTGGCAGCATGACCTTCAACAGGAGGATCAAATACATTGGATGAACCGCATTGAGGGGCTCCTGATCCACCATTTTCACGTGACACGTCAAAATGGACATAATGAAGAATTGGACGAGGGTATTGCACGAGGCTGCTCTGTACTTCACCAGGGTGAGCCTTCTTTGCTGCATTGTTGGCCACTTCGTCAGCCTTTTCTTTTCCTGTTGCATTAGAAGGTGATGTCCAGTGCTGAACTGGATGAAATGCTGATGTGTGTGCATTAGCCTTAATAGTTGAGGGTGTCATCACTCCCTTATTTGTAGTTGGCTTAGTCACAACGTTCTTTGTAGTGGAACCCATGTCATTGTTATCGCTACTGCCATTAGAACCTTGTTTTATTGGAGCAGCATCTGAGTTTGACTTCATGTTGTAAGTAGAATCAGTTTTCATAGCTTCTGAGCTGTTGTCATGCAGCGAGCAGCTCCCCACAAATCCTGTCCCACCTTGATTGGAAGCCGCAGATGTATGGTACCTTGCAACAAAAGTAACAGTTAGTACGCAACTTACAAATGCTTTCATAACTCGCTAATGACACTGATATTATGTTTTGCACCTTGTGAATGCCGAGAGATCTGATCGCCTTAATACATTCCGTTGCTCATCTCGGATCGTGTTCGCACCATCTCCAGTTGATCTCGACCTCTTCAAACTCAACTCAAGCGATGGCATAACATTGTCTTGGTTCTTATCTTTCCCTTCTTGCACTTTCGAGGAGAAATTAGGGGCTTCTGCCGCTCTTGCTACCTGCTGGGCATCCATGTTTTTGGCCATTGAACCAATTAAGTCAGCGGCTCGAACAGTAGGCTCCTCCAAATTTCCCATCATCACCTCCTTTGAATTGTTCTCTGGCAAATATTCACAGCATATATCTGCTGGCTTGATGGACCTGTCAATTGGGGAAGCTTGATAATCTGTGTTCAAATTTCTTGGGGCACCTACTTCCAAATCCTTCCCCTTGAAATCATCTGAAAATATATATGGAAATTTAATGAACATGCAATGATGCAAAGGGATGTTTTTGTTCAGTCCAATAGTGAATCGGTTGAGCCCATACCATTAGTTTCTTTTTGTTTCTTGCAATTTCTGTTGTTTGTACCTGGTAACCATCTATTACAGCAAATCTCTGACTTTGGATGGATAACTTGCGCACAAGTGCTATCAGGTGGATCAGCTAATTGATCTGGAGACATGGCCTGCGGACTGTCGATCTCCACAGCACGTTTTGTCCATGAGCTCTGTGCCTTAAAACAAATTGGTGAGAAAACCAGTTTAAATACACTTGCTTTCGAGTTTTGACATAACTATTACATGTATCTAGAGCAGTAGTTGAATTTGCCTTCTTTTTTTCCCACTGATTTTGTCCGCTAATAGACAGACCTAGACACTGACTGTCAGTGAGAGCCCAGTGGTAAAACAAAAGGCATAGAGCAATGCTGTTTTGGCATACCCCCTAAAAAATGCTGTGAGAGCCCAATTGCAGAACAAAAACCACCCGCCTCCACAACCCACTAAACTGAAAGAGGAGTATGCCATGAAATCATGAAATATGTTAGGTCTATTAAAAGGAACTCTGTACAAGTTTTAAATAACACTTCAGGTCCTATACCCTCTGGCTTGGATTTATGAAGCAAATTGAGTAAAACTGTTTCATAACAGATACAATCTAATTTCAAGTTAATGTAAGTAATCATCACCAAACAACGAAGCCGCTTTCCCTTCTTAGATATCCTCTAGATGCACCAACCTACACCTTTCCAAGAAGTATTATGGCCCTCTTTGATACCTTGTTTAGTTTTAGTTTAGTTTTTGTTGGGAAAATTTGACCACTTTTGAAAGTGGTATGAATAGGCTAAATAAATTATTTAAAAAATATTTTTGAGATCTTTGAGAAAAACCCTACAAAGTTATAAAAAAAATATTTTCAAAAAATAAAGTGAATGATGTATATAAAAATAACAAAAGTTACAATCCCAACAAAAACTAAACTAAAACAAGCTATCAAAGAGGGCCTATATCTCCAATGCTTGAAGCTTTACCACATAAATATTTACTAACCATTCTAGCCAACCCAAACATAATATTAAAATCCTGTCAACATGAAATAGTATGATTTATCCGAATCCATACATGTCCTTAAAACAATTTGATGAATACTGGTGTTTTGGTTAGATAGATAATTCATTTATCGAGGGTATGGTTGTCATTTCCATTACATGTTAGCATATTACCCTGTTGTATTCCCTTTATATTATTTTTTTTGCTTATGTGCTGTCTTCTAAGACCATATCTCTGCAGCTTTTTTTCCTTCATTTGTTTGATTAAAATTTTGAACTCCTTTGACTTTTTGATGCAGTTTCTCAAAAAACTCAAAAGTCACAAGGTGAACATTCTCAAATCTGGCTTTGATTTTCAGTTTCAGGTTTTGATAGCCAGTGTTCAAACCGTAAAGCAGTCAAATTTTCAAAGTTCAGATTCAGCAGATATCAGATCATTTCAGTGTTGCCGAACACCTTCTAACTCTGAACTTGTGAAATGGTTACAAATTGTCAGCTGGTTCTTGTTTTTCCAACAAAAAGCTTCTTAGGTCTTTAGCCATTTTAAACTATTATTACATTTATGGGTGTAATGTAAAAATGTAGTATGCAATCATCTAATCAATTGAATCCAAAATATACAACCTGTTAGGCCTCCTCCTGATACGGTATACTATAAGCGAAAGCGAAAAGCCCAGCAGCAGGCCAACATGGCGCGGCAGTTTCAAGGGCCTCGCAGCCCTAAGGCTTATCTTAGCCGCCGGCTAGAGGAGTTAGAGATGATCTTCTTTAATCTTTCCTATATTATCCCAACTGTTATCTTTCCTATTTAAGTTGTTTTCATATTAAGTAGTTCCATGTTTAGGTATTATCAGTCAATAAAAAGGAGGGGGAAGAGAGAAAACAACACGCTTTTAGTACCACCAAACCAGTTCCAAGGCGCTGCCATTGAAAACTAGCCAGTGGCGACATACCGCCAAATACCTGGGAAGGACGCGACAGCCGCAAGGCACCGTCCAACCCTTCCCGTTCCGGTCTTCGGCCGGTCACACGGGCAATTGAAAGAGAGCACCCGGAACAATTGGTATCAGAGCTCGACGATCCTCGAATGGCGACAAACGAGGAGCGTCTGGGAGGTGTGGAGGATGCCAACGACGATCTGCGTGTGAATCAAGGCAAGATGCAAGCATCATTGGACAAAGTTCAGAGGGCGTTGGCTGATTTGATTAAGGCGGATCAGAACAAGGAGGAAAGGAGGACCCCTGGCCAAGGAGAACCTGCGGCATCGGCAGGGATCTGGCACTTGAGGTGATGGATTCACGCCGGCAATGGCACAACAACAAAGACTCAAGCGACCGTGGAAATCTGGGCAACAAATGGTGGGTTGTTCGAGCTCCTCGGTATGAACTTCCGGAGTACGATGGCACTGAGAACCTGCTGTTGTGGCTTCGCCAATGTGAGCGCTTTGCCCGCGCACAAGATATTCCTGAACAAGAATTTGTCACAATGGCTGGGCTTCATCTTCCCGGGGAGGCCCAAGAGATGGTGGATAACTAGGAGCAAGATGAGAAGATCACTTGGAACGACTTTTACAACACGCTCTTGTTGAGATTCGCACGCCGATTTTTGGCCTATAAGTCTTGTGCATAGTTTTGCTAAGCTTGTTACCAAAATATTGGCCAATAGGCTGGCCGGTCGTCTCCAATATTTGATCTCCCCCAACCAAAGTGCTTTTATCAAAGGCCGCTTTATCCAAGACAACTTCATGCTTGTGCAGCAAACCACAAAATTTCTGCACCAACAAAGGCAGCCCCGAATGCTTCTCAAGTTGGATATTTCTAAAGCATTCGATTCGGTTTCGTGGCCTTTCCTCCTAGTCATTGAAGCAGTTGGGCTTTGGATCTATTTGGTGTGACATAATCAGTGGGCTCTTGGCATCTTCTACTCAGATAATGCTTAATGGAATTCCTGGTGAGGTCATCTTTCATCGGCGTGGATTGCGGCAAAGAGATCCCTTATCCCCTATGCTCTTCATTTTGGTCATGGATATCCTTAGTCTTTTGGTTTCATGTGCCTCGGAGGAAGGATTGCTGCAGCCCCTCTCCTCAAGAGTAATTCCTCACCGAATGTCTCTCTACGCTGATGATGTGGTAATCTTCCTTCGCCCGACAGCTGCTGATATCGATTTAGTGCTGGATATTCTTAACCTCTTCGGTGACGCCTCGGGTCTCAAGACCAACGTGCAAAAGAGTAGCGTTTTTCCTATCCAGTGCATGGAGACTGAAATTGCAGTGATCCATGATCGTCTTCCCTGTGAGTTGCAAGAATTTCCCTGCAAGTATCTTGGACTACCTCTTTCCTTGAGAAAGTTGACAAAAGTTCAAGTCCAGCCCATCATAGATCGCATTGCTGACCAACTACCTGGCTGGAAAGCCGATTTAATGACACATGCTGACCGTGTTGTGCAAGTTCAATTTGTCCTTACAGCCATGCTTGTTTATCCTTCCATGGCCGTTGACCTTCCTCCATGGGCTATTAAAGCAATTGACAAGATTCGGAGGGGTTTTCTTTGGAAAGGAAGGAAGGATGTCAAGGGTGGCCACTGCCTTATTTCTTGGGCAAAGGTTCAACGGCCCCGAGAGCTAGGTGGCCTAGGTATATCTGACCTTAAGACTCTTGGTTGGGCCCTTCGGATGAGATGGTTGTGGCTGCAAAAAACTGATCCTAATAGGCCGTGGTCAATTCTCCCAGTCCAGGTACCTACTTGTGTTCAGCCTTTCTTCTCCATGGCAATTGAGACAAAGATTGGCGATGGTTCTAATACTCTGTTCTGGAAGGATAGAAGGCTGCACGGGCATCAAATTGCTGATATAGCACCCAATTTATTTGTTGCGGTCTCCACTAGAACGGCTAACCGATGCACTGCCAGTGATGCCTTATTGGACCATCTTTGGGTTCAGGACATACAAGGGGCTATTTCAGTTAGTATTCTTTCGGAATTCCTTGATATTTGGGAATTGATGGCTGGTATAGAGCTGCAGCCTGGTGTTGAAGACATTCACCGTTGGCGCCTCTCTGCTAATGGTCAATACTCTGCTAAATCGGCCTATGAAAATTTCTTCCAAGGTTCTGCCCAGTTTCGGCCTTGGAAACTTATTTGGAAATCTTGGGCGCCGAGCAAGTGTCGTTTCTTTCTTTGGTTGGTGATGCATAAGCGCTGCTGGACTGCTGACCGACTTGCCCGTAGGAATTTGCCGCATCCGGTGCACTGCCCTCACTGCGATCGGACAACGAAACAATAGATCATTTCCTCACCAACTGTGTCTTTGCTAGGCAGTTTTGGTTATGCCTTTTACAGCGTTTTGGGCTACAACGCCTTTCTCCTTCAGTTCACGACTGCTCCTTCGAGGATTGGTGATGCAGGATCAGTAAATCAACTACTGATTTAGTGCGGAAGGGCATTAATTCTCTCATTATTCTTGGTGCCTGGATTCTGTGGAAGCATCGAAACCAATGTGTGTTTAACGGTGAAGTCCCAAATTTGGCTCATGATCTGCAGTTTGCTGCAGAGGAATGCCAGTTTTGGGTGTTGGCTGGGGCTCGAGGGCTCTCCCTTTTGACCGCCCTAGCTCCTAGTGACTAGGTTCCTTTGTTTTGGTCGTCCTTTTTCTTTCTCGGACACATTTTGTATTCTTAACCTGTTTTTGTACTTGGGGTTCTTTACCCCTTTTTTCTCCTTAATATAATGATACGCAGCTCTCCTGTGTGTTCGAAAAAAAAGATTCGCACGCCATTCGAGTGCTGGACCCCTTGGTGATCTAGTGAATTTGAAGCAAGGAAGTGATCGAGTTGATGAATATAGAAAGGAGTTCCAACGGTGGTTGTCTCAAGTATCTCACATGAAGAGGGAAGATCAGATTGAAACCTACACCGCTGGTTTGTCCGTCACCTTGGCGGCAGATGTTTCGTAGGGATCGACCACGTGACTTAGCGGAGGCAATGGGCTTTGTGAGGGAAGCGGAAAGGAGAGAGGATGCATGCATTGCTAAGGCTACACAAGGATTGGCGCAACCTGGCCGGTTTCGCCCTGCCTTTAGTTGGGGTGTCGCCAATGCACCGACGTCGGGAGTGCCATGGAACCCGGTGGGGATGTCTACTCGGGCAGCACTAGGCACATCAACCGCAGGTGGGTTGCGGCCTGCTGCAGTGCCGGACCCGAGTTCCAGTGCAGCATCAAGGCTTAATACAGGTGGACAATCAGCTAACACCTGCTGCTTCGCAGCAGTTCACGGTAGCGTCGGCAGTCGGCACCCTATCACCGTCGCTTAACCCCCGATCAGATGGCGGAACGTAGAGCCAAAGGATTGTGTTTCAATTGTGATGAAGTCTACCAAAGGGGCCATCAATGTAAGCGATTATTCTATTTGGAGGTGCAGAGGTTGATTTGGAGAAGAACGAGTCCCCGTCGCTGTTCCTTTTGGCACTCGGAAGGCCTAAGGCGGCAACACCATGCAAGTGGAGTTGGTGATGAACGGAGTTCGGCTTCTAGGATTGGTGGATACTGGAAGCACTCATAATTTCATCAGTGGCCATGCGGCTTGCAGGGTAGGACTGCACCAACAGAAGGGCTCCAATCAGCTTGTTACTGTAGCAAATGGTGAACATCTGCCATGTCTGGGCAGGATTGGGGATGGCTATTTCATTGTTGAAGAACAACCTTTTCTTGCACCCTTCTAGGTAATCCCGCTTCAATGATTTCGCATACTAGGAAGGCTCATAGCCACACCATACAAGGAAATATTCACCCACAATTGGAGTGTCTTGTAAATTCTTTCGCATCCCTTTTTGACGAAACCAAGGGGCCGCTGTCGTCAAGGGATTGTGATTACTGCATTCCACTAAAAGAGGGTGCTGGTCCTGTGGTGGTGCGGCCTTATCGTTACCCCTATCGGCAAAAATATGAGATTGAAAAGCAATGCGTCGAGATGTTGGCTCAAGGTATTATTAGGCCAAGTCATTCTCCCTTTTTGTCACCCGTCCTTTTGGTGGAAAAGGAGGATGCTTATGGCGACTTTGTGTGTATTATCGAGAGCTCAACACCAAGACCAACAAGGATAAGTTTCCGATTCCGATGGCGGAAGAACTCTTTGATGAGCTCCATGGGGCATGCTTCTTTTCCAAATTGGATCTCCGTTCGGGTTACCATCAAATCCATATGTGAGAGGAGGATATCGAGAAAACAACTTTCCGTACTCACCATGGACACTACTCTTTGGTAATGGCCTTTGGGTTGTGCAATGCACCTTCGACCTTCAAAGCTTTAATGAATGAGGTATTGGCAGAATTCTTTCCGCGGGAGGAGCACCAACACCATTTACGTTTGGTGTAGGAAAGGTTAAGTCAACATCATTTATTCTTGAAGAAGTTCGAATGCAAATTCGGTCAAACGGAGGTGGCTTACCTGGGTCATATTGTATCGGCCAAGGGGGTGGCAGCCAATCCTCGTAAGGTCCAATCCGTGGCAGACTGGCCTTGGTCCGAAAATTCCACGGCTCTCCAGAGTTTTCTTGGGTTGGCCGGATATTATCGACGTTTCATTCAATAATATGTAACGATCACTGAACCACTCACATTGTTGCTGCAATGCCATGGATTTTCTTGGTCAGAAGAAGTCGAGCTTGCTTTTTGTCGTCTCAAGGAAGTCGTTCAATTGGCACCGGTGCTTCGTTTATCAGATTTCGACAGTCCTTTTGTGGTAGAATGTGATGCTTCTGGTCATGGGGTAGGAGTTGTCTTGCAATAGTGTTGGAAAGGAAGCTCACACAGACATTTCTTGGTCACTCAAAAGTAGCACACAGCAGTAGTTCACATAGATCTTGAACCGAACTCCCCTTTTTTGGATGCTATTACATATATATAGAGGGAGTTACAACTAATTGTTCTTGGTTGGAGTATTCTAAATACTCCCTGAATCTACTTAACTCCTGTTGGTTGGAATATTCTAGATATTTCATGAATCTACTTAGCTCATGCTAGTTGAGGAGTATTCTAGACACTTATTATGACCTGCTATTCTAGCATCTTCTAGCTACTATTGAGCCATCTACTAGTTGTGGCCTAAGTATTACTTATTATACAAGTCAAGATTAATTATATCTAACAATCTCCCCCTTAATCTTGACTTCTTATTTGAGCCCCTCATATTTTCTTCATAAGAGCCTCGGATGGTCGTTGCTTGAATCAGCCTGCATTTCACAAAGAAGAGCTTTCTCTTCTTCATCCTCCTTTCTTATCTCCGAGGGACATTCTTTAGCAAAATGCCCATAGCCACAGCAATTGTAACAACGAATTGACTTGCTATGTGCTTCCATGGTGGACAGGATGTATTTCCCTTCTTATCTTTAGTTAGCAGCAATTGTTCATGATCTTGGCGCGGTGTGTACATGCGAAGTCGCTCCTCGTGAGCCTTCAACGAACTAAAGACTTGCAGCAGCTTCTTGGTCTTCAGGTCTCTAAATTCCTCGATGGCAAGTTGTGAATACTTCTCGGGGATGGAACGTAACACCTTCTTCATGACCTAGGATTCCTCCAGTTTGTCGCCTAGGCTCCTGATTTGGTTTACCAAACTTGTCACCTTGCGCTCGTAGTTGTCGACGGTGTCGCTCTCCCCATGCGTAGATTCTAGAATTCCCATCGCAAAGAGTTGAGTTTGACTTTTTGCACACGATCATCACCAAGAAATATCGTGTGCAAGGTATCCCACGCATCTTCGCGCTCTTCTTATCGGCAATCTGCATCAAGATATATTCAGTTACAGTACGAAGATAATCGCCAAGGCAGCTTGAGCCTTGTCCTCATCCACCTTTTCATCTTTCTTTGGCTCAACTGCGCTCCACACTTTTTGAGCATGCATGTTCGCCTTCATCTTCACTACCCACGCAGTATAGTTGTCTTGTGACAGGATGGGGTAACGAAGAGCCACTGCCCCCTCCTTCACTTTTGTTGTTGGTATAGGCGCGGCTCCCAAATTATTGCTGACGATGCGTAGACCAGATCTAGAAGTCTTCCATGCCAGGAAAGCCATCTCCTTGAATTAATCAAATACTCATATAGAGTAGAATTGATCTCACACAGAGATCAAAGCTACCTCACACAGAGATCAGCTAGGTTATCTCACTAAGAGAAGTTGCCTTCTCACAGAGAAGTAATCTCACACGAACCTGGCTCTGATACCAAATGTTGGCCAAGGAAGCTCACACAGACACTTCTTGGTCACCCAAAAGTAGTACACAGCATTAGTTCACATTGATCTACTTAGCTCCTGCTAGTTGAGGAGTATTCTAGACACTTATTATTACCTGCTATTCTATCATATTCTAGCTGCTATTGAGTCATCTACTAGTTGTTGCCTAAGTATTACTTATTATACTGGTCAAGATTAATTATATCTAACAAATAGGAGGGACACCCAATTGCTTATTTCAGCCGCAAGTTTGTTGATCGCCATATGAAACTCGCAACTTATGAGCTGGAGTTAATTGGGCTATCCAAGGCTATTCAATACTGGCGGCCTTACCATTGGGGACGACCATACATTGTCAGGACAAATCACGCCAACATCAAGTTAACAAGCCCTTATCACAACACCTCAATAATTCCGGTGTCTCCCTCCTCCTGCTCCCGCTTCTCTTGTGCCCATTAGTGGTCAAGTTGCAAGGGGTGGTGCCCACTACACCTACATCGACAATAGCAGCGACACCTGCCGTAGGGGGATCTCACAGCTTCTGCCACTACTGCCGTCGGAAGGGGCATACGATCCAGCAATGCAGGACTCTTCGTAAGAGGCAACCGCGCCAAGAGTCCAAAGAATTCATCGGCAAGATGGCTTCGGTCCCTCCTGGCTCGAGTCTCGTGCTCCTAAGTGGGCTCAAGCTCTGGTTTAGCGCGTCGGGCGCCTCGAGCTCTCCAGGTCTCCTATGGCATCCACTGTCGCTGCTAGCTAGTCTCCCTCTCCCAGATCATGCATCTGGTATGTGGACTCTAGAGCCTCTTTTCACATGACTCCTGATTCCACTCATCTCACTTCTCTGAGGTCCTAGCTAGTCTGGTGCTTATCAAAACAGCTGATGGTAGTTGCTGACCGAGGAACTCTATACACATCCTCCTTTAGTGTTCCCTCTGTTTCTTATGTGCCTTTTCTCACTATGGAACGAATCTCCGCTAGCCAACTTATAGATCTTGGTTTCAGCATCACTCTCAAGTCTGCCTCTTGTTTTATCTAGGCTCGCAGTTCGGGGACCCTAGTTGGTACTGGCCGACGCACCCATGAATACCCACGGCTGTGGGAACTTGAATGGCTTCGCCTTCCTTCCGCTACTACACCTCCACCGCTCAGCCAGTCGATCGTCGCGTCCGATGCCACTGTCTTCACCACCACCGCCAGCTACACCAGTTTTGCTCAGTGGCATCATCGATTGGGTCATATGTCGAGGCCTAGCTTGTCATCTCTTGTGACTCGTGGTGTCCTCGGGAAGGTCTCTAGTGATGCCTCCCTCCCCTATCAAGGCTGTAAGCTTGGCAAACAGTCACAATACCTTATTCTAGCAGTCACTCTGTGTCGAATCGTCCTTTTGCTTTAGTTCATTCTGAAATATGGGGACCTGCACCCTTCATTTAGAAAGGGGTCATCACTGGTTTGTTATATTTATTGATGATTACTCTCGCTTCACTTGGATCTATTTTCTCAGATATCACGATCAAGTGCTCGCTGCTTACCAGGCTTTCAATGTCATGGCTCGTACACACTTCGACTCTCCCATTCGTGTGTTTCATGCTGACTCTGCTGGCGAATATCTTTCTACTGCTCTTAGACAGATTCTCTTGGATCAAGGCACCCTTTCTCTGTACTTCTGCATTTGTGCTCATGCTCAGAATGGCGTTATTGAGGACAAACATCACCATATCCATGAGACTGCTCAGGCCCTGATGCTTTCTGCCTCTGTCCCTTCACACCTCTGGGCTAAGGCTGCGTCCACAGTTGTTTACCTCCGTGCTTTTGGGTGTGTTGCCTACGTACTTCTCCAGCATCGGGAGCGGACAAAGCTCACTGCTCAATCAGTACAATATGGCTTTCTTGCCTATGACTCCGAACGCAAGGGTTTTCGCTATTGGGATCCCCTTGCTCGTCGGATTCGAGTCTCCCGAGATGTCTAGTTTGATGAGTCCCGCTCCTTTGACGGTTCTCGCTCCTTCGACTCCCAACATCATACTTCGCCCTTAAGTCCTCCTTTTTGAGTCTTCCTGACCGGCTCTTGGTTCCTACGTTTGCTTTCCCACCTATCACTATTGCTTCTTCCACACAAGCGGTTCCCTCTTCTTCCACTTCTTCCCCTGTTGAGATTCTGCCTACTCCGCCATCTTCACCACAACCTTCTTCATCGTAATCTCCACCTCTGCCGTCGCGTCCACCTGTTCTTTTTCACTATCTTGTCGTCCACCAGTTCCTTATGTTGATCCCGCTCCACCACCCCCACAATATGCTCTCCTTGATCGGTCTACTATCTCTCATCTTGTAAACTATGTGTTTTCGGCCTCTGGCACTCTTCTCCCTAAGCCTTCCTTCTATTGCGAGGCTCTTACTCACCCTGAGTGGCAGTTTGCCATGGCTGAGGAGTTGGCTTCTCTTGAACGCACTAGTACTTGGGATCTTATTCCATGTCCTTCTACTACTAATCCCATCACCTGCAAGTGATTTTCAAGGTCAAAACTTGCTCTCATGGTTCTCTTGAGCGCTACAAGGCTCATCTTGTGGCATGTGGTCTCCAACAGGAGTACGGTCATGACTATGGTGAGACCTTTGCCCCTGTTGCTCATCGAACCACTGTTCTTTGTCTCATAGCCATGTTGTGGTTCGTCCATGGACTATCTCTCAGATTGATGTGAAAACGTCTTTCTTCAAAATGATCTTCGTGGGGTTTACATGTATCCTCCTAGGTAAGTGTTCCTCAGGCTTCGTGCTTCTTCTTAGACACTCTCTTTATGGCCTCAAGCAGGCTCCTCGGGCCTGCTTTGAGCGCCTTGCATCTGTTCTTACTGCTGCTGGTTTTGTTCGCAGTCCTCATAATCCAGCTCTCTTTGTTCACACTTCTGCTCGAGGTCGCATCTTCTATATGTTGATGACATGCTCATCACTAGTGACGATACTGAGTACATTACCTTTGTCAAGGCTCGCCTCAGTGATGAGTGTCAAATGTCTAATGTGGGTCCTATTTGGTACTTTCCAAGGACTGAGGTTCATCATACACCTAAGGGTTACTACCTTTGTCAGCACAAGTACATCTAGGAGCCCCTTGATCGTACTTGTCTCACGGATGAGTGCACGGTTGACACACCTATGAAACTCTACCTTCAGCTACGGCCTACTAATAGAGTTCCTCTCGAGGATCCCACTCGCTACAGTCATCTAGTGGGGAGCCTTGTGTACTTGGGCATCACCCGTCTGGATATTTCGCATATTGTTCATATCCTCAGCCAGTTCATGGCATCTCCTACAAGTGTGCACTATGGGCCTCTCCTTCGGGTGCTTCGTTGCCTGCGTGGTACGGCCGATCATCGCCTGCTCTTCTCCACCTCCAGCTCCCTTCAGTTGCAGGTTTACTCGGATGCTACAAGGGCTAGTGATCCCACTGATCGCAAGTCCATCTCGGCCTACTGCGTCTTCCTCGGCTCCTCGTTGATCTCTTGGAAGACCAAGTAACAGGATGCAGTGTCTCGCTCCAGCACAGATGCTGAGCTTCGTGCCCTCTCTTCGGCCACGGCCAAAATCACTTGGCTTCGTTGGCTCCTTCGTGATATTGGAGTCCCTATCACCACTCCGACAGTGGTGTGCTCTGACAGCACTGGCGCTCTCACCGTTGCCTGTGTTCCTATGAAACATGAGCTCACCAAGCATATTGGTGTTGCAGCTCACTATGTTCACTTCCAGGTGCAAGATCAAGTGATTACACTTCAATATGTGCCTTCGTCTTTTCAGCTAGCTAACTTCTTCACCACGGCACAGACTAGAACGCAGCATAATGTACACATTTCCAAACTGAATGTTGTTGATCTATTATAAATTTGAGGGGGTATTAGAATAGGTCTATAGGGACCTCTCTATATTGTATAGCTATATTGGGGCCTCTCTGCATATTTGTCCTCTCTCTGTACATGTATCTACAGCCCAATTGGGCCTATTTCAATTTGAGCAGCTCATTCCAAATCCTCTAACAACATGTACATTTAAAATGGAGTTGAACAGACCTCTTGGTTTGAAATTGTAATGCTCATGAAGGACATAATTTCCTCCTAAATCAGTTCTACATATTAAAAAATGCATTTGTTTGCTACTGCAAAAAGGCTAGGGCTATCGTCTTCTTATATAACATTTGAAATATTTACTTTCCTGTTTTGCAAACAACCATGTACGTTTCAAAATGGAGTGCAATAAACTTATGGTTTGAAATTGTAATGCTCATAATCTTCACAATTCACTATTATTTACTCAGAGAGACAGAGAGAGAGAGAGAGAAGGTGCTATTAGCTATAAGACTAAAATCACGTGTATAACAGACAAAGGACACTATACTGTTTATTCGATATGCCTAAAAAATAAAACTGTGGTAAAGTGCCATTATGTTCACTAGGTTTGTTGCATGCCAAAAAAAAGCCCTACAGGTACCAGACGTGTTTATACCAGTTTTAAAATTATATGCTGATCGTAGTGATACATCGATTTAGTTAACCCAGAAACTTAGCACTTCTAGTAAAATCTAAAAGGAAATACCTTTCCCAGAAATCATAGCTGAATACTGATAGGAAGAACTGCAAAAACTCTTATGGCTTTGAAAAAGAAAAATCTGCTATGTGGACAAACTGACCTCCAATACATTGCAAAGTTAGTAATTATGAACAAGTTCAAACAGTTTTCAAGTTCAAATTCTTTCTTATTTTAATTATTGCACTGTTCGTATCTTGAAGCACAAACATAACTCAATCAATAGGTACAAATATGAAGTTAGTAATAAGCTTTGAAGAATTTTAAAAAAAATCAAATCCCATACTTGAGTGCCACTGCCATTATCACTGCCATCCCTTGCATTAAGTCCCATGCTTACATCATCGTCGTCGTCGTCGTCGTCGTCATTGCTGCCACTGTTATTATCAGATTCATCGCCACTTTTTGATTTGGCACATTTTTGCGTCTGAATGCCACTTTCACTTCCGCTACCACTGGACTGAGCTCCAAAAAAACAGCTTTAGTTTAGAGCAATCATCACTCCGGCTTAGAGAGAAAATTAACTGAAAGCATGTAAGCAGAATTTGGAAATGAGGTAGCAATGGGTACGTGATGGATCTGCTAACTTATTATTCCCTTTTAATGTGAAAGTTAGACCAACAACTTACACTGTGGCACCGTCTCCACACATGCTGCCAAAGGTTCTTAAGTTCATTCTTACGTATAGGTTTGACTAAAAAGTCAACCGCACCTTTTGACAAACATCTAAAAACTGTACCCATAGCATCATTTGAAGACATCACTGCATGAAAACCACATCAGTATAGTAGCTAAAAGCATTGGAACTAAATAAATAAGAGCAACATTTTATGTAAGAACTCGTAGAGTTGAGGAAAGCTACTTACTAATCACTGGAATATTCTTGCAAATATTGTGGCTCATGATCCTAGTCAGCAGAGAAATTCCAGATACACCAGGCATAAAAACCTCAGTCAAAACAAGATCAATGTTGTTTTGCATATCTTCAAGGCATGTCCATGCTTGCTGGCCATTTTCGGCTGAGATAACTACATAATAATGAAATAATATCACTCAGTTGAAGGCTAGCAAAATTGAAATATATAGCCGGTACCCAATCCTAAACAATGAAGCTCAGTAAACAAAGATAAGTTCCAACAGGACATACAGGATTTTAGATGGTTTATAGGGATGCACCAAACAACATAATTATGGCCTTGTTTGTTTCAGATTAATGTTGAGTTGTGTTTTACTGTAGCAAATCTATGACCCACTCGAAATACGTTTTAAAAAATTCAAAAATTATGAAAAAAAATATTTTGCAAACTATAAGAACTATTTAAAACCCTACAAAAATAACTATAAAATATTACAACATTTGGCCTATGCAAAAATAACAAATTTTCATTTAATTTAATTTAATCTGAAACAAACAAGACCTATATTAAAGATCCAGACAATGTGCTGAAATTAGGAAGACAGTGTACGAAGCAGTAAATAAGTGTACGTGAGCTGAGCTGAAACACGAAGATTGAAAACCATAAATCAGCAAGTCAGTTAAAGATTTGAGCCAATTCACTTTCAAAAAAAGAGTTTAGCCAATTGATTACAATGGCTTAAAACTCTTAAACATTGCATTTACATTTTACCCCAATAGCAGTAGCAGCAATGGCTTAGCAGTTAGAATGTCTCATTTTAGTACCATACTACCCACAGAGGAAGTAAGCGAGCTAGACATGAATACTGTTTTAGAGGGGGTATAGAGGGGCTGTTGGGGATGCTCTAATGCACAGAGGGTCGACCAATGATTACAAATGATTACCGGGAAAAGGTGAGCTTTAAACAAATACTTGAAGGAAATTGAAAAATTTCAAACACTAGAAAGCGAGGAAACTAAATTGAATAAAAGTTTTTCTACCAAATAGTTGGCGGGTATCGGGTACCATCGAGTCCGGTTCTAGCTACATGTTTGGTCCCGTTGGGAATTTTGGGTTCGAGTCTGGGTAGGTGTTTTTGGTCTTAGGCCCATGATAGTTGGACCCAAAGGTACCCAACATGACTGGCGTCCCTAATTAGCGGCGAGAGAGACTTCCCAAGGCAATGACTACTCGAGAAGGGGGTAGCGGCAGCCCAAAAAAGGGAGCTCCCATAGCGTCGGTGACCCTGGATGGGGGTGGCGGTGACCCAGATGAGGGCGGCAATGACAGATGGGGATGACGGTGACAATGACGCAAGATGAACGTCATGTGTGTCCTAGACCCAAAGATGGCTATGATGAGGAAGATGTTGAAGCCACTGTTAGAGAACTTAGCCTAGGATTGAGAGCTGAACCTGCTGATGTGGTTGTTGAGTTTGCCGGAATTGAGTGCTAAATGAGTGCTCTTCTTATTATTCTCTTGTACATGTACAAATATATATAGGGCAAGTGGCTTTCTAGAAGCTTCAGCCCAATAAAGTATTGTAACTAGCAATAGACTACTCTAGAAGATTCATACAACACCTACTATTTGCTATTCTAAAAACTTCTAGTGCAAGTTAGTCTAGAACCTTCTGCACACTCTATAATACACGTATTATTTTGTTGTCAATTCTCCCCCTAATCCTAGTATAAATTTTGCACTTATCTTGGTTACTCCTATTTTTGCACGGAGGTCTTGAAATCTGACTTGCCCAAATGCTTTTGTCTGAATATCAGCGAGTTGATCCTTAGTTATGATAAAGTTGACATTGATGCTTCTATCTTACATGTGCTTCCAGATGTAGTGGTAGTGAACGTCAATGTGTTTGCTCCTTTCATGGAAGACGGGATTTTGGATCAAGGCCAAGGCAGACTTGTTGTCTACCTTTGGTTCAACGGTGTCGGCTTCCTTCCATTGACATTCACTGAGTAGACAAGCCAACCATATTCCTTGTGTGGTAGTTGTTGAGGCAGCGACATAGTCTGCTTCACAAGATGATAAAGCCACAACAATCTGCTTGATTGACTGCCAACTCACCAAACTTGACCCATAGAACATAATCATTCCAAATGTGCTCTTCCTTGTGTCAATATCACCGGCAAGATCGCTATCGCTGTAGCCGATCAATCGTGTTTCTTGTATTCTTCGCTCATAGCGTAACCCATAATCAATTGTGCCAGCGATGTAACGGAGGATTCGCTTCATAGCCACCATGTGCTCTTCGGTGGGCCGTTACATGAATCTACTCACATAACCGACTACAAAGGTCAGATCTGGTCATCTATGGACCAGAGATCACAGACTCCCAATTAATCGTCGGAAATGTGTAGCATCCACCACTGGTGCAATACTGTTGCCGCTAAGCTTGAGCCATTCCTCCATTGGAGTGGCTGCGACATTCTGTGCTTTACAAGGGCCTTGTTTGTTTCAGATTAAATTAAATTATATGAAAATTTGTTATTTTTGTATAGGCCAAATGTTATAATATTTTGTAGTTATTTTTGTGGGGTTTTAAATAGTTCTTAAGTTCGTAAAATATTTTTTCATATTTTTTGAATTTTTTGCTACAGTAAAACTCAACTAAACATTAATCTAAAACAAACAAGGCCAAGATGTCAAGCCACAAGCCTATACTTGTCTTTGAGTGGCCCACTTGTTAGACACTCAAAACTTTGGGGTCGGTACCGAGTATGGGTATAGTGAAACCTTACCCGTGAAAAATTATAAGCATAGGTATCAATTTATGTCATAATTGTACCCGTGGCATGAAATTCCACGATACCTGCTCTCGATGGATATTTTTTGTGGGAATTTACACAAACTCATATCCATTGCCATTATATGCACGTGGGCCCTGGAGATCAAAGAGTAGACCACCCACGTACGTGAACAGTACCGTGTGTACTATAGCGCGCAAATAGTACTCGTGGTATTGTAGCGCGTGGGTATGCATCGTTATCTTTTGGTTGTTATCTCTTCCATTTAGTTAGCTATTTTTTGGGGACTAGATTACATCAGATCTAAGTCTTTTGTTTGCGTCCAAGTTAGCCTTTTCTTAGCGTCTTAGTTAGTATACCTATAAAAGGGGTGTCATGTATCATTTTTGGGAAGCAAGAATTAAAAAGATTGGTCCAAGGACAAGCTGCGACACGCACGTCTTATCCCTCACACTAGCCATGCGTGGCATCCCCTCACTGCTAGCAGGGTCCCCTTGCCATCATCTTCCTCTCCTCCTAGATCCGGTCCACAACATTTGGTATTAGAGCCATCGTCAACACTATGGCTTGCAACAATGGTTTTGGTCCTTCGAGTCCTGCGGAAATAGCTGCCTCAACATACGAGGGGCTCTCCGCGGAGCTTGCAGATGCGTTTCAATCCCTTTAAGGGATGCTCGTGGCATGGATGGAGAAGGAAGTCGGGTTAAGATGCAAGAGAAAGTGAAAGCAGGCATCGCTACCATTGCCACCACCGATAATGACACTACCACGCTAGCAAATTCAAAGGCGTTGAAGATTGAAGAGGCGCATGACATCCAAGGCGTGCCGCGACGGTGACGACAACAGCGTGGGCAGAGTCACGCCTCAACAAGATTCGGTGCAAGTCGTCCTAATAAGGCATGATTTGTAGTTGGGTGGCAAAGAGTGACGACATCAGTGTAATGCCTCAAGGTCAGGCGGCAACAAGCGGCGTCCATACGACGTGCTCGGCCCTACTACGTGGTGGTGCGAATCCAAGGACAACGAGGACTTGCCACATTCAGGCGTCCACCCTCCCATGGGCGCCAACCAACAGCTTGAGGACAAGCTGTCTCGCTAAGGACGATGAAGATGTTATGTGCACGTGGGCCCCATAGGGCATAGGGTAGACCGCCCACATGCGTGAACAGTATCATGATTACTATGGCATGTAAACAGTACTCGAGATACTTTAGCGTGTGGGAGCCAGCATCTAGAGCCCCCGTCGTCCGGCGCCCGCATCCGAAGGAGTTGCACCGTTGCCGCAGGGTGAGGGAGTGCCACAGCCACTACATCCCCCGGTCAACTCCTTCTCACATAGGGTGTCAACTCTTCCCTCGGTCGCCCCACCTCTTGTTGGTTGATGCACAGGTCAGTATTGCTTGCTGGTATTCAGATCTTAGGACAGATCTCAGAGAGGAGGGGAAGGTTTTTGGCTTGGTTGGAGACATCGTAGGAGGGGAGGGAAGGGTGTCATGGCAGCCGACGTGCAGTAGGAAGAGGAAGAAGTTGAGCTATTGGGAACATGGGATGTGCTTGTGACAGGTGTCGTGGTGGGGGATGTAGTGTGAATGAAAAAGGCTACAGGAATGAGCAGGAAAGGTGGAGTGGAGAATAAGTCCTTGTGGGTGCCTAGTTCCAAAAGGCAGCAGGTCAGCAGCCATGGCGGTGGGTCCATGCATGTAAGTAGAAGGAAAAGAAAAGATAGAAAGATGTATTCCAGTTTTATATATTACTCATATTAAACTAGTCATTGTATAGGATATCAATTTCTGCATATAATTGTATATATATTAATTAAAATATAAATTATATATATATGCATATGTATCCCCGTATTGGGGTTTTTGAGAAATTGTCGTCTCGTGGTATCACCGTATCACGTATGTGTATCGCCGTATCCAAGCAACATAGTCGTTCATCACTTCCAAGTGGAACAATCACTTACACTGATGTCCCTTGGCGGCAGAAGATGATGATGATGTGGAGAAGCTATTGACGCTTTTCGCTGATACGTTCCGTGAGCCCCAGGAGCATCCACCCTCTCGTTTTTGTGACCATCGCATAAGTTTGAAGGAGGGGTCAGATCCTGTGGTGGTTCGGCTGTACAGATATCCCTATCGACAAAAGGATGAGTTTGAAAAACAATGTGTGGAGATGTTGCCCAGGGCCTTGTTCGTCCGAGTAGACCGCCCTTTTCTTCTCCGGTCCTCTTAGTAAAAAAGGATGGGTCGTGGCATTTTTGTGTTGATTAATGAGTGCTTAATGATAATACAATTTACGATAAGGTTCCTATTCCGATGGTAGAAGAGCTCCTGGATGAATTGCATGGTGCTAAGTACTTAAGCTGGATCTTCGATCAGGGTATCATCAAGTTCGTATGAACGAGGACAATGAGAAGACGGCGCTTCATACCTATCATGGCCATTTCGAATTCTTGGTCATGGCATTTGGGTTGCATAATGCCCAGTCGACCTTTCAGGCTCTTATGAACGAGGTACTAGCTGCATATCTTCGAAAATTTGTGCTTGTTTTCTTTGACGACATTTTGACTTACAGTGTTACGCGGAAAGAGCATCTTCTTCATCTTCGTTTGGTTCTTGAAAAACTTCGGCAACATCAGCTCTATTTGAAGCATTCAAAATGTGCTTTTGTCCAATAGGCGGTGGAGTATCTTGGCCATGTCATCTCAGGTGAAGGAGTGGAAGCCAACCTTAACGAATTACAAGACATCGAGTGAGGGCCTACTCCGGTGTCAACGGCCGAGGTGCGCAGCTTATTGTGGTTAGCGGGATATTACCGCCGTTTCATTCATCACTATGCAGCCATAGTAGAACCCCTTACTAAACTACTCGGTCACCAAGGATGTTGTTGGTCTTCTGAAGCTGATCAGGCTTTCAATCAATTGAAGGAGGCGTTGTTGTCCGCCCCTGTTCTTCGTCTTCCAAATTTTCATGCCCCATTTGTCTTGGAATGTGATGCTTGCAGTGTGGGAGTAGGTGTTGTTTTGCAGCAAGGTCATCCTGTTGCTTATTAAAGTCGACGGTTGGCATATTGCCATGCTAAATTAGCATCTTACGAGAGGGAACTCATTGAATTGTTCAAGGCTATTCGTCATTGGCGACCGTATCTTTGGGGACGATCGTTTGTTGTCCGTACAAACCATGCTAGTCTAAAGTACTTATTGGAACAAGCTTTGGTCCCTTCACCTCGGCAACATTGGGACAACAAATTAATGGGCTTTGATTTTTTCTGTTGAATATAAACCTGGCTGATCCAATGCCGTTGCCGGTGCGTTGTCACTAGGGATAGCAATCGAATCTGATACCTCCGGGTACACCCTATACCTGAACCCGAAACCCAAAAACTATACCCTAACCCAAACCCAAATTATTTCATGGGTATAAACCCACGCCCAGATGCCCGAACCTGAAATGCATAATTAACCTATCTCAATATTGAATACAAGATATATGACATTAATCAATTTCAACTCTAGCTTTTCATCACCTTTGAACATTCATTTTTGAAATAAGTCGCCGTTGACTTTTCGACACGTCTTTGACCATTTGTTTTATTTAAAATTTTAGTTCAAATATGTAAAAATATAAGTAATACTTAAAATATATTTAATAATAAAGCAAATCATAACAAGATAAATGATACTCCGTCCGTTCCAAAATATAAGGCATATTTTGACTCCAGAAAAGTCTTTAAAGGTAGAGTTTGACTGTTAGATTCCTCTATTATATATTATGAATTGTTACAATATAATTTTGGGTGTGTTTGGTTCATCACCAAATCTGTCCCAACTTGTCATGCCATTGAATGGCATGACCTTTCAAAGGTTAACAATTTCTTTGCCAATGAATTGGCTAGCCATTGGCACAAAAAGAACTAGGATGGCAAAAATTGCCAATGGAGGAGGGAATCTTGCCATTCAATGGTTACAATTCAAACACAAGCCAAATTTGGTTAAAGTTGCCAACAATTGGCATGGCAAGTATTGACACACATTGGCCATGAACCAAACACACCCATTGTATCAAAAAGCACTTTGAAATACGAACAATTTGGTACAGATTTGGTATACTAATGATGCATATTATTTGATTTATTTATGGTCAAATTTTACTAAGTTTGGCTTTTCTCCGGTCAAAATACGTCTTATAATTTAGAACGGAGGGAATATTTACATAACTTTTTTGAATAAGACGAATGATGAAAGGCGTGCTCAAAAGTCAACGGCGACTTCTTTTTATGATCGTAGGGAGTAATAGAATAGCAGGGAAGTTGGATGGACAAACCTTCGTACATGCAGTGACGGAGTAGGGCACGGACCACCTGCCTGGTGGAGTCATCACTCTCCACCAACAAGACTCTGATAGTCTTCTTCAGGAGGAAGCGCTCCCAGCAGACCTGCTGCTGCTGGTTTTCCAAGGCCTCCTGCTGTGCTCCAGAGTTTGGCCCGCTGTGGCGGCCATCAGGGTCATTGCTCCTCAAGCCTTCCTCTTCCTCCTCTGGCAGCCTGTGTCCCCCAACCACCCTGGCATTTCTGAGGGAAGGCCCGTCCACACCAGCTTGCTGATGCTGATGGGCGCTGCCCATCACCCTGACTCAAAGAGGTAGGCTGACGCCGGCAGGTCGTTGCTGCTTGACTGATCACAGGTGGTCGAGCACATATTACGCTTAATTGCCTTCAAGAGCACCTCAGCTGCATCCAGCAGCTCAGAATTTCTGCGGCGGCATATGTATGCGAATAAGAAACCATTGATGATGTGGGGGTGTTGCTATGAGAAAGAAGAGTGAAGATGGAGAGTGAGGTTGAGGTGCGTGTGAGCCTAGTGAACAAGGTAATTGAGAGGAGGTCAGGTTACCACCAAAATAGGCAGGGAAGGGCACCCAATTCGTGTGCTGAGTGGGAAGAGTCAACCTTGGAATTGAGACGGCACAGCATGATTGCATAAATAACTAGAATGGGGGCCAAGCAGGAAGCAATTGATGGATGAAGCTACAGGACAGGAAGCACTCCTCCTATCCTATCCTATGTTGGATGGATGAGAGGGAGCGAGCAGCTTGGCTGTCTTGCAACGCTTGCGCTTGCTCCGTCCAGTCCTGGTCCTGGTCCTTGCCGATAAACTCACTAGAGTAGGAGGAGGAGAAGAAGATATGGTGCTATTCCGAGGGAGAGGGGAGGAGAAGCCAGGAGGGAGGAGCACCTTTAGTTCAGGAAGGGGAGGCGGGAGGCGGGAGGAGGCATGGGGCGCGCGGGAAGGCCTTGCTGTTGCTGGTCGGAGCCGGAGAAGAGACGCGGAGGCGGCGGCGGCGGATAGATATTGGGGGCCGGGGGAGGGGCGGGGGGTGACATGGAGCAAATGGAGGTGGGGAGCCGGGGTGGTGGGGCCGCGCCCAGATCCCACCAGATCAAAAGCCGCGCGCTCCCCGCACCCCGCAGATCCGCCCCGCCCACGCCCACGCGGCCGGTCACCCCCACACGGCATCGCGGGGCCAATCTCAAAAACCGTATCCCTGCTCTGCTCGGAATCGTATCGTCTGCTGTCGGCTAGAGAGACGGCAGAGGCTTGTAGCGCAATCGATGCCCGTCCATTTTCAATCGAACGCCACCTCTTATGAGGGAAGCAAATTCTCTTGACTTAACTGCACCTAACTTTGAGTCACTGGCATGTGGGCCCATGTGGTGCTGTGGCCTACATGTCAGTGCCTAAACAAAGTCAGAGGATCTCAATCCCTTGTGAGCCATCGAACGAAACGAACCGGTACGCGCGTCTAGCCGTAGATTATGCACCAAACAGCTCCGCGAGATTACCATGTCCCCTATCATTTTCCTCTGGCGGGAATTGAAGCACAGAGAACCATATTTGCCGCCTCTTCGTCGGTTCTTCTCCATCCAGTCCAAAGGTTGAGCGCCTCCTCGCCAGCTCGTCCTTGTCTCCCCTAAGCCCTGAGCGCATTTCCTAATTGCTGCTTCTACATCACGGTTGATGGTAGGAATGGAAACCACAAAGGCACCTCCTGATTATGTGCCTTGCAACCGTGAGCCTCCTCCCAATCAAGCTCCTCCTGTTGCTGCAAATGGAAGGTATATTTTCAAATTGGGCAATTGATTTGAATGTAGCACAAATGACCTTACAACATTATGGTCATGGCTCACAAGTGATTAATCTTTTCATTGTGCAGTATACTATCTAGTATGATTCCTCGTATTGGTATGCTATTTGGAAATTTGGGTGATGCTGAAACCTTTTGGAAGAATTATGGAGGTCTGATGGGCTTTAGCACTAGAAAAAAAATATGAGAACAAATGTAAAAAGGATGGAAGAGTTACATCTTGTAGGTTTATCTGTTCGAAGCAAGGTTTGAGAGCAAAGGACAAAAGAGATCATCTCAAAAAAAATCCTCGAGCCGAGACAAGAACTGATTGTAAAGTGCGTATTGGAGTCTCGTTCAATCGAGCAACAACAGAATATAAGGTGATTGACTTGGTTCTTGAGCACAACCACATCCTCCAAACTCTAGAAACCTCTCATTTGATGCCATCACTTCGAAACATCTCGACAGTCCAAGCTTTTGAAATTGAAATGGCGGATGATTCAGGAATTAAGCCTAGGACAACTCATGAACTAGCAACTAGGCATGTTGGAGGAGCGGCTAACCTTGGATACACTTGTCGTGATCTCAAAAAATATTTGCGGACTAGACGCCAAAAGGATATGAGATATGGTGAAGCTGGAAGCATATTCCATTATTTTCAAAACAAGGTAGCTGAAAATCCTTCATTTTACTATGCCGTGCAGCTCGACAGTGAAGAACAGATGACAAATATATTTTGGGCTGATGCTAAAATGATAATTGATTATGCACATTTTGGTGATGTTGTCACTTTCGACACTACTTTTGGCACAAACATGGAGAGCCGGCCATTTGGTGTATTTGTTGGATTCAACCACTTCAGGGAGACGGTGATATTTGAGGCTGCTCTCATGTACGATGAATCATACGACTCATTTAAATGGCTCTTTGATACCTTTTTGATAGCCCATAGTCAAAAACATCCTGTAACCATTTACATCGATCAAGATATTGCAATGGGTAAAGGAATAGGCGATGTTTTCCCCTCTACATGGCATGGTTAGTGCACTTGGCATATAATGCAAAATGCAATCAAACATTTGAATCGTCACAAGATTGATGCCTCATCAAACATTCTTGCTGATTTCAGTGTGTGCATGTACGAATATGAAGACAAAGATGACTTTGAAGAGATTTTTTCCAATATGAGAAGCAAAGTACATGCACAAACTTGGCTAGATAGTATTTACAAGGTGAAAGAAAAGTGGGCTGAATGCTATATGAGGGATGTTTACACGCTTGAAATGAGAAGTACACAATTGAGTGAAAGATTAAATAGCCACATGAAGGACTATTTAAACCCGGGGTTGGATATCCTTCGTTTCTTTAAGCATTTTGAGAGAGCCGTCCAAGCAAAAAGAGATAAAGAGATAATATCAGAGTACGAATCAAGAAACAAATTGCCTCAAATTAAAATGAAAACTCCCATGCTGTTGCAAGCAAGTAGGCTGTACACTCCACAAATATTTGAAGGTTTTCAAATTTTATATGAAAGATCTATGTTGGTCTATGCAAAGTTGATGGATGATGGTATGTCATTTATTGTTTCTATTAGATCTCTTGATGACCCTCTCATCGTTGAAGAGGAGCACATGATAGTCGGTTCTTTTTAAGAGGGCAAAATATCATGTAGTTGTCAACTATTTGAGCGATTTGGTATATTGTGCAGCCATGCAATCAAAATTCTTGAGATGATGGATATTAAGCAATTACCTAATCAATATGTGTTGAAGCAATGGACGAGGGAAGCACGACATGGAATAGTTGGGGACAATGTTGGGAGAAATGTGTTGGAGGACCCAAAGTTGAATGCTACTCGTCGCTACAAATTTCTTTCACACAAGTACATTTCTATGGCCTCTAAGGCAGCTGAGTATGAAGAAACATCTCTAATGGTTGACAATGCCCTAGATATCCTTCAAAAGCAGGTGCAAGAAAGACTCAATACACTTTCTATTGACAAGGCTCCAAGTGTTGTACTAATAGTACAAGATAATATACCGCATGCTGCTGGCCTCAAGAAAAAAGAATCCAAGAAGGGTGCATGGAAGAGAAAGAGAAGTTGGGTTGAGAAGAAGATACCAAGGAAGAACAACACTGTAAGTTCATTTCTTTATTGAAATTGCTTTAGCTCAATTTTTTTATTTGTCAGTTTCTTTATTAAGTTTATCTCCATTTACAATTTATAGGGAGCAAAACAAGCAGTGGAAGGTCTATGAGCAGTACCAAAGTCCTTTTGTATGAAAAATATGGATGGAGCAGTACCAAAGTCCTTTTGTATGTAAAATATGCATGGAGCAGTACTAGTCCTTTTGTATGTAAAATATTGTTGGGCCTGCTCACTATTGAGTTTCAAGCAAAATCTGAAACCTGGTAATATTCAATCTATTATCCTTTTCTCATTGCAATTCAGAGAGTACATTGTGCATGCTTAATTCAAAGCTACAATTCAATCTCTGGAAATCATCCAGTACATGAAACAACAGCTCTTACCCAAAAAAAAAGATTTAGCTTCCACTCTGCAGATTCAAATTTTGATAGTCATTACAAAAAGAGCCTTTTAAAGCAAAATCTTTTAGAACTACAATTACAACTTCAAAGATCTAATGATCGACACTAAACAGCCTAGTCCTCTTCCTCTTCTTTTCACAAATCTTCCTCCCACATTGCAAAGTAAACTCAGCATGCGATCCGTCAAATGGTGTGCCACCATCCTTGTGATCGACTGAACCCCTCGCTTGCCACCTGCCATAACATCGTTTCCTTGTAGCATTTCTTGCCCCAGATCATCCTACAAGGCCGCACAACAACAGAACCAATCCAACTACAAACATTATACAAAATTAGCAGTGAGAACATCTGGTAGATTAAAGACGATAGCAAAGAACCTGGTAGTGGCTGAATGCAGAGAACAAAACTAAGGTAGCAAAACAGCTATCAATTTGAAATTAAAGGTTGTATCATATCACATATCATACTGGCTCTAATTATCTTTGCCACCTCTCCACCAATCTGAAACTAACAAAATTCAGGCTTTGGCTAGGTGTTACTGCAATGAACAACATGAGGCACTAGCCCCCGTCCTTTGAAGAAGCGATGCCAGAAATCTGTAGAAGACAGTTGCAGACAAGATGCAATACACGTGTATGGAATTTGCAAAGAGATCAAAACCAGTACAAAATACAATACAATCCTGGAACCAGATTGAGGGATTCAGGAACGAACAATACAGAGTTACAAATCAATCGATCGTTCGTGACACGTATGAGCAATGCAGGTCTAAATTTCTTGGAACTTCCCGCGCAAGAACACAATTGGGTCACACGCAGTCGGATCACAAGAGTGATACGAGGGCTAATCAAGAAACGGATCACATCTTGGCGAAGGAGGCGGAGGATGCGGACCGACCGTAGTAGTACTCCGGGAGGGCCTAGGGGCGGGAGAGCATGAGGGGGCGGCCCTTGGCCTCCTCAGGGTCCTCGTCACCATCATCGTCCACGGGTGTGGACGTGGATGCAGGAGCAGCGCTCCATGGACGCGAAGAACGCCGACGCGACGCTCGCGCCCACCCAGATCGCGTAACCCTCCAGCTTCTCATACAACAGGACGCCGCCGTCCGTGGCCGCCATCCTTGCCTCCAGCTGACGAAGGGATGAAGGGAAGGGGGAATAGGCGACGGCGACGGCAGCATAGGTGAAAGAAGGTGTTGAGCCGTGGATATTCGAATGGATGGTCGGATGCAATTACGGCCGAGAACGGCCGACAGTACTAAAGGTAGAGGATCCCCTTCCGCTCTGCTCCCCCTCATCCCGCGGCACCAGGGCTTTCTGCACGGTTTTCACTCTCCATCTTCATGGTCTCCTAAATTATGAAAATGGGTATTCTGGCCATCAAACCATGGTGTTTCAAAGAATATGAATTAGAGATGCTACAATTGCGAGGAATCGAAGAGATGCTCATAGAGGAAGGTGAATTGATGGCAATGGCGGGTGGTAGGAGTTAGGGAAAACGTAGAAAGAAGCAACAGGGTAGAGGAGGAAGGAGGGGTTGCACATGCAGGATGCTAGGGCAAGGGTAGGATGCGGCCAGAGACGGCCAGTGCTCGTGCGCAAGGTTCTAGACGATCTTCACTGCAGGGTCGGTCATGGTGCACAAGGACGCCGACCACAATACCCTCCTTGAACTCATCGAGCACAGCGGCCGTGGTCTACTATCCCTCCATTTGCGATACATCCATAAATGCCCCTTCTCTCGAGCTCTGTCACCACCCATTCCCAAATTGATGCCCCCACCGTCTCGATCTCATCGGTTGTCATCCCGTAGTCGTCGCCACCTCTACTGAGTCAACCATCGTTGCTCGAAGCACCACAGAGCTAGAGCCTTGTTGACAGGAGCAAGGAGAAGGAGGATGTAGAGGGGTAGCATGACTAGGTCTAAGTGGATGGATGGAGGGGCATAGCCGACGAGGAGAGAAAGAGGAAAGGCATGTAGAGATAAGATAAAAGGAGAGAGATAAGAGAGGGGGAGAAGAGAGATGGAAAAGGAGGAGTGACTTGCATGTGGGCCCATGAACCATGTCAAGTGTCGCACATCATCTCTCATGATATGGTGGAAAAATTATCTTCAAAACTGCTCTCTAGGGATTATTTGCACCAATTTTATGGGGTTTTTTGGTTTCAGAATACCTAGTCTATATAGTTCAAAGAATTATATACACGGAGTGTGTGATAGTTCAGAATGTAAAATAGATTTTTTTTTTTAAAAAAAAGATGAATCAGACATGGCCTCACGGATCGCGGAATATCATCTTGAATGGTTGGCACTGTCGAACACGGCTTGCTTTGGAAAAAGGCAATGATTTGTTTCATTCATTTCATGAGTCTTAAATGATGATATTTTAGTACTCCCTTCGTTTTAAATTTTAGTTCACTGTTGACTTTTGGATATTCTATTTGACCATTCGTCTTATTCAGAAAATATATGTAAATATTATTTATTTTGTTGTGATTTTTTTTATCATTAAACATATTTTAAGCATGGTTTATATTTTTGCATGTTTGCACTATTTTTTTAATAAGACAAATGGTTAAAAGGCGTCTTCAAAAGTAAACAGTGAATTACAATTTGAAACGGAGGAAGAAGGATTTTGGAACCATGGATCATTCAAGAAACATACATACATATAGAATCACTTGTTGTCCGTTGCCAACTAGATCATGCATGCAAGGTCTCAAGTCTCAACAGCTGCAATGCAATGCATCTGTTGGAGGCAAGGACAATGACGTCCAACATATATGCGTCACCTAAATAAGACCGACCGGTCGACGGCCGAGATATCTAATCTGGTCCAGCAAGAATAGGTAGCTATATAGCTAGATCACCAAGCATCGCGCGCATTGCAACCCGCCCTGACATCTACTCACTTACTAAACAAATCAAGAGGTGTCGTAAATACGTATAAACTACTCCTTGTGCAATATGTGGCTAGTGCTTGGATCTGGGCATGCTGTGTCGGCCCGGCCTAAGCCCGTCGTGCCTCTGACTAGTGTAAAACGGGTCGGTACGGTCCGGTCAACACTTCAGACCGTTCCAGGCCAACATGGATAGGCCTGATACGGCCTAAAAGCACGTTGGGCTGGCTTCGTGTCAGGTCGGACCGGGCATTGCACGGATGACAAAACAGTAGGCGATAATATTTTTTATAAATCCGTACGTTCCTCAAACTAAAAAGCTGTCTATATGAAAAAGATACATATCAACATTATCTACAACTTTCATGTTTAATCAAAATTCATCCAAGCAACAGAAAATCTCGAAAATAGCGAATTACAAAGGACGGTGACGTCGGCCCTAAAGCAGGCGGCAAATAGTTCCCTAAAGCAGGTAGCGAAGAATTTTTTTTATATAAATTCATATGTTGCTCAAATGAAAAAGTTTTCTACATGAAAAATATGCGGCTAAAAATTATCGAGAACTTTTGGGTTGAACAGAAATTCATCTCAACAACGAAAGAGCACAATAAAAGCAAACTACTGACTAGTGCTTTATTTCGGGCCGTGCTGGCCCAAGCAAGGCCCAGACAGTCGGGCCGGGCCGGGTGGCCCAGCATGCCTGGTTTCCAAGTCCGGCCTAGCACGCCATTCGGGCCTTGCCGACCCGGTCTATTTTTTTCTCGTGTCGTGACGTGCTTTGAACTGCCTTTTTTGGGTCATGCCCGGCCCAAACTCACAACACTATGTGGTCATCAATATTGCATCGAGATTCATGTAAAAGTTTTCAAAGAAATCCTCCTATTTATTCTTAGGGACCGATTAGAACGCAGGCGTCTACGTTTTGCGTTTCGTGCGGGCGCTCCTTTTTTCAGTACGATTGTATAGAAATTTCACCGTACAGAAGCACTAAAAAAACTGTATAAAAAAGGGAGGCACTATTTGCCAGGCGCCTGCAATTTCAGCATTTGTGCAGGCACATGCCGTGTACATGCATGCAGACCTCGCACAAAAAAATTCCACTATCGTAAAACATTTTTTTCCAATATTGGAAATGTGGAAAAACAGTAGAAAATTAGTGGAATTTTTTGCGCCGGCACTATTTTGCAAATTATACGAGCAAAAAAATCTATCGACGTGAAAACGAAAACAAAACAAAATATATAATATACAGAAAATAAAAGAAATCTATAATAAATAGAAAACAAAATAAATCTATAATAAACATAAAACAAAATATATCTATACAAAAATCGACCTCGCGCAAAAAAATCCTCTATCGCGAAGCGTTTCTTTCATAAATGCAAATGTGGAAAAACAGTAGAAAGAAAGTAGAATTTTTTGCGCCTGCATATTTTGGCTAATTGCAGGCGCCTGCAAAATAGCAATTGCATATAAAAAAGTGAAAAAAAACTCCGTAAGCTACAAATTGAGCAAATTAGAGAGGTAGAGAGAGTAGATCGACGAAGCCGCGGCGGTGTGTGATGGCGTGGCGCAATACACATGCAGTGAGCAGTGGCGTCGGCGGAGAGAAATGTGGCGTCGGCAACGGCGGCGAGCAGCAGCGGCGTCGGGCGCAGCAGCGCCCTCAGCTGGCAGCGGCGGCAAGAAGCAGCGGCGTCGCGAACGCAGGGCCCGCGCAAGAGCAAAACCGTTATTGGTTCTTAGCCCTGCATGGCCACTTCTATTTCTTCTCTCTCCTTTTCTCTATGCTTAACTTGAGCGCGGCTCAGTGACAGCTCTAGCACTCGTTTTGTTTCGTCCTTGGCTCGGCAGCTACAATGTCACAAACCGACTCTGCGCTCATGCCCGGTGTCACTCGATCCGGCTCCAAACATCTCACCGAAATCCTTGCCATGGATGAAAACCTCAACAAAAACCCCGTCATTGCTGAGAACCTTGTTGGAGATGAAAACCCTCAAAACCCAAGGGACGTTTCCGTTACATCAAGGTTTACGTAGTGTCAACGACAGAAGTCTCAGAAACCCTAAGGTTTTATGTGAGGTTTCCATCTTCGACGAGATTTTCAGCGCTCGTCCTGTGCCATCCAAGTATGGATCAGTTCTCAAGCTAGCTGATCCAAAGAGAGAGAAGGGGAACCAATGTCCAAGAATTAGAAGTTTTATAATAGGCTTACAGGTGCAAATGCTGCACCAAAAAGTAATCTATCTGGCATGCGTGGTCAGGTATTGCAGTGTAGTTTTCTGGCATATATATATGCGTACGTGCCACACAATCTTGTATCTTTAGGTCACAAGTGTGATCAGGCTCAATAGTCAAGGAGTTCCTGAACAAAGTGAGTACTGAAATGACCATGATTATGAATCAACACACATATGTACCATCGATCTACGTACTCTGTTAAAAAACTCAGCCCGGCGTACACGGTACACATTGCTTGCAAGTCATTCGTTGGCCTCTACATGCATGCATGACATGACATGACATGCTACATGTAGACGTCGCATCCCACATGTAGTAGTTAATACATGCAATTTATGCAAGGATACGATCGACCAGCTTCATACAGGAGGGAAATTATATGGCATAGGGTGCCAGTGGCACCCAAGACGTAAGGGTAAAGAGAGAGGGATGAGATAGAGAGAGAAAAGACTTAGAGATAGAGAGGAAAAGGAGGTGCCATATGGCTTATATGGCATAGGGTGCCATATAATTTCTCTCCCTTCATACATGGCATTCCACCAAAGGATTAATATTGCGTTCACTACAGGAAACGACAACAGTTCCGAGTGCCAAAACCGTCGAACAAAGTCAACAAGCCGTCGGGATTACATTGTCTCGACGGCCAGCCGTCGAGAATAAGCCGTCGAGAGTACTCCGTCGAGAGAGGTGATGTTTATCGACGGCTTAGCCGTCGAGTCAAGTAATGTCGACGGCCAACGTAAGAACCGTCGAGTTTATAGCGCCAGACGCCGTTACCGTCGGACGCGCTTAGTATCGACGGCCAAATAGTAACAGTCGAGATACACCGTAAGCTGGGCCCAGCTACCAGGTAATATGTCTCCTGTAGTATCGACGGCCATAGATTTAACGGTCGATAGGATTGCCTGTAGTCTCGACGGCTACACAGTTAACCGTCGATACTATCGTGTCCACGTGTAGTCTAGTATCGACGGCTATAATAAGAACCGTCGAGAGTATAACTGGGTAGTAAAAAAAATTGTTTTAATTTTGTAAAAAATCAAAGCAAAGAAGAATGTTGCTTCCCAAGAACGGCAAATGCCGCAGACTGCATACCCAAAACCCCACAATACGTATATATCCCATTCGTCGGACACATATGCGACAAGATCACAATTCACAGCTCAAATACACTCAAATATATAAATGGCACATAGTTCACATATAATAGTCACCAAACGATCCAAACAGCTCCAAACAGTCCGTACGACATACACATATATACAATATTGCAATCACAATCGTACGATAACCAAAACGTATATATCGTCAGCTAGCTAGTCACCTAGTGCTCGCTGGACGGAGGATCGCCTGAAGGGGGTAGGGACGGCTGGGTAAACAACGGGGGAGCATCATCGAACAGGTTGTTGACGAAGTCGGCCTCCTGGCTGCCCGATGTGTCACTACAGGAATCGCGGAAATTCTCGACGGCGGAATCGCGGAAATTCTCGACGGCCAAAGCCGTCGAGAAAGATAAGAAAACCGTCGACACAGATAATTATCGACGGCCGGCCGTCGAGATTCGGCCGTCGATATAGAGCGGTCGAGAGAAACAACCTGTCTCGACGGCCCGGCCGTCGTTATTACCTATCTCGACGGCCGAAGGACAGCCGTCGTTACCGAAACGAAAAATAGGCTAGACCGAACGTCGTGTCTTTCTCGACGGCTAACAGCCGTCGATAAAAAATGTTGGTGGGCCGAGGTCCGCACTGGCCCAGCCCAGTAGATTAGTCACGACGGTCTAGAGCCGTCGAGAGTAACGGCTCTGCCGCCAGCTGGCTCTGTTTGTTGCGTGCGCTGACAGGTGGGGCCGCGGGTATCTATCTCGACGGCCATGCCTTAGCCGTCGAGAATAACAGTTTTCCAGCAAAATTTTTTTTTAAAATATTGAAAATAAAAATAAATTTGCTGTTGCTCTGCACTCAAAGAAGAAGAAGAAGCAATGCAAACCGCAAACCCGCATATTCAAATACCCCACAATTTCACAGATACAAATACATATATATATCCAGCGTTTTTCAAACCACATTCGTCACATGCACATACCATATTCATCGCATTCAAACTATATTCATCACATGCACAAACATAACAACCACAATGTTTTTCACAAGCACAATTACTGCTGCGGTGGCGGGTGCCGAAAAGCTGCTCCGCGAGGTTGGCGGCCATGTTCCCGGAGGCGTCCTGCATACATTGCGCGTCGTCCTGAGGATGTGGCACGAAGGACGGAGGCGTAGATATGGCAGAACCCGAACCCTGCGAGATGTTTGAATTAGTCAGTTGAAACAGATGATTTGGCACATTTTATTGATTTGGCACAGGTGACTTACCGCTGGATCACGGAACCGAGGACGCTTCGATGTTCGGGTAGTTGGACGGGGTAGGTAGGTGGTGGGTCCCGTAAGTACCGGTGGTGGTGCCAGATGTCCAGCGAGCCGCCTGCCAACATAGGTGCTGGAGGGCCGGGTGGCTATCAGAGACTACGGACCACACTGTAGTGGCCCATTGTTCCCACTGCTCGACGAGCGCCTACGAGCCAGCGTGACCGCTTGGACCGCGGCTGCATATAAATTTAAGTTCGTTAGTATAATTGACAAGATGTTCATCTATTAAAAAGAAATGAGGTTGTGCGAATGGGTTACCCGCGATTTAACGCCTCAAAGTCGCCGATCTTCTATCGTAGTCCTCTGCGCTGTCCTCAAGCTCTCTGCATGACCCTTAACATTTCTCGTCATGGGCCCGCCTCCTCATGCCTCTTCATTGTTGCTCCCTCTCTCTTTGCAGGCCTCGAATCGGGCGACGGTCTCACCCCGCTTTGGCTAGTCTAACATCGGGCATATACTCAAGACACGCAAAATGTGTAAATAGCGATCAGTTTTGATGCAATCACAATGTACAAGTGTTAAAGTAATCTCACGAAGAAATGGTCGCCGCCGAGAGCTAGCCGCCCATGGGCCTTACCCCCATGTGCTTATGGATCACGTAGGGTCGAGGGCACCGTATCTGGATTGCTCTCTTCCCGTGCTCCTCTCTATAAGCGCCCTTGTAACGCTCCTACATACCGTTATCGTATTTAAAATTATAAATAAGATTGAATATAAGAAAACGGTATTGAGCAATATTGTCGACACTTACCAAACGTAGATATGCATGTGGATCCAAGGTGGGCTCTCCACCAGGTGGTGCCTTCTTCGTGTGGGCCTGCTTCCACACGTCCATCGGACTCGGTCTAACCCCCGTCTTCGCCAACTAAATTGCAATATGATCAAAAGGCGTGTTAGTGAAAAATCTGAAGTGAATAAGAATGAAAAAATAAAATTTACCAGTTTCTTCCCCAGCTGTGCAATCGACCACCTCCCGGTGTTAGACTTGTAGTCCTTAACACCCCTATTCTTCTTGGCCTTCTCAGATTTCTCCTTCCACTCGGGGCTGTCCCACTTCCTCCCAATAGCCTCCCAAGCATCCTCTTGACACCACTCGGCCCTTTGGTTGTCTTGGTCGGCCGACAAGTACAAATGGTATTTGCACAGGATGTAAGGTTTTTTGCTCTGTCTTTCGCAAAAAGACAATAAGATAATGAACATATGTAACTCGAAATTATTGTTTATAATGGATACTGACCTATGGTACTCTTGTACGGCCGTGACCCGTGCATTGGACATCATGTCCTGAACCCTCTGTTTCGCCATCTTGTCGATGACAGGAGCAAAGTCCGATTGTTGAAGACCTTCTTGCGGAACGAACCTGAGCTGTAGTGCATTATAATAACAAATATAGTTAGTAGTCACAAAAATGAATGTGAAATTTATTTTGCAACTTACCCATAACTCGCGGATGACCTGATCGCGGCATTGCTATCCCCATGTGGGGATAGCTCAGTAGTCGCCCCACCTGACGCCGGCCTCGTCGTCCGCCCAAGGTGATCATCCTGGGTAGTCTTGCCCGCCAGAGTGCCAAGAGCGATGATCAGTGGTGTCTCTCGTTGATATCTACTGTGGACATGTTTTGCACATTTGTAACAAAGTTAGGATAAATCGACTAATTTAAATCGACAAATTCAAAAAATAATTAGGGCATTCAAAGGTATGTACATGCCACCGCAATCTGGATCATTGGTCGTCCGGCTTTCTTTGAGGTGGTGCACCCTCACCCTGTTTGGGCCCTCTTCCTCCCGCTGGATGCGAGAGGAGCCTCACAGCTATCACCAAGACCACTCTCACCTGCCCCACTCTCCTGAGTGAGAGCTAGGTCCTGGCCAGCCTCAAGGGCCTCCTCCTCCTCCTCCTCCTCGGCACCCCGTGGTGGGTTGACGAACCTGCGCGGCGGCATATTCTGCATATGAAAAATAAACAATAGTTAGTTATATAAATTATGCAATCACGAAAAGTAATTGAAAATGAGACAACTAGGCTGCATATAAAACCTGGAATATTGAAAATAACTAGCAGTAATTATCGTCGACCTCCATAGAACCTCCCTTATAGCTGTCAACTCTTCGATGTTGTCGAATAAATACAACAGTGCAATAACCCGTTCATCTCCTGTTAAGTCTCGGGTGAGATACTTACCGACCGCTCGGCCTTGCACCTGATAAATTCTTAACTCAGACTGAATTCTACGCTCGACTATGGGGTACCTAGGTATCTGAATATTCACATTATTCTCTGTCGCCAGGTATTTGTTGGTGAAATTAGTGATCTCTTGTATATGGTACGCCTCGGCTATTGAGCCTTCAACGCGTGCTTTGTTTTTCACGCTTGCTCTTACATTTTTCAATCGCCTCTCTATAGGATACATCCACCTATATTGGACAGGACCTCCGAGCCGAGCTTCAGAAGGAAGATGTACGAGAAGGTGTTGCATTGGATTGAAAAATCCGGGGACATAAATCTTTTCTAACTTACAGACGAGCACGACAATATCATCCTCAAGCTTGATCATATCCTCTCTACTAATCTCCTTAGCACATAGTTTCCTATAAAAAAACTCAGTCACACAGGCGTCCTCCAAACATCCCTGCACGTAACCTCAGAACACGACGGGTATAAGGTCACGCATGAATGTGTGAAAGTCGTGACTTTTCATTCTATTAATCTTCCCTTGAGTGATGTTCACGCCTCGCCCAAAATTTGACGCATAGGCGTCGGGAAATTTTAAGCTATTCTGAAACCAAAATAATACCTCTTTCTTTTGCGAGACTGTTAAGCAATACGTGGCTTTTGGTTTCTTCTTTTTCCCCTCAACCATGTTCATCGACGGTCGATCGCATATCTCCTCACAATCCTGTCGTGCTTTTGCATTATCTTTACTTTTGTCAGCTATGTCAAAGTTAGTGCCATAAATAGCCTCTGATATATTTTTCTCTTGGTGCATCACATCGGTGTTGTGAGGTAGTAGCAGATCATTTGCATACGGGAGAGAATATATGCTACACTTATGCATCCAATTATGTGAAATACCATAATCTTCATACACACCATTATGACCCTCAACCAACTTGGCATGCCATTTCTTAATAAAGGCAATACCCACACGACCGCGTTTTCTACTCTTTACCGTCATGTTCTTACGGAATGCATTTTTCTGCTTTCGAAATGGATGTCCGGGTTTTAAAAATTGCCGATGACAGTCGAACCAACTAGGTTTGCCAATCAAACTTAGCTGAAATGCATCCAGATCATCCAAACACACCGACAACTTAGTCGCCCATGTGTGCTCCATCCCAAAGCATGCCGTATGCGGAAAATCATGAATGGAGTACATGTATGCAGCCTTCATAACAAAAGATTTGTTCGTTTTTACATTTAACGTTGGGGCACCTTCTTCCCATAACTCTTTCACTCGTTAACCAATGGACTCATAAACAAATCTAGATTCTTTCCGGATTTTTCGCCTCGCACGATTAACGAAAGAAACATAAACTCTTCTTTCATTAAAAGAGGCGGTGGGAGGTTGAGAGGAATGCTGAAAACGGGCCAACATGAGTACGAGACGGCCATCATATTAAAAGGCGTGAACCCATCGGTGGCGGTCGCGAGACGCACGTTTCTTGGATCAGCAGCGAACTCCGGATACACCTTATCAAAGTGTTGCTATGCTTCTCCATCGGCCGGATGAACCATCATGCCGGGTTTTACACGTTTTCCCTCCTTATGCCACCTCATTTGTTGTGCGGTCTCCTCAGCCATGAAACAACGTTGTAATCGTTTCTTTAACGGAAAATACCGCAATACTTTCGCGCCACCTTTGTTTGTTTCTTTTCTCCATTACCATCGGCGGTCTCGACAAATCTAGACTCTCCACAAGAATCACAAACATTCTTAACAAAGATCACCCTTATAGTACAAACATGCAATGGTTAGGACAATAATCTATCTTCTCGCACGGCATTCCTGCACCAGCAAGTAATTTTCTACACTCGTACCGGTGGAGGGCATCTTGTGTCCTTCCGGAAGGGCATCGCCTAAGCATCCCAACAACTCATCAAAACAATTGATAGAGAAGTTGTATTTGCATTTCACAGCCATCATCCGTGTAACCATAGACAAGAGGGTTACGGTTGTTCGGTCGTGCAACGGCTGCTTAGAGGACTCTAGAAGAGTTAAGAATTCAGTCATTGAGGTTGTTGCCTCCTCATCATCAAAATCATGGCCGAAGTCATCCATCATGTTCTGCATCCGGTCAATTTCATCGAATCCTTCGTCCGGATCGGGAGGCGTGACCAAAACACTCTCACCGTGATAAACCCAACGATGATAGCCGACCTTGAATCCATTTTTGCACAAATGCATACCCATATCATAGCGCGATCTTTTTCTACAATTCCCACACTCCGTACATGGGCAATGTACATACGCGGTGTCCGGGTTAGGGGTCGCCTGAAAAGCACTATCCATGAATGCATTCGCCTTGTCATACCATTCATCTGAGTGTTGTCCGTTCGCTTTCCATCCATCGTACATCCACCTCCTATCTTCTTCCATCGTTCTTGACACAATAAACTACACGTTAGGGTTTTCCAATAGGCATAGGAAGGCTTCTAAACCCACCCGCGAAAGACCGCTTGGGCATGTCCGATAGAAGCGAAAGAACGAGACAAAATTTGCAAACATAACCCTCGGTTCTCCTAGTGCAACGATGGCTCTGAGCGAAATTCAACTCAATAGCACTTATGTTATGCACAGGAGAACTATAAGGTTATACTGTCGAAATTTTGTTTCGTTCCCTTTCGGCTTCACATTGAGACATACCCAAGCGGTCTTTCGCAGTCATCCATCGACGCTATAAACGGGCATCCTTTGGACAATTCGAGAACATTTTGCACAACCCGTAATGGAAACGAACGAATCACCGTTCTAATTTTCTAACGCGTTGTGTTGTTCTCGAAAGGGTGACGTACGGTTAGGTGACATGCGTTTCAAACATTACTAAAATATATTACTAATAATTTAAATAACGTAACATACACAAATTATTTAAATAACCTAACATTATTAAAACTCAAACATTACTATAATATAATACAAACATTAATAAAATAAATTACTAACACCAACATAAACTCTAAATTATCTATTTGTAATTTCTTAATTTTTTTTATTAGTACAAATTTTTATAAAATATGTAATCATTACTGCTAATGGCATATCTAATTACATTTTCGACGGTGTTCGACCGTCGAGACTAAGCTACATTAATTTAAAAAAAATAGCGCGAAGCGGTTTGACGTACCTCTCGCATGAATGCTTGTGAAGGAGACAAGAACTAAAGGGCACGGCTAGGGCCGCACTGTCGGTCGGTGTGAGCAGCGGCGGCGGCGACAGCGGTCGACGGCTTGGGGCTAAGCGGCAATGAGGCGATGGATGCAGAGGCGTCGGCCAGCAGGAGAGCAGGGACGCGGCGGCGGCGGCGGCGATCGGGCAAGCATGCGGCGGCGGCGGCGGCGACGGGGGCAGGCGGCGGCGGCGTCGTACGCGGCGTGGTGGGAGTGTGGGACTTAGGCACGAAATGGCTAAGTCCTAGGTCTATTATAGTCTCTCTCGACGGCCCTAAGCCGTCGATAGTAAGACTAGCCAGCTTGGCTCCGTACGGAGGTCGACACGTGGCAAAAATCGGCAGGCCGTAAGCTATCTCGACGGCCCAGAACCGTCGATACAGATCATATGACCGTTCGGGTCGGCCGCTGCACCTATATCGACGGCCTGTGACCGTCGAGAGGGGGACGCCCAGGGCGACGTGGCTCCTTGACAATCTATATCGACCGCCTTGAACCGTCGAGATTAACCTATATCGACGGCCCGCCTTGCCGTCGATAATAACCCGACATAATAAACAGGCGCCCCAATTTGTCGTCTCGACGGCCAATACATCCTGGCCGTCGAGATTAACCTATATCGACGGCCCGCATTGACTACCGTCAAGACAGATCGCTTGTATCGACCGTTTTCTCTTAGGCCGTCGAGAAATACTCTATTTTCGACGGCAATGCCTGCATACCCCCTACGATGGTCAACTGTGCTTATTTATTTTTTTAAATAACATAGAATTTTTTTAAAAAAAATCATGCTTGCTAGTCTTACTCACCACGTGAATATACACCACCCAAAAAAAATTTGCGCTGAAATTCTATCAGGAATAACCGGTTCATGTGTAGGGGGGCATATCGTCTAGCGAGTTATCGAACGTTCTATAGAGTTGTACGAATACGTCTAACCGATGCAATCAAAATTTTGTAAATCACCATTGGATCCAAAACCTATATGTAAACATCATTGCAATATAAATGTTAGTAATTCCAACATTTATATAAATTGCTATGAAATGTAATAATTTTAAACGCACACCCATATATATATGTCATAAAAATCATGAAACCATCAAATGGGCCACCAGTAATTCCTCGGTCGTCGGACCAGCCCTCTATCTCGACGGCCAAGTGTGGGCGTCGAGAAAATTCTTGAATCATGGGCGGCCCATAACTTTTATCGACGGCTCACTCTTGGCCGTCGAGATAGACTATTTCCCGCGCTCGCGAAAAACTGGAGATGGGGTGCCGCGCGCTAAATCGACCTTTTCTCGACGGCTTATACGTGGCCGTCGATTCAGACTCCTTATAATGACGGCTTTTCTCGTACCGTCGATATTATATTTATTATATCGACGGTTTGTTTTTGGCCGTCGAGAACTATTGCGGCCGTCGAGATTTTGCGCGATTCCTGTAGTGTGTCCCCTACCTCGTGCGCATGAGCTTCTGCTGGGGCAGCAGAACCCGAACCCTTAAAACAAATATAGACTTATTAGTTAATGATATGTGTTGAAATAAAACAAAAACACATTTTGAGGTCGAATGACTTACCGCCTCAGGAACGTACGGGTAACCACCATGTGGGCAAGCGGGGCCCACGTAGTCACCTGCTGGGGGGGTGGGCCGCTGTACAGAGCTTGGTGATGAGGAGGTGTCGGCCCCCCATAGTAGCTCTGGTAGGGAGGTGGTGCCCCAAATCCACCACGATACGGTGGTGGACCACCGTAGAACCCCGGACCGCCACTAGTCCCACTTGGGCCAGCCTAAAACACATTTGGCATAAGACGTGTGAATCGAATGGTAAGATCTATCTGACGGAATATTTAGAGTTTAAGTGCATACCCCAGCTAGTCGAGATAGGTTCTCCAAATAGGCGAACCTTGCCTCGAACTCCGCGCGCTGTCGAGCCATCTCCTCCTCTTGCATCTTTCGCGCCTCCTCCGCCGTCCTCAGGCTCTCTCGCATCGCCTGCATCATCTGCCTGTTCTCTTCTCGCTCCTCCTTCCTCTCCCTCTGGAGTCTGGACTCGAAGGCGCGTCGACTCTCGGCCTGTGTGTGCCCAGCTCGCACAGCGGGCATGTAATCCTCAGACCTATAGTCAAGCTCCATCTGGTCACGGGCCCTCTTTCGACAATTTTCACACTCAGCACAAGGACATGTCACCTTAAAGGTAACGTCTGACGCATGCTGGAAAGCATGAGTCACGAATTCATCGGTCTTTTCGTACCATTCATCCGTGTGTTGTCCATTAGGTTGCCATCCATCGTACATCCAACTTCTTTGTTCTTCCATCTATGATAGGCATGCGTCATTTCAAAGGAGGTTTCATAACAGGCTTAGAAAAGCTTCTAAACCCACCCACGAATGACCGTTCGAGCGAAATTCATTGCGACACCGATGGGTTCGAGACGAAACCCTCCTGGGAAACCCTCCTGGGCCATCGTTGCACTGGAGAACCCTTAGGGTTATGCCGTCGAAATTCACGTCTCGAACCCAACAGTGTCGCAATGAATTTCGCTCGAACGGTCATTCGTGGGTCATCATTTGGGACGCCTACGATGGCGATCCATCGACAATTCGAACGCTTATCACATCTCGTATGAAAACAAAAGCGAATCACCGTCAGTGTTCCATACGAGTTGTGCTGCTTCGAGCAAGTGACGATCTGACTAGGTCACAATCGAAAAATACATATGCGGACAAAAAATTAGTAAGCCTAATAAATTACTTAACTAAATAAGATAATAAATAGCATTTACTAATTAATAATCAATCAACAATCAAAGGCAATAAATTATTTGAAATATATTTTTTATTAAATTTCAGTATTTCACAAACTTTTTCCTCATTTACTAAAACAATTTATTTTGTTTTTATTTTATTTTATTTATTAAATAATTACCTAAATTAATCAACTGCATTACACTACAAAAGAATAAAGAAAAATTTATTACTATACATTTAATTAATTTATTTATATTTTCTACATTTATTTATATTTTTTATTATGTCCATAATACATTAATAAAATCTAAATTAGTATCGACTAATCATGCATGGCCGTCGACACTCTGAGCAAATCTGAAAAAAAAAAACCATCGTTACCTCAGACGTCGACGGTCAACGATGGGACAGCGTCGGATATGTGGAAAACAGAAGCCGCGATTAGGCGGCGGAGGAACGGCGGAGGCAGCGGCAGCAAGCGAGGCGGCGGCGGCGGCGGCGGCAGGGCCGAGGGGATGAGGCAGAGGCGAAGGGCCGGCGAGCGGCGGCAGAGGCGGCGGGCCGATCTGGCGTTAGCGGCGGCGGGCGGCGGGACAGAGGCGGCGGGGAGAGGCGGCGGCGGCGGCGGCGGCCGAGGCGGGAGAGGCGGCGGCGGCGGGCAGAGGCGGCGGCGGCGGAGAGGCGGCAGCGGCGGGCATCGGCGGCGGGCGGGAGGCGGCGGCGGCGCTTGTGGACGTCGGCGGCGTGACAGCAGAGAGGCGGCGGCGGAGAGGGACGCGGCGGGCGCGAAAGAAGCGGCAGCGGGCGGACAGAAGCGACGGCGGCGGCGCTGGCTAGCGGCGGCGGCAAGACGAACACGCTGGCGGGCGGGGACTTAGGCACTAATGTGCCTAAGTCCAAACGCTGGGTGTTAAAGTAGACACTATATCGACGGCTATGACAAAACCGTCGACACCGATAGACCTCACTCGACGGTTATAGGTTAACCGTCGATACACACATTACCTGACTCGACGGTCCTAGGTCAACCGTCGACACATACATGACCTAAATCGACGGTTAAACCTCAGCCGTCGAAACTACGAGGCCTGCAGTCACCTGTGTCGACGGTTCCACCGGGGCGGTCGATACAGTCAAACATTAAATCGACGGTTCTAGTATTGCCGTCGAAACTACGTTCCCGCAAGCTTCTGAATCGACGGTTTTAACTCCGCCGTCGACACTGATTTGCCCGTAACTCGACGGTTCCTCAAAAACCATCGATACTAAATTGTCAACTACACATAATTTGATTTTTAAAATTACAAAACAAAAAAATTTCACCTCGAAAATAATGCGTTGACGTTTGTGTATCAACAACAATCAACAGCAAAAAAATAAAAAAAAAATAAGCATCTAACGCGACGAGCACATTCGAATGGGATGTTTTCCGGCTAAGTTATAGGTAATCGTATGATATAGGTTTTTCCGTTAGTTACTACACATAAAACTTTTATTTCGAAAATTACAATTTCAAATATCAATCAAAACTTATCAAATGTTGTAACTTGGAAAAATTGTTACATTTATTTTTGTGCTTTAAAAATAATTAATATCAATTAAACTGTAAGATATAGGAGGAAAATAGTAAATTTAAAAATATAGTATCGACGGCCTAACGTATAGCCGTCGAGAAAGATAACGCCATTTGGTTGACTTAACTTCTTGGTATACTTACTCGACGGTTTTACTTTCAGCCGTCGATACTATTGTGTCATAGTCGTATGTATCGACGGTCTACGTCTGGCCGTCGAGAGAGCTCAAACTATTTCGACGGGTAATTTATGGCCGTCGAATTACGTTTTGGCACTCGAAACTATTCACGATTCCTGTAGTGGTTGGGCCTCTTTGCCATCTCTTCCTGGAAGAATTAATGGAGCTATCCTGCACAATTTATAACAATTGTGTCTCCGGACTACGCCTTCATTTCTAATTCATCAGCACGTGGAGAGAGCCGGCCCTGGTTCAGCCGGACAATGTTGTTCCGGATAGCATTTTTCGGCGCTTCAGTCCAGATGGTGTATTCTTTGTCAAGTCAGTCTACATACTTTGATACATATACAGGCGATGATACGCAATCCCCGCTATGCGCTTAAATATGAAAACCTTGGGCACCCTCTGAATGCAAATTCTTCGCATGGCTACTGCTCTATAACGGCTCTTCTTCCTCTACAACTGCCAACCTGCAACTAGCTTCTACCCCCCTTTGTCGTAGAAATCTAAAGAGTCCAATCCATCTGTTGTTGGAATGTGGGGTTCACCTCCCAAGTTTCCCAGAGCATTACGAATTCACTCCACCTCCCCGCCCTTTTACCCTCCAATTGGAGCCTCTTGGATTTAGTTTTCGGCTGGTGGTTGGATGACATTGTTGAAGCACTCCCATCTTCACAATGCAAGGAGACCAACTCTGTCAAGAAGAACTGATCCATGATCTTTTGTCTCACCGAGCGTCCGTTAGTGGTCTTTGTTAATTTGGCAAAGTGATAAACGAATGATATTCGTTGTGTATTTCAAAGGGGCTAGAGACTAATACATATATGTGAGTACCTTTCATATCCTACCATCGATTGACAGGAGAGTATCGAGAGGATTAGGAGGGGTACCACGGTACATAAATGCATGCATGATCACAGGAGATCATGCTGATATAGTCTAACCCCCTCCTCCCGCAATCAGCATGGCGGAAGCGCGAGCATTCAGGTTGGACCGAAACTTTGTGAAGACCGATGTAGGCAGACCTTTGGTGAAGATGTTCACATACTAAGAGGAGGTCTAAACATGGAGAACACGAACATGGCTGATAGCAACACGTTCTAGGACAAAATGCAAGTCAATTTTAACATGTTTGGTACATTGATGTTGATCCGGATTGGTCAAAAGGTAGAATGCATTGGTGTTATCACGGTAGACAACTGTAGCTCGACGAAGAGGACTGTGAAGCTCAAAGAGAAGCTGTCAAAGCTAGCAGGACTTAACACCATTGGCAACAGCTCGATACTTTGCTTCAGCATTGGACCGAGAGATGGTTGTTGACATTTGGAGGACCAAAAAACCAAGTTGTCACCAAGAAACACATCATAGCCGGAGGCAGACTTGCTGGTGTCTAGACAACCTGCCCAATCTGCATCGGGGTACATTGTCAAATTAGTTTGCCAGAGTGTGGTGTAGAAGTAGTCCAAGATCAAGAGTGCCTTGAAGCTTAAGACATCTAACGATACACTTCAAAGAAGCAAAGTGAGGCTCCCGTGGGTCATGCATGAATAAGAAAACCTACTGGGTAGCATATGTGATATCAGGACAAGTAAAATTTAGATATTGAAGAGCCCCCGCTAGACTATGGTAGAGAGTCTGATCGGACACTAGTTCCTCATCACCAGAGAGTTTAGCGTGTGTGTTGTAGATAGGAGTGCTGCAAGGTTTGCAATCATACACGCCGGCACGCTCCAAGTTATTGAGCATATACCGTCGCTGAGAGAATAGGAGACCACTAGGCTAGGCATGGACTAAAACACCTAGAAAATGATGCAGAAGAGTCGGTGGGAGGCGTGGCGATGGTAGATGTCGGGGGGCGCCATGGTGTTTCCAAATTCAGTTGGAGGTGGAGAAGGGAGGGAGATCTTCCATTGGTGGTGGGAGAAAGAACGGCATCGACAACGGCCTAGGTTGAGGCGTGTGCCACGAACAAGGACATGTCGACGGTGGCAGTATCGCTAGCGAAGAAGGCTGCCATGGCTAGGGATGGCTAGGGTAGGTGGAAGAGTGGGGTAGGAGAACCTGCGTCTTATACCATGATAGACAAATAATATTCACTGTGTATTGCAGAGGGGGCTAAAGGCCAATACATATATGCGACCACCTTCCATATCATACCATCAATAGACATGAAAGTATGAAGAAGGTCAAAAAGGAGTGCCACGGTACGTACATAAATGGATGATCTCCGTTGCATGTGCGAATATCTTTTTTAGTAAAGGGCAGGAGATCTAGCTGATTACAAAATGAGCCCCTGCGTCCGCCTAGAAGCGCAAGTCGTCTAGGAGATGCTGGAGGAAGGTTGTTTGCGGTTTTTCAGAAGAGCGGAAAATGCGATTGTTGCGCTCAATCCAGATCGACCAGAGGGTTGCAGCAATGATGGATAAGGTGCCACGAGGAGGGGCAACACACGCGACATCTTCATCCCACCAAGTCGAAATGCAGAAACTATGCAGCCAACATGCGGGGTTTAGGATGTCAAAAGGTGCAGGTGGTTGGCAAGCTATCCCCAGACGAAACCACTGAAATCACACTGAAGGAATAAGTGCTTAGGGGTTTCTAGATTACGCCAGCAATAGGGACAGAAGTAGGCATTTGAAATAAGCCTACACATTAGGGCGTCGGCAGTCATGACGCGCTTCTGGAACAAAAGTTAAAGAAAGAACTTGCACTTCGACGGTGCCCAAAACTTCCAAGCACGCTAGAGGGAGGGTGTAGGGCAGCGACCGACAAATTGCAGCTTGTAAGTAGATTTGACTGAAAAGGAGCCGTCTAGCATGAAATGTCAGAGTATTGGGTCGTCCTCCTAAACTGAAAACTCTAAAACCTAAAATCGTAAGTGCAATATAGGCCTAGCAACTTTTGTTACCCAAGGGTCGTGGCGGCCACAGGGATTTAATGACCCCCACCCCCACCCAATCCCTACTACGTAACCTTGTTATGCCTAGGGATGGCAATGGGTACGGGTTCGGGTAAATACCCGTAGATATTTACCCGACGGGCACGGATACGGTGAAGAATTATACCCACGGGTACGGATATGGATAAATTTTCTACCCGCGGGTATTTTTTTCGCGGATATGGTTTTGGCATATCCATATCCGTTACCCGTTACCCACCAACTTGACAATGTATAATTTCCCAATATCTATTATCCGTTGTTGAATTAATGATGAAATGGTGCTGTAATGTTGTTGGAATGATATTGAAATCATGCTAAGATATCCTGCTATTACTACTGTTCTTTTGCTCCAATTATGCTAGAATTTATAGTGCTATTTTTTTTTTGTTGTTTTTGGTTGAAATATTGTACACTGTTGAAGGTTGCAACAACCAACGAGCGGGTAGCGGATACCCGACGGGTCGCTGGTACCCGACGGATGCAGATATGGATGTGAGTATGTACCCGCGAGCGTATATGGGTACGGATATGGGTTTGATTTTTGCTCGTGGGTACGGGTCAGCGATACCTCTACCCGTGCCCGACTCGCCCGAGTGCCATCCCTAGTTATGCCCTTTATTGAAAAGATCTAAGACACCAGATTGATGCGTGCCCAAGGACGTATCATCCCTTGCTGAAACTAGTTAGACCCCTTAGTCCTTGTTTGTCTCGGTTTAACATTAAGTTGAGTTTTACTGTATCGACTTTTGTTATTTTATATAACCTACATGTTGTATTAATTTTTAATGATTTTTCGAGACTTTTAGTTGTCCATCTTGAGATTGTAAAACTATTTTTAAATTTTTTTAGAGTTATTAGACCATTTTTTAAGAACTGTCAATTTTTGGTACAGTAAAGCTTTATTTTAAGCTGAAACAAATAAGACCTTGACGACTGCAATCTCCAAAGAGAAACAATAAATAAGATGCGTTTACAAGTAATTAAGAGATCGTATCAGTGTTACATCGAAACTGGCCGTTAATCTTCCATCTACTTTACCATTTGCTAATATTAATTAAACAGGTAGCTAGCTGTAAAATCAACCTATAAGGTTCAGTTCACGGAACCATAAGAGATGCAGACGCTCAATGCATTTGGAAAGCTAACTCCGAGCCTAAATGCAAGTTTTTTATTTGAAGCGTGATGCTTAACAAGATATAAAAAGTTTTTTACGACGGATAATTTATATAAAAAAAGGATCGGCTAAATTAAAATGTTTACTCGCTGTGTGGCACCGATCTAGAGACTACCCAGCATGCATGTGCTTGCTTCTTGCCCGTTTTGAGACATGAGAATGCACCAGGGAACGGGCAGTCTTTCAAGGATTGGTGGTTGCATATCAGGAGCAAGATTGCCAAGAGCCAAAGAAGACGCTTCGATAAAATTATCACCTATTCTCGTTGAAATTTATGCAAGGAAAGAAATAGAGATGTATTTTTATTTGAATTATCACCGAGCAAACCAAGTGCTGTCCTTCATCAGGATCGATATGCCAAACATAATCCAAGCATTCGGTACGTATTGACGATCATGGCTAATTAGTAATTACCACTTCTGCGGTTCTGCCTGTCCTTTTGATCTTCAGTTCCTTCCTTCTTTTTGCTGTGCTTGTTCTGTCCGTGTGTTTGTTCATGCGCGTACAGTCTTTTTTTTTTTAACAAAGTGCAAAAGAGCTGTCATCTATCGATCAAAAGAGAAGTAGTTTACAAAGTTAGGGATTTTAAAGCCCTCCCTATAGAGGGCGCACATAGAACTAAAAGATTACAAAATTCACTCCTGCGGTTGCCCATAATCGCAGGTCATCTAAAAGTTATCGAAGCACAACATCCGGTGGTCGTTCGGACGAGCGAAAAACATGGTTATTTCACTCGAGCCAGAGATGACAAATCGTGCTGATGGCAATGGAAAGGGTCGCTTTTGGGTTGTCACCTTGGACGACATCGATTTCCCACCAAAGCGGCAGCTCGGATTTCCATTGACAGTGTGACGGGTCCAGCGAGAAAAGTCGAAGCGAAGCGGCAAGGCACGTCCAGATGAAGGAGTTGAAGTTGCATTCTAGGAATAGGTGCTCCGGAGTTTCCAGATTTCTCAGGCAGAGGGGCAAAAGTAAGCGTTGCGCAGTTGCCTTCGTAAGAGTGCGTCGGTTGTCCATATCCTCCTAGCCAGAAGCAACCAAACAAAAAACTTGCACTTGTATGGGGCCCAGATCTGCCAGACCCTATGCTGTGGGAAGATCGCGCAACGACCAATGAACTGCATGTTGTAGGCAGTTTTCATGGAGAGGCGACCGTCCGTGGAGAAACGCCAGTTGATCAGGTCATCTTGACTGGCGTCAACGACACCTGAGGGAGGCGAAGGAGTAGTTGGACGAGTTCAGTCACGAGAGAGGGATCCATATTGCGCTTGAGGTCAATTAGCCGGTTGTTGTTCTCAAGCACCTACATGACGCTTTACCCTTTTCTGGTGGATGACAGGAAGAGCTGCAGCACTAGAAAGCCAACTGTCCTCCCAAAAGGAAAGCGAAGGCCCCATTCCAAAGCGTAACTGAGCATCCGACGCGAAGAAGAGCTACATCAGCCTTTGTGGGAGGGTCTAGCGAGCCCATCCAAGGCCGAGAGGGTGACGTCTTATTGAGCCACAGCCAGCGTAGCCGAAGGGCCTGGCCGAAGCGGGATAAGTCCAACACCCCAAGGTCCCCGAGCTTGGTAGGCGAGCAGACCAAGCCCCTGTTGACCCTGGGTGGGGCCCCCAGTGTAGCAGATCCGCTCCGAAGCAATGCCTTCCTTATCTGGTCAATTTTCTTAATGACCAAGGTTGAGGGTGATGACGGAGACAACGTAGGTCGATAGGGCCGAGAGAACCTCTTTGAGCAGGGTAAGCCCTCCTCCCTTAGACATGAGAGGACCGCTCCAACCTTCCAGCCGATTTCTGATTTTGTCGATGAGGGGCTGGAAGTGAATGTGCCGTAGTCTTCTGATGGAAAGTGGGATGCCCAGATATTTAATGGGGAAGGACGTCCTTTCGGCTGGGAAGTCAAACAGGATGGTGTTGAGATCCAAACTTTTGCATCTGATGGGGACAACCTGGGACTTAGAAAAGTTTGTTTGAAGGCCGAAGATGTTGTCAAAAGCATGAAGGATGCACGCCAAGGTGGAGACATCAGTTTGGGTTGGCTTTAAGTAGATGGCAGCATCGTCAGCAAATAGTGAGACTCGACGGTTGTCTTGGAGACCGCGGATTGGCGAGAGGGCACCCTCGTTGGTGGCCCGTTCGAGAAGGGCCACCAACGGTTCAATAGCGAGGTCGAAGAGGAGGGGCGAGAGCGAGTCCCATTGTCGCAGACCTTTGGTATAGTGGATGATGTCAGTAGGACACCTATTGAGGTGGACCCTTGAGGAAGTGGATGCGAGGGTCAGCGAAATCCAGTCTCGCCAACGGGGCCAAAGCCACGCGCATGAAGACTGTTGAGGAGGTAGGCCCAGTAGACCGAGTCAAAAGCTTTTCGAGGTCAAGTTTAAAGAATAGGGCTGGTGTGCCGGAGCGGTGAAGAATTTTGGCACAACCCTAGACTAGAATAAAGTTATCTTGGATGTGTCGTTTTTTGATGAACGCGCTTTGGCAGGGTAAGAGGAGCCCATCCATGAAGGGGGCCAGCCTCGAAGAGAGGATTTTGGTGAATAGCTTCCCCAAACTATGTATAAGACTAATGGGGTGGTAGTCTAAGGGACGTGATGGGATGTCTTTCTTTGGCAAAAGAATGATGTGGGCGCAGTTTAGGGATTGGAAGCCAGGGGCATCAAGGATAAAGAGGTATTGCAGCGTTCCAAGCATGTCGAAAGATATGTGGTCCCAGCAAGCCTTGTAGAATTCCCCCAGCAAGCCTTGTAGAATTCCCATGTAAAGCCATTCGGGTCGGGGGACTTTCTCGTTCGGAAGGGAAAAGATCACATGCTTGAGCTCGTCGAGCGAGAGGGGGTCCTCAAGGGACGAGAGATCCAAGGTAGACAGGCCCAGAAAGTTCCAATTCAGGGATCTGCTCGTTGGAACCAAATTTTGGGTCGCGTCTCCCCTAAAATGGTAGCTGAAGTGAGAATGTTGTACGTCGGCCTTGTCTACGAATTTAGTATGAGTTCCTGAGGGGCTTTGCAAGGAGTGAATGTGATTCTTCCGGCGCCGGCTGTTCGCCCTGAGGTGGAAGTAACATGTGTTGGCGTCTCCCAACTTGAGCCAACAGAGTCGGAATCGCTGCTTCCACATTATCTTGTCGATAACACTCAGCCCGAGGATACGATTTTTTAGCAAGCGTCGCAGGTCGAGCTCACCTTGAGATAACACCCAAGATTCCATGGCCACGTCAAAAAGGCGGATAACCTGAGAGGCGATCACCAGCTGGAACCTGGTGTTCTCGATGTGCGTACGACTCCAGGTGTGCAGGGCGGAGGCCGTGCGAGAGAGCTTCAGCTTGAAACAAAGTAGGGGGTGGGTGGGCATGTTGTTGTTGTTTTTCTCCCTAGGCTTGCTGAACAACCTCCTACAAGCCTGGCATCTTTGTTCGGAAGGATTAGAATCGAAAGCGTTTAGGAGGGCGGGCGTCCACTCGGCGATAAGTACGAGGGGGTAGTGGTCCGAGGCAGTGGAGAGAGGAAGAAGTGAGCTTGACGGGAAGATCATTTCCCAATCGTGGTGTTAGGATAAGCGTCGATGCAAGATCATGAATGACACCAGGAGACACGATGTTTGGTAACGCAGTTCAGCTTTCGTCTATATCTGTAGGGCTCTGACTATTGTTGGGTTTAGTCCCACATCGGATATTGGTGATGGGGGAGCAAAACTTAAAAGGTGAAGGCACTCCTCTCCCACCAGGCTAGTCTTTTGGGCTAAGTTGGGTCAGGACCTGGGTTGTGCTTTCAGTTAGGCCAATAAATGTGGGGACCTAGGCTCAACACTAGGTGTTGGTCTCGGGGGGGGGGGGAGGGGGCAAATCGCCGTGGGCCATGGGATGGGCTGAATCACAGCGGGCTCCAACAAGTGGTATCAGAGCCATGGTCGGTAACCCGGAACATCTACAAGAGATCATACGGTGTACGATAGATGGTCCGATGTGTGATGGGGAGATTGTTGTTGGGTTTAGTCCCACATCGGATATTGGTGATGAGGGAGCAAAACCTAAAAGGTGAAGGCACCCCTCTCCCACCAGGCTAATCTTTTGGGCTGAGTTGGGACAGGACCTAGGTTGTGCTAGTCTTTTGGGCTGAGTTGGGCCAAGACCTGGGTTGTGCTTCTAGTTGGGCTAATAAATGTGAGGACCTGGGCCCGAGACCAGGTGTTGGTCTCGGGGGAGCGGAATCGCTGTGGGCCATGAGAAGTTTGGGTTGAGTTGGGACAGGACCTGGGTTGTGCTAGTCTTTTGGGCTGAGTTGGGCCAGGACCTAGGTTGTGCTTCTAGTTGGACCAAGAAATATGAGGACCTGGGCCCGAGACCAGGTATTGGTCTCTGGGGAGCCGACTCGCTGTGGGCCATGAGAAGGGCCGGATCACAGCGGGCTCCAACACAGGGTTGCAGAATTAATGCTCTATCAAGTCTCACGAGGGTTGGCCTAACTGCTCGTTGCTGCAGGTGAAACGACGCCCGGAGAGGTGGATCTTTTTCAGATTGGTGTTGTCGAGAGTTTGCCTGAAACAGGTGAGTTGACGATTAAAGTTTAGATTGATTTTGTCATTGGCTTTGTAGATCACATTGAAGTCGCCGATAATGGAAAGCAAAGAAGTTGCCAATGGTTTGAACTTTCTGAAGAAAGGGTTCCTTCTCAAAGTCACTCGTCGGGCCATAAACGGTGGTTATGGCATAGCTTGATTGACCATCCAAGTGGGTTAGCTTCGCGGAGACAGAGTGTTGTAAGATGAGCGGGTCGCGAGCACAGTCTTATTACTTTTATATTCTCATCCTATATATATTAATGCATAAGCATAACACCTGCTATGTTTTTTTTTTAAAAAAAAGGGATAATCTACCGATGATATTGTAGATAAGTCTTAAGTGAGAATTTGTTTAGTGAAAAATAGGTGAGAAAGGTATATATGTGCATTAATCTGGTGCCGGTTTGTACGTGCTCTTCTGAACAAGAGGACGTGAAGGCAGAACACATCACTTCATTCTTGTTCCTTTTTTTGGTCGTGGAAGGAGAAAATAAGAATCATACCACCCGGCCCCTAGCTAGCTTCTCTGATGCTTTATGGTGAGAGATGAGATCAGACAGCAAGCGGCAGCCAAAAAGAACCAACCACAATCCAGATATATATTCGGAGTGCCCACATGGATCATGTATGCATGTCGACCTATCTGCATCCAGCAAAATTCTAAGCGGCTACGCTTGATGTATATATATCATTTGATGACCTGCAAAAACACCTACCTAGCTTAATTTTAATTTCCGCCGAACTAGGCGACGTTGAAATAGCCATCAGAAACATCTATATCATATTATTTCCAACTCGATCGATGTTATTATCACTTGTAGATATCTACCTAGCTAGTTTAATTCGGAGTGCACTAGCATCAAGTTGCAGATTAGATGGATGGATGTTACTAGCATTGGTTTTAGTTGTGAGCGAGGCAAAGACATGCAGGGCTAGCTAGCTTCTGGCCAGACGAATGCCACTTGGTGGAATCACGCGTCGCCATGCACGCACATGAACTGAACATGCAGATGCAAATGCAGATGCAGGAGGAGAACGTACGGCGCCGGCCGTCCGTTGGTGTTGATCAGATTCTTGCTGCTGCTGCTTTCTGTTGCTTCTCCTTTTGCAGGCGGATGTGGCTGAGGAGCAGTGCTTTGCCTTGCTTTGCATCTTCTTCCTTCTGCTTTGCTCTTGTGTGGCTTCCTTTTGTTCTCGCTCGCACTGCTTTGCTTTGTTTTATCGCTTTGCCCGCCTTCCTTTACATGGCCCATCTTCCATATATATTCTTCCTGTCTTTTCCTCACCTCACCTGCTTGCTTCACCTTCACATGGCACCAGATCCTAAGCTAAGGACAATGTTTTCTCGTTTGGTTTTAAGAATATTTCCTTTTCCCTCTCGCAGGCCCAACAAAAATCTTTATATCATTTTCCTTTGATTTTTGTCCCAGAAAAAAGGAGATTTCAAATAAAGGTAACATGCAATTAACATATCAGAGAGGCTGCTGGCGGCGACCAGCGACCGGCTGGCAGCGCTAGTCGAGTTGGGCTCTGGCGGTGGTGGCGTCGACATGGACCACGTGGTGCAACGGGAATTGAGGACTGGGTTAGGGATTTGGCCATTTGGGATATCCGGGTGTGGGAAGCCAGTGAAGGGTGCGGCAGTGGCTACTGGGTTGTGTGCTAGTGGCATGAGCCTAGACACCTGGTAGAACCTGTCAGAATTTGGGTTACCCGTGGGTACAAAATTAAACTTGAACCCGAATTATTCGGATACCCAAACCCAAAAAATTCATAGGTATAGATTATGACCTGTACTCATGTCTATCGGGTCGAATAACATGGGTACCCATACCCATGGGTTTTTCTGCCATCGCTAGAGTGGTGTGGCTATTTCGTACTCTGCATCTTCTCCAACTACTCAAGACAATTGGCCTAGTGATGGGGTTGAATCATAGATTTTATCTTGCAATTCTGAGCGGTTTGGTGAAAAAGTGTCACCTTTTGGTGTAAAAATTTAATCAATACACTCCTTTACAAGAAAAGAGGATAAGGTACTGCATACATCATACATGCATTCTTTTACTAACATAAGGGAAGACAATGGTCTTTGTACAACTTTTTATAGGAGTTGGCCGTTCTTACCACCGATTTTTGTTTTAGTTTGCTTTGTAACTTTTATTTCTATGTTAATGAATGCTCTTTAGTTTGTTCTAAAAAAATATAGCTTATGACAGAAGTAGTCTTGACACAAATTCTTTTGGCCCCTGGCCCACCTAAGGGTTGACTAATGCATGCATAGCATCTCAATTGAGATTTTGACCTCGCTTTGACCAAAAGGATTAATCGGTTACTATGTTTGAGTCGACCTAACATAATATATTGGTGCAACTCTTTCTAGACTAGTATTATGATACTATTGCAGCACAACTAATCCAAATAAGTCACATAAGACTCACGACATAAAGGCTAATGGATTACTTTGATGCCCTTTCCTAATCCCTATATGTAGGATGTCACACCCCAACCCAACCGGGCTTGGAATATTATAAACTTTACGAAAAATTACAAATTTCTACAGCATCTCCTCAGAAAATACTCTAATCAACAATCACAATTTAACAAATATACACATATTTAATCAGCTCCCAACATCAATACGTAATCAACATTAAACTCAAAACCAACTCACAAGTCCTTCTCAACAAAGCCCGTTATCAATAACCATCTACTATTACCTTTAACAATGACGACGAAGACATTAAGCAATAAACAAATCCATTGTCCAACAATTGGATTGAATGCAAAGTTCCACACAAAGCAGGAATATTAAATGGTTCTCTAATTAGCTTAGGTAAAGATAAATAAATTTTCTAAGTCCATGAGTGTGTTTGTGCCAAAAGGAACCATGCTACAATCCCCTCATGCATGCCGCCTTCAAAGATCACCTAAAAACCAATTAAAGCAAGAGTGAGTATCGGAGAATACTCAGCAAAGTATATGTATAAACATAAAGGGCATCAAGATCTCTTCGACAATTACGATAAAAGAAAACAACTATTACATCAACCACTCCATTAAACTTACTCTCCCAACATTCGATGCAATGCAATGCACATGCGTCTGTACTGTGAGTTCATACCGGTATAGCTAGGTGCGCACCCGTCGATGCCACAACTTGCCCGTCCTTTTCAGGCGGGGACCAATTACTCCACTCCCGTGGAGTGCCTACCGAGTTGAACTTTAGAACACTTCGGACTAGTCACTTTTGACTTTCTCACCGACCTCACCAGACTAGCCAAAAGTGACTTTCTCACTGACCTGACTCATATGCATATGATGCAACATGCTCTTCCTTCATACGGTCATCACACACTTCCAACATCACAATAAATATCAACTACCCGATTTAATCAACATATAGCATTAAAACCATTCATCCACATATCAAAGTTAAGAACATAGCACTATATAAACAATCAAATACGCTATTCATTTAACATATACTTGCCTTTAACCGCGAGGATCTGAACGAAGTGTAGATTGACACCGATCCACTCCCACACCTAGCAAAGTAACAAGTCTCAATACAATACTCATTCAAGAGCGCAATAAAGAAAACTCCATTGCACCCACTCTCGTCTCTCTCCCGCCCAATACTCAATTAACAAAATCTAGGGCCAACGCTCTATAAGACCTCCGATTATAATATCTGGACAGCAATACTAAAATCGATGCATCTCCAAAACCGCTCGACCGTTTTCACCGTTCTTGTGCTCAAAACGAAGCTAGAACATAGACGCACAATTTCTTTCATAGGACCAAACTCTGAATCAGATCCTAAACAGATCAAACCCTCACCCAAATCTGCTGCACAGAACTGATCTACTAAGACCTCAACCCTCCAATCTGATCCTCCAATACTCACGATGGTTATCATCTAGGACGGGTAAATCTCAAGAGAGCACATCTAATTTCGCCTTCTAACCCTGCAATAACAAGAATTAGAACCCTAATTTCTCCATCCCTCTAGATAGCACAAACCTCTCCCCTTCTCCCCTCTTCTTTCCTACTACCTCCACACCCTCTACAACAAGGAAGCACAGGAGTTACCACGAGTAGCCGACGACGCAGTGGCGTGGGCGACGACGGCGGCGTGGCACGGCGTCTGGGCGTGGCGCTAGATGGCAGCGGGACGTCGGCGTCGGTGGCGCGATACCAGGACGGTGGCAGGGACGGCGGCGCCGGCTCGGCTTAGCAGGAAGGATGGAGGCGGCGAGGTTGAGAGGGAGAGGACAGGGGCGGTGGCGGTTTGCCTGGAGGAAAACCGACGGGATCCTCCTCCTCCCTGCCTATTAATCCCATAAAGTGGGCCGGGCCAGGACGAAGGCCCAACGAGCTATCACAAGGGGCCCGTGCCAGGTTGGATTGGAGCTAAAAGATACAATATGAACATGCACAATATCAAAGAAAATAATTATGAGGACCAAAACAATGGTGACGAAAATAATCACCTTGGGCAAGATGAATTCAATGAAGCCAATTTTAAATTCATCGAGCACAAACCATTTTTTGCAAGTGCTCTGCCTCTTGGTGGAAATTCTTTTAAAAATTATGCCAATTCAAACTGTAGGAGAGGAGGCCATTTATTTAATTTAATTTAAATAAATGTGCATTTATTTATTTAAATCGAAAAATTTAAAATAAAATGTTAAAAAAATATGGGGGCTACTTCCCAACGGGATTCCGTTCGGCGGAGCCCCGACGGGATCGCCAAACGCGCGCCGCGTGTCCCCCTCGCTCGCCTCTAGCTCGCTTCCCGCGCGTCCTCTTCGCGCGTCCTCTTCCCGCGCGTCCTCCATGGACTTCTCCTGCAGCACAGCCATGAGACCCTCATTGCCGCGATCAGAATGCTTCGACGCGCATACACACACGCGTCGGAGCGGAAGACCCACGCGGCGGCAAGCAACAAGAACTACCGAAGTCGTCTTACGCCCATGATCGATGGCATCAGATGCAACCATGCACGCATGCATGCATATACACTACATATATCGATGCTAGTATAAGTCATCTTCTCCACTTCACGACGATCTTGTCTTGGGTATATAGCTATATACTAGCATACATATATGGGGCGACTTGGCAACGGATCCGTCGGGCGGGCGAAGTCGACGGATCGCCCATCGCACGCCGCGTGTCCCTTGTGTTCGCTATACCGCGCGCCCACGCCGACGTTTTCTAGAGATTTAGTATCGTTGAGTTTTAGTATCGGAAAAAAGTATCGTAGGGGTATCATGTATCACAAAAAAAGTATCAGTATCGGTGGTATCATGTTGAGTTTCATGGTACCATTGAGGTACCACAGAAAAAGGTATCATGGGGAGGGTACCACATATCACAAATCAAAGTATCGGATCAAAAGTATCATCGATCGTTAGGTCAAAAAATCAGGCATCGGATCAGAAGGATTATCGAGTATCGGGTAAAAAAATCAGGTATCGGATCAGAAGTATCATTGATTATCTTGTCGAAAAACTAGGTATCTGATCAGAAGTTTCAGCGAGTGTCGGGTAAAAAAAATCAAGTATCGGATCAGAAATATCATCGATTATCTGGTCGAAAAAACAGGTATCAGATCACTAGTACCAAAGTTGTAGTATCAGGTATTTAGTATCATGTATCAAAGTTGTAATATCAAAGTTAGAGTGTCATGTATGCGGTATCAAAATTGTAGTATCAGATATGTAGTATCATGTATCAAAGTTGGAGTGTAATGTATGCAGTATCAAAGTTGGAGTATCAGGTATGTAGTACCATGTATCAAATTTGTAGTATCAAAGCATGTTCTATTCTTTTCCAAAAAATCAAGTACCGGATTAAAAAACAAGTATCATATAAGAAGTATCATCGATTATCAGGTCAAAAATAATCAGGTATCGGATCAGAAGTATCATCTAGTATCGAGTAAAAAAAACAAGTATCGGATTCAAAAAAAGTATCGGATCAGAGGTATCATCGATTCTCAGGTCAAAAGATCAGGTATCGGATCAAAAGTTTCATCGATTATCGAGTGAAAAAATCAAGTATCAGATCAGAAGTATCATCGAGTGTCAGGTCAAAAAATCAAGTATCGGATCAGAAGTATCATAGGTTATCAGATAAAAAAACAGGCATCGGATCAAAAGTATCATCGAGTATCGGGTCGGTGTCGAATATCGGTGGTATTAGGTGGGTGGTATCATCAAGTATCGGGTAGTATCATCGAGTATCAGGTCAAAAAAATCGAGTATCGGATCAAATAGTATCATTGAGTATCGGTAAAAAATCAAGTATCGGATCAAAAAGTATCATCTAGTATCAAGGCATATATAGTAGTTGGATCTTGCTTTGAAAATAAATTATCTTTTTAATTTTACTTTTGATTGAGTTCATGTGCGTTTTGTTTTAAACGGAGCAAAAGCCCTATATACTCATGTATCAAAAGCGAATAAACTAACAACACAAGTACTATGCCCAGAGCAAAATAGCGTACAGGCATGATTGCATGCGTGCTTGCCTGCTTGGAAAAACGATAAAAAAAGTAGCTCAGACGCATTACACGTGCATGGCGTGCCGTGGAAGTCAAAAACGAACGCGCAAGCGCGCGGACCGAGGAGAAAAACTCCCGCGCGGGATGCGCATGCAGAGCGCGGAGTGCGTACAGGAACAAATCGAATGATTCACAGTGCGCGCGCGGAAAACAAATCGGACGGTCGCTCCCTATCCCGTCGCGACGAGCCCGGACGGGATCCCGTTGTTTAGAATTTCTGAAAAATATGTACGATTGACGGCCCATCAGCCGATGGGCCATAGTATAGCGGTGAGACGAGCGGAGCCCATGGGCTGAAGGCTGTAGCAGCGTCACATGATCCATTTCCATTCTACTTGCTGTCTTCTCCCTTCCCCGCCCTCCTCCGCTCCTCCCTCCGCCGCCGCTGCCGCCGGTGGCCGTGTAATGGTCGGAGGATGGAGGCGTTCAGGGCCCGAAGCTTGCTCCTCCGCCACCTCCTCCTCCTCCCCCGCAGAGACAGAGCCACACCCAGAGCCTTCCAAACCCTAGCCGCTCGCTGCCCTCCCCCTCCCCCTCCCCGCAGCCACTCCTCCCCACTCCTCCTCCTCCGCCCGCGCCTCCTCCCTCCCTCCACTCGCCTCATCCTCCGCCCCTTCGCCGCCTCCGTCTCACCCCCCCAAGGAAGGGACCAGGACCAGGACGGCGACCCCCCGCCTGCGCCCCTGCCCCTGCCCCCGCCGCCGCCCGACGAGTTTGCCTCCGACGACGACGCCTACTACCACGAGCACCTACTGGAGGTCACGCAGGAGGACCAGACCCGCCTTATCCCCGTCAAGGCCTACTTCCCCTGCACCAGGTTAGAGGTTACCCCTGCCTCGCCTCCATTTTCTCCTGCTAATGCTCATGCTGCTCATGTGCCTTGCTTGCAGTATCAACCTCAAGAGCCTCCAGTCGCAGAACTCCTTCAATGTCATCCCACCCACATCGCGTGCCACTAACTACGTCGTCCTCAGATACTACGACGTCAAGGGAGACCCAGAGGTCAGCTTCCCCTTCCCCGCTTTCTTTCTGCGTTTCCATTCCATCAGATACAGACCAGTGACAAATCAACCTCCCAACGTAGATGGGAAATTAATATCATCCACTCGCACACAATATTGGTATCGTTTGCAAACGATTGCATTATTTAGAGCATGCCAAGATTATTTTGAATACGTTTGGACCTGTGGATGGTTATCTAAAAGATTCATGCTCAATGTGCGTCTGTGTTCACTGGATACGGCGTGGACTTCTCATAGCTGTCTTATTGTTTCAGGCTGACTATATCTCCACTGTAGATATCATGGCTTAAGAGTGTGGCTATAATCATTTATTGAATGTGCCCCTAAGGGTCTATTAGAGACTTACCTGGCTGATTTCACCTGTTTTTTTAGGGCTATAAGACTGGTGTCATAGATGAGTCACATTGCCACTACATGGTGGTGTTCCAGTATGGGTCTATTGTGCTGTTTAATGTTTCTGATCACGAAGCAGATGGATACCTGAAAATTGTTGAGAAGCATGCATCAGGGTTACTCTCAGAGATGAGAAAAGATGGTAAACCCTTATTCAGTTCATCGCATGAACTTTTCTCCTCAGATCATATATAGTTTCTTAATCTTTTATCTGATTTGACCGTCGCCAATTTTTCTTTCACATAGATGCTCTCTTGATAGCTGAAAAATTAGTACTAGAGCGTGTATGTTTGGCCTATTCCTTTTTCATGATGAAAAGGTGATATGATGCATGTTTTAAGAGGCATATAAAAATGGTTTCCGTCAATCAACAACTGGCAAACAAACTTTGCTTGTTGTACGTTGCTGGCTCGAGAGAGCTGGTAGCTGTTTTCTTACATGCAAACTTTGTTTTCTTCGTTACATGCCCTATGTACGCCCATAACAACCATGTCACTTCCTCTGAGTTTAGACTGCCACTGAAACTGTACAGGCTTGTCCTATTGTTTGCAGGCCATAGAGATTGGTGGTCATGTTTTATGCAAAATATTTCGTGAAAACAATTATTCCTGATCTGTGTTGAGGTTTGTCCTCTCATTTCAATATTTTGTGAGAGCACATTAGCATATGCTCTAGGAACTGTGTTCCTAGCAAATTAAATAAACCTAGCTACATGATATGTATGACTGCTACTTTTTTTGTTTGCATTTTGTCATGATGATTGCTGTTGTATTGTACCTGTGGTAATCTAACAGTGAGCATTTCTGGGGACACGACCTTGAAATTTTAAACTGCAGATTATGCGGTTGTTGAGAAGCCTACTTTGGATACGTGGATGCAGGGTGGTCTTGACTTCATTATACTCAGGGACCTGAGTATTGATGGAATTCGTACAATTGGAAGCGTCCTTGGTCAGAGTATTGCTCTTGACTATTATATCCGGCAAGTATGTACAATTTAATTTTATTTCTGTGGTTATGGAACTTTAAAACACTTGTGCTAACAGATAAATATCTCAATTGATAGGTGGATGGCATGGTAGCTGAATTCACGGATATAAATCGTGGAATGGAAAAAACTGGCACCTTCACTATGCAGAGGAAAAAGCTTTTCCAGCTTGTAGGAAAGGCTAACTCTAACTTGGCAGATGTTATTCTTAAGCTTGGACTTTTTGAGAGGTAACTGAAGCATCATACGGATAATTAATTATCTAAATTTGATGTTTGTCAAAATGTATGGTTTTGCACATTCAGGAATGAACATTATCATGTAACTGTTAAACTAATATGTTTACATAGAGCATATTTTGGTGTACCTAAAGGGTAAAGAATATCCAAGTTCCTATCTCCTGAATATAAACAAGCTAAATAGTGTTCCTTGTTCCATCAACTTAGGCCTTATTCTTTTCAGCGTTACGTACTGTTGCGTATTACTGTAGCATTTTTTTTTGTTATTTTTTATAACCTATATGTTGTGATAATTTGTAGCGATTTTTTCGTGGGTTTTAGTAGTCCTTTCAAAGATGCTAAAACTATTTTTTAATTATTATTTTTAAATCTTTACACCTCTTTTCAAGGGCTCTCAAATTTGCTACAGTATTACGTCCCGCAATGATGGGCTGAAAAGAACAAGGCCTTATTAAATGCATGTTTGATTGATGTCATTTAGCATTGCCATGTAAGAGAAGTGGTTTCATCCACTTTTCAGACGAGTATGGTTGTGTTCATAAATCAGCTGCTTAAGGCAATTATATCTAAGATAAGCATTCAGTTTGTTTTTAGTCTACTTTTTTTTTTGGAAGGTGCCAGGGTATGTAAATTTTAAGGTTGGTGGAATATGATTGAAATGGCATTTTCATTATTAAATTTAAATCCCATGTTTTGGTCAATTGTTACACGGATGTCTGGTAACATTGTTTTTATTGGTAGCTCCACTGACAGAATGTGAAAATTGCGGGAAAAATGGCATGCTATATGGTATTTTTGGTGCATGTGATTTTTAATAGGATTGTTAGTTCAGTTTTATCTGCAGTTTTGTCTCATCTGATGGGCATCATAAGTCTGGAATTTTCAGTGTTCACACTGTACGGAAATGAACCTCATCTTTTATATATCGGCACAGATTTACTGTGGAACTTTGTCGATTGCAGGTCAGACATCGCTTGGAAAAATGCGAACTATGCTCAGATCTGGGAATACCTTCGAGACGAATATGAGTTAACCCAAAGATTTGGGAACCTTGATTTCAAGTTGAAATTTGTTGAGGTAAGGCTAAGGATGCGATATGTAGAACATTTGGTGGTGGTTCGCTCTAGTTTATTCTTTTGTCTATCCTTGTGATATTCTGAGTTATTTGTAATTTGCAGCACAACATCCGGTTTCTTCAGGAGATCCTTCAGAACAGGAAGTCGGATTTTCTGGAGTGGCTTATTATCATCTTGATAAGTGTGGAGATCTTGATATCTGTTTATAACATAGTTCAGGAGCAAATGTAGGTCCAGCTCCCTGGTCTGTTGGTGGGACTGCGACACGCAGCACGTGTGTTTGTTGTGGATTTTTCTGTGGTCCCAGTGGTGGAGTCTTTTTGTAAAGAACCTACCTGACATGGGGTTGATCCGATTCTAAATGCAGAAATCAGCATCACGTAGTTGCAGTGCACCCAGTAGCTTGGCTTAGTTATGGCGCAGAATCAGAAAATTGGGATGCTGGCCGGGAGGTATAGAGCAGGGCTGTTTCTCTTGTGCAGAGTTTGTGAAGGCAAGCAGCTTGTGTGGTGGATTAAGTGGTTGGGACTTGGGAGGGTAAATGGTTAGCATTTTAGTGCGAAATGCTCTGAGGTGAACTGGTGTTGTCAGAATGTTTGCGGTGGTGATTTGGGAGAGACGGTGTTTGCGTTTCATGCAGGGAGGGGGGAGACGCTGATGGACTCTTGTTGGGTACTTGTATCATATTTGTGATCGAGCTGGAAGCCTGGACTCTGGATTGATAGGACGGCGCTCACTGGACAACGATGGCGTGCTGATGAGTGATGACTGGGCTTTGTGAACAAGTGACCTTGTCAGCGTGTTTGGCAGTGGTTGGGGGTGGCGAGTGGAAGTACGTAATCTTACTTATTAATGTTCAAGTGCTCGTTTCTCGTAGTGTTTTAAGTGGTACCTTCTCTTTCCTACTTCTAAACAAAAAATTTGACTTTTGCTTTCTCTTCCCTCCAACTAAACGCCCTGCGTGGCTGCGTGATTCTGGCCATTTGTTGGGCTTTGGTCGGTGGGGAGATTTGTTAATTCCCATCCCCACAACTATACTATAGTCAGTCTATGATAAGCGATTTAAGGGTAGGGAACTTAATTAAGGCTATTGTTCTATTCTCTTCGACAGACGCTAGCTGAAAATTATAATTTAAAAAGTTGTGAACCCTATAAGAGAGACCCCTTAAGAGAGAGGTCTTAAGAGCATCCTCAGAGGTCTTCAATTTCCTCTATCGCCACAAAGAATCGCATAAAGAATCTCACATGCGGTGCAAATTCTCTCACATGTATCAAATTCCCTCCTGCTGCATTTGAAAATTTTTGAAATAGAGGCCTTTTTGATGGGTGAGATGGGGATGCTCTAAGGAGTCTTGAAAATATTAAAAGATTATATTTCAGAAACCTCAAATAAATGACTACTTAAAACCTCGCAAAATGAAATGACTATAGAATACCGTGAAAATAATATATTTGTAAGTATGGTTTTAAATTTAATTTAAACCGCAATGAACAAGGTCCAAGGTATGAACAATGTAGATAAATTATAAACAATAGATACGAACAGTGGTTGAATTGTTTTTATGGTGATTTTAGTTGGACCGCGGTGAAGAAGACCTAAAACATTGGTCGCATAATCGATTGAGCGCTGAAAATAAATGTATACTAGTATACGAGTCGAAACAAAAACAAAAACAATGCAGTGATAAAGAAGAAAAGGATGGGAATGGGTAGGGTGAGATGACGTGGGTTGCAGAATAAAAATTGGGATGCAGGCAATGTGCGGGCTGCACGTGGCGGGCTGGCCGGAGGAATCTGGCGCGTTCACACCCCCATGGGCCATGGGCCATGGTCCACCGCCCCACGCTCACTCGCTGACGCTTTTATATGAATGTGTGAGATGGAGATGTGAGGCATCGCATCGGCATCATCGGAGCAGCCGCCGCCGCCGCCGGAGGGAGAGCGAATAGCGATCAGCGATCAGCGATGGCCGGCAAGTGCTACCCCACGGTGAGCGAGGAGTACTCGCAGGCCATCGCCAAGGCCAAGCGCAAGCTCCGGGGCCTCATCGCCGAGAAGAACTGCGCGCCCCTCATGCTCCGCCTCGCGTAAGCACCCTCCCCTCCCCTCTCGGCGACGGCGTCGGCGTCGGATCTCTCCCCTCCTCTCGTCTCACCCGCGCCGCGCGTCTGCAGCTGGCACTCCGCCGGGACCTTCGACGTGGCCACCCGCACCGGCGGGCCCTTCGGCACCATGAAGTGCCCCGCGGAGCAGGCCCATGGCGCCAACGCCGGCCTCGACATCGCCGTCAGGCTGCTCGACCCCATCAAGGACCAATTCCCCGCCCTCTCCTACGCCGACTTCTACCAGGTCTCCCCCGGGACCCCAGATCTCTCTCTCTGTCTCAGTCTCACCTACCCACCCAGGGCCAGGATCTCACCCTCCTCCTCCTCCTCCTCCTCCTCCTCCTCTCTATGTCAGCTTGCTGGTGTCGTCGCCGTCGAGGTCACCGGCGGCCCTGAGGTTCCCTTCCACCCGGGGAGGCAGGTACGTACCGTCCGTCACTCCCCTTTCCCACCAAGTATTAGTATTACCACACATGCGATCTATACTTTGTCTGCTTCGAAATGGAATACTTGCTTGCGGCCTTTGAGGATAATGTTTTCAGTTCCCACATGCGATGCGATGCGATGCGATGCGATGCGATACGATTCGATTCGATTCGATTCGATTCAATTATTGCCGGTTCTTGATTTACTATCTTCTAGACAGCGACAAACTTGTTAGGCTCAGGATCCTACAGTATGTTGGAGCCGGATCGTAAATGGTTATCTCATCTCCTCCACTACACACATATCACAAGCAAATGGGTGGGGTTCATGGCGTGTCTCATAAAGTTTGCTCAAATGCCATGGGCGAGCATGTGTTGCATATGCTGCGTGCCCAAATGCGACGGTGTTCTGTTAACAACAATGATGGATGGCCCATTCGATACTTTTGAAGCATCATTTCCCCAGTATCCCCACATCAGGGCGAGATTGGGAGAATTGTGGAGCCAATTGATCTTGTGCATAGGACCCACACTACTTCAAATGCAACCATTCTCGTGTCTCATGCCTCTTTTGTCTTTTGGCCCTTTGGTGCCAGATATGTCTGGGTTGTCTCAAAATAATTTTGGCTACACTTGCCTCAAAATGTCATTCTTTTGTGACCACAGAAATTATTTCTTAAAATGCTTAATATTGTTAACGTTTTTGGAACCTACAGTGATATGGGCAAGAGTTTGTTGGACTGTGGGTGGCTATGGTTTTTCATGAATCTGACCGTAACATAGTTTACGCAGACGCTGGCTACGCAACCATGCCTCTTTTGGTTGCCGTGTATGCTGCTGTTTCCTTTTTTTTGTATAATGTGTCCGCATTGTTAGTCGTGGTCCTTGTGGATCTTGATGGTGTGTTGCATTTGTTTGTAGGACAAACCTGAGCCTCCTCCAGAAGGCCGTCTTCCTGATGCCACCCAAGGTACATCTTCTACACATATTGATTTATCAGTTATTATGCGCTTATTGTAGTACCATACTACCATTTATGTAACAAAATACTTATAGAATGTGTTCTATGTCATACTGTTGAAAAGTGCACAGCTTTCTCCTATATTATAAAAAAAAAAAAAATTTAGTATTTCTCAATGATAACAAGTATTACAGTAATACAGTGTTAGTGATGTGCTTTCATATTTGTGATATGCTGCTTTTTTGGATGTTACTGCAGTGATCGTTTTGTTTTGTTTTTGTGTCGCATTATTGCAAGTCTAATTCCAAAATTCTACCATACATCTGCTGTTTTGTGTAACCTCCAAAAGCTTGCATTCTGTCTCTGTGGATGCATAGCCATCCCTGTACCCTCTTTTATCCTGTATGAACTTGGTAACGCTGAAGCCAGATGGGAGGAAAGAATGCCATTCAACATTTTAACCCAGCATTTCCTGTTTGTAATTTTTCTGAATTAAGCATCGGTTGGCAGATGTGAGTTAACTAGGCTAACATGTCCTGGCTATTGTATCAGGTTCTGACCACCTCAGGCAGGTCTTTTCCGCACAGATGGGTTTGAGTGACCAGGACATCGTTGCGCTTTCTGGTGGTCACACCCTGGTTGGTTCAATTATATATGCAACCAGCATGCCGTATTTTTTTGCTTGTCTAGAGAAGAGAGTTGCTCATGCAGTTTAAATTATCTTGTGTAGGGAAGATGCCACAAGGATAGATCTGGCTTTGAGGGAGCCTGGACTTCAAACCCTTTGATCTTTGACAACACTTACTTCAAGTAAGTGATATCTGTTCCTGTTGAGGCATGACACTCATTTGTTCATAAATGATTCCAAATGTTCACCTGGTGATCTCTGTTCCTTGTTGATCTATTCACAGGGAGCTTTTGAGCGGTGAGAAGGAAGGCCTTCTTCAGCTGCCGAGCGACAAAGCCCTCCTGTCTGACCCAGCATTCCGCCCACTTGTGGAGAAATACGCTGCGGTACATCCTTGAGCCTTGCATCCTCTCGAGTTATGGCGGCTACTAACAGTGTGGTAGACGGCCATCTAAGACGCTTACCGTTTGGTTGGTATGCAGGATGAGGATGCTTTCTTTGCTGACTACGCTGAGGCACACCAGAAGCTCTCTGAATTGGGGTAAGTGGCCATGCCTACTCGCGCAACAGTCTGACAAAGTAATGCCGATGCCCATTAATTGTTTTGCATTTGCAGATTTGCTGAGGCGTAAGCTTCATTCAAGTGGGAAGGAAGATTGTTGCGGATTTGTGCTTTGGGTGGGTGATGTGGAAGTTGGAAGATTCCGGTATGAACAAGACCAAGTATTGGCAATAATAAAGATCCGTCGGCCCCCTCTTTCTTTTGATGCGTTTGGTGGGATTTTCGCTTGTTTGTGCTTGATGCCATCTTTTGTGTTTCTGGATTGCAATGGACTATTACAGGCAGAATGAATGTTGATTTATGCCATCTTTCGTCCATCGACGCCACAAATGAAATGTTGGCAATTTTATCAGTTTGTTTTATCTTTCGTCCCGATGCGTTTCCTCGCGCTGTTACTTCGGTAGCCTAGGACCGATCCAGAAACTGCTCCTCCCAAACAATGGAATGGGCATGTGTATTGCTATAAAGAAATATTGTCTACCTAAATGGTTTTGCAGACAACTTGTACAATAGGTGCATATGCATTTTCTACACTTGTTTTATTTCACTTGCTCAACTTTTATAAGTAAATTGCATCATAGCTCTTAAAATTGTTCACATTTTTTGCTAAGTCCGGAACTTCTATATCTAGACATTTGATATAGGATTTTTATCATGTATGCCATTACAAAGTCGAGTGGTATCACAATGGCCATTATAAAATCACTTCACTATTATTATAGATGTCATTATAAAGTGCTGTTTATTTTCATGTATGTCATTATGGGCACTATGCAGGTACAACGGATCGAAATACGCTTGAACATACGCACTTGATAGCCGGGTCCCACATGTCATCCTCTCACCTCCTTTCTCATCCTCTCTCCATCCATGATCCTCCTTTGATGCTGTTGCCGCCTTCCTCTACCGCCGCTGTCGGATTTGGGGAGGAGGTGAGCTCGCCGCCATCCGCCGCTGGGACTGGACTCGTCGCCGCCTGCCTCCTCTTCCTCCTTTGTCGCTGCCGTCGGATTTGGGGGAGGAGGTGAGCTCGCCGTCGCCCGCCATGGGGACTGGCCGCGACGCCTCCTCCTCTGTCGCCGCCGCCACCGCTTCCTCTACCGCGAGCTCGCCGCATTGCCGCTGCCGCGAGCTCGACGTCGTGCAACCGTCGTTTGTTGCCGCCTCGAAGGAGGAGTTTGTCGTGCCGCCGCCAGAGAGGAAGGAGGTGAGAGAATGACATGTGGTACCCGGCTATCAGGTGAGTATTTTCCAGCGTAAAATGCCCATAATGGCATATATGAAACTAAGCAGCACTTTATTATGGCATCTATAATAATAGTGACTTTATAATGGCCGTTGTGACACCCCTCAACTTCGTAATAGCATACATGATAAAAATACTTTGATATATAGTCATACCACTTCTTCGAATTAGTCCTTATCATTTGATGGGTTCAGGTCAGGTTATTCAAAACCCGACAAAAAATTAGTCAGCCCAAGCTTGACCCGACCTGGTGCACCAAGTCACAAATTCGGGCCCAAACCTGAACGACTGATTTTGTAATTTTTTTCGGGCCCGAACCCGACTCCACCCAACGATCGGGCTTCAAATCAAGGCCCGACTCAACCCGGTGCACTGGTTGGGTTTTTTTGGGTTGGGTCTGGTATGTCGGGCTAGGCTACCCATGAGTATCTAAAATGGTATAAATAACAGGTTTCATAACAAGTATTGTCTAATCATCACTAAACCCAATCAAAGTTTTTTTTAAATCATCATGTAGCTATGTGGCATCCCTAAATCTACTCACTTTTTTTACAAAATTAAATATCATAAACAAATCATTTTTAAAATAAATGCCTTCAAATTCATAAAAAAAATATAAATCATAATCTTAAAATTAGTTAAGAAACCAAAAAATAAAAACTTTTTAACAACGTCTTTAAAATACTAAAAATTGTAACTTTAAAAAACTAAAATTTTTATATCTTTGCCTTATCCAACTTATCTTAAAAGTAAAAAATAAGTTAAATAAGTTAAACCGGATAAGATGAAGAGAATAAGACCTGAAGCTGGTAAAGAAATCATAAAATTAATAGAAAGATAAAAAGATTTTAGATTCACTAAGGATCGCCCAAGGCACCACTATGAAGGATTTTCTTTTTTTATTCATTTAGGATTTTTACAAATTTTATTTATTTTTATGTTGTCCAAGAGTTTTTTAAAAAATATATTTTTAAATTTTCTACTAGTTTTAGGTTTTTGAATATTGTAAATAATTTATTTTACAAAATTTAAGATTTTCTATATATGTTCTTTATTTGAATTCAGGTTTTTAATTTATGGATGACACGGAGCCACATGTGATGCTGACTTGGTGGCCCTTGTCATTAAAATCGACCTCTTTGTACCATTTTAATCTAATCATAACTATAACTTCATGTATCCAAATGGTTTGGAAGTTTTTGACCTAAGAGGAAATACACGACGGCGTTAAGGACATGCAATGCAATTTATCGTACATGATAGAGCTTATAAATGCTTAATAGACAACCAAGATGGAGCATGTACGTGATGTTCGCTCTAAGTTAAGTGATCACTCTAAGTTAAGTGATAGGAGTTTAATCTTTTGAAGCAATAAATACCTAGTTTTTTAAACAAACCAATTAACCTTTTTGTGCGCGATTATGGAAATAACGGGCAAACTAACAACAGAAAGGGCAAATTGTATTCACTCCATTTTTTTTGTTTTAATATTTGCATGGCAATTGAGAAACATACCCATATAAATTGCCATGTAATTTTACAACTTTATAATGGCATATATGTGGTTAGTCCTAACAAAAAAAAGGTGAGTCTCAGCAATAAGGATAACAAACTCGTACAAGAAACGATAAAAAGAGCATCGCAATCTGTGCTAGCCCAAAAAAACTTGTGCGACATACACAACACCTTGTTCTCTCCTCTTGTAAAAGAGCATTACGACGATAATTTCAACATCTATATCGGAGGTAAACTTCTCAAAGGAGAGAAAAACATGACCACTCAACATGTAATTTTTCACTAGTCTGCTGGGGAATCACAATATGATATATAGGGTTCGTGCATCTAAGAGGTTCTATTTACCTTCTTATTTCGATCTATATCCTTTTGTGTATATATCCGATTTGCACAGCCGTAACAATAGCAATACCAAATCTACCATCGAGGATCCAACCTCATTTGACCACTCTACTTGAGACACCGACGTTGCAGCCGTCGATGAGCAACCACTAAAGAAAGTCAACACGGTTTGATCCATCCCTTTGCCGATGAGTCTTATTCCAAACTTCAATTGACTGCTATTATTGACTCCATCTAGCACCGCCTCCTCTACCGTTCTCCTAGAGGCCACCAACAAATAGAATGACATGTTGATATGCAATACGATTTGAAACCACTTTTTTTTCACTTTTTACAGCGCTCACGCTCAATCAGTCGTACTATTCAAAAGGCTCTTGTGATGAGTGGTGATGGTGGTAATCGCACTATTCAAAATACTCAAGAGGGACCTCGGCTCAAGTGTGACTGAGCCGCCTCAATAAAGACATAGGATCTCCCCAAAGATCCGAGCTTCGGGAACAACTTAATCGAGTCTCCTTGTGGATTTGGGTTTACTTCTCTTGTTTCACTTATTTATTGCTCTCTAACCCTGGTGCATGGGGGTATCTTTGCTTTGCTAAAGGGCTTCAAGCCCTAGTTTCAGCAATATCGGATAGTCTAATTGCATATCAGATAGTCCGATACATATTAGACTATCCGATATAACATCGAAATATCCGATATTACTTTTATCTGTTTTATAAAACGTATTTACCCCTGTAGGATACATCTTGATACTCCAGTCATGTTATCATCATTAGTCTTTGCCGGAGAACGGGCGGCCGGTCGGGCCGCCGAGCACTGCCCAAAAATAAGGACGGTCTGGCCCGGCCGACGACATTGCAATGGGCAATGCCGGCCCGGCCCGATAGCCATGCCGTGCCGTGCCCCAAATTGAGGCACGCCGTGCTGCCCGGCCCGGCCCGGCCCGAGAGAAGCCCGAAGCGGCTAATCATTGATCGTTAGTGTTAATTACATGCTTTGTTGGATGATTCTACCGCAACACCATGGTTAGAGCGTGAACAACAGGGCCTGCATCAAGCACGCCGCTGTCACGCTAATCGCTGTGTCTGCCTGCGCGCCAGCCCACCTATGTCTGCCGTTTTGAATTTTTTTGCCGCCTGCTGCCGTGCGTTGATGCCGGACTGGCTAATAGCTCCCCTGCTGGGGATGCTCTAATGCTGCTCCAACTTCCAAAGCAGTGCATGCATGCTGAACAAGAAACGAGGCCATGAGTGCATGCATGCTCTGAACAAGAAACGAGGCCATGACTCAGTCGTTGCAGCCAGCATTGAGAGCATCTCCAATGGTGTAGATAGCTGCTAGCTATAAGAAGAGTCCATGTCATCTATAGCTAATAGTTGCAGCTAGCTCTTCCAATGATGTATCTATAAGACTATCTATAACAGCTCTTAATATTTAAATATACACTAAAAGATGAGGATCAGCCATGAATATCAACTCTACGGCCATGTGTGGACTATTAGCACCAATACACATGGACCAGGAAGCAATATACATGTATGAAGTATGAGTAATACATATGGTTGTTAAGCAATTAGAAAATCAATTGTATACAAGAATTACATCAGCATGGTGTCACCACAAAATCACCGTGCAATCATGTCTTGTCCACATTATCTTGCCTACTATTCAGATTAGATAAGTTTCACAATCTATTTTAAACTGTACAACACACTGTCTTGGCTACTATTCTTGGTCAGATAATAAACCATGAGGCTACAAAACATGCTGAAAAGAAGCAAAGTTCCATGAAAATTAAGGCTACTATATTCATCATTTTGCTGCTATCAATGACAGCACAAAAGAAATTTCAGGAAAAAAACATGGCAAATGTTCCATGAACTATTCCCCTGTTTATGATATTTTCCTCCATGGCAAGACAACAGGTTGGAAGCCAAATAAGAGAATATTGATCACCTATCCTGAATGTTCAGAAATTTTCATAAGAAATGTACATGACCTGCAAAACCAAGTACACAGAAAAATCAGAACAAAGGCATAATCATCTAAGAAAATTTAATTAACATTTGACGCACTAAGTGAAATTGTAATACAAGGCCACCTCATATGTCAGCCACCTCATATGTCAGCATGTGAACGTAAAAGTAATGTGGATTCCAAATCCACACACACAAAAAAGAACTCCATTTGTACCTTTTTTCTCTTAGATCCTATGAATGCATTGCATTTCATCAAACAATTGGTATGAAAAGCACATAGAGTACGTACATCACCCCCCCCCCCCCACAACACATTTCATCAAACAGTTATCGTGCACAAAACAAGACAAGAGCAACACCAATACACAATCCATAAAAAAAGGTTCTGACAAAGCATTAGAGATTAGATAGCGCAGGATCAAGAACGAAGCTTTGGTGAGGTACTCTCTGATGGCGTCGAGACTTGACGTCGAAGACGTCGTTGCTGCAGCACGGAGGGCTAGACACCCGCCTCGTCCTCACCAATGACACAAGCAGGTCGACGCCTCGACGGTGAGCTACCCCACGAGCGTGGAGATTGGGGGGAGGCCGGGAGGGCGTGCCAATAACAAGGACTCGCGGAGGAAAGCGCGCGCTGCGTGGTGGCGGAAGGAGCGGCGCGAAGAGGAGAGCGGCGCAGAGGAGTATGACGCACGCCGCAATGGAGGAAGGAAGAGGACTGCGGACGAGGAATCCCGTGCCCGGGCGGAGGAGATAGTTGCGCGACCGCGCGGGGGGAAGAAGGCGGCGGCGTCGTGTATTTTGAGAGAGGAGGAGATCCCAGAGGAGACTTGAAGCCGCATGGTTAAGCGCTGGTTCAGTCGATAAGCCGGCTACAAGCAGACGATAACTTCCTCGATGCACGCTATCGATCGACGCTAGCTGTGTCGCTAGCGATGCTCTCCCAGCCTCTTCTCTCTCCTCCACATAGGATCAGATGGTGACATGGACCTGCTATAGCTAGCTGACATGTATCCATTGGAGATGCTCTGATCGGCCTTGCTAGCTAGCACTTAAGCTACGCATGTAACGCATACAACAATTTCGGTTACCGGAGAGATTTGGCGAAGCGTTGGTCGGTTTCGGCAAGAGGCGTTGGTCACCGCTGGTCGAAAATCGCCGCAGATCTGCAGGAGAGCTCGGCGGGCTCGTCGGCAGACGGTTCGACAAAGGCACGACGTGCTTTTAGGCCATGCCGGGCCTTGCATTTGGCTCCTCGTGTCAGCCCGGCCTGGCACGACGAGGTGGCCGTGCCGTGCCGGCCCAATTTATGGCGGCCCGAGGCATGACGGGCCCGTGCCGTGCTGGCCCGGCACGGCCCAAGTCCCAGCACTATCTGTCATACCGAGCTCATCCTATTTGGCACTCCATAACCTTTAAAATTCGTACCAAACCGATTTGCTTTACTCAAATTACTCTGTCATGCTGCCATCTATCGTAGCAACCTCATGCTAGTTGATTTAACGGATAAAAATTCTCTGCGCCCTGGGTGCAAGCCAAGCCTTGTGCGCCCTTGCCCTGATGGCTGACACGTGTCCCCTATCCCACCGATCTCAAAGCGTTGGGCACGCTAGAAAAATGGCGCTCTCCTTGTGTTGATTCCCCACTTCCCCTGGCAGTGCTAACCCTAAATCCTCCTCTCCTTCCTCTCGATGACCGATCCAATCGCCACGGCGCGGCTTCCCGACGACCGGTCACCGCCGTCGCCGTACCCTCGCCGAGCCACCGTCGTCGCAATGGAGTCCACGGTCGCAGCCCCTGGTCGGCACCGCCCTTGCCGTCGTCGCGCTTAGCCGCCAATAGCGCCATCATGTCCTCGCCGTCATGGAGTCCGTCGTCAGTCATGTCGCCGCCGCCTGTCGTTTGCCCACCGCCGCCGCCGTCCCTCATCTATGTGATGCACACAAGCAAGATTGAACCAGATTAGAAGTAGAAACTGAGTGATGCATGCAAGCAAGATTGCATTGAAACTGAATGATGATTCTGTTGAGCAACCTAGTGTAATGGCCTTTGTGTTGTATAGTTTTTCTTTTACTAAAAATGTGAAATTGGATGCTGTAAAGCTACTGAATTTTGTAATATATTTTCTTGTAATATATTTTCAGTTTTTCTTGTAATATATTTTCAGTTTTTCAGCCAATAAAAGAGATGTATCGCTTAGTGAGTTTTCCAAATTGTATCTTCAATTTCAGCCAAATAAATACATCCATATTGCATACATGTTCTGTAATTCTGTGGTTCTGAGAAATGAGACCATATACATGCTCCTTCAAGCTTTTACCATTTCTACCAACCACATTTTGAATGGATGATGCTATTATGTTATTATTATTGGGCTTATAGTTTACTGGGCAGAAAAATGTTAAAACCCGTGTGAGACTTAAAACCTATGATATGTTATTATGCAATGTCAGCCTTGCAACTGGAATATGACCAATGTTGTCAGTTGTGAAGGATATGATCAATGAGAAGCTTATTTCCAATGCCGATGCTGATTAGAATTTTCTCCATTCATGTAGCACTTGTTTTCCCTTCAATAGAACTGAGCATATAACTGCAAAACCCATTGTTGCTCATGCTTCATGCTGATCATATATGTAAAAAATCTCATGCTTCATTGCTGAACCCATTCAAGATAGATTGCGTAGTCACAGCACCATGTTTGAATCATGGGAAGCACTAGCTAAGTGATCAATAAGGCAGATTATAGAAATTAACATAAATAATTCCTCCCATTGATGGATTAGCAACAAGAGTACATTATCCTCAATTCCTCATACAATTTTAGAATATGAAAGAGAGAGATTGAGCTGTCTTCTATACAAAAATCAACTTGCTTCAACAAAAATCTCACACATTACAAAATCTGTGAATCTCACATTACACAAACTTCAAACATAAACATAATATGTGAATCTCACACATTACAAAATCAACTTGCTTCATACAAAAAAATCCTCCAAAGTGGCAAGCTTCCAATGATGGAGAGGCCATGAGGCGCGGTGCAGCTTGGGGAGGAGGAGGAGGCGTCGGTGGCGGAGGACGTCGACGGACGGCAGCCCCTGTGAGGAACGCATTTAGGCAGGCGGCGTGAGAGAGAAGGTGGCGGCGTGGCCGGGAACCTGACGAGATGGCGGAGCCGGCGTCTGCGGAGGATGATGATGAGGCGGCGGCGCCGATGGGGGAGGACAAGGCGGCGCCTGCGGAGGATGATGATGAGGCAGCGCCGCCGGAATAGGACGACGAGGCGGCGGCGCCGGTGACGGCGACATGGAGCTCAATGGCGGGGGCCAAGGCGGCGGCAGGGAGCTCGATGGCGGGGGCCGAGGCGGCGGCCGATTCGGTGTCGACGGCAGCAGCGGCGATGGCCATCTCGTGGCTAGGGCTAGGCAGTGAAGGGAATATGGGAATCGCGATTTGGGGATTGAGAGGGAGCGCTATTTTTTTTAAGCCAGCAATCGCTCGTCCACGCGCTCAGCCACGCCCTGCTTTGAGATCAGGTGGACGGGACAGGTGTCGGCCATCCGGGCAAGAGCGCACAAGGCACGATTTACAACCGGGTTGCAGAGAATTTTTATCCCTGATTTAACATCTAAAATTTCTGCACAATTGGCGTTGCATAATGCATAACACAATCACGGACTTGTGAGGCTATCCCCAACAGTGATCTCTAAACTCCATTCCCTATAGACTCATATACAGGTTCCCTTAAACAAAATCCACTCCCTATATTTTTCTCATCTCCAACAGTATCCCCTATATGAAGAATTGTATAGAGGGAGGAAAGAGAACCCTTACATATAAGGGAATGGGGAGCAATCCTCTATTTTAAGAAATGGTATAGGGAGATTTGTTGAAGCACATGGAAAAGAATCCATCCCCTATTTTTGGATAGAGGATGCTTTAGGACGTGCTGTTGGAGACAGCCTGAATCCGATAGCATCAATAGTTGAAAGTGAAGCTAATTTGTGTGGCCATTCGGCTGCATACAGAGGTTTGGAGGGAACCCTAAACCTCCGCAAGCCGCCACCACCGGTCGGCCCATCCTCTTGTACAGTTCCATTCCATTCATGGCTTCCTCCTCCTCCTCGTCGTCGCTTCGGATCCCCGCGCCCACCTACCCCGCCCTTCGCCCGCCGCCCCATACCGTCGCCCTCGCCCGCCGCCCCGCCTCCGTCTCCGTCTGCTCCGCCGTTCCGCCGCCGGGTGATGCCACCGGCCTGCCGGCGCCGGTGCCGGCCTCCCGCGACCCGATCTCACGAGTGCCTCGTAAGACAAGATTGAATTTTTTTCCCCCTTGAAGTGCTCCCGAGGATTTGGATTCGATGGTGGTTCTCTTTTGGTTGGGTCAGGGCCGCTTACGAGCGCGGATCTGATGGAAGCGGATGCCGATGGTCTCAAGGTCGCATACCAGGTCACCCATTTTCTCCACCACCCCTACCCATTTCCCAAGATGATCAAATGCGTCTTCAATTTTCTCCACCTTACCATTAGCTATGCATGATCATGATGCGCCGCTCTCAGGGCTGCCCGGGTGCTTACAGTGAGGCGGCCGCCAAGAAGGCATATCCCAGTTGCGACACCGTCCCCTGCGAGTATTTTGACACCGCCTTTCAGGTATCAGTGCCACCCATCCTCCTCCGCTCATTTCAACAGCCAATGCTAAGTTGGTACTCCCCTTAAACTTTCCACACGATGCCTCCCATCGCCTGCTCTAGTAAAAACTTCAAGATTCACATTTCACACTGCCAAGCATGTATAATCGATGCCAGGCTGTTGAAGATTCCTTAGCCGATCGGGCAGTATTACCACTAGAGAACTCCTTGGGTGGTAGCATACATCGAAACTATGACCTTCTACTTCGGCATAGGCTGCACATTGTTGGTGAGGTACGGCTCGCTGTTCGTCACTGCTTGTTATCAAATCGTGGCGTGAAGATTCAAAACCTGCGAAGTGCCATGAGCCATCCTCAAGTAAGTCCCCCATGGTCACTCTTATCGATTTGTTCTTGACTATGTTTTCTTTGACTGTTGAAATGAACCTATGCTAGGTTCCTTTTTTTGCTTCATTATTAGGCTCTCGCGCAATGCGAACAAACACTGACAAAGTTAGGCATTGAGCACAGAGAAGCTGTCGATGATACAGCTGGTGCAGCTAAGGTAGGATGGTGTTTTATTTTTACCTGCTACACTTACATTCATTTTTTATGATTTGCATTCAAAATAATTGGTGAACTGAATGCTGTCTGTCTATTAGTTCAGAACATCAAGTTGATTCTGTTGTCACTAATCAAAGTATTATGTGTTATCTAGCTTATTGCGGAGCGAAACCTCCAAGACACTGGGGCAGTTGCTAGTTCATTGGCTGCTGAACTTTACGGACTGGATATTCTTGCCAAAAATATTCAGGTAGAACAAATTCGTTATGAAGTTAGAAGATACCATCTTCTTCTTGTTCTTCGAACAAGAACTCACTTCTTTATGTAGGATGACGCAGATAATGTAACTCGTTTCATGATGGTAGCTCGAGAACCCATTATTCCTCGCACAAATAAACCATTCAAGGTATGAGATGCAAGGAGCCTTCCAGTTGTTCATTGCCCACCTTTTCCTAGTAAAATTAGATGTTTCCTTACTACATTGTCTGATCTCCAGACTAGCATAGTCTTCTCTCTGGAAGAAGGACCTGGACAACTCTTCAAGGCACTTGCAGTGTTTGCTCTTAGAAAAATTAACCTCACCAAGGTGCCTTCAATTTTGACCTGCTTTTAGTAGTTACTTTTCATTTCTTCTTGGGCTTGTTTTTGTGAGGTACTGATCATTTCGGCATCCTTGCTGTATGATGTGCAGATGGAAAGTCGTCCACACAAGAAAAGGCCTCTACGTATAGCTGATGATAATTGTTCTGCACCGCTGAAGTAAGACCAAATTTTTTCATTCTAGTTTACTTTCAACAGTATACAATTTGAGATAGTTGGAAACTGCATGTATTGTTTCACCCTCTCATATCAGCATTTTTCAAACTGTTGAGTTAGGCACTTCGACTACCTCTTCTACGTAGATCTTGAGGCATCAATGGCTGATCCAAACGCTCAAAATGCTCTGGGTAACTTGAAGGTATGTGCTCTTGGTTAGTGTATTTAGTATGATGGTAAGTGAGCAGGGACTCAATTAATTTTGTTTACAGGAGTTTGCCACCTTTCTGAGAGTTCTCGGGAGTTATCCTACTGATGTTAGTGAAGCATGAATTGTCAAGCACCTGCTTATTGTCAAGCACCTGCTTCAGGCTATGTGGTCGTGACTAGTAACAAATTTATCCTTTGGTGGTCAAATGCTTGGATTTGGAAGAGTTTTTTTTTTTTTTTTCTGTTGATGAGGAAACGATCCACCTTACCCTTTTATAGATCCACAACCAATTCACTTATGTCTGAATTCATCCCTGGAGTATCATCAATCTTTCTACTGTCCATTATTATATTTTTAAATCAGGTTTCTATGGAGCAACACTTGATGACAACGCGCTTCAAAGATGCACAATACCTGAGACGCAGAGAGAGGCAATGCAAGTTGAGGTGAATGCCCGTGAATCCGTGATGTTTATCGCCCTCTGTAAAGATCATTGGGATTGTAGGTACTGTCAGTAGATCATTGGGATTGTACGCAGTGGCCTTGTTTGTTTGAGTTAAAAGTTGTTAAAAACTTTAATATAAAAAAGTTGCGACACCTCAAACAACGTCTTAAAGAGTTTTAAAAATTCTGAAAAATTTATTTTAAAAACTCTAAGGAGAACTATTTAAAATTCTAAAAAATTAATAAAAAATATTACATCATTTGGCTTATACAAAAATAATAAATTTTAATTTAATTTAATTATACAAAATAATAAATCTCTACTACTTTAAAGCATGGATAGATCGTGATGGTGGTGGTGGTCGCAATGTCAACTAGCAATCTCCACCTTTCATTCCATCCGATGGCTGGGATCCTCACAAACACTTTGAAAGCATCGCCTTCCACCACCTCTGCTTCGGCTCTCACGCCCCCCAACTCCTTGCCAACCGCCCACGACGCTGACACGCCGTGCCTCCTCCCCATGCCGTCGCCTCCTCCTCGCTTAGCACCCTTCCCGTGCCGGCTCCTCCCCCCACGCGGCACCCTCCCCGACCCCGCCGTCTCCTCCCGACCGCGGCCTCCTCCTCACAGACGCCTCCTCCTCCCAAGCGCCGCCTCTTCCTCCTAATTGCCATGACCTCTCGCTCACAGACGCCTGCCTGTGTGTGTGCCCTCTCTACTGCGCCTCCTCCCCCTGCCCCCCCTCTCTCTCTCTCGCAAATTGCACTTGGCCTCCCAAAGACCGCCTCCTCCTCCCAAACTCCAACATTGTTGTTGCCTTCAGACGCCTAAGGCCCGAGTGGTTATCACAACAATCATTTGTCATTCAGGTTGGTATTCTGTTCAATGTATGTATAAAGTTTCTTGTTGGAATTTGAACAGAAGGTAATATCTCATATTACATTCACTACAAAAGGTAATATCTCCCGTAATTATTGGATCAATTAGCGACACTGTTATCTATATGCTCGTAATAAACGCCTATGCTTGATTTTGTTGCGAAAGTTTAGCTTCATCAAAGTTGATTGGCTTTTGTATATCCTTTTTGTCACTTGACAACACTGGTTTTCCTTTTTTGTCATTTCAATCTCACTAGAAAATAATGCTTCAGAAGATAAAGCTGCTTCACCTTGAACCTGGGTTTTTGTAGAACTATGTTGTCCTTTTTGTTTTAGTGAGGTAAGTTGTGTCGTTGAATAACTATTGCTTATCCTGGAGTAGTGGTAGAGGTAAGTTTCTTTGAATTCTTGATGATTTAAAGTCTAGCATAATTTTTAAAGTCTTGTGCTGCTTGAACTGCTCCGACGGTTTGAAGTCTAGCATAATTTGTTAAATAGTTCTGGTGTTTCTGTTGGGGTTCTGGTCACCCTTTGTGACTCCGTTAGATAGTAATGCACAAAAGAAATGGCAGCATTGAATGATTTGAAAAGGAAAAAAATTCCGGAGAACAGAAACTTGTTTTAAAATAAAGCCTTATAGAAAATTATAAGATCATATAATTTTACAGCTTACGACTTCTTTTTTTACAAGGCAAGGTTCCTTCAGAAACCTAACCTTCGACGATCTTTTTGCGTTAAAGAAATGGATTGTTGGTATAAATTGACGTTTTAGTGTTTCATTGTTTGGTGGACAGTTGGACATAAACAAACCTAAAATCTTTCAATAGCCTGTTGGAATCATTATAGAGCCTTTATTTGCTAAAATTCTAATATTACATGATTAGTCACTTTCGATGTGTTTCATTTTTTTTATCTGATAGAGGTTTTTCAGTTAAAAGTAAACATCAAGAAACCCTTGCCATGCTGATATTAAGTTACAGTTAGTTAAAGCCTTGCATCTGGCTTGATTGTTTTTATTTTATTTAATCTTCAGTTCTGAGGACAAAGATAATTTCAGCTACCGTCTAGCTGGTGTCATTGAGCACCATGGCGGCCTCAGCACTACAAGGAATCTACAAGGGTGTTTTGTGCTTCCTAGATCAATAAAAATCCAAAAAAATCTATCTTGCCAACAAATTATAAAAGGAGTAAATAAGACGGGTTAATATGAACAGATGGAATTTATCTCTGATGTGTCATGGTTTGAATGCCTTCAGAACAAAATAGCCTCCATGCTCATTACCGTTAGATCCAAATTCATCATTTGAAGCACTGTAGTGATTGGTGAAGACTGTTGACTTTAAGGAACTGTATGAAAACATTTTCATCCTATCATAAACTAATTTAGCCGATACTACAATCTATAACATGCACTATTTTCTCCATGGTGGTTTCAATAGTAATCATCATTTATCGTGTTTACCATACAACAGAAGTATTAAGTTGGTGCTTTTTGGTTCAGAAAATGAAGGGTAACTAACATGTGAGAAGGAGCGAACTAAGCACTAGCTGATTTAAGGGTTTTATTTTCATATTTTGTTTTCTATGCAAGTGCTTGTACATGGAATTAACTGGAATGAAAGATAGTGCACCATAAGATGATCTAAGGACTTCACTTTTCTTTTTCAATAAAATGTAATTATTCGGAATAATTTGCTCCTATTCGAATTCACGTTGATTTTTTTTATTTTACTTTGAAATCACGTTGCGGCAGACGAATGCACGTATTGCTAAGTTAAACCACCCTTTATAATTTTTATGTTTCTATAATTTATGTTTCCCTTTCTCCCCTTTAGTTCCGTGGGAGAGCACGGGCATTGTACTAGTTTTAATTTAAGTTAAGTTGAAACAAACAAGGCTAGTGTAAGTAGGGCAGCTGCTTCCAGGGGAGGGTGAAGTGGCTTAATGGTAAATAAAGCTTTGGATGACACCATTGTCGTTTGATTAAAGCCCCTTTTTTTAGCTTAACATCTTAACGACCTATCTATGTTTTAAAAAGACATGGTTTAAATTTTTTAGTCCTTTTTTTTGGTTGTTTCTAAGGTGAACCCCAACGCTTTAGAAAGCAAGTCAAACGAAATGGATCCAAATCTTGATACTATCTTAAGAAGCTCTCGTTCATTTTAGTTATTCAACTGTTTAGCCGTTCAGATCTGCTCAAAAGAACAGAATCTAAGTAAGATAGATAATCAACAGGAGGTGGATCATCAATTTGTGAATGTACATATACTGATCAAAAAATAAAGTTAGGAATAAATTGAGATAGATAATCAACAGGAGGTGGATTATCAATTTGTGAATGTATATATACTGATCAAAAAATAAAGTCAGGAATAAATTGCATGGTAGGTATCTAAAGTTGTCCTGAGGGGTCAAATAGGTCTCAAAATGTGAAATCTACATATTGATGTAGTAAGTTGGGTCCCAACAACCATGAGCTAGCTATTTTTCTATCGTGGTAAGCCACATCACCTACCGCATGTCTATTATTTGCAAAAAAAAAAACACATCCACATCATAAGTAAGCCACATCACGTGTCACATGGAAACTATTTGCAAAAAACCTTCACACCATGTCATCTTCTTCATCACCCTTCTTTCTTTCTCTGTCTCGTCCTCCCTACTGCTCCTATTCTTCATTGGGCGGTAGAGCTGTCGCTGCTCAAAGCACCTCTATGACCATGTACAACCATCACCCATGCAAGCCCTAGTTGCCTCCTCCATTCGCACCAGAGGGGGAGGCTAGAGGAGGGCCGCCGAAATAGGCAAGGGCCAAGGAAGACAGCGGTCGCATCCTCACCGACATCTGTCGGAGATAGGCTACTAATGGGGGCAAAAGTTCGAGGCCTTCGTTGCCACCATCGCACAGAAATCCAAAGCCACCCCCTCGTCCAAATATGGTCGGGATGGTAGATCTAGGCTCCACCTCGCCAATAAGAGGCGCCGCCAAGGCCTGGAGAGAAGGGGAGGCCGGGGAGCACCAAGAGCTCATCGACGGCGAAAGAGACACCCCTTGCGGCTCGCAAAGCACATCCACATCATAAGGAAGCCACATCACTTGCCACATGGCAACAATTTGCAAAAAAAAAAAAAACTACACACCATGTCATAATCTTCCTTCCTTGCCCTTCTTTCTCTCTCTCTCACCAGTCTCATCCTTACCACCACTCCCTTTGCTCTTCTTCGTTGGGCAGCACAGCTGTTGCCTCTCGGAGTGCCTCTGCTACCACCCGTGCAACCATGCAAGCCCTAGCTGCCGCCTCCACTCGCACCAGAGAGAGGAGGAGGCCCGGGGGGGGGGGGGGATAGTGGCAAGGGCCAAGTAAGACAATAGTCGCCGCAACCTCACAACCATCCACTAGGGAAGAGGCCGCCGATGGAAGCAAGAGGCCAAGGCCGTCGCTACCGCCTCGCCACCATCGCACAGCAAGCCAAAGCCACCCCCTTGCCTAGATCTGGCGAAGATAGCATATTTGGGCTCTACCTCGCCGGCGGGAGGCGCTCCCAAGTCCTGAAGAGAGGGAGAGGCCAACGAGGCTGCAGATGGAGGAGGGGTTGGAGGAAGGAGACCAGAAAGCACCGAGAGCTCGTCAACAGTGAAGTAGAGGCACCCCTTGCGGTGCTTGACACAATCAGCGAAGAGGATGTCGAGGTCGGCCACGGCAACGGCGACAACCCCACCCTTGAACCAACCACGGAGGAGGTATCCAGCATACTCAAACTGGTCGTCAGGGCCAGGCTGCGCAACAACCCACGAGACCAGCAACTCCACACCTTCGATGTTGAGCAACTTGAGCGCCCTATTTTCTCCTTCCTGGCGGCCTCGTTGCTCGTCAAGCCACCGTGCCATCATCACCCTTGTCGAGCCATCGCTAGCGATGCCACCCCGCCCTTCCTCCTCTCTGGCCACTGTCCCGCCGGTTCTGTCCACTTCTAGAGAAATGAGAATGAAGGCAAAGATGGAGAGAGAGTTGAGAGGAGGGAGAAGTGGGTCAGTGTTTGGAGAGTAGCTGAATAGGAGAAGTCGATGGGTTTATTTGCAGATTTGCGCCACATAGATAGATGACATGGTATTCCACGTCGAAAAAATGCCAAGCTTATGATGCTCGAGACACAATTTGACCCACTTAAACAACTTTAGGTACATTAATATAGAAATTTCACGTTTTAGGACCTATTCAACCCTTCAGGTTAACTTTAGATAACTACATTACAATTTACTGAAAGAAAAAGACTCCCTCTTCTTCCTTCAGCACCGGCGGATCATCAATTCAATTCATCTTGTATTGATGTGTGTACATATGCTGGTCCAAAAATAAAATCGCGAAGAAAAAAGGGCGAGGAGACGTCAAGGTGAAAAAAAAACTGACGTGATCTTATGCATGGCATGAAAAAAAACTCTTCCTCCTCCCAGCATTAGCACCACATCTGACGTGATCTTATGCATGGCATGGATGAGAGCATAAAAGTGAGATTCAACTATGTGGACTAATTCATCGGACGTCTCCGACCAAGATTGTACAACCTTCCAAGCATCTACAGTCCAAGCTCTAAACATGCACTTCATAACACCGTTCACTCCTCTATTAATCCCTCTAAAATTCTTTTACACTTCACACTATACTCTAAAATATTAGATTCCTTCAACAGACATCATCTCTTTTCCAACAGGCATTATCTGTGGGCAATATTTTACAGCTTTACCTACAGATGCTCAAGCATGTTGCAAGTAACCCACTTACCCACATGACAGGCGTGGGGCAACCAAAGATGAGCCCATGAATTGATTTTGGTTTGAGCCTTACCCACTCTTAACCCTGACCAGCCAAGCAGCCCAAAATTCGACTTCAATAGATAGATTCGCAATGGCAAATTATGGCCCACGCCAACCTTAACGCACGCAAAATTTACTTCCAATCGTGTAGATTCTTCATGCTCTTGACCTCTTAAATACAAACATTTTAAGCACTTTGAAATATCATACTAGAACTCGGCCAACATGCCCTTACATCTAGGCACGAAACATTTTAAACACTTTGAAACTATACTTCTCGTTTCTTATAGGAAGTTAACACAGAGGCAATGGGAAACTCAACATGGGCAACTGTGATGCAAACCGAAATGGAAACTGATAAATTGTTTACCATAACCTATCGCAAAATCTATACAATCGCACAACGGTTTAAACAACATAATGGGAACTAACATGGGGATACTGCCATGCAAACTAAAGTGGATACTGATAAAAATTGCTAACCATAACCTATGGCCAATTTTTTTTGCCTGATTTCACAACAGCTTAAACGACGGATTGTTCAATATGCGCTATAATACCACGTTAGACATAAACTCATAATTCATAAAGATACAAGTTTCAACAGTATCCATTAAACTAAACATGTTGATTAGGTATTGTATATTGTAAAGATAGCAGAAATCATTTTGTTGATTTCAGGTAAGTTTTGCTGAAAAGCAGGTTCAGACCATGTGGAAAGTAAAGGTTGGTTCACATCGCACAAAACCACCAAGTAACATCATTAAAGTAAGACCATTAGATGCAGGTCTACATTGGAACCTACAGGTTCTAAAATTCGAAAAGAAAAATACACCATGCATTTTTAGTCTAATTCAAATCACATATCGGAACCTCTTTAACTGATCTACTACTTCTAGTAATGCACAGGGCACAAGTGCACGCACTTCTATAATTCCATTCGTGTGGCGCAAGTACAAAGTACACACATAGGCACACATCGGATATGCGAAAAACAATACTAGCACAGTTTCAACTCAGAGATCATGAAATTCCATAACTACACTAACAGAAATGGTCAGGCACTAGTATAGCTTTAGCTCAGAGATCATGAGATTCCATAACTAGACTAAAATAAACGGTCAGGCTAGCTACACCATGATTTCTGCGTTGCATGCTGAAAACACAGATTCTATGACAAATCTTGAAATAGCATTAATCTTAACATAAGAAGCACTGCAATCCATGAGAAAATTAGAGCGAATTAGGAGCTAAAGATGGAAATGCAATCTTTCTAAATTAGAGCAAATTAGGAGCTAAGGATGGAAACACAAACTAAGAAAGGGATATAGCATAAAGATCCACAGCTGTGCATTGATCTAGGCATAAAAAAGATAAACTGCTAAGATAACAAGGAAAGACATCCAGCAGAGATAATCTACCATCTAATAATTTAAAATAAAACTAGCTAAGAGTCCAAGTACATAACCGGTCCTCTGACTGCATGTAACCAGAGAAAACCTAAAAATCTGCTCACCCAACTGGCCAACTCAATGACCCATATGGCCAGGCCAGTGAACTCTCCTAGCTCTAAGTCAGTGACACAAACTTATGCTCCCTTGCGATGCATTTCCCTGGATCCAGAATGCACATAACAGGTAAAGGGTGGACTAAGTTAGCATGAGTAAATGAATCAGAAAAAATGACTGAACATGCTCAGAGTATATGTACCTCGAATATCAAGCTTAGCGTCGTGCGCCATCTAAGGAACTTGAGCCGACGGCAAGTATTTAAGTTCATACTTGACAAGTGCTGGACCAAACGGATTATACTTTCCTGAACTACTAATCGCTTGCTCTGCATCAGTGCGCTTGGAAAAAACTACTTTTGCCATCTTTGACTTCCTAGTGATCTCAGTTTCACGCTCCACGATTCTCCCATGTACGCGGAATATGCTATTGATGTCATCCACAGAAGGAATGGCTTCTGCATTACTAAAATGTAAAATCAGAGCTGTTGGTCCATCTCCAAGCTTTGTTTCGAGAGTATCATTAGAAACCCCGTCTACAGGTGCCACATCCTGTTTAATCTTCTTATTACCGCTCCTATTCTGAGACACACGCTTCCTTTTGCCGCCCTCGTAATCACTTGATGTGTCCCCATCATCAAAATCGCTGATGATAATGTCACACCAATACGAATCTTCGGCCTTTCTAGCTGAATACAAGCTCCCCGCAGACTTCCTACGGCCCCTCTGGCCATCCCCTATCCCCAATCGATCTTCATCGTTGGCATGCTCTACCTTTATATCCGTGCACAAGCCTCCTAGCCACTTTTTCCTACCCTTCTTGGCACCCAGCGTCTCCAACAGCTCTTTGTCATCATATACGCTCGGGACCTCAGAGTCCTTGTACTTTGAGAAGAAGCTAACGATAACAGGCATAGAATCATAACCCTTGAAGTTGAAGGGGTCGGCAGCAACTGATGTAAGCTGTAGCAACATTTCAGCGGATGGCGGATAGTCCAATATTTCTTCCACCTCCTCGCCATCGACCTGTGCAGGCCTGGTAGACTCAGTTTTCCTAGGTCTCCCGCGTGGCCTGCCACCGCCCCTGCTCCTGGAGCCCCTCTTGCGGTCCAAACCGACATCTGAATCCGAGTCCGAGGTGCCCTTCTTACGCGGGTCCCAGTCCTCGTCGGAGTCCTCCTCGACTTGCTCCTTACTCTTCCTCCCCCTCCTGGATGTTGCAGGTGAGTTGGTGTTAAAGAGGGCCTTCCTAGCCCCGACCATGGCGGGGGCAGGAGGCAAAACGTCGGCATTGGGTAGACCGAGCTCGAGGGTGAACTCAGGGGGCTCGGGTAAACCCCTGAACTTATCGAAGGCTCTAAGGTGCGCCTTTGCAATGGCAGCCTGCACACGGTTGCTGAAGCCCATGCGGTGGGCGGCCAGATCCTGGAGCGAGGTGATGAAATCCTCGGGAAGGAAGGGGCGGGTTGGGTGGGAGGTGGGGGCGGCGGTGAGGGCAGCCTCGACGCGGCGGGAGAACTCTAGGAGGGAGGCGTCGACGGCGGCGTCGAAGTCGTCGGCCTCGCCGTCGTAGAGCTCCCCGACGGGGAAGTAGGGCTCGTAGGGCCTGAGCTGGGCCGCATCGCACCAGGAGAAGGCCTTGTTGTCGCCGAAGAAGGAGACGAGGAACTGGGCGCCGGAGGCGGCGGCGGAGATGACCTGGCCGGGCCAGGCCGGGTGGGCGAGCTTCTTGCCCCAGACCATGTCGCCGGGGGCGAAGGGCCCGGGCGCGGGGGCGGGGGCGGGGGCGGCCGGATCGGGCGGGCGCAGCGCGGGGGGAGGCGGAGGCGGGGGCGGAGGGTTCTTCCTGGGGCGGCCTCGGCCACGCTTGGGCGGAGGGACGGCGGCGGCGTTGAGGTCGATGGGGTCGGACATGGCGACGGAGGCAGTCGCTGGCTGGCTGGCTGGTAGCCTGGTAGGGTTCGCTTTTTGGAGCGGAAGGGACACCACGCGACGGGAGAGAAGCGTCTAGTAGCAACAGGGATGCCTCGCAAGCATCATGGGCTCATGGCCCTAGCCCGGCCCACTCTTTGGAGCCCCATCACACCTATGCCAATTTTTCTGTGTTCATGATGTCATGTGTGACCATTCGAATCACTGAAAATGGGCCTGATTATCATAGGACTAAATGTGAATTTTAAAAAGAGTGCCATCAGGGTAAATGCCCCTTTGAAAGCAGCCCGCTAGGGATGGTAATCGGCCTGTACCTCCGGTCCAGTAGTCATGGACCCCGACCCGAGACCGAACAATGGACCGGACCGAGTTGCTCTCGTGTCCGAACCTATACCTGCATCCGGACCGGTGGTACCAGACGAACTGCCGTCTTGTCCAACCCGAGAATGGAGGGAGGAGAGAGACGCCGCCTCGGCCTGCCGCCTCTGCTGACGCTGCCGGCTGCCATGCTTTCATGCCGCCGTCGCCTCGAGGAGTAGGATGGAGACTGGAGAGAGGGAAGGAAGGCTAAGGGAGAGGCCGAGAGGGGCAGCGTTTGAGGGGAGGAGGCGAGTGGGGCGGCGGCTGAGAGAGAGGGGCGGCGTTTGAGGAAAAAGGCCAAGAGGGGCGTGCCGAGAGAGAGGGCGGGTGAGGGAGGAGGCGAGCGAGAGAGGTGTGATGTGTGGGTCAGTGGATGGGAGTTGGGAGAGTTAGGGTTAGATGAGAGACAATGAGTCAATGACAGTATGTGACCACGTGTCAGTCTATTTTTGGTCCGGTGCAGGTACTGTTGGTGATTGTAAACGCCCACCTTGAAGCGTGCCTTGACCAATTCCGTGACTGCCCACCACACTAACAGAGGACGTGCAGCCGTTCTCGGTCAGATTAAAGAAGTCGCCTAACTCGTTTGCGGCATCCCCGGGCTTGACTAGGTCAAACGTGCGGCACCATGTCCCTCCCGGGCTATCCCTTAGCCCGGGAGAAGGTCCCTCGGGTGATCCGCTTGCTCGTGGGCAGGTGGCGACAACTATCATAGCCCGCCATGCTTTCTCCGGCCTTGACCGGAACGCACTATATCTCCCAAGAATCCTCAAATGTAAGCACGCTGACAAATCCGTCTTGTCGTTTGCCCTCTTTGGCGAGCGGCGAGATGGTTGTTACGCCACGCGACACCCCTAACGGTGGCGCAGAATGGGCTCGATCCATCAAGGCCATATTGAGGATAAAGGAAAGTGCTTTTCCCCAAAGAAGTTCTCCGTGAGCAGGCGTGTTAAGACAAACACGTGTTCAAGATTAACCCGACCGGTTTCTCCTGCAGCTCGATGCCGACAGACCCTAGAACGAGACAAGAACCTCGCCACTAAAGTAAAGACTAGCGGGGCCCGCCAGTATCGCCTCGGGCGGTCCACGGCGCTTATAAAAGGAGGATTCTCGGACATTGCGGAGGGCCTAACTCAACACCAAGTCCCCGATCCGATTCCACCGGTCCAAGCACAAGCAACGTTAGCCTCAAGCTTCCTCCACAAGTAGCCTTAGCCTTTAGCCGTCACCATCGAAGCTCGGGATCGGCGCTTCTAGGTCCGATCTCGGCACCTCATCGCTTTTCCACCATATAACCAACAAGACCGAGTAGAGTCACATTCGCGGGGGCTCGAACCGGTAAATCGCTTGTGTCTTTGATTCAGATTCTTCTCTCCGTCTTCCCACTGTCTGAAAGATCCATACACGGATCACCAAGTCGCCTCGAGCTTAGTCCGAGAAGTCCGCTGGCCGAGCCTCAGAGGCTCGGCCGCCACCCGCCGCCGAGAAGGGTTGTCGCGGCCTCACACCAACTACTAAACTTCGTCTGCCGGTCCGCGGACCCGCCGCTCTTCAGAGCGCGATTCCCAGACACCGACGGTGGCGCCCACCGTGGGGCCTATGGCTAGCCGTCAAGACTGTTCTCGGACATGCCTCGACGTTCTGAAGGGCGACGAGGTCTGGACCTCGAGTTCGATGAGTCGCGATGACACGACGATGTGGTCCCATCAGACGACGGCCGGGCGCGAGGAGTACCTCGCCGAAGCCGGCCGACGAGATGGAGGCCGATACTCTCTCGCCCGGGGTAGAGTTTCGCCGAGGAGTCGCCCGAGCTGGACCCTCCGTCACCCATGTCGCCGACACTCCCATGGAGTTCGAATCTTTGGGTGACACCGCCGCCTCCGTCGGCGACACCGGACGTTTCCGACCTCGCAAGATGTCCCGCGTCTTGGCGGCCGTGGTCGACGGCAACGCCGAGACGAGGAAGCCAGTAGCGGCGCTTGCCGCCGTAGGCGAAAGTTCTTCAATGATGCCGCCCGCCACGCCATGGATAGGATCGTGAGGAGGACCGCCGCCGGCGCACTTCGGCCGCCAAACGGTCGACCCCTCATCGAGACAATGACCAACCCGCTCTTCTTGCAGCCAGCCAGAAGGCGCACGCCATCGCCACGGTCGTTCGCGACCTGGAGAAGGACCCCCGTGGCTTCACCATGACGGATTTGGGTCCGCCATCGCCAAGGCTCGGGTACCATTACCGTGGCATCGACCGACATCGAGGAGCGAACGGCGGTGATCGTCCGGACACATGGCGCGAAACCAATCCGACCACGCGGTACTCAAAGCCGCTTCGCGCCGCCGCAGATCGTTCGCTGCAGACCAGACGGCCTCCTCCGGCGGCTCATCGCGCGCCAGGCGGGTGTTTTTCGCTGGCCCACGCAGGATATACTCTCAAGATCAAGCGCCAGGTGCTCTGCCTTCTCTCGCTCTCTGAGCGCTGCGGGCCCCGAGGTTCAAACCGGGCCCATTGAGAAGTTCGACGGAGCAAGAATCCCGAGGAGTTCCTATCCGCCACACCACCGCCATCCAGAGCTATGGGGAGATGAGGCCGTCATGGTCAACTATTTCTCCACAAGTGCTCGAGGGCATGGCCCAACTGGCTGTTCAACCAACGGCCCGGTTCTATCATGGTAGTCACGGTGCGGGATGCCCTCCGCACGAAGTTTCAGGATGCTACGCCGCTCCGGGCGCCCCAGGACCTCAAGCTCGAGGTCAATGAGATGATGAGAGTCTCCAGATTTTGTGTGCCGGTTCGTCAGAGCCCGCAACACAATCCCCTGCATCTCAGATGAGGCCATCATCGAGGCCTTCAAGGAATGGTGTGAGGGACCGGCGCTACACCGAGGACCTCGAGCTCCACCCGGTCAACACCGCGAGTGAGCTCTTCCGCACCGCCGCCCTCTACGTCAACGCCTCCGAGGCGGTGGAGCGCAAGAGGGGCCGTGCGAAGAAGAAGGCTAAGGTCGGCGATAGCTCGGGTAAAGCCGAGGCGGACAAGAAGAAGAAGAAGCGGCAGGAGCAGCCCGCTAAGTTCATCGCCGCCGTCGAGCCCGACCAGCTCGAGTGCCCCGCCCACGGTGCCCTCGCTAACACGCCCGCCGCCTCGGCGCTCGCTGCAAAGATCCGCTTCTGGCCGGCAGTAGCGCCCTCCCCAAGGGTAGGCCATGTGGCGGCGAGGGGCACCCAAGGTCGGCCTTCCGCCCACAAAGAAGAAACCGAGGTGAGGACGGCCCACGACCCACCTCTTCGCCGCCTTCATCAACGCCCGCCATGAGTTACGAATCGCGCGCACATGGGCCCGCCACCGGAGGACTTCTCGCGGTCGCGGACCCATGCCTGCTACCCGAGGGCGCGGTCAGGCGCCGCACCTCAGCATGCCAGATCGTGGTTTTCACGGCCCGTGGCCACGCCGCCATCATCTTTGGCGGGACGTCACCACACCTCTCGCCATGAGCTCAAGGCGCGCCCCGGAGGTCCTCCACATCTCCGTGGCGAGCCAGCATGGCGAATCCTGCCTTGGTCCAGCTGAGCCATCACCTTTTCGGTGACAGATCGTCGGCCGGGCTCTCCAAACCCAGCGCCTCACCGGTGCTCGCCCTACCATTGGCAATACCGAGGTCGACCGCGTCCTCGTGGACGGCGGAGCTCATTGACATCATCACACAGCGTCTTAGGCCTCATGCGGTCCGGCTCCAAGATCAAGGACATCACCGTCCCTTTCCACGGATTGTCCCGGGATCGTCGCTTCGCCCGTTAGGCGTGTCGTGCTACTCGTCACGCTCGGCTCCTCCGCCAACTTCCGGACGGAGTACATCACCTTCGAGGTGGTGGAAACAGAGCTCCTTACAACACCATCTTAGAACGCCCCGCGCTCTCCAAGTTCATGGCGGTCTCCCACCACGCCTACCATCGCTCAAGATGCGGCACCCAAGGGAGTTATCACCGTCAGGGCAACCACAAGACGGCCCTCGATTGCGAGACCACACGGCCATGGTAGGACGCCTCCTACCCGTGGTCCCAGCTGCAAGGAGCGCCCACATGGCAGCGCCCTAAGGTGGCATCTGCAACCGCAGGAGAGCCCACCAAGACTGCTGTCGTCCTCACGAGTCGACCCTCCAAGGTGGTCCGTGGGGACAACCTCGAGCCTCAATAGGAACTCGAGCTCATTACCTTCCTCCGGGCTAACAAGGACGAGCGTTTGCATGGGAACCGTCCGATATGCCCGTGTCCCAAGGAGGTGATCAAGCACAAAGCTAGTGTCCTACCGACAAGAAACCGTAAGGCGTTGTCGAGGCGTGTCCTCGATCGAAGGCCAAGATCATCCAAGACCAGCTCGGCAAAAGTCGCTTCGAGCGGGCTTCATCCGCTGGTTCAAGCCTCTGATTGGCTCGCGAACCCGGTCGCCGCCCGTAAGAAAGGAGGCAAGTGGCGCATGTGTGTCGATCACCGCGACCTTAATTCCGCCGCCCCAAGGATAACTTTCCCTTCCACGATAGATTAGCTAGTTGACGCCACTGGCAGATTCAGCTTTGATGAGTTTCTGGATGCTTATTCGGCTACCATCGATCGCGTTGTGTAAAGAGGACGAAGAAAAATCGCCTTTGTAACGCTTTTTTCGGCACATTTTGCTATCGACCATGTCCTTCGGTCTCGTAAATGCCGCGCCACGCTCCAACGCCTCATGCAAAAACTCTCCACGATCAAATAGGGCGAACGTAGAAGTCTACGCCGGCGATATCGTAGTCAAGAGCAAAGACGCGTGACCACGCGTTCGACCTAGCCGAGACCTTTGATACCGAGACGAAGACGGGTCAAGTTAAACCCCGAGAAGTGCGTCTTTGGTGTCAAGTCCGCATGCTCCTAGGCTACGAATCGACGGGCGAGCATCGGTCGCGAACCGAAAAGATCGAGGCCGTCGAAAAGATGAGGTCGCCGACACGTAAAGGACATCCGATCCCTCATGGGCAAAATGGCGGCCTTAAGCCGTTTCATCTCCGCCTTGGAGACCGGCGCGCTTTACGCAAACTCTGCGCAAGCACGATAGTTTCGAGTGGATCGAGGAAGCCGAGGCAGCGTTTTTGCAACTCAGCAAGATCTCGCCGCCACCCGTCCTCACTACTCCCAAGCTCGGGAAGCCCTCCGCTATACCTCTCGGTGACACCAAATGCCGCAAGTGCGATCTTTGGCGAGAGAACGAGAAGGGAAGCAAAGCGGACCGCCTACTATGTGAGCGAAGTACTCACCGCCAAAGGAGCGCTATCCCGACCTTGAAGCGTGCTACGCTTTGTCGATGGCCTCGTGCAAGTTGCGCCACTATTTCCAAGCCCACCAAGTCGTTGTCCCGACTACTTACGGATCAAGGACATTCTCCGAACCCGGAGGCCATCGCCGAGTCGCGAAGTGGAGTCGAGTGGTGAATTCGACATCCGCTTTGTGTCTCAAACGCGATCAAGGCCGAGCCCCGCTGATTTCGTCGCAAATTGACCAGGCCGGACGAGCAAGAGAGCTCTCTCCACGCCAAGACGGCAGAAGCTCGGTGGACTCTGTTCTTTGAGTTCACACCGGTCCGGCGATCAGATGCGGTATCGTTCTCATCTCCCCAACGGAGAGCGACTCAAAGACGTCATACAAATACACTTTGCGGCTACGAACAACGCCGCAGAGTATGAAGCCCTAATTGCGGGTTCTACGAGCATGCGCTGCGCCGACATTAAACGACTTGTTGCGAAAGGGATTCGCGGCTCGTCGTCCGCCAGTCGAGGAGGAGTTTCTGCAATCGACGACTTCGATGGCGCTGTACTGGCGGAAGTGAGGAAGCGGAGAGGCGTTTCTCGAGCTTCAAATCAGCTACATTCGAGGAAGAGAATGGCGAGGCCGATAGGCTCGCCAAGCTCGGATCCTCACAAGAACCGGTCCTCACGGGTGCTAGTGCAAGACCTTTTGAAGCCCTCCATTCCTCCGGAGAGGAGGCAAAGGGACGTCTGTTACCCCCAAACCGAGACATCGTCTTGTCTCATTCCTCGAGCAAAGCACCTCTGGATGACGCCATTCATCCAGCTTCTTGGAGCAGGGACATTGCCCGAGGATGTCGCTTTGGCGTTCGGCTAAAAGGCGAGCCCGAGCTTCACGTCGCACGGGGCTCGTTGTCTGCGAAAGGGGTGCTAATGCGTGCTTTGTAAGTCGTTACCCAAGAAGAAGGTAAGTACCTTCGCCGACATCCACGAGGGCATCTGCGCGCGCGCGACGCCTCACACGTAACCCTCGTCGGCAAAGCATTTCAGATGGGCTATTATTGGCCCACGATGATGAGCGGCGAAGCCTTGGTTGCGGCTGCGAAGCTTGCCCAAGATCATCGCGCGGATGACGCACCACCCCGCGTATGAGCTGCAAACCATTCCACTAGCGTGGTCGTTCGCGGTTTGGGGCATGGACCTCTTAGGACCGTTCCCCAAAGGTCTTGGTGGCAAAACATACTTATTCGTAGCCATCGACACCTTCACCAAGTGGATTGAAGCCGAGCCGGTCTCCAACATCACTGCAATCGCCGCGGTACGTTTTTTCCGAAGCATCGTCGCAGGTTTGGCGTGCCAACGTAATCATCGCCGATAATGGCACCCAATTCACGAGCCGGAATTCAACGACATCGCGAGGAAATCGGCATGGCTTCGCCTTGGCCTCGTGGCCCACCCACGAACAGCGGTGCTGTTGAACGAGCTAACAGACGCTTAGTCCAAGGCATCAAAAAGCGAGTCTCACGACGCCTCAAGGCAAAACAAGAAGGTTGGGTCGACGAGCTACCGTCGATCCTCCAGGCGATCCGGACAACGACCGGTAAGACACGGGAGAAACTCCTTTCCGACTCGTCTATGGCTCTAAGCGATCCTCCCAATGAAATGAGACTAGGATCCGATCGCTGACTTCGCCCGTGGTCAACGACGAGGAGCGGCAATTTTGACCTCGACCTACTTTAAGCGCGCCATGAGTAATCCCTACTCCGGTCGGCCTACCGGCGATCCTGCGTCGTTCTGCTGCACTAAACGTACATACGAGGACCCCGCAAGTAGGAGACACTGGTTCTACGACGATTCGTAACCTTGCGTGCTCCAACAAGCTCGGCCCAAAGTGGAGGGACAGTACAAAGTTGTCGGTATAACAGAACACGACGGGCTCAAGACGCTTTGTCGACAAGGACGGAGCGAGCTCCCTAGCTCATGGAACATGTCCTTCGGCGACGCTTCTACGGCGAATCGTGTCGTAAGTTTCCTTCATTTCAGTTCAGTTCCAATTCAAAAAGAAAAAAGCCCCTTTCCCCCATTCGCGAGTCACGCCGGTCTAAGTCTCGACCGTTCCAAGCAAGCCCGTGGCCAAAAGCCCGATGGCTAAGGATAAAGCATTCCGGAGCATTTCCACGACGGGATAAGCCGATCTCTCGCACCCTAGTGAATCTCCGCGCAATGTGGAATTCCAGCGGCTCAAAGGTATAGTAAGTCCACGTCAGGATTGTTTGGATGGCTAACTTGGGCCTTGGCCTTCGAGAAGTCAAGGCTCTTTGCACCCAGCTCCCTTAGCTTCACTGAGCCCAGATCGCTGTGACCGCCAAGCTTCGGGTGAGGACTTTCATGATTTTTCAAGTCCTTAATTTGGAAGGCTGCACCTTTGCACAAATTTCAACTGAGCTAGGGGTTAAGAGTTCGCGAATTTTTCTAAATCACTCTAGTTCTAGATCGCGCCCAACCCAAGATCGCACTTGACTTGACCACGGCCGAAATTTGGATGATTAGGCGCACCAAAAACAAATCTTTCTAAGTAGCGATCAGTTTGCTCCGATTTCCTAAGTTCTCCTCAGAACTTCGTTACTGTTCACCTAGTTCCTCTGTTTTTTGCATTACAGACTCGCAAATTTGCACAAGAGAAAGGATTGGACAGGCCAAAAGTGACGGACTCACCAAAGAAACCGCATTCCACATAAGAAGGATTTTTACAGGAGCAAAGGGATTCTACAACCAAAAGGAGGCCTCGCCATCCTGGACTACCGCAAAAGAGGCACCGCGCTACTACAGCTGCGACGGCGCCCAAGAGCCTAACGCTACTCCATCGCCCCTACCGGTGGCGGCGACAAGCGATGGGATCAAGACTCCGCAGAAAGCGCTTGACGATGAAGAAAGCGTCAGGAGTCCGGCCGCACCGAGGGCCCCTGCCGCTCGGATGACGTTTCTCCGCCGGCGGTGGTTGACGGAATCACAAGCGATGGAGGCGGCGCGCTATGATGGCCCCGCGACGCCCAATCTCTGTCCCGCCGCGACAAGCGGCAGAGCCTCTTGCTGCATTGCGGGCAGCATCAAAGCTTCTTCCTCCACCGCCAATCTGGCGGCGACGCTGCATCGGCGGCAATTTGCGCTGCTACCGCGCTTTCCTCCGCTTCTAACGCGCCGCCGCCGCTTCGCCGCTCCTTCGTCGGCGCGGATTTGGGCGCTGACGCCTTGATCTTCGCCGCTGGCTCGCTATGATCGGGGCGGTACATTCACCCCCCTCCGCCGCGGGCTGGATCGGCCCCGGCAGAGGAGGCAATGGTGGCAGATCCCCGATCTCCGCTAGTAGCCAATCGAAGAGATCGTCGGAGTCGGCGTCAGAAGTCATGCCCTTCCCCCGTTCTCTCTTATGTTATTTTCTCCCCTATCACTCTCCCCCTGACCGAGGACCTCGTTTCTCTGTCTTAAGGTAGGAAGAGATAAGTGGGAATGATACTGTGTGGCGCCCGCCGCTCTAATATAGGCCAAGAATGCGCAACGTCCCGTCGCAACGCGAGTTACCCAAGCGAAGGGGCGAAAGCAGTTAAAACCCACTACCCGAAGCCGAGGAGACGCGAAGCGCACGCGCCGCCTCGCGAATACCAACCACGCTGTCGCCGCATGACACGCGCTTTGGCCCCCCGTCGATGGTGGGAGAAATCATTACGGTCGAGCCTATCGTAGGTGTGGTCCACCCCAGAGCAAGGCTCGGCGATACTCTCACCGCCTCGTGGTTTAGGTTGGGAGCATGAACCGCGCAGACGGTTTCACATCCGTATCTGTGCCAAGCCAACTCAGATTTCCGTCGGTGAGAACCTTTGTCGCGCGGCAGAGCTCACAAGACGCACGACTTGACATGATAAAAAGAAGAAAATGGCTAAGTTTTCGCCACCACGCACACGCAATGTTTTTCGGTTAAATGGGCGTGCGAAGGAAAATGCACAAAGGTATGTGGCGCGGAGTCCGGAGCTCGGGCGGGTCGGTCCGACACGTCCCGGCTGCACTGAGCCTCTAGCTCGATTTCTAAATCCGGATTAGCGTCTGCGCTGAAGCAACTCTATGGCTCGCGGCCATGTCGCTGCTCTTGGCGCGGTTTGACCGAAGCCGCAAGCTCCTCTCTCTATTTCTTCAAGGCCTCCGACTCTGCCACGGACTTCGCCCCAGTTTCGCGCAGCGTGGTAGTTTCCGCTCTGAGCTTACTACAAGTTTCCTCGAGCCCACAAACGATGGAGTTATAGTCGACTTGGTAGCCGCCACTCGCTGATTCGCCTTTTTGCGTTTATACTCCTCGTCAAAAGGATCCGAGCCTGTCCGCTTCTTCGCGAGCATCACTGGGCTTGAATCTTCACGGCTTCCTCCACCTCCCGAGCTCGAGCAAGCCTCGTCGTGACCTCCTGCTCCTTCTCTCTGCTGTTTTCTTTAGCATGCCGCTAGCTCGGTGATACGCTGCGCGTTACGCGGCGCCGACCTCGGCGGTGAGCTCGTCGCAGATTTTACCGAGCCGGGCTTGCGATAGCTCGGCGGAGAGACGCTCAATCTCGCCGCATCATCCTCTGCCTGCCCGCCCATCGCTTCCATCAGCGAAGACGAGCCAGCGATAAGCCTGTAAAGCTGGAACAGGAAAAACCAAGTCAAAACAAAAGAAATTCAGTACTTAAGCGCAGAGCGCAGGGCCAAGGGCACCACCTTTCTGGTATGAGCGAGCATGTTCCACGTCCTCGCCGCGATGATGCTGCGCGTGCTCCCGCCAAACCCAGGGGCGCGGGTCCCCTACAGCGCCAAGGGTTGGCAGCCAACCGGTTCCTCGCTACCTCCCTCCAGCGGCGCGGGACCCGGCAACGCCGGCAACGTAACTGGAAGCATGGCTGTCGCCCCAGCCGCGGCCGCTTTTCTCTCAGCGTCCTCCAACTTGGCCGCCGGCTCAGCCTTTGATGCGGTGGCCCGCCTCTCGGCCAGCACGGCCTCGCCAAGCTGAGCCCGGGACCTTATCAACGCGTCCTTTAGCTCGTCCACCGCCCACTTAGCCGCCACGAGCTCGTGTGGATCCTCTAGCTCGGGAATAGGGCGAGGTTTCGGACGTGGCAGTCCTGTTCGACCAGCCTCCGCCGACCTGGCAGCATCCTGTTCCTCCACCCATTCTGGGGTGACGGAAATCCAGCCCGCAGACGCTAGCGGGGCCACGCTGGGCATCACTACCCTTGTCCATCCGTCCGGCGTTAGTACGCGGACCGGCCAGGTCCAATTGACTAATAGCATCCGCCGATCAGGTGTTGGAAGCGCCTTCCCCACCGGGGTCTTGAAATGATCGGCAACCCCCGTGCGGTCAATTGGCCACCACCCGCGCGTTGTGCGCCCTTCCACGCGCAAGGGCGTAATCCACACAGGATCATCGCTGATGACGACTTGCACCGTCTCCGTAATCTCGCTGAAGCGCCCAAAGACCGCCACGAAGCGATAATTTAGTCCTCCGCTGGTCATTGCTCCTTGCCCTTCGACTCGCTTGATCCAGTGACCTCTAGCTGCGCTTATCTGGAGCGCAGATTCCTCTGGCCCGCCGTTTGCCCTTAGTGAGTCCAGTGCCTCCATGCCGCTGAAGAAAGGCACTCCACCAGAGGTTCGACAGGCTCGTCTTCACCGCCGCGGCTCGCCGAAGGAAGCAAAGACCTCGGTGACCACTTTAGCGCTTCGACCGCAACAAAAACGCGGCGGTCGACAAGAACGGCGGGTGATAGCATGTAGCGCAGGAAACTTACGCGCCGGTTCGAGCTCGGTGTCCTCGTACACCCCTGGCGTAGGACGAAGAAAGAGCTCTGTCTCCAGCCCGCCAACGCGGCTCGAGGTGAGCAAGGCCGCTCCCTTGCGCCCTGCAGGAACCTTCCTCGTGGGTCCTCGCCGTGGGGCCGTTGCCGGCAGCGGACTCGACACCGGCACAACCTCCTCATCGTCGCTGTCTGGAGTTGGCTGGTACGTCCTCTTCTTCTTCGTGGGAACTGCGCCCTGAACACACGCGGCATGAAGACTTAAGGGCCGCTGGTGCCTAGCACCCAACTCGTGTTGGAGAATAGGAGCTCACCGCAGCGGCGCGCGCGTTTTCCGGGTGCATCCTCAGATCGCACTGGCTTGAGCCCGCCGTGGCCGCTCGAGGTGCCGTTCTCCCCTTGCTCACCGTCGGCGACGGGACCGGCGCCCCGCCGGATGCCACCGGCGTTCCCGCCGGCGAGGGCCCCTCGTTCGAGCCCGCGGCCTGAGTGGTCTGCCCAACCATCTTCCACGTCCGCTGCAGAACAAAAAGTGCGCCTCATCAAAACCTCAAGGGCGCGCACGACTGAGAATTCAATCGAACACCTGCCGGGCACTTACCTCGGACAGTTTGTCCTTCACAAACCGTATGCGGCGAGGAGTCTTGTCCAGGGGTAGCAACATCCCTGCGACCCGCGCGACCTCGCGGTTTGAGATACCTGCGAGGCCTCGCTGACGGTTACGACGTATCCCAACTTGAGATCTGACGCAAAGAAAGCAACTCACGCCTACCTTCATGGAAGTCCCGGTCGGGGTCCTCCCAACCGTCCATGTCGCCGACGCATCGCACGCGGCGCCCCAGCGGGCTGATTCGGTGCCGGACAAAGCCAACGACGACCTCGTAGCCCGTCAAGCCGTCCTTAACAAGATCCTTAATGTTAGCCTCAGTGGCTTGATCCTCCGGCTGGGGCTCGCTCCGCTGGAAGATTGGCGTATCCGGTGCGGCTGCGGAGTATTCCAGGATCGAGCCCCCGCGGTTCAGGTAGAACCACCGCCGGGCCCAACCATCGACCTTCGTCCTCACCTCGTACTCGAGTACTGTTGGCTCCCCGGGCTCGTGGCGGTCGGGTAGAAAACCCGCCGTTGCCCACTCGGCGCCGACCGGCTTCAATTCGAAAAAGTCTTTGGAGGAGGCTCACCGTCGGCCCAACCCATGATCGCCTCACACAGAATGCAAGATTGAGATGAACATAGGATTGGGGGACAGGTTCTCTGGTCTCAGCTCCGTGAAGGCGAAGAAGTCGGTAATGAACTGAGATTCTGGCACACGAAACCCACAGATGGCCGAGCTCTCGAAGCATACCAATTCGTCGGGTTTCGGCCTTGGCTCTTGCTCCGCGCGTGGGAGCCTCCACGAGCCCGGCTTCACAAAGCCATCCCTCTCCAGCTCTTTCATCCTCTCCCTCGTCAAGGTGCTATCTCCAATGAGAACCATGGCGGCCGGAAGTGGAGGACGAGAATGCGGGAACGAGCTGGGAAGATGAAGAGTGGGGCGAAGGGGATGTTTCCAGTAGTGAGGAGGTTCCCTCGTTACCGCCTTATAAAAGAAGGCAAAGATCGAAATGGAAGCCATGGGAATCGTGCCCAAAAGGAAGGTAACCGCTCCGCTTTCCTGTCAGATCAAATTCAATGCCTAGGACTTCGGCTCCCGAACCAAATCTTCCCGCGCAGCGCGTGGTGAGGATTTTCCCTCTTCTTTAAACCTCAGACCGGCTCGTTACGCGACTCGCTCGAGGCTCGGGGGCTGGCTGTTGGTGATTGGTAAACGGCCCACCTTGAAGTAGGCCTTGGGCCGATTCCATACCGGCCCACCACGCGAACAGAGGACCAGGCAGGCCGTTCCTGGCTGTACTAAAGAAGCCGCCTAACTCGTTTGCGGCATCCCCGGGCTTGACTAGGTCAAACCGTGCGGCACCATGTCCCTCCCGGGCTATCCCTTAGCCCGGGAGAAGGTCTCTCGGGTGATCCGCTCGCTCGTGGGCAGGTGGCGACAACTATCATAGCCCGCCATGCTTTCTCCGGCCTTGACCGGAACGCACTATATCTCCTGTGAATCCCGGCCGGGGAAATGCACGCGCATGACGATCCGTCTTGTCGTTTGCCCTCTTTGGCGAGCGGCGAGATGGTTGTTACGCCACGCGACGCCCTAACGGGTGGCGCAGAGTAGCTCGATCCGATCAAGGCCATATTGAGGATAAAGGAAAGTGCTTTTCCCTAAAAAGTTCTCCCTTGAGCAGGCGTGTTAAGACAAACACGTGTTGGTATTAACCCGACCAGTTTCCCTGCGGGCTCGATGCAGACAGACCTAGAACGAGACAAGAACCTCGCCACTAAAGCAAAGATCAGCGCGGGGCCCGCCGTATCAGCCTCGGGCGGTCCACGGCGCCTATAAAAGGAGGATTCCTGGACATTGCGGGGGACGGCCAACTCAACACCCGAAGTCCCTGATCCGATTCCACCTGGTCCAAGCACAAGCAACGTTAGCCTCTGAAGCTTCCTCCACAAGTAGCCTTAGCCTTTAGCCGTCACCACTGTAAGCTCGGGATCGGCGCTTCTAGGTCCGATCTCGGCACCTCTGTACTGTTTTCCACCATATAATCAACAAGACTGGAGTAGAGCTGTTACCCGGCGGTGGGGGCTCGAATCAGGGTAAATCGCTTGTGTCTTTACAGTTCGTATCTCTTCTCTCCGTCTTCCCACCGTACGAAAGATCCATACACGGATCACCAAGTCGCCTCAGGCTTAGTCCGAGAAGACCGCGCGGCCTGAGCCCCTGTAGGCTCGGCCGCCACCCGGGCTGCTGAGAAGGGTTGTCGTTGGGCCTCACACCAACTACAAACTCGTCTGCCGGTCCGTGGACCCGCTGCTCTTCAGGAGAGCGATTCCCAGACACCGATAGTACCCATGTGTCTAATTTAAGACCCGGACCCAGACCCGACATCTTATACCCATGGGTCCAGGATTAGACCCGGACCCATTGAGTCGGGTACCCGGACCCATGGATATTTTTGCCATCCCTAGCGGCCACGGCCCTATGAGTCTTCTTTCGAAATTTTTTAGAAATGCTTAGCCGCCTAGGGCATACATAACACCCTGTTTTAAGGACCTATTCTCAAAACAAATTTTTTTATAGTACTAGCATATGCACAATCATATTTTAAATTTATTCTACTCACCTAAAACTTTTTTTTTTGAATTAAAATCCTATCTATTAGTATTATTGCTTAATTTTTTTCTCAGGCCAAAAACTTTCCTTAGCTCAACTTTCCTCGCCCTCGTCATATGGCATTTTAGGATGACATCAGTTAGTGAAATCCAATGTTTCAGTAAGGGAGACACTAAGATGTTTTTGCGTTCAAAAGCTGTCAACGAGCCGAGCTGAGTCGCAAGCTATTTTTGCAGCCCTATCAACGAGGCGCGATGAAGTCTTTTGTTAAGATTCTGCACTATTGAGATGATCTATCACTAATTATTACACCAACACCACTAAATTTTATGATTACTTTTACATACATAGCGAATGCGGATGAAGATTAACAAACATGACAAAGCAGAGCTTAATCGGAGGTTTTCTACGATTTGCGGATATAATTAAATGAGAGATCTCTAGAGGCTTTGCATAGTTTTTTCCCTTTTATTGATTTTTTACTTAATATAATCAGACGACAGTTCTTCCGCTCTTTTTTTTAAAAAAAAATCCAATTAATTGTGTTGTGTTTAAAAATACTTTACATTTTTACATCAATTGTGCTTTGACGGAGCTCATTCGAACATGAGTTTTTTCTTAATATAAGTACTATTTTTCTTGCATATTATTGTGACAAAATGGTAAATCAACAGCCGTGAATTTCGGAAAAAACATTTGGTAGACTGCCCTTTTGTTGCTGGTTAATTACTTGGTTCCGGTGCATTGTGTTTCGTTATACTGTGAGTGTACTCCATGAGTCTCTGGTTGCTTAGTACTGTTAACTATTGGGTTGTTCATAAACACCGTATTTGTTATCTGCGTACCTCGGCAAGATGGGACGTCTTCGAGTACTTGTAGAAGCCAACTTTAAAAATTGTTCCGCCTTGTTTTCTAGTTTTTTTTTTCAAATTTTTACATAGTACTTTTCAGATTGCACTTTTGTTCTTTGGTTACTTGGTTACTGATTGCATTGTGTTTCGTTATCTTGTGAGTGTAATACTTTACTTTACATTTTACATCAATTGTGCTTTGGACAGAGCTCATTCGAACATGAGTTTTTCTTAATATAAGTACTATTTTTCTTGCATATTATTGTGACAAAATGGTAAATCAACAGTAGTGAATTTGGAAAAACATTTGGTAGACTGCCCTTTTGTTGCTGGTTAATTACTTGGTTCCGGTGCATTGTGTTTCGTTATACTGTGAGTGTACTCCATGAGTCTCTGGTTGCTTAGTACTGTTAACTATTGGGTTGTTCATAAACACCGTATTTGTTATCTGCGTACCTCGGCAAGATGGGACGTCTTCGAGTACTTGTAGAAGCCAACTTTAAAAATTGTTCCGCCTTGTTTTCTAGTTTTTTTTTCAAATTTTTTACATAGTACTTTTCAGATTGCACTTTTGTTGCTGGTTACTTGGTTACGGTGCATTGTGTTTCGTTATACTGTGAGTGTAATACTTTACTTTACATTTTTACATCAATTGTGCTTTGACGGAGCTCATTCGAACATGAGTTTTTTTCTTAATAAAAGTACTATTTTCTTGCATATTATTGTGCCAAAATGGTAAATCAACAGCCGTGAATTTGGAAAAAAACATTTGGTAGACTGCCCTTTTGTTGCTGGTTAATTACTTGGTTCCGGTGCATTGTGTTTCGTTATACTGTGAGTGTACTCCATGAGTCTCTGGTTGCTTAGTACTGTTAACTATTGGGTTGTTCATAAACACCGTATTTGTTATCTGCGTACCTCGGCAAGATGGGACGTCTTCGAGTACTTGTAGAAGCCAACTTTAAAAATTGTTCCGCCTTGTTTTCTAGTTTTTTTTTCAAATTTTTACATAGTACTTTTCAGATTGCACTTTTGTTCTTTGGTTACTTGGTTACGGTGCATTGTGTTTCGTTATCTTGTGAGTGTAATACTTTACTTTACATTTTTACATCAATTGTGCTTTGACGGAGCTCATTCGAACATGAGTTTTTTTCTTAATAAAAGTACTATTTTCTTGCATATTATTGTGCCAAAATGGTAAATCAACAGCCGTGAATTTGGAAAAAAACATTTGGTAGACTGCCCTTTTGTTGCTGGTTAATTACTTGGTTCCGATTGCATTGTGTTTAGTTATCTTGTGAGTGTACTCCATGAGTCTCTGGTTGCTTAGTCTTGTTAACTATTGGGTTGTTCATAAACACCGTATTTGTTATCTCTGCGTACCTCGGCAAGATGGGGACGTCTTGAGTACTGTAAAGCCAACTTTAAAATTGTTCGCCTTGTTTTCTAGTTTTTTTCAAATTTTTTACATAGTACTTTTCAGATTGCACTTTTGTTGCTGGTTACTTGGTTACGGTGCATTGTGTTTCGTTATACTGTGCGTGTAATACTTTACATTCATAAGGTGAATGTAAAGTAATAATAGTGTTGTGTTTAAAAATACTTTACATTTTTACATCAATTGTGCTTTGACAGAGCTCATTCGAACATGAGTTTTTTTCTTAATAAAAGTACTATTTTCTTGCATATTATTGTGCCAAAATGGTAAATCAACAGCCGTGAATTTGGAAAAACATTTGGTAGACTGCCCTTTTGTTGCCGGCTAATTACTTGGTTACGGTGCATTGTGTTTCGTTATACTATGAGTGTACTCCATGAGTCTGGTTGCTTTGTACTGTTAACTATTGGGTTGTTCATAAGGTGCACCGTATTTGTTATCTGCGTACCTTGGTAAAGTGAGACACCGTATTTGTTATCTGCGTACCTCGGCAAGATGGGACGTCTTCGAGTACTTGTAGAAGCCAACTTTAAAAATTGTTCCGCCTTGTTTTCTAGTTTTTTTTTTCAAATTTTTTACATAGTTGCTTCAAAATTCATAAGAAACGATATCAATAAGTAAAACAATTTGGTTTGTCTAACATCCAATCTCATCAAGATATGTATATAATCAGATACGGCGCAGCTTGCAAATATTCTCTATGTTAAGGATGCCAGGATAAGTATGAGATTACTTTTTAAAAAGAAAATCGGGGCAACTATTTGTACGATTTCAATAGGCACTCAAAAAGAAAAAGAAAAGAACTCTCGTCTCCCACAAAATTTAACGGGAGGGGAGGAAGGCAACGTAGGCGCCAAACTTAGCGAACGTGGGCGCTACGGAACTCGGGAGGCACACCGCAGGATGAGAATCGGATGGCGCAGAGGCGGTGGCGATGGGAGCCGTCCGTGGAGGATCGAGAGGCCGCGGAGAAACCCTAGCAAGTGGCGAGGGGCTCTATATAAATGCATAGCTGATAGCTGGACGCACACGCACCACACAGAGACAGAGGCCCAGCGCCGCGGCCGCCCCTTCGACCCCGAAGGTGATCAATCATCTAGCTTCTCCCCTTCCTCCTAATTCATTTCATTTTATTATCTTCTTGACTTGATGATCCTTGCATCCATCTGTCTACTTTTGACTTGATGTTGTACTGTAATTCTCGAGTGTAAAAGATATCATCTTCTTCTTTTTTGAGGAAAAAATATATCATCTTCTTGTTCAGTAATTCTGTTAAGTCTTGGTCTGGTTATCATTTCCAATAGTAAAGTCCATTCCTTTAGCGAGCTCCCGGCTAGTGCTTTGCTCTGATTGCGTTCAGCTAATTCCCTGCCTGTTCGCATGATCCATCTGCCTACTCGTCTGCCCTGTTTTTACTTATACTGCAATGCAATTCTCGATCAACAGATCATATATTTTGTTCAATATTTTTGTTAGTATTGGTGTGGTTATTATCGCCAATAAAAAAAGTTGATTCTTTTGGCCAGCTCCGAGCCAGATGCTGATGCGCCCATTGTCTAATGGTAAAGACTGAAGGCCCGCCTTAACCGGCCCTTCTGATATAGGTTCAATTCCTATTGGGCGCTTCCCTGCTCTGCTCTGCTCCATTTTGCCCGAATCACCATGTCAAAGTAGTTTCCTTGCCTGCTAATCCACTCTTCTTGGATTAGATCATGCTTGCCTACTTTACATGCTAATTCTGGCCGGCCTGAATTACGAATTATTTGTTCTTGTTATTGTTATGTTAACTATCACATGGATTATGCCCTGCTTTTGTACAAGTTCTATTCAAATCACATGTTAGTCTTGCCTGTTACCTTGAATCGTCAAAGCAGATGGGTTTCTTTAGTCCAATTAATATTATCAGCTGCCTGCTATGTTATCTGCCCGAAAGTGATGCGTGTCTAAATACTTTTCTGGCCTCTGCTGGTATTGCAAGTTCAAGTTTTGGACTGAAATTCCCACTGCCGTTTTCACTGCTCTTACTGGTTCATCTGCAGTTAGTTTTCAGCTCCCGCAGCCATGGGCAAGGAGAAGGTTCACATCAACATTGTGGTCATTGGCCATGTCGACTCTGGCAAGTCCACCACCACCGGTCACCTCATCTACAAGCTTGGAGGCATCGACAAGCGTGTGATTGAGAGGTTCGAGAAGGAAGCAGCTGAGATGAACAAGAGATCCTTCAAGTATGCCTGGGTGCTCGACAAGCTCAAGGCTGAGCGTGAGAGGGGTATCACCATCGACATCGCCCTCTGGAAGTTTGAGACCACCAAGTACTACTGCACCGTCATTGATGCCCCTGGCCACCGTGACTTCATCAAGAACATGATCACTGGGACATCCCAGGCCGATTGTGCTGTGCTCATCATCGACTCCACCACTGGTGGCTTTGAGGCTGGTATCTCTAAGGATGGACAGACCCGCGAGCATGCCCTCCTCGCTTTCACTCTTGGTGTCAGGCAGATGATCTGCTGCTGCAACAAGGTAACATTTCACAAATTAATGGCCATATGCCTCTGCTGTATATATGTTCGTTGTTAATGGAGGCTCTGTTGCGATGGTTCAGATGGATGCCACCACTCCCAAGTACTCGAAGGCCCGGTACGATGAGATCGTGAAGGAGGTGGGCTCCTACCTGAAGAAGGTTGGGTACAACCCTGACAAGATCCCCTTCGTGCCAATCTCTGGCTTTGAAGGTGACAACATGATCGAGAGGTCGACCAATCTGGACTGGTACAAGGGCCCGACCCTTCTTGAGGCGCTGGACCAGATCAACGAGCCCAAGAGGCCCTCGGACAAGCCCCTCCGTCTTCCCCTCCAGGACGTGTACAAGATCGGCGGCATCGGCACCGTCCCCGTCGGCCGCGTCGAGACGGGCACCCTCAAGCCCGGCATGCTCGTCACCTTCGGCCCTTCCGGGCTCACCACGGAGGTGAAGTCCGTGGAGATGCACCACGAGGCCCTGCAGGAGGCCCTGCCCGGCGACAATGTCGGCTTCAACGTCAAGAACGTGGCCGTGAAGGATCTGAAGCGCGGGTACGTGGCGTCCAGCTCCAAGGACGACCCGGCCAAGGAGGCCGCGAGCTTCACCGCGCAGGTGATCATCATGAACCACCCGGGCCAGATCGGCAACGGGTACGCCCCCGTGCTCGACTGCCACACGTCGCACATCGCCGTCAAGTTCTCGGAGCTGCTCACCAAGATCGACCGGCGATCGGGGAAGGAGCTGGAGAACGCGCCCAAGTTCCTCAAGAACGGCGACGCTGGGTTCGTGAAGATGATCCCCACCAAGCCCATGGTGGTGGAGACCTTCGCCGAGTACCCTCCTCTGGGCCGCTTCGCCGTGCGTGACATGAGGCAGACGGTGGCCGTCGGTGTCATCAAGGCCGTCGACAAGAAGGACCCCACTGCGGCCAAGCTCACCAAGGCTGCGGCCAAGAAGAAATGACCTCGCTCTCCCTATATATTACTATACTAGTCCTAGCATATTATCATTTCTGGTTTGGTTTGCGTTGCTGAGTGGCCGTCTGAAGAAAAGTAGAAAACAATGCCATATATGCCTTATTATGTTATGTTCACTTAGAAAAGTTTTTACTCGTCACAAGTTGAAAGTGTCTATTTCAGTATGTATCTTATGTGTTGGTTGTTCGCCATGCTTACAAGTTAGTGGCTATATATATATATGTGTTGGTTTCATCGTCGATCGCCCTCTCTTGGGAAGAAAATTTTTGTGTTCCTTTTTTTATGGCATATGTGACATGTTCGTCATGTCATCGTATTTCTACCAAGTCGCCATATTTTTTTCCCCATTTATATTAAGACTAGCAAATATGCCAATCTCACACGGCCTTTTCCCTACAAGCATGGCTCAAGATCCTAGCCCCATAAGCTAGAAAAATCTGCATGTCGAACGAGTACGGTATTAACGAAATGCAAAACATGAATACCTAGAAACAAGACAATATTATTGACCTTGTTAGATCTGACTACTTACACGATTGTCAGCATGCAAGGGATATTCTTTGGTGATTGGTCTCACCGTGGAAAATATAACTGGTAACATTCAGCAACCATAAAAAAGGAATGCATTATTATTGATCAATTTATGGCAATCCAGGTGATTATCACGCTCTTAATTTGCTTTCAAATTTACACCAGAAAAGCTTCTACAAGCAAATCAATTAGAAGATGATCCTCATGTTTCATTCGAATAATTTCAGCAAACTAATTGATAGCCTTTTCTTGGACTGCTATTCTACAGGAGAGAGTACTCGTGTGCTAAATTTGACGGGGGAAGCAATAAGCAATCCACACTCGTCAAGCTAATTTGCATATATACTTCAAATCAAATAATCCATGACAATCGGCAAGGCCACATAGAAATGAAAGGAGACCTAGCTGCTGAAATAATGTTGGAACTAATGTGAGCTAAAAAATAGGGTTGACTTATAAGCGACTTGAACGATTAATTAGAACTTAAGATATGAATGGTTAATTAGAACTTAAGATATATTTTGCTGGTGCTGGCTTTTTATATTGATATACTGGATAATAACACCCAATATTATATTAGACACGGACAATATAGTTTCAAGGTGATCCCACATTCTGGACATAGCAAGAAGTAATACATGTTTGCTTGCGTTAGCAAGTACTATTTTTTGTCCTAAACTTCTGTGTATAAATACCAGCATATACCAATAGTTGTAGCATCATAAGCTTTCTTCTGTGGTCGCTGGCGATGGCACGTCTAGGACAGGGGGAGTTGACGGTGTGCGGGCCGGGCGAGGAGATGGTGGAGGGTAGGAGGAGAGAGAGGGCGGCGGTGGAGGAGAGAACAAGGGAGGGCACGCGCTATGGGCGGAAAGGGCGCGAGCAAGGGAGAGACCGGGGCTGGCTAGGGTTTGTGAGCGTTGATGGAGAGATGAACGACTGAGATCAGAGTGGTGGCATTGGCGGGTAATTTTGGAGCACGCGTGGCGGGCAGAGAGGGAGGAGCTACGCGATTGTGATCAGACGGTGGCAGGGGGCTGAGAGATGAAGACGGGAGAAGAAGCGAGAAGAAACTCTATTCTTTTTAATACTAGGTATAGCTATATAGATGTTAGGCTTGATTTCCAAATTGAGTTTTTTTTTATAATGTCGTCCCGCTGTGCTCGGCCCATTGGGCCACCTCTGCGCACAAGTAGCTTCAAGCAGCCAGCAATGCAGTCAACCCAATGTGATTGCGACACGTGTAATTGAGGGAGAGGGCGGCAGCAGTGGGCCCCACGCTGGATGGAGCCGACCTGTGCCGACACTTGGACTTGTGAAGAAGGAAGGGATTAGAATAAAGTAGCCAACATCCCAAATCCCAAATCCCAAATGCAAATGTTTAATTGAGCATTATTTGTTGCTATATCCATTCCTCCCTTCTTCTCCTTCCTCCTCCTCCTCCTCCCTCGAGGGTCGAGCCGTCGAGGCCTCGAGGCCCGCGCAAGTGAAGCAACCGCCATGGGCTCCTACAAGTGCTGCCTCATCTTCACCCGCCGCTTCCGCTGGACCGATGCCCCGCCGCCCGACGACGTCCGCGCCGCCTTCGCCGCGCACTCATCCGGCGGGGGCGCCACCATGGGCGCCGACGGCCTCCGCCGCTACCTGCAGGACAGCGGCGGCCACGACGGCGACGCGGAGCGCCTCCTGGAGCAGATCCGGCAGGGGCGCGGCGGCCGGCTGGGGCGCGTCGTCGTGGGGCGGCCGCTGCTGGCCCTCGACGACTTCCACCGCTTCCTCTTCTCGGCGGACCTCAACCCGGCCATCCGCCCGCCGCAGGTGCACCACGACATGGCTGCGCCGCTCTCCCACTACTTCATCTACACCGGCCACAACTCCTACCTCACCGGCAACCAGCTCAGCAGCGACTGCAGCGACATCCCCATCATCAAGGCGCTGCAGCGGGGCGTCCGGGTCATCGAGCTCGACCTCTGGCCCAACTCCACCAAGGACGACATCAACATCCTCCACGGCAGGACGCTCACCACCCCCGTCTCCCTCATCAAGTGCCTGCGATCCATCAAAGAATACGCCTTTGTTGCATCCCCCTACCCTGTGATCATCACCCTCGAAGACCACCTCACGCCTCATCTCCAGGACAGAGTAGCCAAGGTGTTGCTTCATCTGCTTCCCCCTTCCCCCTCCTCCTCCTCCTCTTGCCTGCCACGGTATTAGCCGCTGCGCTTCATCTCTCACAGATGGTTCTTGAAGTGTTCGGCGACATGCTCTACTACCCTGACGCAGAGCATCCCAAAGAGTTCCCTTCGCCGCAGGAGCTCAAGGGCCGTGTCCTCCTATCAACAAAGCCCCCAAAGGAGTATCTTGAAGCCAAGGAAGGCGGCACCGTCAAAGAGCCTGATCTCGCCAAGGGAGCCGCCGACGATGTGGCGTGGGGAAAAGAGGTCCCAGATATCCAGACTGAAATCCAATCTGCTAACAGAGTATGTCCGTATGTCTATGGGTTTCATTTCCACGCTCTTCCTTTGTTTGGCCCATAGAGTAGCTTTCACCACCACGGCTTTGTATATGTTCGACCAGCATGACGACGATGTCTCAGAGCACCACAGAGATGATAGTGACGACGAAGATGAAGACGACGACGAGGAGGGGCAGAAAATGCAGCATGCGCCTCCACAGTATAAACACCTTATTACCATCAGAGCAGGGAAGCCAAAGGGTGGTCTGGATGATGCCTTGAAGAGTGATCCAGACAAAGTTAGACGGCTCAGTTTAAGTGAGCAAGAACTTGCAAAAGCGGCAGCTCACCATGGTACTGAAATTGTGAGGTATGCACCTCATGAGCAAATGAAATTTCTCGTAAGGACACCGTTGTTTCTTCGAATGAGCAACCGTAGTTCAATGAGGGACACTACAAAGACACAATCTCTCTATACACTGAACAAAAATAGCACTACTTAGTGCTTGACATCATCTTTTGTTCCTTCTTGCTGAATGGAGTGCTCAATCTTTGCTGCCTCAAAAAAAAATAAAAATAAAAAATTGCTCAATCGTTCTGTTCCATTCAGGTTCACACAGAGAAACCTACTAAGGATATACCCAAAGGGCACTCGGGTTACTTCATCCAACTATAACCCGTTTCTTGGTTGGGTGCACGGTGCACAGATGGTGGCCTTCAACATGCAGGTGAGCTTCTGTTTCTAAGGAATTCAGTGACATTTCAGATTTCATAAGAAATGGCATAAATGAATATATGTAAACGATTGTAGTGGGTTAGTGTGAGCCTACTTTCAGCTTCCGACATGAGCTCAAGTGGCTTGTAATCCAGCTCTTACTACCTGTTAACTATTGAAATCAAGGAGCCGCAAATGGGCTTTACAGTTACTAAAAATTGGTTCTTCGCATGTTTGCACTAGTTAACATGAGAACTTTACGATGGGTGGATCACAAAAAGTCATCATTGTGTTTGCATCAATCTGGGCATAATGAGCACATGCCTGAATTCAAACAGCCTGAAATTTCTGACTTGAGTTTGTAATGCCAGTTTATGTGCTCATATGTTGCCTCCTTTCCTTTTGATATGCCAAATGACGATTTTTTTTGCAGGGGTATGGAAGAGCTCTTTGGTTAATGCATGGATTTTATAAAGCCAACGGTGGCTGTGGTTATGTGAAGAAACCTGATTTCTTGATGCAGGCTACACCAGAAGTTTTTGATCCAAAAAAACCCCTAGCTGTGAAGAAAAAGTTGAAGGTATATCGTTTATTTTATTTGCACTAGTTGAATTTGGGAGTGACGAACTGCTGCTTTTCAGGTGAAGATATACATGGGCGATGGTTGGCGGATGGACTTTAAGCACACACATTTTGATCAATATTCTCCTCCCGATTTTTATGCACGGGTATGCAGAAACCAGATTTGGCACGCTAATAGCTTTTTACGTTACATACAATGATATAAAGCAACAACAATGCAGCACACTTATTGAGTGGAAGCAATAGGTGCTTGTGTTTATTTATTTATTTGACAGACATTGTGCTCACCGTTAATATTTGGAATCATCATGTGGAGTGGTCGAGTGGAGGACCCCTTTTGAGTGCTTGGCATTCAAATTTAACTTGTGATTCATTGGCTGTCAGGTTGGGATAGCTGGAGTTCCAGAAGACTCTGTAATGAAGAAGACAAAGACAATAGAGGATAATTGGGTGCCGGTGTGGGAAGAGGAGTTCACCTTCGAACTGAGGGTTCCGGAGATCGCATTGCTCCGGGTGGAGGTGCATGAGTACGACATGTCTGAGAGGGACGACTTCGGCGGGCAGACGGTGCTGCCGGTGTCAGAGCTGCGGCCGGGGATCCGAGCGGTGGCACTCTGTGACCGGAAAGGGAACAAGTTCAACAATGTGAAGCTTCTGGTGCGCTTCGAGTTTGTCTGAGAGACTGGACAGCGCTCATCTGCTGTATCTATATCTGCATTGTTACTGTTGGTGTACATCACTATCCCTATCCTTATGGTAAGACTGTGTAAGTAGGGGCAGGCTTTATGGTGGTTTGGGTGGGTGTTGATATGGGTGGATGCTTGTGTTGTGTGTGATTAATTACTGTATTTTGCTTTGCGATCTGTGTGTTGAGCCTGTACATAAGCTGTGCGTGCACACTGGCTGGACCAACCATTCGTTGTTCTGTGACTGAGCAATAACAATAAGGCTACATGCCATTGCCGCCGGATGTCGACGGTTTTCCAGACAAGATTTCTCATCTTCTTGACTACAAATTTCTCCTCTGTAACGTGCCTACATTTAGCGTCTGCCATATTTCATGATGAGTGAAAAGGCAGGAGCACTTGATGGTTGAAGCCAAGCCAAGCACCTTATTCTGATTTGGATGGTTTTATTTACATGCTACTCATCATTCAAACCAATGCTGCTACCAGAGTTGCCTCTAAAGAGAAATACACATCAAATTCGGAACGAGAAGCTGAAAGTAGCACTGCTCACTGCTCTACACATATACTAGATTCATATACCATGACGAGTGCAGAGTGCTTGATGCTGTCAGTCAGATGCAGCACTGGCATATGAGTCAGTTAATTTGGTAGTGGACGACCTCTCCGGTGTCGCTCACCCCAAGCTCCGTGCAACTGTCACTGAAAAAAGGCTGAATGTGCAACTGTGAATGGCTGCCTGTATTGCCCAGCACTGTGGCTTTGCTGCCTCCGTCTGCACCATGGTAAATAAATGTAATGTTCTTGACAAGACAATGAAATAAACAAGGGATTGGATCCGTCAATCCTTACCACCTCTGTTAGATGGTAGTGTCTGTTTTCATATAGTAGATTAGTGGTACTACCAGTGCTGAATCAATGGAATCATCAACACACAGAATTTGACGATTCAAAGTGAAAACCCTACATGGAAGGTGGATTTGTGGTCGCAAGGTGCCATTTTGACACAAAAGCATTTTACTCTGATTGCGAGGTGCCTTTTATTTAGATACGAACGTTCTACTTTTAATAGTCTCACAAAAATCAAAAAAGGATGGACTGTGAAAACTGAGGAAAAATACTCGAAATAATCAACAATTAAAAAATTAATAAAATAAGCCACTGATAAAAGAAATTACGATAATAGCAGGGGGACCCGCCACCCCGCATGGTGGCCGCCATCGGGCGTGGCGGCTGCTCCCACCGCCCGCGTGGCGGCGAGGCGCCACGCCACCCGTGTGGCCGGGGCCCTGCGCCGGCCGTCCCACGTCATTGCATGTGAATTTTGCCGCCCGAAACCCTGCGTCATTGCATATAAAATTTTATCAAGTTTTAAAATTTTAAAATTTAAAATTCAAGTTTTATCAAATTTTAAAAATTTAAAATTTCCTTGTGTCATTGCATGTGGAATTTTTAAATTTTAGAAAGTTTTACGCATTATGTAATTTTGTTAAGTTAGAATTCAAATGTAATCAAATTTTCACGTATGGACATTTCTTTTTTACAATTTTGCCGGCCCTATCGTCATTTGCGTAATTAATAAATCAGTGATATTTTTTATTAGTATTTAAATGAGCAAATACTGCTTCCCCCATCTCAGGTGGGAAATGACATGAGAGAAACGTGATTTCGCATTGGAAAAACATATTTAACTAAAAATTACGATGCATTTAACACTTAGCACCGACGACCCCTTGTAGTGTATGCCCTTGGGCTGTAGTGGTCTGGTGGATGTGTCGTACGTTGTCCTGCAGCCTGAGAAGGTCCAAACCGATTTTGATGGTCAGTTTGCTCCGCGGTTGGGACATACCCGGGCTGTGAACTTATGGCGTACACAGACCCACTATAGTGTAGAAAATCTGCCATCATGCTTTGTTTATAGGGATGGCAGAAAAACCCATCAGGTCGGGTCCCATGGGTTTTCGGGTTCGGGTCCTGTTTTGTACCCATGGATACCTATGGGTTGCCCGAATTTCCCCACTGACAGGTGGACCCATGTATATGGATATATATAGAGCTGAAAAGAAACCCTAACAAACCCCACCCCAAGCCCCAACCCTACTGACCATTGCCTACACTCCTCCTCCGCTTGACTTCCACCGCCTCCTCCAGATCTAGCCGTCTCGCTGCAGTTCCGAGCAACGATGCCCTTCGCCCGTTGCCGCCCGACGATGACGCTCGACGCGCCGCCGCCGCTTGTTGCCGCTTCGACGACGACGCTTCGACGCCGCCTCCTCCAGATCCAGCCGCCTCACTTTCGCAGTTCCTCCGCCGCCGCCCCTTCGCCCGTCGCCCGACACGACGCCCGACGCCGCCTCCCCGACGCCCGCCTCCCTCTCCACGCCGGGGGGGCCTGGGCTGCTTTCTTCTCCACCGCCAACGCCGAGCCGCCTCCCTTCTCTGCGTCGGGCCTCTTGGGCCGCCCTGCGCCTCCTCCCCTCTCTCTCTCTCCTTCCACTCTATTCGGGTTTGGGTACCCATCGGGTATCGGGTATCTGTCGGGTTCGGGTATGGGCGCGGTTTTGTGCCCGTAGGTTTTTTCGGGTTCGGATATGGGCGGTACCTTCGGGTTTTGGGTTCGGGTTTGGCTGAGGTGTACCCGGAGTTACCCACCCAATTGCCATCCCTATTTGTTTATAAGAGGTTTCATGACCGTGCACAGCTTGTGAAGGGACGCCATGGGTGTTTGCTTCCCCTGCTGCACATGTGAAGACAAATCGTAGGGGTTTGTTGTCCATGCCAGTTAGACCCTCCAGGTTGGTCCAGATGTGGCATAGAAATGTTACATCCGTCGATAATATCTTAGAAGCTAAGGTTGGATATGTAGTATGCAGCATAGATCCTCTCATGTTTGGCAATTGATATCAAATTGTGTATCATGTGTGCTGAGGTAATCATCGTAGTCTTCCGGAGATGGCGCTAAGTTAATGTCAAACCCCTCCTGATGACCTGCCCCAGCGGAAGGTGATGAATGGTGGGCAGTGTATTCGACGGGTAATCTCCGATCACCCAATTCGAAGCATTCAGAGCGCGATAATACGCTATGGCAGGCATCGGGTTCTCTTCTTCCACATCGTTTTCATCCCTTCATAGAAATCTTTCCCTATGATCTGTGCATCTATATCTCCCTGCTCCATTGCGATATCCGGCTCCGTGTCTATGGCTAGTGGCTTGACACTCGTCATGATACTATCCATTGGGTCCTCCACATATCCTTCCAACACAATCTCTTGTGCATTCTCTTGTACGATGTTGCTAGGCCCGGCCTTGGATTCTCTTGCCTCAAACAGCACGTACACGCCTAATTCACACCCCTCTTCTATTGTCTTATTAACATAGTACGTCCAAGCAGCCCTACTTTCCAGTGGCCAAAGGTTGTACACGTATATCGAATTATTTTGAACCTGGCATGCCTAACACCGTTTAAAACAAGTTTGTATTCCTGACGGTTTATACAGAGCTTTCGAGCTATAACCCTCGTCAACATTGTCAACTCTATTGGTAATGTTACTGTGGTTTGCAAATGGCTGCATGTGTATATGTTTACAAAATTCTCTTGCATTGGTGATGGTGCATCTCCGTAAAAAATATGTAGTAGTGTCTCCATTTACGTCTGTAACATGCACGTGTTGATTCATATTAACATGAAATATATGTTTCTTTAAATATATGTTCATCATATTTAACATGAAATATATGTTTCGCTAACATACATACAATTAAATCACTAATTTCCACGGTAACTATAGATTAATTTTCGCAATTTGTTTAGTTAAGCAAACAAATAATTGCATATAGTCATTATTTTACTAAGCACATTAACTCTAATTTGTCTCTAATTACATAGTAATTTCTGTAATACATGCAATTAAAATTTAATCATTTATGTTAATAACTACAAATAAATCACTAACTTCAATTATAATTATAGGCCATTTTCGCTCCTCAACAAACTAACTAATTGTCTCATAATAAATAAAAACTATTAGACAAAATATATCTACTTAAATGTTTAGAACGTCGCTAACACACGTACAATTAAATCACTAATTTTCATGGTAACTATAGATTAATTTTTGCAACACGTTCAATTAAGCAAACAAATAATTGCATATAGTCATTATTTAACTAAGCACGCTAACTCTAATTTGTCTCTAATTACATAGTAATTTCCGCAATACATGCAATTAAAATTTAATCATTTATGTTAATAACTACAAATAAACCACTAACTTCAATTATAATTGTAGGCCATTTTCGCTCCTCAACAAACTAATTAATTTTTTCAATATAAATAAAAACTATTAGAAAAATATATCTAATTAAATGCTTAAAACAAAATACGTGATTTACTGCAATTAATAAGTGCACTAACACTAATTAGCTAATAAAAATTTACTCCCGCCATGCCGTGCGGGACAGTTATACATACATACATACCTGAGTACTGACTCTGAAGCTCCATCGAGTGAGGAATGAGTGTTTCAAGCTAGGTGAGGAATGAGTGTGAAGCTTCCGCTAGACAGGACAGCGATATATATACACTGAATTTTATGATCACCGTGACTTCTAAGGTCTATTTAATTAGCGTAATTACTGTTCGATTAATCAATCGTGCGTTGTTGGTGAATTCTCCTCCACATATTTATGTCGGTGCAGTAATATTTTATTCTAAAACCAGAACTGTTTTGTCGGTAGGTCTTAATCACTCTCGTTAATTAGTGCTCGCATGCAAAATTTCCGCATAAAATATTCGCGCATGCAACACTTCCGCATAAAATACTCCGCGCATGCAAGATTCCCCGCAGGCTGTCGACCGCTTTTGCCACGGGTAGTGGCAAGACGCCTTGATGTGGCGGGAAGCGCCGCCGCCACGCCCGATGGCGGGAGCAGATCGCATGACCACGCCCGTGGCGTGTGCTCTGCTGCTGCCATGCCGAGCGTCAGCCGCCATGCCGAGTGACGGGACCCACTGCCATTTAAGCAATTAATTTATACAGTGGATTATTATATTAATCACCATTTAAATGTTGATTATTTCAGCAATTTTTCCGAAAACTGAAGCCAACCTCTATAATAAGAGAGCACATTTGTCTTAATGACTTCATCAGCCGAATACCTTTGGCACGTCCCAACAACGTCAACACCATCTAACATTTTCTTTTCATTTTGTCCTTTTTATTTTTCTTCCTTTTTGGTTATCCGCTCTGAACCAATTCGGCTGGCTACCTTGAAGAAAAATATAATAAAAAAAGAAAAGAAAAATTTTTTAAAAAAGACGCAACCACGTCAACACCATCTCCATTTTCTTTTCATTTTGTCCTTTTCATTTTTCTTCCTATTTAGTTATCCGCTCTGAACCAATTCGGCTGGCTACCTTGAAGAAAAATATAATAAAAAAATAAAAGATAAAATTAAAAAATAGACGTGGCACTGATGTGGCTAACACGTGGCAATAAAACCTAGTTGAGGGGTCGTTAGACAACAATACTCAATTGTATGGGTATTTAGATACAAATCGAGTTACAGAGGTACTTAGATCTCACAGAAAATGTGTCGTCCCACAGGACAAAACAAAAAATCGTATCAAATTACTCTGTCTTCATGTAAGCATTCGTCTCTTTTATCTTTACAGTAAAAAGAATGAGCAAGAGAGAATCACAATCATCTACAACAGGCCCCACCCTCAATACATCTAGCTAATCTAACAGACAAGCTTGCATCCATACAAGCAGTGCTATCCTAAGGTAAATAAACATCTTCACATGTCACACATCATATACACCAATACAAGATGGACTGCAACATACAGAATGCAATTATCCCACAATAATCAACACATCTTATGGAATATGGATCAGAGCACACGTACTCTTTCAACGACAGAACCACCATGCTATCGTTTCCACCACTTCTTGTTCTCCATTGTTTTTGCAAGTTCCTGGGCTAGAGAAGCAAAATTTTCTGCTCCATTCTGAAGCTCCGCAGTTTGTTGGCTTATTCTCTGGTAAAAAAAGAGAGGAGGATAGCTACTGAGATTGTTGTTAACTTTTTTAAAAAATAAAAAAACAGTAAACAGAGAAGGCTAGGAGCCTGCAGTGTGGCCACCATCACTGGTTGACAACAACTGGTATGTCTGCTACCTCGAGTTTCTCCTGCCGCTGCATGAGCTTATCTTTCGCATGAGCAGCAGCTGCTGCTGCATCCTGCAATAGAAACCTTAGATTTAGCTGAGGTACACAAAGAGAACATGACAAATGGTGACGCTGGTGGAGTTACCCCGCCAAACTTATATTTGGTAAGAATTTCTTGGGTAGTTCTCATTCTTGGTTTCTCAATATCACTTGATCCTTCAAATAGTTTCGCTCTCTCCTCCTCTACTGCAAAAATGACAAATATAAACATGCAGAGGTGTAAAGAAGTGTCCTTCAAAAACGAAAACAAATATATGTCCAACCTGTTGTTTTCTCACTCATGTGAGACGTAGAGGATGATGCTGGTGGGGCTAGTGGTATGTCATCATCAATCTCTATGTCATCTGCATTGAAATATATTTGGATAGGTAGGCAGCACTTCAGGTAAATGCTTTCACATAGATAGTGAGAGGAGCGAACCAATTGACAGTTCTTCTATTGGATCATCAAGATTCTGTATTGATGGTTCAACAAATGATTCTTTTACAAAGATTGACTCCAAGAGTTCGCTCGGAGTTTGTGCATCGAAACTTGCTTTCAGTTTTGCATTTCTGTCCTCTGTTTTGCCTTTTAATCCTTTAATGATGCCACCAAGAATTCCTGCAGCTGGGTTCTGCACCAGAAGTTCCAAGTGATTTCCAACATGTACAGGCCTGGCATATATTTTGAGATGATTAGACAATGCCTGACCTGCTTTCTTTTCTGGTCTGTTGAGACGCTAATAGCTGCTTCAGCTGCTGCAGCAAGCACTTTATCATGAAGACATGGCAAAGATTCTGGAATCCTAAAATGATTATCATGTATACCAAAAAACTTAGTGCATACCACTGGTTCAGAAGTTAGAACAGTTGCTTCTTGAGCTAAATAGGATCCAATTGGAACCGAATAACAATTACAACCACGTGAGAGACATGCCATACAAAATGTACCTGAAGTCATTCTCTGAGGCTATAACAGAGATGATTGCAAATTCAGACCCGTTTACCTGTGGAGAAAAATATGTTAGAAAATTTTGTGGGAAGTTGTTCATACCAAATCTAATGGGACTGAAGGGTGAATCTGAGGGTCTGTTCTTGTCAGCTTATCTGACTTATTTGACTTATCTTCGTTTAAATTTTTTTAAAATTTTGAATCCAATATTTTTCTGTCTCAAAGACTTGTCTAAAAGAATCTAAAATACAAGTTGAATGAAGTGGGTCGGACTCTCAAGACTACCACAAAGAGATAAGTCAAATCAGTAGATAAGCCAAATTAGTATGTAAGTCAAATAAGATAAGCTGAAGAGAACAAGGCATGAGTTTCCTAGAAATGAAAATGGCTAGGCGAATTTTACTGAAGACCAAAGTTGGCGGCCTTCTAGTTTGCTTGCAAAAAGAAAACACGACACTCATTTAGGACCATTATTCTAGCTAGTTTGCAGAGAAAATATGCTAAGGTTCCCTGGATACTGATGTGGAAGCAACAATAGAGAAAATAACAACAACAACAAAGCCTTTCGGTTCCAAACAAGTTGGGGTAGGCTAGAGATAAAACTCAATAGAAGTCACCAACTTTTTTTATATATATAAAAGAGACAGAGGGTGAAAAGCTAGGTCATTGTTCAAGCACGTAGATTGCTAATTTCCACGCACCCCTGTCTAGGGCTAAATCTCTAGGTATGTTCCAATCTTTCAAATATATCCTTATTGCCTTCTCCCACGTCAGATTAAGTCGACCCCTACCTCTTCTTACATTATCACTACGCGACAATAGAGAAAACGAACCCTCACAAACAATCTAGAGGTAATATGCCACCAAGGTCCAGTGATCAATCAAACACTTGTTTCTTGGGACCAAGTTACATAGGCAAGCAAAACTTTTTTTTCTGAACTAAAAAGGCAACCAAAATTTACCAGAGCAATTTGCCCATTTGAGAAGCTCATGGTTTTATCCATGCCTGTCTTGTAACTCCATCTTAATAAGGACATCAAGGAGCTCTCAGCAAGAATGGTCAAGTCTGGTAAATATCTACACATGATAAAAGTAAAATTGTTATGGTCTGAGCAAACTTCACCAGACTCTTGCGTGTATGTATGTACTACATGCCTGTAGGTAACAGATGCCTACACTTAAAGAATGTCTATTTCAAAATCAAGAACATTTTCTAGATTTAAAACTAAATATGCCCAGTTCTTACTAAAATAAACCAATATGCCCATGGGATTCCTCATGGTGCGCAACATATAGTTGAGAGAACTACCAACTACTGCTTTTATCAGATGAGATAGAGAAAAAACAAAAATTGACAGGTATATATATACTTGATCGTCCTTCGCTCATTAAGTATTGGTAGTCTGAATTTTATCAAGTGTGTTAAAAATCAAGTTGCAAAAAGAAGCCCATGGGAACTTGCGATCATTTTCTGCCGAGGCATATGATAAATGTGAAGAGGAAATCCATTTCTCCCATCATATTTTGACCAACAGGTTCGTCCATGAGTTAATCCACAATTCTGAAACATGATTTCAGAATCCAGCGTGACAGGTAAAAGACATGAAAAAACTGTAATTACCTCAACTCTACCATGCCTGTTTGATAGGCTAATATTAATCCACAAGCTTTATCATCCATATTCTTAAAAATTGCTGACCAGCAGCAGTGTTTTGGGAGCTTGATCTTCTGTAGATGCTTGTTGCTTCCCTGTTGGGGAATGAACATCACCAGTAAGCAGTAGAAGTTTGATATGTCAAAATGCAGTTCACATAAGCCAAATACACACCTTAATCAACAAGGTAAGAGAAAATAAAAACACCACATCCTCACAACAGATCACAATAAGTGAATCTGAACTACTGCTGCTTGTGTGTTGAGAAGCATTTTTATGGTTCTTCTCAACTCCTTGAGTTTGTTTTTTGTCGATATCATTTTCTTCTTTTCCTGTTTGGCCTTGGCATGGAATTTTGCCTTCTGATAAATGGTTTTGCTCCTCGTCGGAAACTCCATCTAAATCCAAACTTACAAAAATTATGCACAGATCTAATGGGGATTAGAAGATGAGTAGAACCTTAATGAACGAAACCATAATCATTTCACTTGCCTATGACATACATCGAAATTGCAGATACTTGCTTCTGATCTAAAAGAATTGAATTTATTCTCAGACCACTTTCCCTATCAAATACAGTTAGGCATGCATCCTTAGTCAAGGAAAGTAGAATATCTGTGGACAACTTTGCATTTTCAGCACTCTCTTTCTGTGATCGGTCTGCTTTTTGAGCAGACAACGAAAAAGTGTCCATGCTTAGTGACACGACAGGAGAATTTGTTCCTGATGCACATTCCGCAGTGAACTTAATTGACAGCCGACTTAAATCAAACATTGCCACCTTTATGAAGACAAGGCCAACAAAAATTAGCGAATAGCAGTTGATCATTACAAGTTTCAGATGAACAGTGACTGTTCAGATATCTTGAGGAAAACATATATTATAAAAATAAGTAGAAATACCTGACCATTTTGATATCCTACTGCTAGGTCATCTCCTGAAGCTGTAAATCTGAGAGATTGCACTGGGGAATTTGCTGCCATAAAAGCAACATGACAATGGAACCCTCTCCCATGCTGAACAACATGAACTGAAAGAAATTACAGGAAATGAAGGTTAAGAAAACAAAATTAACTGCATGTTCAAAAAGAAAAGGTCTATAATTATAATGACCTGGCATGAGATTCCATACCAACCTATTATAGAACTGCCTAGCATTGTTAGAGCAGGATCAAATAATTTGAACTACTGCGAAAAGCAGTATGAGTCAACCTTATCAGCTTACAATGCTCTGGCAGGTTTTTTCCTACCAACCTACTACAGACTACCTAGCAATTTAGCACAGGAACAAATAATTTGCACCACTGAAAAGCAGCATGAGCAAGTCCTATCGATTTACAAGGAGCACGATGCCAAGATTGTCCATTTAGTTCATAATAAGCATTTATACAAAAGCTAGGATCTCCTGTCTACTATGTCTCTCATTTGCCAAAGAAGTATGATGTGACCTCCACTTGTTTGGCTGCCATACGTGGGGCAACTAGATGTCTCATGTGATAACAAAAGGAACCACAATTGGCAAAATCTTGTCCTAATAATGATCTGGCAGAAACATGTGCACATTGAAAAGATATATTATTAGTGTTTTAGATGGACATAGATTAGGAGTGAATCAGATGAGACACAGGTAACCAACCAACTTACTCAGATATAATGGCAGCTACTTCCATTATAATGATTTAGCACTCAAATGATTTTTACTTTGCATAGAGATTTGAATGAAAAAATGGGGTAGACAATAGATGAGATAAGTTTCTGCCTATAGGAAGGTTGTATGTTCCATCTGTGCCTCTAGCTCTCTACAGCTATATTGCCATCTTTCAGAATGTCTACCATGAAAGAGATTATGAAAATGAAAGCAGCACAGAAACCAAGATGGCAACATGATGGAAATCCCACCCATTATTATATTTTGGACAACTTCCTCGTAGTTTGCGAACTTGAGAATCAAAGCAAACTAGAAAACCAGATGGCGACATGATGGAAATCTCACCCATTATTATATTTTGTACAGCTTGCCTAAATTTTAAGTGCAGAAACAAAAGAATAGGTAAAAAGGAAATATGCTCGTATATTACTGAATACTAACAGTAACTGTTTTACGAAAAGAACTTTATATTCATATTTATGGCTTCAATGAAATATCTACCTTCCTTTTTAGATTCACTAACAAAGTGAAAGCTTGAATCCCCAGTGTCCTCACAAAGTTTGTAGATATGGACCTAGAACGTTACAAGAATATAGAAGAGATCAAGAGAGTATAGGATATGCTGTCAACAAGCAACAATCTGGACTGATACATAAATTTAACAGTAAGAACTAACCAGACCACTAGCTGTGCCAACAGATAAAGACATGTTTAACGAACAAAACGCCAGTGATGATACAGAAGCATTTGCTCCATCCAAAGTAATATCAGCAACCTGTGGTAAACTTCTTGTGTTAATCTATTAGCAACAAGTAACAACACATTAGAAGATAAACTGACCTTTCCATCCAAGACAAACATTGGCATCAGAATGGGATAGGTTGCATCCCATATTCTCACAGAACCATCTTGATAGCCAGCAGCATATATTCTTTCAACCGAATGACCTTCGTCCAGTGACATTTCACTAGGAACCCCACCAGTCAAAGGCCATTTCGCCCTCCCTGATATGGAAGGTGGGGCATTTGACCTAGCACAAAATTTCTACAGAAAAACCACACAAATATAATTAGATAGAAGTCACAATTAAGCTTCAATAGAATAAATATCCTGAATACAAGTAGAACTGTACCTTCAGAGAAATATCTGGATGTTCCCTTCCAGTTAGTGAATACAGAGCTGTGACAGTTATGTTGGGATCAATTGTAGGAACTACAACTGGAAATTTCTGTGCCTCGGGATGGGCATTTGCTTCTGATTTTTGCACAGAAAATAGAGCACCACCATCATAAAAATTCAATTGTCCAGGATTTGTCAAAATGAAAAGTGCCGAAGTTTGGAATTTATCTGGAGCCCCAGAATCTGGAATAAGAATCATATCAGCAAAGGACCCATCAAGTTTGAGGTCCATCCGAGACGTGCATTTTACCGAGTCCAATCCAGTGGTGGATTCCAGGCTAAGAACCTACAAGCAAATACATTTTTCTTCGGTGAACAATGTCCAAAATCTGAAAATAAATACAAAATATATGCTTGTCCATGCTAACAAAAGTAATTGCTGCAGATACACACACACACACACACACACACACACACACACACACACACACACAGACACATATCTTAGACAAAAAAGTTGGATTTACAGTTAATTGCACTTAAAACAAAAAAAAAACGTCATCAGACCGTTTGGATATTTAAATCGGTAGCCTCCAGGGCATGAACACATCTTTATTGCCTGAGACACTTTTCGTTATACAAATTGCAGGAAATTCTCCATGGTGGGCATGTTAACCAATGCGAACCATGTAGCCAAGCAAAACTAGCTATGTGGCTCTACTTTAAAGTGACTAAACACATCACATAAATATTACCCAAATTTAAGCTCATTTGAGTTAGATATTGATTTTTACAAGTTATTAAAAGGAGAAAAACAGCTACATTTTGAGTTTACATTATGATGCATCAATTGCACACATACACGCCTACAAGATGACAGGGAAAAGATAACAAAAAAGCATGCGACATGGAAACAAGACACGAACCGTCAGAACTTCATCAGACCCCATATCATCACCACCATATACAAAAAGATGCCCTCCTTTATTAGTATCTACTGCTGAACCAGCAGACCAGTTCAGGATAATAACAGGAAGTCTGCGACTCCCAGAAGCCAGTTGCAGCTTAACAACATTAGATGAAACATCATTTTGTTTGCTTTGTCTAGAGGACCCTGTAGTCATATCCCACAGAAGTATGTCTCCAGTTATATATCCAACAGCAACAATTGCACCCCCTTTTGATGCCCAACAAAGAGAGCAAATTTCTCTCTCTTCTTCATCCTCATCAACATTATTTATTTTATCCTCACTAGCATCCCTTGGAGCGCCAGTGACCTGATTCTTCATATGTAAATCCCCATAGCCTCTAACAGTAACAGCATGGTCCTCGGACACATCCCAAAGAACTAATAATCCTTTCTCATATGCAATTAGCACCCTGAAACATTTAAAGGAAGTTTTTTATGTGTTTCAAATTGAACTGAATTAATGATAAACTGCACCTCTCATATTAAAGGAATAGGACAAACAATGACACAGTTCATTTTTCACATGTTCTGCTTAGAATAATGTTTCTCCATATATGTTGCCCTGTGACTGGTGCATTTGATTGATCATTCCTGATTTTATTTCGAGCTAACAAAGATAACTTAGGATAGAATCATAGTTTCCCTTATACCATTTGCAATTTGCATTTTTCACCATCCTAAATCCATATACTATAGTCTATAGGCATGGCTAATCATTTAAAAAGTTTAAATAATTTGTAGTTGACGAAAAGAAGTTCTAGAACAAGTTACGTTCCATGAAGACCTTACCTGGTCCCCAAAGTGTCAGGTTGGGGAAGTATTCCAACAATAGGCTGAGGATCCAGTAAGGAAACACCAGCTGCTTCTGTGAAGAAATTGAAGCGATAAATATCACTTTGAACCTTAAGCAGTATAGGGTAATAACAAAACATTTTAGAAAGGTTCTCCGAAACGTGTTGTGAGTCCATAAGGAATTAGTGAAACCGATTATTGGACCAAATGAACATGATTTGAGTTAGTAATATAACAAGTGCCGGTAATCCAAATAAAGAATAGGGCATAACTGCAGATAGGCGTAATGGCATTGCTGAAGTTCAATTCTCCTCAGATTAGCTCAAGTCATTATTTATGCATTTTGCGAATTTGGATCTTCCAGTGCAAGGTTCAAACTTCAGGTAAACAGATTATTACTATCTCACTCAGAATTGGTGTATTGTAACTTCTGCTCACAATTTCAACTTCATACTGCAGCTATATGAGCACTTGAACAGGATCCTAGGCACCTCAACTGAAACAGATAGGAATATACTAGCTAGCATTTTCCAAGAAAGAAAAAGACAATGGTATACCAGCTAAGGAATGTATAGTAACATTGTAAGGCATCTTTTGAAGTTTCCCATCATCAACATCATACTTCAGCACAGAAAGCAGGCCATTCTCATCTCCAAGGTACCTGAATCAAATGGACAAAGTTAACATATGAAAAAGAGTTTAGGGATTCCTCTGAACAGCAATGCCAAACCAATGAACAGCAATGCCAAACCAATAGAGTAAATTGTGGAAAAGTAAATTTTCATATCAATAGCTCACATGAGGAAGGTTCCTTCTATGACAGCAAAAGCAGTGATATTGATGTCCCACTGGGAAGAATAAAATAGCTGTCTGAACTCAAGATTCCATACCTACAGGATGGACATATATCATATGGACACTTCTAAAATAAGATGTAGCGAACCAATATTACACTGAACGAATCATGATAAATTAAAGGAAACATCAACATTATAATGTAAGATAATTAGACCGCATAATGTACTCGAAGCCTACGTACAGGCAAGATTTGCAAATGCTTGCAGCACTAATCACTAACGCTACATACTTGCAATTGTTTTTCCTCAAAATGAAGATAAAGTAGAGAGGCAGATTTGTTACATAAGGACGGCTAAATAAAAAAAGAGATGGCATGCCAGAAAGCTTGAGGGGGGCTAGGCAACAGTTGTCAGTCATGTTGAATAAATCCCAAGGAGTAAAGAATGTACTTTGAAATTGCTATGTTTACGCGCTTTAACAATAACTAGATTTTTTTTCCAGTTAGAAAACAGCGTGGGATTGTTTAGCTAATATCTTTTCATGACAATTCAGAATTAAGATTGGTAATTCATCTGACATATTTTGGTGAGTTACACTCTAAAAAGAGGAAGTATATAAATCTAATTGTAATTTAGTCACTTTTAAGGAAATATTGAAAGAGTGTGACCGTGTGAGGTCCCAGGGTAAAGCATACAACTTTCCAAAATGAATATATACTGAGTATTTAGAAAATTGCCCTTGGCTAGTATCGGCGTCTATATCTATATCTAGTACTCGATTTGATCACCCAATATTTACTATTTTTGCAGTACGTTAATTTTTCAAAAACAAATGTTCCATGATGTGGAAAGTTGGAGTATGGACTAATGTATGAGAACTAATGCTTCAACGGAGGACAGAGATAAAGCCAATTTCGATATAAAATGGTAGGTGTGATCTCCAAAGATAAAGAAAAAAGTGAAATTGAATACTGTTGGGAATAGCACATATTCATCTGAGGCTAGTGTATGTACATGTACAAAGGAGCATATTAGGAAACCTTATATACAAGGTAAACCCATATGGAGGCCCATATATGTACATATCTAACAAACACGACAAAGCTTTATTCTCAATGCCATACCTGGATTTCATTCTCAGTAGAAACAGCAATTAGTAGTCCCTGGTTTTGTACAAACTGCAACAGAAAGGAATGTATTGTTGTTATTGCAAGATAGCAATAGAACGTGGTTTTAGAGGCCATACATAAGCAAGGAGAAAGAAGGTAGCTACTTAATAGTCTAATAGGAACTATTAACCTCCAGTGGAAATTGGCTATTGTAACACCCTGGCCCGAAATTTGCTTACTGCCCAGCCCACAAATGCTTAGCTCCTCTCTTGGGTTTCCATTCTCACTGGCCCAAAAGGGGTAAACATAGCGGTGCTATGTTTGGACCAAGCCAGCTACAACTCACCATGAATTAGCAATGTGAGACTAATCCCACCACCACTCCACATGGACTTACACACTAACGGGCCGAGTATATATTACAGCTACAATTGCTTCTGAGAGGTCCATGCAAGTATTTGACAAGCAGTAAAAATGCCAAATGCCCTTCAGAGAAGTAGTTACATGGAAGGGAAAGGACCCCATGAAATAATGTCTAGATTTTCATTCCATCGTAACATCAATTTCGCTACATCTTCAAAGAAACAGATTGAAGTGATGTAAGTAGAGAATCACCGACATGGAAAAGGCAACCATATGAAAATTCATCTTTGAAGTAGGAAAGATTCAGTCGTTCAATCAAGTGGCAAACCTGCAAATACTTGTATGGCAGGCTCTTTGGCGATATCAGGAGGCCTTCGATGTTATCGCCTCCAAATATTTTGATCCTACCATCCCTACAGTTACAGGTGTAGAGAAGCAGTCATCGTCTAGTGAACAAGAGGCAGACCTAGGCGTCAACTTGATGACCATGATCATTACCCATGTTTGGGTAGGGTAAAGAACCTAATTTGACGGAGGTAGCTACCAACTCAGTGGCAAAAATGCATGGTTGGGTTGAGTGCGAGTGGTTTTTTTTTAATTTTACAGTGAGATGATGCGTGGAGGCTGGAAGACTGACAGTGTTCCGACGGCGAGGAGGCGCTGGACGGGATCGAAGGCGAGGACGGAGGCGGTGTAGGGGACCCCGTAGTGAAGGACGATCTGCGCGTCCATGTCAGGGACATGGGCACGCGCTCCCCCTCCCTGCTGCCGCAACACAACACGCGCGCGCACGGTCAGAGAACAGAGATGATGATCATCGCATGGCGCGGCGCAGGTTGAAGCAACCTCCACAGCTAGAGAAGCTTGGACGCCATCCGAATCCCCAAATCTGAGCGAGCTAGCTAAACAAGACGAGAGCAACAAGGAGGGGATTGGGGAGAGAGAGCGACCTGGTGCAGCGCCTTGCCCTTGTGGAAGAAGCGCTTCCCAAACATGGGGCTTCAACTCTCGACGGCGACGGCGACGGCTGAGTCGTCGTGGATTTTGGTAAGCCGGTGGTGGCGACTGGAGAGGGCGGTGGCTGGGCCGTGGGCCGTGGGCCGTGAATGTGATGGGCTGCCTGATTCGAGTCGAGTGGGAGACGAATACCTAGTCCGACTCGACGAGACGATGACTGATCCAGCGCCACGGCCACCGCATATCCCCTGACTTTCTCCCCTGCATTTTTGTGTAACTGACGTGTGGGCCCATGACCACATGGCCCACATGCCAGTGACACAAAGTCAAAGAATGGAAAGTCAGGGGATCCGACCGGCCACCGCAACCGCCTTATAAAAGGAGAGATCTTGGCGCCTCGCATCGGTTGATCTTGTTGTTATGGCGGCCGAGCCGGCGCGGCTGAGCGCTGAATTCTCGCCGGAGATGGCGGAGCTCCTCTCGCCGGGCGGCCGCGACGCCCTGCTCTCCCAGCTCCGGGGGAAGACGCTGCCGTGCGAGGCTCTCCGGACCAGGCTGAGGAGGCACCTGCTGGCGGTGGGATGGAGGATCGTGGCCCGCTCCGACCCCAACGACGGCGCCGCCGCCCCCCGCCTCAGCTACCACGCGCCCGCCGGCCACGCCAGGACCTTCTACTCCCTCCCCACCGTCATATACTCCCTCACCGGCGGCAAGCCCAAGGTAACCACTCCTCGTCACCACCGTGCCCTAGGGCCCCATCACGATCAGGGCGCCATTGCCATTGCCACTGGGGAGGCGTACAAGCCGGCGCCGCCGCCGGTGCCCGAGAAGGAGAGGGAGGGCGCCATTGCCATTGCCATTGCCACTGTGGAGGAGTACAAGCCGGCGCCGGCGCCGGCGGCCGAGGAGGAGGGGGAGGGCGCCATCGCCATCGTGGAGGAGTACAATCCGGCGCCTGCGCCGGCGGCCGAGGAGGAGGAGGAGGACGCCGTGGCGGAATACGTACGGATGGTGGTGTCGAAGGCTTGGGGGCAGGGCGCGCGAGCGAGGCGGCTGCTGGGCAAGGCCAAGGGGCGGCTGCTGTCGTCGGGGTGGACCGCCCGGACCAGGACCAGGACCACCGGCCGCAGCTACGTCTACTTCAGAGCGCCCAACGGCGGCCGCTCCTACGCCTCCCTCGTCACCGCGTGCCAGGCCTTCCTCGCCGCGCCGCCAGTGCGCGCCGGCCCGCCATTGAGCAGCAATGAGTCCATGTCCATGGTCATCGACCCGCCCTCCGCTGCATCCCCCTCCATATCCTCCTGCAAGTGCAAGAGGAGGAGGAGCACGGTCTCCACCTTCCTGTCGGACCACGACGCCGACGCCCTCAAGAGCTGCTTCCCCGACAAGAAGAGGAGGAAGAAGAAGAAGAAAGCCCACGCGCGCGTCCTCAAGCCCAAGGACGGCGACAGGCAGCCGCTGCTGCCGTCGGCGTGCCAGCAGCGCCACGCGAGGACCCTCCTCTCGCTGCTCAACGACCGCAGCATCCTGGCGCGGAGGGAGAAGCTCTCCTACAGGCCAGCCGGCATGGACGGGCCCCCGGCCAAGGAGGGCCTCGTCGCCGGCGATGCCTCGCTCATACGCTGCACCTGCGGCTGCGGCAAGGCGGAGCTCACCGTCGCGGAGTTCGTGGCGCACGCCGGCGGCCTCGGCCTGGGGCTGGGCCGCCTCTTCCTCAAGGACGGCAGGTCGCTGGCGCAGTGCCTGCTCCAGATGATGGCCGAGGACGGCAGGGGCGCCGCCGCCGTCGCTCCGCTGCGGCCACGGCTCAAGGAGAGGTGCTCCCACGAGAGGGACGACGCGGTGTGCTCCGTGTGCCACGACTACGGCGAGCTGCTGCTCTGCGACAACTGCCCGTCCTCGTTCCACCGCGGCTGCGTGGGGATGGAGGAGGAGGACACGCCGGAGGGAGACTGGTTCTGCCCCTGCTGCAGGTGCGCCGTCTGCCGCTCCAGCCACTTCCATCCCGCGGACGGCAGCCACTTCACCGACGACACCATCATCTACTGCGACCAATGCGAACGAGAGCGTAAGTCTAGATGGCTTTCACCAATGTTTTCGTTACTCAAGCCGACATTCTCGCTTCCGCTTCGTCGACCCTCGCTTTCGCGTTTGCTTCCCTCTAAGGCGGAACGCTCCCCTACCGATGCATTTTGACACCCCACAGCTTCGGCAGATCACTTAGCCCCGTTCATCTTCAGCGCAAGGGCGCTCGATCAGTGGCACAGAACCGGAAGCGCCCCTTGTTTCAAAGAGAGGAGGGCAGGTTATTCACATTTAATTTGATGGTCAGAGGCGAATTGAAAGCTAAGCAGTGGTAATTAAGACCCCCGGGAAAAATAGGGATGTCTCCTACGTTACCCATAATATGTGGAAGTTTGATTAGCAGCTCGCACTGATTAGTGATTACTATATAGGAGTAGTTGCCTAAAGATTTGATTTTGAATTGCAGAGCACGTCGGGTGCATGAGAGGCGGGAGCGGCGACATCGCGCAAGGGCCCTGGCTCTGCAGCGGGGAATGCTCAGAGATATTCGAGCGCCTGCAAGGGCTGGTGGGCAGATCGACGGCCACCTCAGCGGAGGGCCTGCGCTTCACGGTGCTGCGAGCGAGCGGCGCGGCCGGGCGGCGGCGCGGCGACGAGGCGGAGGCGGAGGCGGTGGCGGAGCAGCACGGGAAGCTGCGCGTGGCCCTGGACATCCTGCACGAGTGCTTCGTCACCCTCATGGAGCCGCGCACCAACAGCGACGTCGCCGAGGACATCGTCTTCAACAGAGAGTGAGTGAAGCGGCGATCCATCTCATTTCCTGCCGCTCTCTCTGCATTCATTTTCAGGTACCTGACTGACAGGCGATGTGCAGGTCCGAGCTGAGACGGCTCAACTTCCGGGGCTTCTACATGATCGGCATCGAGAAGGGCGGCGAGCTCATCACCGTCGGCACACTGAGGTACTCTCTATATACACCTTGCCATGCTTGCTCCTGCTTCCCCTTCCATGGAGCATCAACAACCTGCAGAATCGATCAATGCCTCCTCACTCTCTTGCTTGTGATTGCGTTTGTGCAGGGTGTATGGAAACAAAGTTGCGGAGCTGCCGCTTGTCGGGACCCGATTTGTGCACCGCCGCCAAGGAATGTGCCGCCTCATGATGAATGAACTGGAGAAGGTATAGTACACTGCTCTTATTAGACATTCAGCATCGTAGTATCGATCTAGCTAGCTTAAACCAATTCCAACTCGCTGGTGTTGGTGTGCAGTTGCTTGGGCAGCTTGGGGTGGAGAGGCTGGTGCTACCAGCAGTGCCCGAGCTCCTGCAGACATGGACGGGGTCCTTTGGCTTCAGGGTGATGAGCCGGCCGGACAGGTTGGAGATCGCGGAGCACACCATCCTCAGCTTCCGGGGAACCTCCATGTGCCACAAGCTCATCGCCACTGCTCCAGCCACAACAAGACGAGATTCAGACAATACATACTGCTGCTAGGCTGCTAGCTGCTAATGCTAGTATCAGTATGGTATGCTTCTACTGCTCTAATCATCGCTCGTGATTAGCTTGGTGTAAGGCTGCATGCATGCAGTATCAGTATGTATCTGTATGTATAAATACATTAATAATCAGATTGAATTGAATCCCTTCATACGCAGGTTAATTACACTCCCTCCTGTGCAACTATTAAACTCAACCAACAAGGAAGTAGCTCGAGCACGAGAAGAATGTTGAGCGAGTGCCGAGTGGGCATGCACCAAATTGAACAGTTAAATACTAAACGCAATTATTAATCCACTCGCCGCCGTGGCTAACAACAGCCATCTTCCTAATCCCATCAACGTACGGATATATATGCTTCCTGGTGATTTCTGGCGTCAGGCGATGTGACAGGGGTGACCCGAGATTATCAACTATCAAATCAGCAACTACTTCGTAGGCAGCAGCCTACAAATGAACCGACAAAATCAATTTTCTAGCGCCCATATGCTTACTCATCGGTATGCCTCAGTCTGGCCTTCGCTTCCCAAAGGCAAATCCTGTCTACGCATCCTCTGATCAACGATGAAACAATGCATTAAGTATTTATTTTTCGGTTGATAGGGATGGAATTTTAGGTATTAAGGACATCTGCCGTTGATTACCAGATAGACAAGATGGGCAAAGATAATGATTGGTCTCAAGTATTTAATCAAAGGGAAATCTAGAGAATGGATTACCGTTTTGTCGCTTTCCAATGAAGGAGGTTGATGCCCACAGGGAATGCAACGATGACATCGGCTGACATTACGACAAAACTTTGTGGAATTATCCGATGAAACGACCATACGAAACCACCTAAAACGGCTAATTCATTGAAATTGTTTTCAACGAATCACTACGGGAATCTCCCTCAGTACCGAGGGCTAAAAACCCTCGCGAGAAAGGCAGAAGCCCTCGCGATTTACTATTCACGAGGGCTAGGTGCTCGCGACCGCTCCCCCGCAAATAAGACAAGAAAGTGAGGGAGATTTAAGGCTAACAGAGTTTTTTGGTTTTCAATTTGTAGGCCTTTTAGTCACGAGGGCTGGACTAGGACCCTCGCTAGCGATTCTTGAGCCCTTATTCGCGAGGGTCATATTGTAGCCCTCTCGAATTATCTGTTATTCGCGAGGGCCATATTGGAGCCCTCTCGAATTATCCGTTATTCGCTAGGGCCATAATAAGGCCCTCGTGAGTAACTGAGTCTTCTTCTTTTGCGAGGGCTTATGTGGGCCCTTGTAAATATATACTTTTAACGAGGGCTATATCGCGCCTCGTGATTTGGTTTATTATTACGAGGGTATTGCGATGGCCCTCGTGTTTCATTTTTGGCCCTCGCGAAATTGGGAATTTCCAGTAGTGAATGGATCATCGTTGGCTGGCAATCTAGCATCCCCCCTTGATGAAGGGAAAAGGCGTGCATACAACTATACAGGACATTAATGAGGTGAAACTAGAGTCTAAAGTAAAAAAAAAAAAGGTCTGAAAATCTAGCAACTGAGATGATCAAATATAGTTACCATTAGACGTGCGGCGCAGCATAAAAAGATTTGATGAAGCCGACTCAACAATCTACACGTGATCATATGAAAGTAGTTAATCGTCCATCGTCAGTAATAGATCATCTCCTTCTTGATTCCAATCAACACATCTTTTCTAACCGAATCATCCTGATCAAACAAAAAGTAGCAACATCGCCGATAGTAGATCATCTCCTCCTTGATTCCAATCATGATGTCTCCTCGTGTTGAACCATACTGATTTGAAACACAAAGCATCCACAGCAAGGATAATAGATCATCTCCTCCTTGATTCCAACCAGTATGTCAATAGTGTCGATACTAGATCTTCTCCTCCTTAACTCCAATCATAATGTCTCCTCACGTCGGACCATATTGAATTGAAACACAAAGCAGCAACGGCATGGATAATAGATCATCTCCTCTTTGATTCCAACCAGCACAACAATAGCGTCGGTAGTAGATCAACTCCTCCTTGATTCCAACCAGGGGCGGAAGCGGCACCACCAAGGCAACACAGGCGGCTGTCTGGGCTGCTCCTTGGGCAGTGGGCACTCCTTGCTCCCGGACTCCCGGTGATGGTGACACCCCGTCCAGCCGTCCTTCTCACCTCCTCGACCCTCGCCGTTTTCTCACAATCTCGTCTAGGCTGTCCAAAATTCATGGGTCCACCACTGATTCCAGTCAGCACATCAATAGAGTCGGTAGTAGATTAATTCCTCCTCGATTCCAACCAGCATGTTAATAGCGTCGGTAGTAGATCATCTCGACGGTAGATCGCTTCCTCCTTGATTCCAATCAGCACATGCAGTAGTAATTGTGCTAGGCCACCAACATACAGCCTAGGAGACGGCTATGGCATAGGAGACAGTGGCTAGGATTTTGATCCCCAACTCCCTTTATATAGTCTCTCGGTAGACCTAACCTAACATGAGGCCCACACCAAGGCACAAAGCCCGCTTCTCACAGGCCCATAAAGCCCGTACGGTATGGAATCCATGACTATCTCTGGGGCATGCATAATTAAATCCAATATATAATTAGCTGTGGATAAGAATACGAGAAGAGGTCTCGAGCCACCATGATAATTACTAAATGATGATAAGAGAGAGAGATCCATCCACTCCGTATCGTTCCATATATATATGCAAACAAAATTACCCGTCCAGTTTTTTAGATTATATAACCAGACGTATTGGGCAGAAAGAGGAGGTCGAAACAGCACTCGAGATGTGATTCCTGAAGTAGTTGAAGCTTCTACAACTTCTGGTTCCGGAGGTCAGTTCAATTCATCTGCTGGTATTTCTGGTGCTCAATCTAATCAAGTTTTGGGGAAGGCTACGGTGGAAGTTTAGGACGATAAAGGCAAGGAGACTCAGGTTGCAGCAGTAGGGTATGGTCAAAAACTAAAAATAATCTGTTATCGATGTTGCCAGAAGGGTCATTTGGTGTCGGAATGCACTGCAAATATCTTTTGTGAAATTTGTGAGCATGTTGATCATCTGACTTCAAAGTGTCCACTATTGCGTATACCAAAGCCGTAGCAAATCTCTGTGGGTATGGGCGGACAATTTAGGTTTCTACCAAATTCCGCACGTGGGACCTCGAGAGGATCAAAGGGATGCAAGAAGCGCCAATGTTACGGTTAGAGGAGGACAATTGTGCATGAGCAAATTATGGCGAGAATTCAGAGACTAATTCGGTCGGATGGAATTGGGAGGTGAAGGAAAATGGGGCCAATGCTTTTCTAGTTCAATTTCCAAACAAGACTGAGCTTAGCAGAATGGTGGAGTTGGATGAAATAAATATCAAGAAGTTGGGTGTACAATTAAAGTTCGAAGAATGGAAACATAAACTCAACGTCAAGTTTTTGTTAGACAAGGTTTGGATCAGAGTTCATGGAGTGCCTCTAGAAATTAGGTCTTATTTGTCTCTTTGTGCCGTGGGTTCTATTCTAGGCGCAACACAATATGTTGATATGGTGCATACTAGAAAGACAGGGGTGGCTCGTATTCTTCTAGCAGTGATGAATGAACAAGTTTTGCCCGGGAGTTTTGAAGTGGTAGTTGGAGATTGTGTTTATGAATTAATCGTTGAGGTGGAACGCAATAACATCGAAAGTAAAGATATTTCTTCAGAGCAAAAACCAGGAGACAAAGAAGATGATAGTGCTATGGATGGAGAGGATGAAATAATGGAAGACAGGGAGTACAAGAGAAAGAAAAATTCCAATTTAATTGGTAATAAGTCATCGTCATCGCCATCCAGTAAGAATACAGGGCAAGGTGAATATGAGGGCATAACTCGAGCTGAGTATTATGGAAATGCTCTCTCAGATATTCAGAAATTCACTTTGGTTCAAAGTGAGTCAAGTGCGATGGAAGTTGGCACTGAACAAGCAATAAAAAAGGTCTCTGGTCAACCAATGAAGTTTGAGAGTCTAGGAGATGAGGATAATATCAACAGTCCAATAGTTGATAGGGCTAAAGAACAAGGGGGACGTTTGGCTTATGGTGACAAGATATCTACTGTTGTCGATGTGGGTCATGTATTGCCTGCTGAAGAATTGGATGACGATTTTTCTGAGAAAGATACACACCTGGTTAGTCCATTAGAGGTGGATGGGGAGGACAAACACAACGATATCTTGAGGCTTGATGAGGTCAATCCAAAGGCAGGGATAGAAGGGGTTGAATTTTCAAAGATGGTTCTAGATGATATGCATTCTGTACTTGATCAGGTTGGTCAGATTGATCCAAGTCAGGTTGAAGGGATTAATATATCCAAACAAAATCAAAATGTTCCTAGAAGGAGTGCAAGGCTGGCCAAAGGAGGTGATGAGGACATGGTTGTTAAAGCTGTTCGGTTGGCGGCATGTCGCAATCTTGAAGATCCAAAGAGTAAGTCTAATATGCCTATTACCTTTGTCTATGAAGATAATGAGTTTGTTGCTTCGAAGGTAAATAAGTTAGGTGTTTCTTTGGGTAGAGATAAATCTGAAATTTTAAAATCTGTAATTGCTATTAAAAACATGGAGCTGGATAGACAGACAGTTACTCCTAATACACATAAAACTAAATCTGGTAATTTAGCTTGTGTTCATGATGACATGGAAAACATTGATAGAACGCTCAGTTACCTATGTGGTGAGCCAACTGAGAGTTACAATGATGAGGGATTAGATTACTTATGTAGTGATCTAAATGCAATCCCTAGAAAAAAGAAGTCTTGCACTGCCAAGGATAAGGGCAAAATGGCTAAATTAGCCAAAAAAAAATATCTTGTAGATGAAGGGCATATTTTGGAATAGCAGAGGTCTACGTGACTTGGCTAAATTTAAATATATTTCTAATCTTGCTAAAGAACAGAGGTTAGATTTCATTGCTTTGATGGAGACAGGAAGAAGAGACTTTTCATAGTCGTCTTTAAAACATTTGGGTGGTGGTTTAGATTATATGTGGCATATTATGCCACCTCATGGACACTCTGGAGGTATTCTTTTGGGTGTCAATAAGTCAATTTTTGACATTGGATCAATTTATGAAGGGGATTTTTTTGTCAAGTTTACTTTACGAAATTTTGAAGATAATTTCATGTGGGTGTTATATGCGGTGTATGGGCCGGCACAATTCAATCAAAAAGAAAAATTCTTGTCCGAATTTGCAAATGTGTGTGGTAAGGAATCTCTACCATTTATTATTGGTGGGGATTTTAACATTATGCGAAGAGCCGAAGAAAAAAATAAAGATAATTTTGACTCTAGATGGCCTTTTCTATTCAATGCGATTATTGACAATCTTGACTTACGTGAGATTCAGCTTTCAGGCCGCAATTTTACGTGGTCTAATAGTTTGCCAAATCCTACTTTTGAGAAATTGGATAGAGTGCTTATGAGTAGTGATTGGGAACAAAAGTATCCTTTGGTTACGGTGGTGGCCAAAGATAGATCTTTATCTGATCACACTCCATTGTTACTCAATACAAGGGTGCACTTTCAACGTACGTGTCAACCATTGTTCAAATTTGAACTAGGTTGGTTAATGCGGGATGGCTTTCATGAAATGGTTGCTAATATTTGGAGCAATGAACAACGGGGTGATACTGCTATATCACGTTGGCAAAATAAAATTAGGACTCTTCGCCAATATCTTCGAGGTTGGGCTTGACATACAAGTGGCTTGTGTAAAAAAATAAAGAAAGACCTGGTAGCTCAAATTGAAGTTTTAGATAAAAAATCTAAAAACACTACTCTTTCAGAGGTTGAATTAACTCTGCAAAATCAGTTAAAAGGAAATTTGGCGCATTTATTACGAGAAGAGGAAATTAAGTGGTATCAAAGATCTAAAGTATGTCACTTGCTTGAAGGAGATAATAATACTAAATACTTTCATTTAGTCGCAGATGGGAAATATAGAAAGCATCGTATTTTCCAACTTCAGCAAGATGATGGTACAATTGTAGAGACCGAGAAGCTTAAAAGTTTTATTACTTCTTATTATAAAGGGCTTTTTGGGCCAAATGAAGCTAATCACGTTATGATGATTGAGTCTTTCTGCAATGACATCCCACAAGTGAGTAGGATGGAGAATGATTTACTTATTCAACCTTTCTCAGAAGAAGAGGTAAAAGATGCCGTCTTTCAAATGGAAAAAAACAAAGCACGGCAGGATGGTTTTAAATTGAATTTTATCAGGTGTTCTGGGATATTATTAAAGGCGATCTTATGGCTATGTTTGAGGACCTTTTCATGGAGATATTACCGCTACATAAACTAAACTTTGGTATTATAACTTTACTCCCCAAAGTTCATGATGCAAAAAAAAATTCAGCAATATAGACCTGTTTGTTTACTTAATGTCAGCTTTAAAATTTTTACTAAAGTTGGCGTTAATAGAATTAAGCGGGTTGCGGATAAGATTATCAAACCAAGTCAAACGGCATTCATGCCTGGTCAAAATATCATGGAAGGAGTTATTATCCTTCATGAAACTATTCATGAGCTACATACGAAAAAATTGAATGGAGTAGTGTTAAAGCTTGATTTCGAGAAGGCCTATGATAAAGTTAAATGGCCATTCTTACAACAAGCTTTAAGGATGAAAGGGTTTACACCTAAGTGGTGTAATTGGGTGACAGAGTTTATTTCAAAAGGTAGTGTTGGTATCAAAGTTAATGATGACATTGGAACATATTTTCAAACTGCAAAAGGATTAAGGCAAGGGGATCCGTTGTCTCCAATTTTGTTCAATATTGTTGCAGATATGTTGAGCATTTTAATCTCAAGAGCAAAATCTGAAGGCCTTATTAATGGAGTAGTGCCTCATTTAGTGGAGGATGGTTTGTCCATTTTACAGTATGCTGATGATACCATATTATTTTTAGATCATGATATTGAGAATGCGCATAATATGAAATTATTATTATGTGTTTTTGAGCTCCTATCTGGTTTAAAAATCAATTTTCATAAAAGTGAGATTTATCTTTATGGTTCAGCCAAAGATTTTGAGGAAGATTATACGAGAATTTTCGGTTGTGAAATGGCTTCACCTCCTTTTAAATATCTTGGTATCCCTATGCATCATAAGAAACTGAGTAATTCTGATTGGAAAGGAGTGGAAGAAAAGTTTGAAAAAAAATTAGCTAGCTAGAAAGGGAAGCATTTATCTTCAGGGGGAAGATTAGTTCTACTAAATTCAGTTTTATCTAGTCTCCCGATGTTTATGATGTCTTTCTTTAAGATTCCTCATGTGGTACTTAAGAAACTAGATTATTTTAGATCTAGATTCTACTGGCAATGTGATGGGCATAAAAAAAATATCACCTGGCAAAATGGAAGACTCTTTGTAGACCAAAAGACCAAGGTGGTTTAGGAATTCAAGATTTAGACATCAAAAATAAATGTCTATTAAGCAAATGGCTTTTTAAACTTTTAAATGAAGATGGTCTTTGGCAACAACTTCTTCGTTCCAAATATTTACATTCAAAGACTCTAACTCAGGTTGAATCCAAACCTAGGGATTCTCATTTCTGGAAAGGACTTATGAAGGTGAAACATGAATTTCTCAGGTGGGGAACTTTTATAGTTAATGATGGTACTAATATTAGATTCTGGGAAGATATTTGGATAGGCCAAATCCCACTAAAGCAGCAGTATCCATCTCTTTTCTCCATTGCTCATAAGAAAAATGATACGGTTGCTAGTGTTCTTAATAGTTCACCATTTAATGTCTCTTTTCGAAGAGCATTAGTGGCTCAAAATTTAATTGATTGGCAACGTTTAGCCAATAGATTAGCTAATGTTGAGTTAAATACTCAAAAAGACATTTTTAGTTGGATGCTACATAAGAGTGGCCAATTTTCAGTTCAGTCTATGTGCTAAAGATTAGTGAACATGGATGTGTCTGGTATGAACAGATTTCTTTGGAAGTTAAAGCTACCTTTAAAGATAAAAATTTTCTTGTGGTACCTAGGCAGAGGGATTATTCTAACAAAAGATAACCTTGCGAAGCGTAATTGGAGGGGGAGTCAGCTTTGTTACTTTTGTAGTGGCAATGAAACAATCCAACATCTTTTCTTTGATTGTCATATTTCAAAAACAATTTGGCGTATTGTCCAAATTGCTCTTGGTTTGAAAGCTCCTACTAGTTGTTCTCACTTACTAGGTGATTGGCTTCATGGAATTTCTTTAAATGTAAAGAAAAGGATTTTTGTTGGAACGGCGGCCCTTCTTTGGGCGATTTGGCTTTGTCGTAATGATATTGCTTTTAACAAATGCAAAGGTATCTCATGTATGCAGGTTATCTTCAGAGGATCCTATTGGTTACGCCAATGGACCTTGTTACAAAAGGAAGATGAGCGGGGGTGTTTCGTCCAAGCTTGCCGATCTTTGGAAGAGGTGGCCTTGTCATGTTTTGCCAATCATGGATGGCAATTAAATAATAGACTTTGTAATGCTTAAATCATTTTTTTCTTTGCATTATTTCAGTCCTCTTTTGTTGAGGATCTTTTAGGTGTTGGTATTGTAATGTCCTTTTGTTGAGGACTGTGTGACTTTTGTTTGCCGTATACATCTTCGGATGTAGAGGCTGGATTAATTTCCATTATCAAAAAAAATATTCCACTCCACCGCGTCCGTACGCACCACACGCCAAACTGCGATCCACTCCATGGAGTATATACATGTATAATTATATAGGTCATGTTAGTTTATAGCACTTATAGCTAGATAATTAAGTCTCGTTGGTTATATATAAGTTTAATATGCTGATTCAGTCATATATCACTGTAACTAACACACACACACACATAAATTTGCTAGTGTGAACTCGAGTTCACGGATCCCTCTGTGAACTTCGACGGGTTTTTGAAATTCGAGAACTTTAGTGATCGATCCAAACCGTTAATCTTGTTCATCTTGCCAAAACGTAGCCACCAACCAAGTTTCGTATTTTCTAATTGTGCCTGCAGCTTCTCCTGCACATTCACCCTGCTAACACCACCATCTATTTCCCATACGCCACCTAGTGCTCCTCCTCCTTCTGCCGTGCCTGTGCCAACTCCTCCAAATCTCTCTCTGAATCCAGGATATCACATGCAAACTCGTTCCAAGTCTGGAATTGTTGTTCCTAAAAGACACTTCAACCTTTCTACTTCCGCCATCTCCCAAATTCCCACCTCTTACTAAAAGGCTCTTCAGGACTCTAATTGGTATAACGCCATGCTTGATGAATATAATGCCTTGATGAAGAACAATACTTGGTCTCTTGTGCCTTGTCCTGCATGTGTCAATGTGGTTACCGGCAAATGGATTTTTCGGCATAAATTCAATCCAGATGGGTCTCTCTCCACTACAAGGCACGTTGGGTGGTCCGTGGTTTTTGTCAGCAGCCAGGGGGTGGACTACGGTGAAACTTTCAGCCCAATCATCAAACCTCCTACCATCCGTACTGTCTTGAGCATTGCTACATCATGCTCCTGGCCCATACATCAATTAGATGTCAAGAACGCCTTCCTCCATGGTACTCTTTCTAAGACTATTTATTGTCAGCAACCTTTTGGATTTGTTGATAGTGCTCACCCTTCTTCAGTTTGCAAGCTCAGCAAATCCCTGTATGGCCTCAAACAAGCACCCAGTACCTGGTTCTTACGCTTCGCTCAATTTCTTTCCTCTGTTGGTTTTCAACCTTCCAAATCTGATTCATCACTTTTTATTCTCCACAACACACATGGGACAACATATCTACTCCTTTATGTCGACGATATCATTCTCACAGCAAGCTCCTCCACTCTCTTGACTTCGCTGATCCATCAACTTCACCGAGAATTCTCTATGAGAGACCTTGGTTCCCTATCCCATTTTCTAGGCATCAATGTTCAGTCCACATCCAAAGGAATTTTTCTGTCACAAACTCAATATGCACTCGAGCTTCTTGCTCGTGCAAACATGAGTTCCTGCAATCCTTGCACAATTCCCATAGACACCAAATCAAAACTCTCAGCTTCTGTTGTCTCCAATGCCACTGAATACCGCAGCCGAGCTGGTGCCTTGCAATACCTCACTCTTACTAGACCGGATATTAGCTATGCTGTTCAACAATGTTGCCTATTCATGCATGATCCTAGAGTACCACATTTTCACCTTCTCAAACGCATCCTCCGTTATGTTCGTGGCACCATACACCATGGCATGTGTCGGTGTTTGGGAATCGCGCTCCTGAAGAGCAGCGGGTCCACGGATCGGCAGACGAATTTGTAGTTGGAGTGAGGCCCAACGACGACCCTTCTCAGCAGCTTAGGTGGCGGCCAAGCCCACGGAGGGCTAGGGCCGCGCTGTCTTCCCGGGCACGGGCCTGGTGCGACTTGATGATCTGGGTACAGGTCCTTAGTACAATGCAAGAGAGAAAAGGAAAAAGATACGAACCACGAAGACACAGGAAGTTTACCCTGGTTCGAGCACCCACTGCCGGGTAATAGCTCTACTCCAGCTTAGTTGATTATATGGTGAAAACAGTACAGAGGTGCCGAGACCGGGCTTGAAGGCACCGATCCCGAGCTTACAAAGGAGGTGACTAAGAACTAAGGCTACTTGCTAAGGAAGCTTCGGATGCGAGTGTTGCTCGTGTACAGATGGAATCTCGGATGTTCCGTCCTCCCCTTGAATGTCCAGGATCCCCTCTTTTATAGGCGCGGTGGGCCGCCCGAGGCTGATACGGCGGACCCCGCGCTGGTCTTTGCTTTAGTGGCGAGGTTCTTGTCTCGTTCTAGGGTCCTGTCGGGTCTCGAGCCTGCAGGGAGAAGCTGGTCGGGTTAGTACTGGACACGTGTTTGTCTTAACATGCCGGTTTAGAGGAGAGAACTTCTCCAAGGAGAAAGCACTTTCCCTTTATCCCCAATATAGCCTTGACTGGACCGAGCCAGCCTCGCGCCACCCGTTGGGGGCGTCGCGTAGCGTAACAACCGTCTTGCCGCGTGCGACAAGACGAGCTGCCAGCGTGTCTTTTCCCGGGCTATAGGTCTCTTCGGGAGATACAGTGCGTTCCCGGTCAAGGTCGGATAAAGTGTGGTGGGACATGGTACTTGTCGCTACTTGCCTGCGGGCAAGCGGATTACCCGAGGGACCTTCTCCCGGGCTAAGGATAGCCCGGGAGGCATACGGTGCCCCGGGTTTGACTTGGTCAAGCAGGCGATCATTGTGAGTTAAACACTTTCGCCGATCTGGCTGGAGCAGTCTCTTGGATTCTCGTGCGATGGGCCCGTACGGAATCGGCTCAAGGCCCGTCTAAGGACGAGCCGTTTACCAATCACCAACAGCCAGCCCCTGAGCCTCGAGCGGGTCGCGCAGCGAGCCGGTCTGAGGTTTAGAGAAGAAATCCCTACCACGCGCCGCGCGGGAAGATTTGGCTCGGGAACCAAAGTTTGAGCATTGAAACCGATTTGATGTAAAGGTGGGGCAGTTACGCCTTCTCGACCCCCACGATCTTCGCCTCGGCTGTTGTCTTCTCCTATAAGGTAGCACTTCAGGGGGAATTTCTCGTTACGGAAACATCCCCTTCGCTTTTCTCTTCGTCTTCCCAGCTCGCTCTCGTACTCTCGCCCTCCACTTCCGACCGTCATGGTTTTCATTGGGGATAGCACCTTGATGAGGGAGAGGATGGTGGAGCTAGAAAGGGATGGCTTTGTAAAGCCGGGCTCGTGGAGGCTCCCAGGCGCGGAGCAGGAACCAAGGCCGGAGCCCGACGAATTGGTGTGTTTCGAGAGCTCGGCCATCTGTGGGTTTCGCGTGCCGGAATCTCAGTTCATCACCGACTTCTTTGCCTTCACGGAGCTGAGGTCGGAGAACCTGTCTCCGCAATCCTACATCCATCTGTCAATCTTCGCGTTCCTGTGCGAGGCGCACTGTGGAGTGCGGCCAACGGTGAGCCTCCTCCAACACTTCTTCGAATTGAAGTCCGTCGGCCGCCGAGTGGGCAACGGCGGGGTTTTCTACCTGACCGTGCGTCGAGCCCGGGGGGGCCAATCGTACCCTGAGTACGAAGTGAAGACGAAGGTTGACGGTTGGGCCCGGCGGTGGTTTTACATGAACTGCGGGGCTCGACCTTGGAATACTCTGAGGCCGCGCCGGACGTCCCAATTTTCCAGCGCAGCGAGCCCCAACCGGAGGATTTGGTCACGGCAGATGAAATCAAGGGGCTCGTTAGGAAGGGTTTGACGGGCTATGAGGTCGTTGTCGGCTTTGTCCAGCACCGAATCAGCCCGTTGGGGCGTCGCGAGCGATGCGCCAGCGACATGGATGGTTGGGAGGATCCTGACCGTGATTTCCATGAAGGTAGGCGTGAGCTGCTCCCCTTACGCTTGATTTCGAGTTGAGGTAGTTTGTGACTGTTGGGGATGCCGTGCAAGTCTCCCGAACCGCGAGGTCGCGCGGATCGCAGGGATGTTGCTACCCGTGGATAAATCTCCTCGCCCCATCCGATTTGTGAAGGATCGGCTGTCTGAGGTTAGTGACCGCAAGGTGTTCGATCTAATCTTCCGCCATGCACATGCCTACGAGATCTTGACGGATCATGCCGACCGCTTACGCACCGGACGTGGAGGACAGCTGAAAAGACCATCCAGGTCTTAGGCTCAAAGGAGGGGCCCTCGCCAGCGGGCACGTCGGCAGCTTCCGGCGGGGCGCCGGTCCTGCCAGGCGAAGGAAAGCCCGCGCCACGGACGACCGCTGCGGGCTTACCACACACGAGTGCAGAGGCACACGCAGGCAAACGCGCGGTGCCCGCAGAGGTGAGCCTCCACTCTCTGCCTTGGGTTGGGCGCTAGGTTCCAGCGATCTTTAAGCTCCGTCTTGCGCGCGTTAGGGCGCGGCGCCTACGAAAAAGGAGAACGTACCAGCCAGCTCCAGATAGCGACGATGAGGAGGTTGTGCTGGTGTCGGGTCCGCCGCCAGCAACGGTCCCACGGCGAGGACCTATGAGGAAGGTTCCTGCAGGGCGCAAGGGAGCGGCTCTGCTCACCTCGAGCCGCGTCGACGGGCTGGAGACAGAACTCTTCCTCCGTCCTACGCCAGGGGTGTATGAAGACACCGAGCTTGAACCGGCGCATAAGTTTCCCGCGCTGCGTGCTATCACTCCGTTTTCTGCGTCCGACCGTCGTGCTCTTTGTTGCAGTGCGTAGCGCCAAAGTGGTCACCGAGGTACTGCTTCCTCCTGCTGAGGCCGTGGCGGCTGAAGACGAGCCGGTCGAACCTATAGAAGGGGTGCCTTTGCTGTAGCAGCTGGAGGCAGCCGGGCTAACGAAGGATGAAACGGCTGGGCCCAGAGGAACCACGCTCCAGATAGCTCAGCTAGAGGCCGCTGGGCTGGCGGAGTCGAAGGGCAAGAGCCAGCTGACCCGCGGAGGACCAAGTTACTGCCTAGCGGCGGCGGTGTTGGACGCTTCCGCGGAGATTGCGGAGACGGTGCAAGTCGTCATCAGCGATGATCCTGTGTGGATTACGCCCTTGCGCGTGGAAGGGCGCACGGCGCACGGATGGTGGCCGATCGACCGCAGGGGAGTTGCCGACTATTTCAAGACCCCGGTGGGAAAAGCGCTTCCGACACCTGACCGGCGGATGCTGTTGGTCAACTGGATCTGGCCGGTCCGCGTGCTCACGCCGGACGTATGGACAAGCGTAGTGATGCCTAGCGTGGCTCCGCTAGCATCTGCGGGCTGGATTTCTGTCACTCCGGAATGGGTGGAAGAACAAGACGCCGCCAGGTCGCAGGAGGCCGGCCGAACAGGACTGCCACGTCCGAAACCTCGCCCCATCCCTGGGCTAGAGGACCCACACGAGCTCGTGACGGCCAAGTGGACGGTGGATGAGTTGAAGGACGAGTTGAGAAGGACCCGGGCTTAGCGCGACGAGGCTGTGCTGGTTGCGAGACGGGCCACTGCGGCGAAGGCCGATCTGGCAGCCAAGCTGGAGGATGCCGAGAGGAGGGTGGCAGCGGTGGGCGGACAACCGCTTCGATCCTGTTGCCCGCGCGTTGCAGACCCGTGCGGCATTGGAGGGAGGTAGCGAGGAACCGGTTGGCCGCCAACCCTTGGCGCTGCAGGAGACCCGCGCCCCTGGGCTTGGCGGGAGCACGCGCAGCATTATCGCGGCGAGGACATGGAACATGCTCGCTCATACCAGAAAGGTGGCGCCCCTGACCCTGCTCTCTACGCTTAAGTACTGAATTTCTTACGTTTTGACTTGGTTTTTTCTGTCCCAGCTTTACACGCTTATCGCTGGCTCGTCCTCGCTGATGGAAGCGATGGGCGGGCAGGCAGATGATGATGCGGCGAGGATTGAGCGTCTCTCCACCGAGCTATCGCAAGCCCGGGCTCAGGCTAAGTGCGCGGACGAGCTCACCGCCCAGGTCGACGCCCGTGCTACGGCGCGTATCACTGAGCTAACATCTACGCTAAAGACGGCGCAGGAGAAGGAACAGGAGTTTATGATGAGGCTCGCTCGAGCTCGGGAGGTGGAGGAAGCCGTGAAGACTCAAGCCCAGGCGGATCGCGAAAAGGCAGACAGGGCTCGGTTCCTTTTTGATGAGGAACGTGAGCGTAGAGAGGCGGCCGTCAACGAGCTAGCGGCTACCAAGTTTGATCATGACTCCAATGTTCGCGGGCTCGAGGAAACTTGTAGCAAGCTCAGGGCGGAAAGTGCTACTTACGCGAAGCTGGGGCGAAGTCTGTGGCAGAGTCAGAAGCCCTGAAGAAACAGAGAGAGGAGCTCACCGAAGCCCGGGTCAAGCTGCGCCAGGAACAAAATGACATGGCCGCGCGGGCCATAGAGTTACTTCAGGCGCAGACGCGGATCCGAGACTTAGAGATCGAGCTAGAGAGGCTCAAGCTGCAGCGCGGACCGTAGTTTGACCCGGTCCACAGTCCCCGGGTTCTGCGCCTCATACTTTCGTGTATCTTCTTTCGAACGCCCGCCTGATCGGATAAGCATTGTGTAATGTGTGGTGGCCGAAAGGCTCAGCCATTTTTTCCCTTAATTTATCATGTCAAGTCGTACGTACTGTGAGCTCTGTCGCGCAGCATAGTGTTCCGCTGACGGGAAGTACAGGTTGGCTCGGCATAGATACGGAGGCGAAATCGCCCGCGCCGGTTCACGCACCCGGCCTAAACCACGTGGCGGGCCGTGGGAGTATCGCCGAGCCCTGCCTGCGCGGGTGGGCCATGCCTATACGGTAGGCTCTGGCCCGCAATGATTTCTCCCCTGCCGCTGACGGCGGGGCCGAGGCACGTGTCGCGCGGTGACAGGCGCGGTTGGTATTCTGCGAGACGGCGCATGCGCTCGCGTCTCCTCAGCTCGGGTAGTGGGTTTTAATTGCTTGCCCCTTCGCGCGCGACGACGCTTCGGGTAACTCACAGTGTGACAGGACATTGGGCAGCCGCCTGGCCTATAAAGCAAAAAACGCAGCGCGCCGCGTGATCCTTACGCCTCGCCTGCGCTTGCCTTAGAACAGCGAACAGAAATCGCCAGTTCCGAGCGGAGGCAGAGCGAAGAGGGCGAGAAAGGGAGGATAGTTTGAAACCATGTCTTCTAACTGCAACTCCGGCTATGCGGCGGTGTTTATCGAGGCCTTATTCGCGGAGCCTAACCCGCCGCTCCCTCCGTCGCCGCCGATCCAGCCTGCGGGGGAGGAGGAGGAGGTCGTAGGCCCTGCCGCCGTGGCTCCCGCCGTTGCGGCCCCCCGCCATGAGCCAAGTTGCCGCATGGCGGCGTGTGCTAACCAGCGATGAGGAGATGGCCAAGGCGTTGGCGGTCGCCCAGGCGGCGGAGGAGGATGAGGAAGACGCGGTGGCGGCGCAGATTGCCGCTGATGCCGCGTATGCCACCGTACGGGCGGCGGAGGAGGATGCCGTGCTGTTAGCTGCGGCTGGAGGAGGGGCTGCGCCGCTGGCCGCGGCGGAGGAAGAGGCTCCCCCCGAGCCCGTAGCAGAGGAGGGGATCGGGGCGATTGCGGAGGCCATCATCGTGGCGCCGCCTCCGCTGCTCATGGATTCCATCAACTATCAGCGACGGAGGAGGCAGCGCTTAGATGCGCCCGGGCCATCGATGCCCGCGCCGGGAGGGGCTGAGGCGACGGCGGAGTCGTCTGGCGCAGACCGGTGGGTGTGCATGGGCGACCCCAACCGGGTCGCCGGAGGCGCCATCCGAAGCGCGCCAGCCGAGCGTCGCGCCAGCGCCGAGCCTTGTCATCATCATCGTCGTCCGCGGCTCCGCCTGCGCGTCGCCAGCGTCGCTAGTAGGGGCGGCGAAGGAGTTGTAGGGTTTTGGGCACCGCCGACGCTGTAGTAGCGCGGCGCCCTCTTTTGCGGTAGTCGAAGATGGCAAGGCCTTCCTTTGCTTGTAGAATCTTTTTAATCTTTGTAAGATCCTTTATGTGAAATGCAGTTCCTTTTAAGTAACTCACCCTGGTCGATCTTCCCTGTTCTTCCTTCCCGTGCGAATTTGCGGATCTGAAATGCAAAAACAGAGGAACCTAGATGAACGGTAACGAAGTTCTAAGGAGAACTTAAGAAATTGAGCAACGGACTGCTTTAGAAAGGTTGTTTTTGGTGCGCCTAATCATCCAGCCCCTGGGCCGCGGCAAGGTCCAAGTGCAAACTTGGAGTTGGGCGTGGTCTAGAGACTAGAGTGACTTAGAAAAATCATGTGAACTCGGCCCGGGCCCGGTGGGCAGCAGCGGCGTCTGAGCTTTGGCGAAGCTGAGGACCTAGGAAAAACAACAGGGCGCAAAAAGGCCTTTAGCCCCCGAGCGCTGCGGCCCAAGTTAGCCATCCAAACAAACCTATCGTGGGCTAACTGTACCTTTTTTGCCGCGGGAATTCCACATTGCGCGGAGATTCACTAGGGTGCGAGAGATCGGCTTATCCCGTCGTGGAAATGCTCCGGAATGCTTTATCCTTAGCTTTCGGGTTTTGGCCACGGGTTGTTTGAAATGGTCAAGACTTAAACCAGCGTGACTCGTGATTGGGGTGAGTTTTTTTTTTTGGAAATGAATTGAAATGGAAGGTAATGAAGGAAACTTACGACCTGGTTAAGCGTAGAAGCGTCGTAGCAGAGAGATATTCCATGAGCTAGGGAGCTCGTTCCCGTCCTTGTCGGCGAGGCATACCGAGCCCGTGCGTGCTGCGCTGACTACTTTGTACGGTCCCTCCCACTTGGGGCTAAGCTTGTTGGAGCCCACAAGGTTATAAATGCGTCGTAGAACCAGGTCTCCCACTTGTAGGGTCTTTATATGTACGTTTTGTGCCGCGTAACGACGCAGGATCGCTGGTAGCCGTCAGGAGTCGGAGTAGGGATTGCTCATGGCGAGCCTCAAATAGATCGAGTCATTGCCGCTCCTCGTCGTTGACCACAAAGTGGCGAAGTCAGCGATCGGATCCTAGTCTCATTTATGTTGGGAGGACTGCTTCCGAGCCATAGACGAGTCGGAAAGGAGTTTCTCCTGTAGCCCAGCTGGCTGTTGTCCGGACTGCCCAGAGGACTGACGGTAGCTCGTCGACCCAACCTTATTTTTTTGCCTTGAGAGCGTCGTAGACCCTCTTCTTGATGCCATGGACTAGCTGTCCGTTAGCTCGTTCGGCTGCTCCGTTACTCTGTGGATGGGCCACAGAGGTAAGGGCGAGCTTCATTCCAATTTCCTCGCAGTAATCGTTGAATTCCCGGTTCGTGAATTGGGTGCCATTGTCAGCGATGATTCTGCTAGGCACGCCAAATCTTGCAACGATGCTCCGGAAAAAACGTACTGCGGCAATTGAAGTGATGTTGGAGACCGGCTCGGCCTCGATCCACTTGGTGAAGGTGTCGATGGCTACGAACAGGTATGTTTTGCCACCAAGACCTTTGGGGAACGGTCCTAAAAGGTCCATGCCCCAAACCGCGAACGGCCACGCTAGCGGAATTGTTTGCAGCTCATACGCGGGCTGGTGTGTCATCCGCGCATGATACTGGCAAGCTTCGCAGCGCTTAACTAAGGCCTCTGCGTCGCTCATCGCAATGGGCCAGTAGTAGCCCATACGGAATGCTTTGCCAACGAGGGTTCTGTGTGAAGCGTGCGCGCCGCATATGCCCTTGTGGATGTCGGTTAGAAGGTACTTACCTTCTTCTTGGGTAACGCACTTACAAAGCACGCCATTAGCACCCCTTCGGTACAGCAAGCCCCCGTGCAGGCGGTAAGCTCGGGCTCGCCTTCTTAGCTGGGAACGCTCAGCAGTATCCTCGGGCAATGTCCCTTGCTCCAAGAACTGATTGAATGGCATCATCCAGGAGGAGCTTTGCTCGAGGAATGAGACAGTACCGGACGTCTCGGTTTGGGGGGGAACAGACGTCCCCTTGGCCTCCTCTCCGGAGGGAATGGAGGGCTTTAAAAGGTGCTGCACTAGCACCCGGCGGTGCGGTTCTTGTGAGATCGAGCTTGGCGAGCTTGTCGGCCGCCATTCTCTTCCACAGGAATGTAGCTGATTTGAAGCTCGTGAACGCTTCTCCGTTTCCTCACTTCCGCCAGTACAGCGCCATCGAGTCGTCAGTTGCCTGAAACTCTTCCCTGACCTGGCGGACGACGGGCTGCGAATCCCCTTTCGCAACAAGCCGTTTAATGTCGAGCGCAGCGCATGCTCTGAAGCCCGCAATTAGAGCTTCATACTCTGCGGCGTTGTTCGTAGCCGCAAAGTGTATTTGTATAACGTGCTGGAGTCGCTCTCCGTTGGGGGAGATGAGAACGATACCGCATCCTGATCGTCCGGACTGGTGTGAACCATCAAAGAACAGAGTCCACCGAGCTTCCTGTCCGTCTTGACCTGGAGAGCTTCTCTCTTGCTCATCCGGCCTGGTCAATTCTGCCATGAAATCAGCCAGGGCCTGGGCCTTTATTGCGGTTCGGGATACGAACTGGATGTCGAATTCACCCAGCTCGACTCCCCACTTGGCGACCCGGCCAGTGGCCTCCGGGTTTCGGAGAATGTCCTTGATCGGGTAAGTAGTCGGGACAATGACTTGGTGGGCTTGGAAATAGTGACGCAACTTGCGCGAGGCCATCAGCAAAGCGTAGCACAATTTCTGAAGGTCGGAATAGCGCTCCTTTGGCCCGGTGAGTACTTCGATCACATAGTAGACGTGCTGCTGCTTCCCCTCTCGTTCCACTGCTAGCACTGCGCTTGCATCACTCGGTGTTATTGAGAGGTATAGCAGAAGGGCTTCATCGAGCTTGGGAGTGGTAAGGACAGGTGGCGAGGCAAGGTACTGCTTGAGCTGCAGAAACACGGCCTCGGCCTCCTCGGTCCACTCGAAACTATCGTGCTTGCGCAGAAGCTTGCAGAAAGGCGCGCTTCGTTCCCCAAGGCGGGAGATGAAACGACTTAAGGCTGCCATTTTGCCCGTGAGGGATTGGATGTCCTTTATACAGGTCGACGACCTCATCTTTTCGACGGCCTCGATCTTTTCGGGGTTCGCACCGATGCTCGCCCCGCCGATTACGTAGCCTAGGAGCATGCCGGACTTGACGCCAAAGACGCATTTCACCGGGTTTAACTTGACCCGGTGCTGTCTCAGGCTGTCGAAGGTTTCCCGTAGGTCGGACACGTGGTCACGGGCGTCCTTACTCTTGACTACGATATCGTCGACGTAGACTTCTACGTTGCGCCCTATTTGATCAAGGAGAGTTTTTTGCATGAGACGCTGGAACGTGGCACCAGCATTTCTGAGACCGAAGGACATGGTCGTGTAACAAAATGTGCCGAAAGACGTTACAAAGGCGATTTTTTCCTCGTCCTCTTTACGCAATGCGATCTGATGGTAACCGGAATAAGCATCCAGGAAACTCATCAAAGCTGAATCTGCCGTAGCGTCAACTAGCTGATCTATGCGTGGAAGGGAAAGTTATCCTTGGGGCGGCGGAATTAAGGTCGCGGTGGTCGACACACATCGCCATTTGCCTCCTTTCTTACGGACGGCGGCGGGTTCGCAAGCCAATCGAATCTTGTGCCAGCGGATGAAAGCGCTCGGCGACTTGCCGAGCTGGTCTTGGATGATTTTGGCCTTCTAGTCGGGGACACGCCTCTGACACTGCCTTACCGGCTTCTTGTCAGGCCGGACAGCTAGCCTGTGCTCGATCACCTTTCTTGGGACACCAGGCATATCGGACGGTTCCCATGCAAACGCGTCCTTGTTAGCCCGGAGGAAGGTAATGAGCTCGAGTTCCTATTGAGGCTCGAGGGTTGTCCCCACGTGGACCACCCTGGAGGGGTCTGACTCCGTGAGGACGACGGTTTTGGTGGGCTCCTGCGGCTGCAGTGCCACCCTTGGGCGCGCTGTGACGCTGTAAGGATCCTAGGCCGAGAGGGGGGTGAATCGGCACTTTTCAATTTTACTTTTCTCAATTCGCTTGCTTAGTTAGTCAAATTAGGAACCCAATCTATCGATGGATCTAGAATCTAGTTGCGGAAGCAATCACAATGAAGCACAAGCGACTACTAGGAGGCTCGATGGCACTCACATGCAAGCGATCAAATCAATATACGGAAATAATTGAGTGAGATGAGGAGACGCAAACCGAGTTGTTTACCGAAGTTCGGTGTTCAACACATGAACACCTACGTCTCCGTTGAGGAAACTTCTCACACAGAGAAGTCGGGACTCTCTCGTCCCTAGCCCTCAATCCACTCGCGGTAGCTCTTCACCAACACATGGCAGGCGAGCTCCAAACCTTCACACAATACGAGTTCTTCCACACGTGGAAGCTCCTCGCACCCGCGGCGCCGACACACGGCACCGACCTCCGACACACGGAGGATTTTGCACACAACCTTCAACGGATGAAGGCCACGCACCTCCGACACACGGAGGATTTTGATTGATGTAGTCGTACGGTTAATGAAGCCCGTGGCGTGACGACGATCTCTCCGGCGGCGAAGTCCCAAAAGCACAAGGTCGGAGACCGTCTCTCACCACTACCCCCTCTCTCCCACCATGGAAACTAGGGTAAGAACACCATGGGAGAAGGGGCAAACCTTAGGGATGGATGAGAGGAGGTAAGGGCACATTCTTCTTCCTCTTCCTCTCTTCTTCTCCCTCTCTCTCAATCTCTCAAGCACATGGAACCCTAGGAGGAGGTGGGATCCAAGGGAGGAGCTCTCATGGGTGTTTAGGGCAAGGGGTGTCTGCTAATGGTGGCTCTCTCAAATTTCTCCCGTACTCCAAGTCCCTATTTATAGGCTCAAGGCGAAACCCTAAAAACGGACGGCCCAGATTAAATCCCGAGTTTCGGATCGCCCGATCGGACGCCGTCCGGTTCCCGTCGGACGCCGTCCGACAGAAGGTTACGGCATTTTTTGTGCTTCGTCGGACGCCGTCTGGTGGCTGACCGGACGCGTCCGACAGGACGCTGCCGCATGCGAACAGAGTGCATGCCAGGTGTTCGTTCGAGGGTTTAGCCGTCGTCGGACGCTGTCCGGTCCGCGTCGGACGCCGTCCGACAGTGGGTACTGTCGCTGCCCGTTGACCAGACGCAGTCCGGTGGCCGTCGGACGCTGCCTAGCGGCTAACTTTGAACTTCATCGGACGCCGTCCGATGCTTTTCGGACGCCGTCCGACAGGGGCGGTGTCGCCTGGGACTTAGCCGTTTTCGACCTCACTCAATGGGAAACCCTAGCTGTCGGACGCCGTCCGTTGGAGGCGGTGTTTCCGGGACTTAGCCAAAATTTTGGCTTGGGCTCGCCGGACGCCGTCCGATGGCTATCGGACGCTGTCCGATGAGGCTGAAAATTTGCACCCACTAGGATATTTGCTCTACCGACTTCGCCCGACATCACACCTAGGGTTGTGGCCCTATTTTATCGTCTTGTGGAATCGGCGGGAGGTTTCACGCCTAAAACCGAATATTTGGCTTGGGATACTTAGAGGCTACGGAACCCTCACAGCTGTCGCTCCCCCGAACTCTCTCGAACTTTGGACAGGTGTACTCGCTCTAGATGGTTCGCTCAAAACTGACACCTAGCACTCTCGGAACCCCTATGACATGTGCTCAGTGGGACCCTGCAACCAGAGAGATATTGACGATCTGCTGAGTTGAGCCGAAGACACACACAAGGAAATCAGAGAAACTATGAAACACAAGGTCCTTATCCTTGGCGTTCCAGCTGTACGGCCTAGTTGCCATCAATTACCAAAATCAATCAGCCCATGGGAGGCTTGATCTTACAATCTCCCCCTTTTTGATAATTGATGACAACACCTTCAAATCCAACATAACAAGGCAAAAATACAATCTCTGGTGCCATGAGTTAGCTCAGAAACATTGCATGCCAGGTTAGCACAATACCCAAGACTAGCCCAATCAATAAAGTGCAATGAATGTGAGACTAGAGCTCCCCCTAAATTAATGCATACCACTTAAAAATTCATCACATTTCATGGAGCAAAGCATCTCCATCCAAATCTCTGTCCTAGGAGCAAAGCATCTCCTAAGCCTACCACTTGTAACCCAAAATCAATTCAAATCTTCCCCTTTGCATCCAAAACATGTCAATGCCCAATGTGTATCCAAATCATGGACATGGATTTGCTATTACTCTCCCCCCTTTGGCATCAATGACCATAAAGTAGCAAAACATGGGAGTAAGAACTAATTAAGCGCTTTGGAAGTTATACTAGTGCAAACACGCCCATAAGTCCATCACACTCAACAATGTCATAATGTCACAAGATCAACAAGAGCACCCATTGATAAATGTTTAATTCAAGTTATTATGACCTAGAGCGAATATAGGATGAACAATAGCTAGAATTATCAAGAGTTTCTCTAAAACTCATAGATGACTCATGATGCACCATAGCACTAGAAAATGCACTCCAAGCAATGCTATCACCAAGCCTATTTGAGACTAGAAACCTTTCAGTTGAGCTCATTTTGAAATATTTCACATTTTGCACTTTGCATTTAATCAAATTTGCCATGTCTCAAACCATAGGCGACGCCACCCAGCATGACACTGAAGATGAACGTCTTGGTCATCCAAAGCTCCCCCTAAGTTCATGCCTAGTGCAATGGCAAGCTATCTCATCAAGAAGACATTGGTGAGGCATGTATGACCAATTTTTGATCTTATTCACAGTTTAGCACATTTTGCAAATTTGGCTCAATATTTTCTCAAAATTGCTCAAATTAGCAAAGTAAAGGCATGTGCAAACTAGAAGAACACAATCTAGACTTAGAAGCACATGATCAACCAAGAGTTTAGAGCAATCAATTGAGACTAGAAGCTATAGCCCTCCTAACATGAGCTCATGGCTTCCAATTGCATGATATATTGAGTTAAGCACAGGTTGAGCTAGTGACAAGGTAAACACATGCCATAGCTATCAATTTCATGTGATGAACATATAGGCAATGAATAACATCCAGTATAACAGGCAAAGTACCTAAATGTTCAAACTGGCTTCAAAAGATTTGCAATGAATAGCATAGCCACACGACCGACTCAGGCAATGTTTAACTTGTCTAAAACATTCAATTCATTTCTCAATTTGCAGAATCGTGCCTCATCGAGTGGCTTGGTGAATATGTCGGCAAGCTGGTCCTCTGTCCGCACGTGCTCAAGCACAATGTCGCCCTTCGCCACATGATCCTGAAGGAAATGGTGACGGACGTCAATGTGCTTGGTCCGTGAGTGTTGGACCGGGTTGCACGCTATCTTCACCTCGCTCTCGTTGTCGCATAGGAGAGGCACGTGGTCAAGTTTAAGTCCAAAGTCAAACAGTGATTGTGTCAAGTAGAGAAGTTGTGCACAGCAACTCCCTGCCGCTATATACTCAGCCTCAGCGGTAGATAGCGTCACGGAGTTCTGTTTCTTTGACGCACATGACACAAGACACCTACCCATGAAGTGACATGCCCCAAAAGTGCTCTTGCGATCAATCTTGCACCCGGCATAATCTGAGTCAGAATAGCCTAGGAGCTCAAACCGCGCACCCTTCGGGAACCAAAGTCCTATACTAGGTGTGTGTTTTAGGTATCGAAGAATTCGTTTCACAGCAGTCATATGCATTTCTCTAGGGGAGGCATTAAATCTAGCGCACATGCATACACTAAACATGATGTCCGGCCTAGATGCAGTCAAATACAGCAAAGCACCAATCATGGAACGGTAAAGCTTTTGGTCGACATGTTTACCTTCTTCATTGAGGTCGAGGTGGCAGTTCGTTCCCATTGGTGTCCGGATTGGCTTGCAGTCATCCATGTTGAAGCGCTTGAGCAGGTCGTGGATGTGCTTCTCTTGGCACATGAAGGTCCCGGTCTTGAGTTGCTTGATTTGGAATCTCAAGAAGAAGTTCAATTCTCCCATCATCGACATCTCGAACTCCTTACTCATCATGTCGCTGAACTCGTTGACCAAGGACTCATTTAAGCTACCGAAGATGATATTATCCACATAAACCTGGCACAGGAACAGATCTTCATCCACCACCTTAGTGAATAGAGTCGTGTCGACCCTTCCGACCGTGAATCCTTTGCCAATCAGAAAGTCTCTTAGCCTCTCATACCACGCCCTGGGTGCTTGCTTGAGACTATACAAAGCCTTCGACAGTTTATACACATGATCAGGGTGCTGTGGGTCTTCGAAGCCTGGAGGCTGCTCAACATACACCAATTCTCCAATGTAGCCGTTCAGGAAAGCACTCTTCATGTCCATCTGTCTAAGCACAATGTTGTGACACGTTGCAAATGCCACAAGCAGTCTGATAGCCTCTAAACGTGCTACTGGAGCATAGGTGTCTCCACAATCTACACCCTCGATCTGTGTGAAGCCTTGAGCCACAAGTCTAGCCTTGTTGCGCACCACCACTCCAAGCTCATCTTGCTTGTTCTTGAATACCCACTTGGTGCCTATCACATTGTGATCTTTTGGCCTCTCGACCAGCATCCAGACTTTGTTCCTCTCAAAATTATTCACTCCTCATGCATAGCATTGATCCAGTCTGGGTCACTCAGAGCCTCTTCCACCTTCTTTGGCTCTAGCTCAGACACAAAAGCCGTGTGCTCACAGAAACTTGCCAAAGCACTGACCTCACTGACGCTGGCTGTCCTTAACCTTGTTTGCACGCCATGAGTCAAGTCCCCAATCACTTGATCAGCTGGATGATCACGAGCTATAGTGTGATGGGTCTTGATTAACTGAGGTGGTAGCTCGGCTGACTCTGCATCTGGCTCACAAGTCGTCTCTGCCTCTGGAATTGGCTCCACACTTGAGCTATCTTGATGCAATGCTCCCCCTGAATCTGGCACTGGTTCAGGTGTGAGAGGTGGTGGAACCGTCCCGGTCTCCCTCTGAACCTCCACTGGTCTCACATCACCAGCTGGCATCTCCTCCACTGCTCTTGCCAACTGCTCACCATCCACATCATCCAGATTCTCATGCTCTCCTTGACTTCCATTTGACTCATCAAACTTCACATCACAGGTCTCCTCAATCTGCCCACTGCTCTCATTGTACACCCTGAAGGAGGACTCTCTGGCTGAGTACCCCAAGAAGACTCCCGTATCAACTCTGCTCTGAAACTTTTCCAAGTGCTCCCGCTTCTTCTTGATGTAAACTTTGCAGCCAAAGACTCTGAAATAGGAAACATTGGGTCGTCTTCCCACTAGCAATTCGTAGGATGTCTTCTTCAGGAGCTTGTAAAGATCTGACTGTTGATCAAAGGATGTGACATTTGTGTTATTGCTTGACCCGAGCAAGTATGTGAAGTCTTGTATTCATCTAACATTGTCCTCGCCATCTTAATGAGCGTCCTGTTCTTCCTCTCAACCACCCCATTTTGCTGAGGAGTGTAGGTGGCTGAGAACTAGTGATCAATCCCTAGCTCATCACAGAACAACTCAACAGAAGTGTTAGTAAACTCCGTCCCATTGTCACTTCTCACCTTCTTGAGGGTACAATCAAAAGCATTTTGGGCTTTCTTTACAAACTTTTTGAAAACATCTCTAGTTGGAGTTTTGTCAGGTAGAAAGAAAACCCAAGTGTATCGGGAGAAGTCATCAACAATGACCAAGCAATAGAGATTTCTCCCGATACTTACATAGGTTGTTGGCCCAAAAAGATCCATGTGTAAAAGCTCGAGAGGTCGAGATGTAGACATGACATTCTTGGCAGGGTGTGAGCTTGCCACTTGCTTGCCGGCCTGACAGGCACTGCAAAGCTTGTCTTTCTCGAATGTCACATCTTACACCCCAAGAATCAACTCGTTTTTGAAAAGTTTCTTCAAATTTACCATGCCGACATGCCCAAGACGCCTATGCCAAAGCCAACCAAGAGAGACTTTGGCGACAAGGCAAGTCGAGACGGATGCAGCAGGCTCATCAAAGTCCACAAGAAACAAGTTTTCAAACCGAAAGCCTTTGAACACAAGTTTTTCATTTTTGTCCAAAACCAACAAGCCCTCAGGTGAAAAATTACAATGGAACCCCAAATCACATATTTGGGCAACAGAGAGAAGATTATAGCTCAAAGTTTTCACTAGTAGCACATTGTCAATTGAAAGATCTGAAGAAATTGCTACCTTTCCGACTCCCAGAACCTTGCTCTCGCTTCCATCTCCAAAAGTGACCTTGGGGGGAATCTTGCCTTCCTCCCCTATTGAGGTGAACAACCAGGGGTTGCCGGTCATGTGTTGGGTGCACCCGCTGTCAATGATCCAGTGGCACCCTCCACTCCGGTAGTTCACCTGTCATGAGAGAAGATCACTTATGTGACTCAGGGACCCACACAGGAGGTCCCCGAGGGTTAGCCTTCAAACCAGAAGCACTAAGAGCAAAACGATTAATCAATGACTTGGGCACCCAAACATATGCCTTGTGCTCATTCTCAGACTTGAGCCCAACAAATCTAGCCGTCATTCTACCTTGAGAATTTCTCTTTAGCAGGTAGTGATCATACAGCTCAGTATGTACTCTTGGGAATCTTGGCTGTGTGTGATTGGGAGTGTTGCGGTTTTGGTTCCTAGGAGGATGTGTCCTACCAATGTTGTGCCTAGGAGGACCATTCCAGAAATTTTGCCTAGGTGATTGCCAAGTGTTGCGGTACCTAGGACCTTGCCAGTTGTTGTAGGATCTAGAACCATATTGCCAAGCACTATTGTTTCTTTGCTGCCATGTGGAGTTATAGTGCCTAGGAGGTCCTTGCCATGTGTTGAAGTGCCCAAAGTGTTGCCTAGAGTTCAAGTTGCTAGTGTGCAAGTTGTTACCATGTCTCTTCTTGGGATAGGCATGGTAGTAACTTTACCTCATGGTAGATGCTCGAGGAACACTTGATTTCTTCCTCCCTTTTGGCTTCTCCGGGATAAAACCCAAGCCACCCTTTTGGGAGGGATTTCTTTGTTCCTTGAGCATCTTGTTCAAGGCCAAAGCTACCCTCATAGCACTTCCCAAGTCCCTTATCAAACTTATCAAGTTTAGACTTCAACTCGGCATTTTCAATGGCGAGCTCCCTAGCAGCTAGTGCAAATTTGCAATTATCAGGTGTGCACACTAAAGCATTGCTAGAGGAACCGCTAGAGGAAGAAGCCAACACATTGCAATCATGGGTAAATTCAGGACAAGCAAGAGTCAAGTCGACAACAGGTGCTATAGCAACAGAAGGAACAGTCATAGCACAAGCAACATCCACAGCATCAACAGGAGTAGTATCAACTAATTGAGCAAGAGGTAAAGCAACCAACTCATCATTCTTAGCCAGAAGTGTCTCATGGTCCTCCCTAAGTCCATGATAAGTGATCATGAGATCATCTAGAGATTCATTCAAAGCATCGCGCTCTTGCTCTAACACATTGCACTTAGACGACAGATTTTTATTAGAACCTAGTAAAGTGTTATGCTCAGATTCTAACCCATCACATCTAGTGGCAAGACTTTTGCATTTAGTTTGCAAAGCAATCAAAGTTTTACCAAGCTCTAGATTCTTTAGTGTCTCATGCTTATAGCGCTCACAAGCTTCCCTAAGACAATCACGCATGCCTTCTACATCCACATAAGAGTCAGAGCCAGAGTCGCTCACCTCGCCACTAGGTCGAGCCATCAGGCACTTGGAAGTGCCAGCAGGAGTCGGTGAAGCCTTTGCCGATGTAGAGGAAGTAGTGGAAGAAGCCTCATCATCATCAGAGTACCACTCTCGAGGCTCAGCAACCACCGTGAGACATCTTGGAATGAAGACTGGATGAGGTGGCACGGACTCAGCTATCGCCATGGTGGCCAGCTCCTGATCAGCTGACTTCTCATCTCCTGAAGCTGAAGTGTCGCTGGAGCTGTCGTCGGTCATCCATTTTCCCACAAAGGCTAGCCTCTTGCCTTGTGAGGAGCGACCCTTGAATCCTGACTTCTGGGGATTCTTCTTCTTGTAGTCATTCTGCCTCGGCTTCTCGCCATCACCCTTCTCCTTTCCTTTGTCCTTGTACTTGGTATTGCCCTTCTGGGGACACATTGAAGCGATGTGTCCCTTCTCTTGACACTCATAGCATCGATATGACGCATGGGTGTTTCTGCTCATCCTCTTCTTGCCTCCATAGCCATTTCTGCTCATGAACTGGCCAGCTTGCTTCATGAACAGACCGAAGTGTTGGAAGCCCTCCTCGAGCTCATTCCAAGTCATCTCTCCTCCATCCTCAGTTTGACTTGGCTTGAAACCACTCTGCTTGGATCCACTGGCCTTGAGGGAGATCACTTGATTCTTTGATGGAGCAGGAGAATCCTCATGATCATTGAGAAGCATCATCTCGTGCGCAGTGATCTTGCTAAGCAAAGCTGTGGGAGCCAGCTTCTCCACATCACCACTGTTGGTGAGGTAGGTGATGATGTCCCGGTAGTCCTTCTTGGGGAGGATCCGCAGCATTTTCCTGCACACTTCATCATTTGCAACAGTGTGACCGAGCCTCTTAAGCTCGTTAAGGATGGGGTTAAGCCGAGTAAACATAGCATTAACATTTTCATTTGGAAGCATTACAGGCCGATCATAACGCTCCTTGACAACCACTAGTCTACCCTCCTTAACAGCTGAAGTGCCCTCATGAATCTCAATGAGTGTGATCCATATCTCGTGTGCACTAGTGAGATTGCTAACTCTGTCGAAGACCTCCATGCTCAAACCACAAAACAAAGCGTTCATGGCCTTAGCATCGGTCTCTAGGAGTTTGTTTTGAGCGGGTGTGGGAGGTATACCATTCGTGAGTGTGTCACCATGAGGAGACTCTACGACCTTCCACACATCCATTCCCATGGCCTGAAGAAATACTTTCATGCGCAATTTTCAAAAGCCAAAATTAGTGCCACTAAACAAAGGAATCATATTGGCGGCTACACTACCCCCGTCGGCCATCTCTATGCGATTAAGCTACCAGAGAGCCTGTGCTCTGATACCACTTGTAAGGATCCTAGGCCGAGAGGAGGGGTGAATCGGCACTTTTCAATTTTACTTTTCTCAATTCGCTTGCTTAGTTAGTCAAACTAGGAACCCAATCTATCGATGGATCTAGAATCTAGTTGTGGAAGCAATCACAATGAAGCACAAGCGACTACTAGGAGGCTCGATGGCACTCACATGCAAGCGATCAAATCAATATACGGAAGTAATTGAGTGAGATGAGGAGACGCAAACCGAGTTGTTTACCGAAGTTCGGTGTTCAACACATGAACACCTACGTCTCCGTTGAGGAAACTTCTCACACAGAGAAGTCGGGGCTCTCTCGTCCCTAGCCCTCAATCCACTCGCGGTAGCTCTTCACCAACACATGGCAAAGTAGCTCCAAACCTTCACTGTCTGAGTTCTTCCACACGTGGAAGCTCCTCGCACCCGCGGCGCCGACACACGGCACCGACCTCCGACACACGGAGGATTTTGCACACAACCTTCAACGGATGAAGGCCACGCACCTCCGACACACGGAGGATTTTGATTGATGTAGTCGTACGGTTAATGAAGCCCGTGGCGTGACGACGATCTCTCCGGCGGCGAAGTCCCAAAAGCACAAGGTCGGAGACCGTCTCTCCCCACTACCCCTTCTCTCCCACCATGGAAACTAGGGCAAGAACACCATGGGAGTAGGGGCAAACCTTAGGGATGGATGAGAGGAGGTAAAGGCACCTTCTTCTTCCTCTTCCTCTCTTCTTCTCCCTCTCTCTCAATCTCTCAAGCACATGGAACCCTAGGAGGAGGTGGGATCCATGGGAGGAGCTCTCATGGGTGTTTAGGGCAAGGGGTGGCTGCTAATGGTGGCTCTCCCAAATTTCTCCCGTACTCCAAGTCCCTATTTATAGGCTCAAGGCGAAACCCTAAAAACGGACGGCCCAGATTAAATCCCGAGTTTCGGATCGCCCGATCGGACGCCGTCCGGTTCCCGTCGGACGCCGTCCGACAGAAGGTTACGGCATTTTTTGTGCTTCGTCGAACGCCGTCCGGTGGCTGACCGGACGCGTCCGACAGGACACTGCCACATGCGAACAGAGCGCCCGCCAGGTGTTCGTTCGCGGGTTTAGCCGTCGTCAGACGCTGTCCGGTCCGCGTCGGACACCGTCCGACTGTGGGTACTGTCGCTCCCCGTTGACCAGACGCCGTCCGGTGGCCGTCGGACGCTGCCTAGCGGCTAACTTTGAACTTCATCGGACGCCGTCCGATGGTTTCCGGACGCCGTCCGACAGGGGCGGTGTCGCCTGGGACTTAGCCATTTTCGACCTCACTCAATGGGAAACCCTAGCTGTCGGACGCCGTCCGTTGGCGGTCGGACGCCGTCCGTTGGAGGCGGTGTTTTCGGGACTTAGCCAAAATTTTGGCTTCGGCTCGCCGGACGCCGTCCGATGGCTATCGGACGCTGTCCGATGAGGCTGAAAATTTGCACCCACTAGGATATTTGCTCTACCGACTTCGCCCGACATCACTCCTAGGGTTGTGGCCCTATTTTATCGTCTTGTGGAATCGGCGGGAGGTTTCGCGCCTAAAACCGAATATTTGGCTTGGGATACTTAGAGGCTACGGAACCCTGACAGCTGTCGCTCCCCCGAACTCTCTCGAACTTTGGACAGGTGTACTCGCTCTAGATAGTTCGCTCAAAACTGACACCTAGCACTCTCGGAACCCCTATGACCTGTGCTCAGTGGGACCCTGCTGAGAGATATTGACGATCTGCTGAGTTGAGCCGAAGACGCACATAAGGAAATCAGAGAAACTATGAAACACAAGGTCCTTATCCTTGGCGTTCCAGCTGTACGACCTAGTTGCCATCAATTACCAAAATCAATCAGCCCATGGGAGGCTTGATCTTACAGACGCGCTCCTTGCCACTGGGACCACGGGTAGGGAGCTGTCCTACCATGGCCAGCGCGGTCTCGTCGCAGTCGAGAGCCGTCTTGTGGTTCCCCCGGACGGTGATGACTCCCTTGGGCGCCGGCATCTTCAGGCAATGGTAGGCATGGTGGGAGACCGCCATGAACTTGGAGAGCGCGGGGCGCCCCAAAATGGCGTTGTAGGGGAGCTCGGTTTCCACCACCTCGAAGGTGATGTACTCCGTCCGGAAGTTGGCGGAGGAGCCGAACGTAACGGGTAGCACGACCTGCCCAACAGGGCGTAACGACGATCCCGGGACAATCCCGTGGAAAGGGACAGTGATGTCCTTGATCTTGGAGCGCGGGACCTGCATGAGGCCTAGGACGCGCGCCGTGGTGATGTCCAGCGAGCTCCCGCTGTCCACGAGGACGCGGTCGACCCTGGTGTTGCTAATGGTGGGGCATAGTACCAGCGGGAGGCGCTGGGGTTTAGAGAGCCTGGCCGGGCAGTCTGTCACCGAAAAGGTGATGGCCTGGCTGGACCAAGGCAGGGATTCTGCCGCGGGCTCACCACGGGAGATATGGAGGACCTCTCGGGACGCGGCCTTGAGCTCGCGGCGAGAGGTGTAGGCTGACGTGCCGCCGAAGATGACGCCGACGTGGCCACGGGCCTCAGGAAAGCCCTGATCCTGGCCGCCCTGGGGGGTGGGTGCCGTGGCTGTGCCCTCGGGCAGCTCAGGCATGGGACCGCGACCAGCGTAAAAGTCCTCCAGCTGGCGGGCCCATGTGCGACAGTTACGCAGCTCGTGGCCGGGGCGCTGATGAAGGCGGCAGAAAAGGCTAGGGTATTGGAACTAGTCCTCACCTCTGTTCTGCTGCTGTGGACGGGGAGGCCGACCTTGGGGTGTCCCCGGCCGCCAAGCACCGCCTCCGGTGGGAGGTCGCATTGCAGCATTCTTTATGTGGTAGCAATGACGCTGAGGCGGCGGGCGTAGCGGCAGAGGGCGTTGTGGCGGCGGGCACTCGGGCTGGTCGGGCTCGACGGCGGTGATGAACTTAGCGGGCTGCTCCTGCCGTTTCTTCTTCTTCTTGTCCGCTTCGGTTTTGCCCGGGCCGTCGCCGACCTTGGCCTTCTTCTTCGCACGGCCCCTCTTGCGCTCCACCGCCTCGGAGGCGTTGACGTAGAGGGCAGCGGTGCGGAAGAGCTCGCTCGCAGTGTTGACCGGGTGGAGCTTAAGATCCTCAGTGTAACGCCGGTCCCTCACACCGTCCTTGAAGGCCTCGATGATGGCTTCATCTGAGATGCAGGGGATCGTGTTGCGGGCTCTGACGAACCGGCACACAAAATCTTGGAGACTCTCATCGTCTCGCTGCACCACGAGCTTGAGGTCCTGGGGGCGTCCAGAGCGGGCGTAGCACCCCTGGAAACTAGTGCGGAGGGCATCCTGCAGCTGAGGCCAGCTGTGGATAGAACCAGGCCGCTGATTGAACAGCCAGGTCCGAGCCATGCCCTCGAGTACTGTGGGGAAATAGTTGACCATGACGGCCTCGTCTCCCCCCATGGCTCGGACGGCGGTGGTGTAGATGGACTGGAACTCCTCGGGATTCTTACTCCCGTCGAACTTCTCGATAGGCCCGGGCTTGAACCTCGGCGGCCATGGCGCTTCACGGAGAGCGCGGGAGAAGGAGGGGCATCCTGGCACGGCCTTCGGTGCAGAGGCATCCCGAAGCGGGTCTAGGCGGGAAAACACTCTGCCCAGGGCGCGCGACGATCCTCCTGCGGAAGAGGCCGTCTGAGTCTGCCGCGAGCGACTGCGGCTACGGCGTGGACGGTCCTGAGCGCCGTCGCGGCCAGAGCGGCCTTGAGCGTCGCGGCGGTCAGACTCTTTTCCGCGCCAGACATCTGGGCGACGCCACCAATCCGCTCCTCATGTATGGCGATGCCGCAGGTGATGGCGCCAAGGCCCTCGGCAATGGCTGAGGCCAGATCCACCATGGTGAAACCACGAGGGTCCCTCTCCAGGTCACGGATAACCGTGGTGATGGCGCGCGCCTTCTGTTGGCTGCGCAGGAGGGGGTTCTGCATGGTCTCAACCACAGAATCGACGGGCTGGCGACCCGGAGGGGTGCGCTGGCGGCTGTCCTCCTGCCAGATTCCTTCCTGAACGCGACGGACGGCGTCGTTGAAGTACTTGGCGGCGGCAGTGCGGCGACGCAACTGCTCCTGGGCCTCCCCATCTTCATTGTCGCCGTCGACCGCAGCTGCGAAGACACAGCGGGACGTGCGCGAGGCCGGGGGAAACGTCCCGGCGTTGCCAGCGGAGGTGGCAGAGTCACCTAGCAGCTCGAACTCCATGGGAGTCTCGCTGACATGGGTGACAGAGGGGTCCGGCTCAGGGAGCGACTCATCGGGGCGAAACTCTACCCCTGGGGCGAGAGAGGCATCCACCTCCATCTCATCAGCCCCGGCTTCGGCGAGGTACTCCTTCCGCCAGCCATCGTACGACGGGACCAAGTCGTCCAGATCGTCGCACTCATCGAACTCGAGGTCCAAGGCCTCGTCGTTGCTCGAAACATCAGGCGTGCCCGAGGGAGCGGAGTGCTGAGGGCTAGCCATGGGCCCCACGGTGGGCGCCAGCTGTCGGTGTCTGGGAATCGCGCTCCTGAAGAGCAGCGGGTCCACGGACCGACAGACGAATTTGTAGTTGGAGTGAGGTCCAACGACGACCCTTCTCAGCAGCTCAAGTGGCGGCCAAGCCCACGGAGGGCTAGGGCCGCGCTGTCTTCCAGGGCACGGGTCTGGTGCGACTTGATGATCTGGGTACAGGTCCTTAGTACAATGCAAGAGAGAAAAGGAAAAAGATACGAACCACGAAGACACAGAAAGTTTACCCTGGTTCGAGCCCCCACTGCCGGGTAATAGCTCTACTCCAGCTTAGTTGATTATATGGTGGAAACAGTACAGAGGTGCCGAGACCGGGCTTGAAGGCACCGATCCCAAGCTTACAAAGGAGGTGACTAAGGACTAAGGCTACTTGCTAAGGAAGCTTCGGATGCGAGTGTTGCTCGTGTACAGATGGAATCTCGGATGTTCCGTCCTCCCCTTGAATGTCCAGGATCCCCTCTTTTATAGGCGCGGTGGGCCGCCCGAGGCTGATACAGCGGGCCCCGCGCTGGTCTTTGCTTTAGTGGCGAGGTTCTTGTCTCGTTCTAGGGTCCTGTCGGGTCTCGAGCCTGCAGGGAGAAGCTGGTCGGGTTAGTACTGGACACGTGTTTATCTTAACATGCCGGTTTAGAGGAGAGAACTTCTCCAGGGAGAAAGCACTTTCCCTTTATCCCCAATATAGCCTTGACTGGACCGAGCCAGCCCCGCGCCACCCGTTGGGGGCGTCGCGTCGCGTAACAACCGTCTTGCCGCGTGTGACAAGACGAGCTGCCAGCGTGTCTTTTCCCGGGCTATATGTCTCTTCGGGAGATACAGTGCGTTCCCGGTCAAGGTCGGATAAAGAGTGGTGGGACATGGTACTTGTCGCTATTTGCCTGTGGGCAAGCAGATTATCTGAGGGACCTTCTCCTGGGCTAAGGATAGCCCGGGAGGCATACGGTGCCCCGGGTTTGACTTGGTCAAGCCCGGGGCAGTCGCTGGCGGGTTAAACACTTTCGCCACTACGGCCTCGAACGGTCTCTTGGATTCTCGTGCGATGGGCCCGTACGGAATCGGCCCAAGGCCCGTCTCAGGACGAGCCGTTTACCAATCACCAACAGCTTGCATCTCAATCACTCCACAAATCAGCACATTGTTGCCTATTCCGATGCAGATTGGGCAGGATGTCCTGACACTAGCCATTCTACTTCTGGGTTTTGTGTGTTCTACGGTGATAATCTGGTGTCTTGGTCCTCAAAGCGCCAGGCGACCGTCTCTCGTTCAAGTGCGGAAGAAGAATACCGCGGCATTGCTAATGCTGTTGCTGAAAGTTGCTGGCTCCGGCAGTTGCTGTGCGAACTTCACCGTCCTCCTGATCGAGCTACGATTGTTTATTGTGACAATGTCAGTGCCACCTACCTCTCATCCAATCCAGTGCAACATCAAAGAACAAAGCATGTGGAGATTGATCTTCACTTTGTTAGAGAGTGAAGGTACTTCATGTTCCATCAGCACTACAATTTGCAGACATACTCACCAAAGGTTTGCCGGCCAGCATCTTTACCGAATTCAGATCCAGCATGTACATTCCACCACGCACAGGCGCCTGAGGGGGGCTGTTAGAAATATTGTTAGCATCTTGACTTGTTCATAGCGAGACGTTTGCTAGCCGCTCCACGATCTCTGTACCAGCGTGAGTCTCTGCAGCGTATTGCTCTGTGCTTGTCCTGCCTATTTATAGGCCTTGATCGTAACAATACAAATTACAGAGATCATTGGCAAAACTTTCATTCATCGCTCATGGCTGCGAAGGTAGAAGAAAGAGGCTCCGATACCAAACTGAATTAACTTGAACTCACATTTGTATATATTCATTGGGACTGTCTAACTAGCAGGCGCCTGCACTTTGAACTTTTGTGCAGGCGCTAAAAGTTCCACCAAATTAATACATTTCTTCCAGTAACTGAAAAAGTAGAAAAACAGTACAAATTTAGTGGAACTTTTAGCATCTGCATAAATAAAAAGAAAAAAAATAAATATATAATAAACAAAAAACAAAATAAATCTATAATAAACAGAAAAAAAAATAAATCTACAGATAACAAAATAAATCTATAATAAACATAAAGCAAAATAAATCTATAATAAACAAAAATATCACTAATTATATTATTAATTAATAATGATTTGATTAATTGCTAATCGGACTGGATTAACTAGAGCTAATCGTACTGGATTAATTAGCTGCTATGCTAGTTTTGCTGTGCCGGCGCCTGCAACATTCGCTGCAAACTAGCCGTGGCGATATTCATTCGGAGTTGCATGTATAAATATAAATATACAAGAGAGAGAGAATGTGGAGCTGCGCATGCAACGGTTGGATGCGCAGGACCCGGGGCTCTCTCTCAACGGTGCTGCAGATCGTCAAGAGACAAAGCCGGTGGAGCTGGACTCGGGCAAGCAACAATACAGGCCAACTAATCCACGACCACGAACCAACTAACGAACTGCATGAGTTTCGGATCATTCAACAGTTTCTCTTCCGCGTCGCCTCTGGTTTCCCTGGTTATGCTCCTCCCGTCGTCCTTCTCCCTCTCCCTCACCCAAAAGCCGACGCCCAGGCCACGCACAGGCCTTTTGCCACGCACAGGCTCAAGTTAACTGAAGACGAAGAAAGGACGCACGGGCATGGCCATGGCCACCGAGCACAGTTCAGATCAATGGGGAACGCTGCCTTCGGTATTCGGGAGCCTCTTGGGCGGCTCATCGAGTGAGTCTCGCTTCTCATTTCCATCTTGCCTTCCGTTTCTTAATTCCTTCGTTCATTAATTATCTGCTCTGTCCGGAATGACCATCTCACACGAGGAACCACCCAAACTGTCGCGCAAACGTGTGGAAATTTGCACCAGTTTCTCCTACAATCGTTCACCTGTTTCATTCGGCGAGAAATTGACTGCGGTTACGCGTGTGCTCTCGTTCTGCAGGGGAGTCTGCGATTGCACGGGGACACGTGGGACGTGAAATGCTTTCTGGAGCACCTCTGCTTCGAAAGGCTGGCCAGGATGATCACAGCGATCATCCTCGTCTACGTCAGTAGTCATCGCCTTTTCTCCCCCAAACATCCATCAGTATCACTGCCCGTAATCGATCAATCGATGCATGGATCTCTAGTTCTTTCCGCTCCTGAATTCCTTTCCTCTTTCTTCCTCAATCCGCAGTGCTGCGCCTCGTGTGTCTGATATGCAGTATGGCCGCGTCAGCGTGCTCCGCCTCCTACCGCGTGTGGTGCCTCCTCTGGCTCAAGATCCGCAACACAAAGCGCGTCTACCGCGGCCACCGCCGCTGTGGCGACGTCGAGGAAGGAGGGCTCAGTTCGAGCTTCGGCGACGGCGACAGCGACGACGAGGAACCTTCGTCCGACGACGACGGCCGAAGCCCAAACAGAGGTTGGGGCGAGTGGAAGCGCAGTTTCAGGACAACCCCTGCTTGTCCTGAAACTGCGTTCCCACTCGCCCAACATCTGTCTGTGCCGCGGCCGTCCTGAAACTGTGCTCCCACTCGCCCCAACCTCTGTCTGGGTCGCGGCCGTCGTCGTCGGACGAAGGTTCTTCGTCGTCGCCGTCGCCGAAGCTCGAGCTGAGCCCTCCTTCCTCGATGTAGCCACGGCGGCGGCGGCCGCGGTAGACGCGCTCTGTGTTGCGGATCTTGAGCCAGAGGAGGCACCACACGCGGTAGGAGGCGGAGCACGCTGACGCGGCCATATTGCATATCAGGCACACGAGGCGCAGCACTGCGAATCGAGGAAGAAAGAGGAAAGGAATTCAGGATCGGAAAGAAGATCCATGCATCGATCGATTACGGCGCTCTAGGACTCCATGGAGCCTGTGCTCCTGTCCTATGGTCCGTCGGATTGATTTGATAGACATGCAGTTGATTAACGGGTATCAGAAAGAAGTTGCACAACCCGTTTGTACTCACGGATGCAATTAATCGGAGGAAACGCAATTAATCGGAGGAAAGCAATTAATTGCTTCCAGATCACATTTATTCCGCGCTGATACTTCTTTCTCACGGACACCCTCTCTCTTTGAAGCCAGGCGTTCCCCATTTTCATGGACGGTAAGCTTTTCAAAACAAATCTCAGCGCATTAATCGCCGTCCCCATTGCACTGCACAAATCTCTTTGAAGCCAGGCGTTCCCCATTGCATCGCATGTGCAGCGAGCGGCGAGGTCGCCGAGGTCACATTGAAGGAACTGTGTCGGCGCCGTGCAGAGACTGGCGAGTCCGCCGAGGTCTCGAGTATCTGTATATCACCGCCGTGCAGCCCAAAGCAACTGCATCTCCGCCGTGCATGGTCTTTTCACATTTCTGAGTATCTTTCTCGATTCTATAGCAGTTCTTTTGGGCATTTGCAATGTGTTTCAATTTTTGGGTATCTTCATGTCTTGGGTATTTGACAATTTTTGCTCTTTCGATTCAGTCAATGAAAAGACTAGCACGGCTTAATATAATTTTTTTTATGATCAGAGTGCTATTGCCGCGAGTTGCGAGCGGCGAGGCCATCACACCAGGTTCATATCATAGTCGTTGTTTCCCTATTTCGATTGGTATGTTCCAATTTCTGGGTATATTTCCTGGTTGTTGATGTGTGAGTATGTGTTGATTTTTACTCTTTTGGATTAGTGAATGACAAGACTTCAGGTATCGGATCATAAGTATCATCGAGTATTGGGTCAAACAAAAGTATCGAATTCAAAAAATCAAGTATCGGATCAGAAGTATCATCAAATATTAGGTCAAAAAACCAGGTATTAGATTAGAAGTATCATCAATTATCGGGTCAAAAAACCAAGTATCGGATTCAACCAGGTATTAAAAAATCAAGTATCGGATCAAAAAAAATCAAGTATCGAATCAGAAGTATCGGTGGTATCATGTTGATGGTATCGTCAAGTTTAGGTATTGGAAATAGGTATCAGATATGACAAACAAAAAAATCGGTATCAGCAGTATCAGATTGATAGTATCATCGAGTTTCGGTATCGAAAAATGTATCACAAGGTATCATATATCATAAACAAAAAAGTATCGGCATCGATGGTATCAAGTTGGTGGTATCGTCGAGTATCATTGAGGTATTAAAAAAAGTATCATAAGAGTATCTATATTACAAATAAGATATCGAGTCGGGGGTGTCATGATTGCAGTATCATAGTTATGATACTATTAAAAACAATTTAAAAAGGTATCAGCTATTGAGTAGTGCAATTTGTTTTGAGTTAAATAGACTTTGTATGATATAGATATAAAAAAAATTGATATGAAATCTAACAAATATGTTTTTTAAAAAATAAAACTAAAACTAATACGTGCATGCAGCAATTAAACGTAGAATTGTCAACGCTGAGCGCAGCGCAAGCAGTGATTAATCTGTGCGTAGTAATCCATGCATGCAGTAACAATGAGTTTTCCCGTCACGTGAGCGTAGCGCGAGATTAATCCATGCTTGCGATAATTAAAACTATCGGTTTCTCGTGCGAATAATGTGGATCGGCGGTGGGGCGGCGCCGTGGCGCCCAGCGAATAATTTTTATTTTAACCCTTTTGAAATAGATATTTTATTTTAACCCGGGTCAAAAGTTTTTCAAATCTAACCCTTTTGCGCGCCACCGCCCGTGGCGGCAAATTCATCTTCGGCATAAGCGGATGGCGTAACAAGTACATCTTCGCCGCATAAGCGGATGGCGCGGCAAGACCGCCCGCTGTCATTCTATCGGTAGCCACGGGCCGCCAACATGGTAACCTCCCGCTGGGCGGCGAAGATGAATTTGCCGCGCCAGGCGGAGTGGCGCGGCCAAAAGGGTTAGATTTGCAAATTCTTCAGCCCGGGGATTAAAATTAAAATAATTTTTTTAAAAAAGGTTAAAAAATAAATTTTTTTCGCCGCGCGCTGGGGCGTTCGGTTTCTTGCGGATCCTGCAGATCGGACGGTGGTAAGCTGTCCCGTTGCGCGCTCCCAGGAACGGGATACCGTTTTCAAGAATTTCTCAAAATCAAATATCGGATTTGGGGTGTCGAGTATCGGTAGTATCAGATTGTGTCGAGTATCAGTGGTACAGGTTGGTAGTATCGTCAGATGATACTAATTCTACCTACTAAAAAAATAAAAAATGTGAAAGTATTTAAAATGGGTTTGTTAGAATTTTAGATGAATTATGAAATTTGTTCTATGCAATTTGGGCTCCAGATAAAAAAGATATAAAAATAAGAAATTTAATTGCAAATATAATCAACTGCATTATTTGTCTCGGTATGGAGCAGTACTCTGAAGTCCACAAACTAGCTAGCACTACGCGCCAACCGAGAAGCGCACGCTGGAAACGCAGGATGGTGGGAGCGTGCGAGGCGGATATCCAACGGCCGTATCTTGTCCCATCCGTGCGCGCGGCCGACGGGATCCCGTTGCCAGGAATTTCTGATAGATATATGTATTAGTATGTATATAGGCTGGCCCGAGCAACCCGAGTGCTGGTCCAGGTAAGGTAGATCATGTCCCATTCCCATGCATGGCTGGTTGTGATTCATGCACAATGTCATCTGATTGATGTGATATGTACTATCTTACATAAGTCCACCGTGGACACGTCATCAGCAAATCCCAGCCGTCCAATTATCCCGCGAAATAATATCCGGTCGTCACTTAGGTAACATATGAAAAAAATTTGCCCTACCATACATGGCGGGCTTCCCGGCCATTTGCCTAGCCGAGCCAGCTATTAGTGTAGAGGTCCTGGGTTTGAATCCATGCCTGCACAAGAAACATCTATATGGAGTTTGAATTTTTTTCAATTTTTTGAAACGAAATTTTAAATTAGTTTGTTAGTTCCTATTTTCATCAATTTCTCCTCTTCTGTATACTTTTTGTAGGTCGCAAAAAAAACCAAAAATCAAACTTTCCAAAAATGTATTTATGCCTGCACAGCCAAGATCCATAAAAAGATTTGATGTTTTTTTAATTTTTTTTAAGTTCAAATTCTAAAATAGTTAGTTTTTTCCTATTTAGTCCACATGTATTCCCTTCTATTCTATTTTGGGTTTTTTTCATCTATGCCATTATTAAGTTGCATATATTCAGTTCTGCCATTATTAAGTGCATATTCTTTAAAATGACATTTCTTCTGCAACAAAACCTCAGCACTGCCATTTTCAGGTGTTTTGATGGATTTACAACTTATACAAAATCAAAATACCAAACAAAATACGTCCTGACACGTGGGGTCCGCATGTCATCCTCTCAACTTCATCTTCTTCCTCTCTTCATCTTCTTGTTCCCCTCTCTCTCTTTCCTGGACCGAGCTCCAAGCTACTTTCGCCGGAGCTCTGGGCAAGCCGGCCATGAGCTCACCGCCTCGCCGGTCTCTCCTCCTCCACCTTCCCCATCCCCCCGCCGCCGCTTGCGATCGGTTGCTACCACCACTCGCGCTCGCGCCGCCGCCGTCGTGCAGCTCGGGCTCCCTTCACGCCGCCACTCACTCGCCCGTCGCCGGTGTGGAAGCTCATATTCTTCTTTGCCGGCTTCATGCGCCTGTTACGCCGCCCGCCGCCGCCAACAGCTCACGCTTCGCGCCGCCGCCGCCGTCGCCGTGCGGCTTCGCCGCTGCGCTGCCAAGACAACTCACATTCAGCGCCGCCATTGCCGCATGGTCGCGCGCCAGACTCGCCGCTCGCCCGCCGCCGCTGCCGCCTTTCGAGCTTCATGGCCGCCGCTCTCAGCCGAGCTCCTCCTCCGTCGTCGCCGGATAGCCGCCGGCGCTGTCGCCATGGGCGTTGCCGCCTTGCGCCGCCGCCTCCTGCTGCTTTCGGTAGCGCCGCCGCCTTGAGCTTGAGCTTCGGCCGCCGCCCGGCTTGTGCTCTGGCGGCGCTTGGCGGAGTGGGCAGCGCGTGCTCCGGCGGCGGCGGCGGCTCGGCCCCGGCGGTGGAGCATGGGCAGATCGGGGAGAGGAAGAAGAAGAGAGAGAAAGGAGGAAGAAGGTGGGAGGAGGAAGAAGATGGGGAGAGGATGACAGTGGGGCCATTTGTCGACACGATTCTCTGTATTCGGTCGGTGTATGTGTTAAAAATACGAAAAAGGGCTCGAGAATGGCAGCGCTGAGGTTTGATTGCAGACAAAATGGCATTTTAAAGAATATGCACTTAATAATGGCAGAACTGAATATATGCAACTTAATAATGGCATGGATGAAAAAAACCCTTCTATTTTCCCTATGTCCTAGAAAAAACTAAGAAATATAAAAGTTTACATATATGGAACCATGCCTACACAAAGAAGGTTTCTACAAAGTTTTCTTGTTCTATAATTTTTTTAATTTTAAATTTTAAAATAGTTTGTTCTTGCCAATTTAGACCATATTCTCCCTTTTCTTTTCTTTTTTTTTTGTTAAAAAACCCAAACAAATGAAAGCTCGCAAATATGGAACCATGCCTGCACAAAGAAAATCCATATAAAGTTTGGATTATTCTGAAATTTTTTGCAGTTGAAATTTTTTAAAATTTCTTCTTTCCTATTTATGCCGTATTTCTCACCTTTCTTATTTCATTTTCCTTATGTCCAAAAAAAATGGAAACATAAAGTTCTAAAAAATAGAACCATAGCTGCACCAAAATAATCCATAAAAAATGAGAATTCTCTAAATTCTAGAAAAAATATAAAATAATGTTCTTGTGAACTTTTTCCACGTGCCTTTCTTTTTTTTTTATGATTGTCAAAACATATAAAAAATGTAACCAACCATTGACAAAAAAAAAACTCGACCAGAAAAACTTAAAAAAGTTAGAGGATAATATTGTACTGCTAACACGACCACCCATAAACAGCCATCACCAAGAACAAACAATTCAACAGGAGTGCTTTTCCAACGCTAAACATTCCTGCTTTACCAACCATGTTCCACCGAGAAATCACAACAACACGAACAAGCCCTCAAAAAGAACCATAGATAAACACTCATGTTACCAAAATAATCCACCTACAATACACAAAGACATCATTGTAAAAACTGATCCATCAAACATGAACAACACGTTGTCTTGCTTTTCCATTCTAGTACATCACATAAGCCATTATTGTGGCAATAATGAGCCAAACTAGTATTTATGATAGTATTGCAATAGCAACTCCTAATTTCCTTGCGAGCTCTCCGTAAATCATTTCTTCGTTGTACCTGTAGTGGCATTCAAGTAATGACCTTGATTCACCGCTTTCAGTGTACATAACATGACACATGATATTGAATAATTGATTGCATGCAGCATCATCATCATTCATGCAAAAACATATCTATGTAGGTCCAGTCATGTCCTGTCCATGGATGATGGATGGACGAATACGTACTCTCCATATATATGTTGCATCCATGTGTTGCTGCGGCTTTGGCCAGGTGAAAGGATCTATTTGATTAAAGGGGGGTGAATATGCAAGTTTTAATTTTTTATATTTATGCTTAGATTTTTATCAAAGGAAGGAGGTAGGTGAGAGGAGGAAGACAACGGAAGAGAGAACGTGAGGTCAAAACGATTTTATGGAAAAAAAATGTTTTGAGATTAGAAAAAAAGGGGACAAAATCCTAATTGAGTTGGTGTAGAATTAGCCCTGATAGATAAATAGTAAAATAGAGGGAGCTGTAGTCAGTAGTAGGTGATGAACGGTTGGAGGAAAAAAAAGGTTTTGAAATTGCAGCGGTAAAGCAGATCTGTGGTCTGTGAACTCTGGCCCATGAACATGAACTCTGCTGACGTCGGCCAGCAGCCTGATGTCTGAGCCCTGAAGAAGAAGGGAACAATAGTAGTATAGGAGAGACGGATCCATCCAATTCCAAATTCCAAGCTCCCCAATTCCAATTCAAATCCCGGTGCGAGGTGCGAGGTGCGAGTGCCAGTGCGATGCAGCAGCGCCGCAAGTCGCCGTTCGCGGCGGCGCCGGCGCCCGCCAAGCCGCCGGCCGCGCGCAGGCCCGGCGCGCCGCTCTCCCTGGCCGGCGTCGTGATCTCCGTCCTCGTCGTCGCCACCTTCCTCTACCACGAGGACGTGTCCAAGTACACGGCCGACCTGGCGCTCGCCGGAGGGCGCGGCAGGTCCCCCGACCTCCGCCTCCTCCAGGAGGCCGCCCACCACAAGGTCAACTCCCGGTCCCGGCAGGCCAGGCCGACCACCCCCACCCGCGAGCTCCAGCCGCCGCCGCCGCCGGCGCCGGCGGTGAGCGTGAACGGCAGCGCGGCGGCGACGGAGGGGTGCAACCTGTACGAGGGGTGGTGGGTGTACGACGCGTCGGGGGCGCAGGCGCCGTTGTACCGGGAGGCGGAGTGCGAGTTTCTGACGGAGCAGGTGACGTGCATGCGCAACGGCCGCCGCGACGACTCGTACCAGCGGTGGCGGTGGCAGCCCTCCCGGTGCGACCTCCCGAGGTCAGCTCCTTCAATTCCCCTTCCCCCTCCCTCCGCTCCACCCATTCCGCTAAACTCAGATTGGAATGGATGAGGTGCGTGCTTCAATTGAAGGCACGGCGCGCTACTTCATCGATGCGATGGGGCATGAATGATTGCTTGTTGATTGATTAGCTCCCCCTGGTTGGTTGCATGAGTGAATGAGTATGCTCTACTCCACTACGCACCGAGCACAGCACTTGCTAATGGATGATGTGGTGCTATCATGATGATCATCATCAGCTCAATCAAAACCCTGTAGGTGTGGTTCGTCGGATTGGATTTCCCATCCCCCATCCCCCATGCCATGCCATCTAGGCGTTGGGTGTGCCCTTTTTATGGCGCAGATCCACCACCCATCTGATTCTGATTTCGATTTCGATGGTGATTTTGATGCTGGTTTTGGGTTTGAGGGCGGCGGATGGGATGGTGAATTGGTGATGACGAATGTGCAGGTTCGATGGGCGGGCGCTGCTGGAGCGGCTGCGGAACAAGCGGCTGATGTTCGTGGGGGACTCGCTGAACCGCAACCAGTGGGAGTCCATGGTGTGCCTCGTCCAGTCCGTCGTCCCGCGCGGCCAAAAGACGCTCGCCAAGTTCGTCAACAACGGCTCGCTCAACGTCTTCACGGCGCACGTACGCACCCACCTCCACCATCGTCTCCATCCACCACCGCATCATGATCATCCATCCGTGCTGCTGCCCCCTGCAGGAGTTCAACGCGACGGTGGAGTTCTACTGGGCGCCCTTCCTGGTGCAGTCCAACTCGGACGACCCGCAGGCGCACAGCGTCCGGGACCGCATCATCGCGTGGCGCTCCATCGCCAGGCACGCCCGCCACTGGAAGGGCGCCCACTACCTCGTCTTCAACACCTACATCTGGTGGCTCAACACCTTCGACATCAAAGTCCTGTCAGTTTCTCTCACCCTTCACTTCTCTGCTGGATCAGCAACGAGATACGCAATGGATGAATGTGGGATCTTGATTGTTGCAGCAAGGGCGGCGGGTCGCTGGAGCGCGGCGGCAAGGCCAAGTACGCGCTGGTGGACCGGCCGGTGGCCTACCGGGTTGTGCTCAAGACCTGGGCCAAGTGGGTGGACCGCCATATCGACCCCTCCAAAACCAGAGTCTTCTTCATGGGCATGTCTCCCAATCACATCACGTAAGCCCTTCTCCGTCGTCTTCTCCAGCTCGCATTTGCATCGATCCCCCCTGCGATGTTGCTCTATGCGTGCCGATGCCACCAGTACATCTACTACACCGCTGGGATGGGCTGGTCTTGGTCGCCAGCGTCACGGGTTGGAATCCTGGGGAAAGGAGGAGGCTTCTTTCGCAATGGAGTGGGAGTGCCACCCTCTCCGTCTCCATCCCCATTGTTTATTCAAGCGATGGGAACAGACAGAGACACGTAGCGGCAGGGCCGTTGCTTCTCTAGGAAGAGATTGACCACAAGCGATTGAATTTTTTTCCCCTAATCGCCACCAAGAAACTTGTTGGAAAGGGGAAACACTGATCCACCGCAGTTGCACAAGGTTCAGTTTTTTCATTGCATCAAAGTGTTGAATAGTCCCTGACCTTGCCATCAGCTATCGAGCTGGACGACGACAAGTCGCTCCTTGCTGCACGGCCACAAAGCCTTGAGTGAGAGCCTCACCAGCTACGTTTAACAGGACATGCAACTCCAGCTTTAGAGCTTATCGCTAAAATCAACTTGTATTTTTAGATTAAAAATAGGCAAGACGGTCTGCACGTTTAAAATAATCTGAATGATGTGGACTAACATGATGCCTTCGTTTTTCTCTACGTTTAATAATAATAATAATAATAATAATAATAATAATAATTGTTCTAAGGAGTTTCTCAGCATGTTTGAACTGGCACAAGGCAAGTTTTGTACGTATTAACAAATTAATGACTTTACAGCTTAATGACTTATCTTTATGAAAAAGAGCGTTCACTTTAGTTTTTTGGGCATGTTCTTTCGCTGTCTCAAAGGTATGATATAACATTTTAAAAAAACAAGTCTAATTAACGAGATGAATCCGGATCTTGAATTTATGTCGAGAAGATCTCAAAGTTCAGTGGTTTAGTGGTTCAGATCGGGCCAAAATATGTGGCAAAATGTGACGGGAAACTGTGCAATGCAAGTTTTTTTAATAGCTTTACAGCTTAATGGCTTATCTTTACAAAAAAAGAGCATACACTTTAGTTTTTTGGACATGTTTTTTTCGCTGTTTCGAAGGTATGTTGTAACATTTTAAAAAATAAGTGTAACAAGATGAATTCGGTTCTTGAATCCGTCAAAGTTGAGCCGTGAAAACATGTGCCAAAATGAGACGGTGCAACTGTGCGATGCAGGCCGGAGGCGTGGGGGAACAGGGAGGCGGGGGCGGTGAAGTGCGCGATGGAGACGCAGCCGATCCTGGGGCAGAGTGGCCCGCTGTACATAGGGACGGACTGGCGGCTGCACGGGGTGGCGAAGTCGGTGGTGGGGGGCATGCGCCGCGTCCCCGTCCACCTGGTGGACATCACGGCGCTGTCGGAGCTGCGCAAGGACGCCCACACCTCCGTGCACACGCTGCGGCAGGGCCGCCTCCTCACCCCCGCCCAGCAGCAAGACCCCCGCACCTACGCCGACTGCATCCACTGGTGCCTCCCGGGCCTCCCCGACGTCTGGAACCACTTCCTCTACGCCCACATCCTACACCATCATCCACCCCCTCCCCCTCCTGTGCAACCGCAATGACCACCAAATCATTCTTGTACTAACAGGACGCTAACTACGGCATCACGCACCGCCGTGCCATAGTGAAAACCTTTTCTTTTGTTTTATCCAAACCATAGCAACCAGATTGTTTATGTCAGCTTGCCGGGACACCCGGCCTCTCAAAAAAATTACTCCACGACCTTCACTTAGGCTTTGTTCTTTTCAGCGTGTCGTTGCGTTGGCGTATTACTGTAGTTTTAGAATGTCCTCGAAATGAGGTCTAGAGATTATAAAAAATAATTAAAAATAGTTTTAGAATCTTTAGAAGTATTACTAAAAGCCATGAAAAAATCGTCGCAAATTATGACAATATGTAGGCTATATAAAAATAACAAAATTTGCTACAGTAATACGCAACGGTACCATACGCTGAAAAAGAACAGGGCCTTATTGCTCTCCTCTCAAAGTTTCATTCAACGATTGAACAAAATGTTAAGGTATTTTTTTTTAAACAAGAATATTTCTCAGTTTTCTCTGGACACTTCTTTTTTTTTTTGGACAAATCCCTCCATTCCATTTCTCGGGATTTAAGCAGGATCTGTCCTTATTATGTCCATACTGTCTTACCGTTTGATGAAAAATGTCCGTCAACTGAAATGGAACGGCGATAGGTGGTTGAATATTAATAAAAGAAATATTATTTATTTATATTAAAAAACTAAAATTATAAAATACTTATGTGCTTGAGTATTCCTTGTCCCCCTCTGCTTCGGCATGGAATTCCATCCATGTCCATATGTCACCTGGCGATGCTGACTCCGGTCCAACTCCAAGATTCCCATTACTCTATGGCTACCAGCAGTTTACAGATTCCCATAACTCTGGTACTCTATTCCTCCGCGCAAACGCAATCAAGCGACATGGCTCACTTGATGGGCTGCATCACATGTTGGCCTCTTGCATGTTGCGAGGTTTTGCGGTGGCATCTATCCAATTCTATATTGTGAGAATCACCTGTATGTCACTGGAAAAGTTTACACCCCATCTACCACTTAAAACTCTATCTCTTTTCTTACATGCCATCAGTTTAAGTTTTTTTCTTCTCTCGGTGCCACTTAAATGGTAAAGAATAGAACGGAGTTACAAAATGACCATTATGCCCCTGCCTTTTTGATACAATACAAAATAGAAAAAAAAAAGGAAAAAGTCTACTTGACACCCTGATCTATAGTGGTGTAGAGATTTTAGCCACTCACGTGCAACCGTCTAGCTGGACCCCTACAGTACGTTTAGTGGCGCAAATACCCCTCGCAGGCGGTTTTCTGGGCGGTTTTGCCACGCTGGCAGCCCACATGGGCAACACGCTGGCTAGACCTCCACATGGGCTGGCGCATCGTTTGCACGCGAACAACTTGATCTAGTCAGCATAGTTGTTGAGGACAAATACCCCCTGAAAAAAATGTTGTTTTTTATTTCTGAAAAAAAAATAGATCGAGCCAACGTGTTGTCCACGTGGGTTGCCCGCATAGCAAAACCGCCCGCGGGGGTAATTTGCTTCACTAAACGTACTATAGGGTCCACCTACACGGTTTTACATGTGGGGGGTTAAATTATCTACACCACTATACTTTAGCGGTCAAGTAGACTTTTTCCTAAAAAAAAATTCATAAAAATAGCATTAAATTCATAAAGACCACCATATGAGGTCAAGTAGACTACATCCAACCCCTCCCCCTCCCCCTCCCCCTCCTATGCAACCGCAATGACCACCCGTTGACGCAGAAAAGTTCCTGACGTAGTGCCCAACACACGGAACCGGGAAAGGAAAGCCTTTCCGACGGAACCACGAGAATCGCGCGGACGTGTACCAATTTGACCGCAATCGGCAAGGTGGATAGTAGAACCACCGCCAAAGCTATTAACCGTAAAAGCCGATGGTGCGAGTTGAGTTACCGGCGCGGCGCCGGGCTTTACCGATAGCGTGGTGGATGATCGGTTTACCGGCGAAGCAATAAACACTTTACCGATAAGACGAGGTAAACGATGGATCGGCGAAGCAACGAGCACTTTACCGATAGCTTGGAGATAATCCGATGATCGGCCTGACGGGAGACGTCGAGCCGATAGAACGGGGAGGAACCTAACTCCTCCGGCAGACGGCGATGCGCAGCAATACCGCCGAGAGATAGTATTCCGATATCGACGGCGAGGAGATCGGACTGAACCGAGGCAGTCCCTACCGCTGGAGTCGACGGCGAGAAGATCGATTTGAGTCGAGACAGTAGACGTCGGCGTGATGTACTTTGAAGAACCGATGCGAGCAAATCGATCGGATTCATAGCACAAGGGTAAAAAGTAGACGAAATAGTAGATGCATTGTATTGTTTTATTGATATCCTCCTTACATGATGCACCATGGCACCTATTTATACTAATATCTAAATTAGACTGACGTAGGAATAAACCTGTACCGGATACGAACTCGACGAGACTCCTTCCTAAATTAAATAACCGACTAATACTTAATACGTGCCATGCACGATACTAAACTGACTCAAATATACCTAATGCTTATTTATTTATTTTATCATCTAATAAACGTAGTTGATCTGGAGTATTTCCTTCCTGCTTTCATCCTCATGTTGTGTGTTTGATCTCTAATTGATCTGGAATCTTCTTGACTTGATCCCCACGTGAGAACCTTCCAGGCCGAAATCGATTCAGTCTTGCCATCGGCTATTAATCACGTGACATCTTGCCTTTGGCTAGCAAATACAGAATCTGATCGGCTTGTTAATCTTTGTATGTATAGATACACATGTATGTGTATATATGAACCGATCGCTTCACCAAAAATATCATCCTTCCATGTTTGCTCTAGCTAACTTGGACTCCTTTTGTCTTAATCTCCACGCTAGAAACTACCAAGCCAAAGTCCATCTCACGTAGGCATAGAAGTAGCTCAACCGGCCATAAACTCATGATTAGCTTCCGTATACATTATACGCATACAACTCCTCTGGACCATCACATAACTTGATCGGCCGCATATTTTGATCTTCCATATATGCATGTGTATACGACCTGATCGGCAATGTACATACGCATGTATGTGTTAGCTGATCACTTCATGTGTTATTTCATCGCATCATATGCCGATCACGTATATATGCACTTTAGCTGGCCATTGAGCTTCCATATAAATGTGCGTATGCCGGTAAATATATAAGTTGATCATCATATGAATTTACCCAAACACTCGATTGGCTTTCTCAATTTAGTCAGGAACTTCTAGATAATCTTCATCGGCTATTCAACCTTTCCATGAATATGTCCACGTATGAGAGCCGATTATTGTAGCCAATTAATCACTATATTAGAAATATTGGCCTTGTATTGCCTAAACATCTTAGCCAATATATTGCTGCATACCAATTGAACTAATTGCTTAGTGATATTGGCCTTGCATAACCATCCGATCTTGCCACTAATCCGATTATTAAGACAACCGGCTTTCCTGAGCCATCCCCCCCCCCCCCCCCCCCTGCCCCCCCGCCTCTTTCCAAATCATTCTTGTACTAACAGGACGCTAACAACATCGGCATCACGCACTGCCGTGCCATAGTGAAAGCTTTTCCTTTTGTTTTATCCAAACCATAGCAACCAGATTGTTTATGTCAGCTTGCCGGGACACCCGGCCTCTCAGAAAAATTACTCAACGACCTTCCCTTACCGCTCTCCTCTCTTGCTTTCACATTTCCAAAGTTAGCAATACGTGTGCACGCGCAGAGCACGCGTTTCTTCCTACAACATGGTGCTCCCTCCAGTTCCGTAAACAGAATTTTAAGTGCCTTGAAATCCGATGTGTTAGTACCTCAATGTTTCATCCATCGATTCAACAAAATGTTAAGGTATTTCTTAAAACAAGAATACTTCTCAGTTTTCTCTGGACATTTTTTTTTTTTACAAATCCCTCCATTCCATTTGTCTGGATTTAAGCAGGTTCTGTCCTTATTATGTCCATACTGTCTTACCGTATGACGAAAAATGTAAATCTCGCCGGCTGAATTGGAACGACGAAATGTTATAAATAAAAGAAACTAATATTATAAAATATATTATAATAAATAAAAGAAGGAAAATGCTTCGGCGCGGACGTCCGAACCGATCGGACGCTCACGCCAAATTTCATGCTACTGTCTGACCACTGCCGCACTCCACGCAGCCACATCGCATTTGCATGCACACCCACGCAAAGACAAGACACACGCACGCACTGCATGCACATGCACACACACACATTTGCATGCACACCCACGCAGCACAGCACACACGCACGCACTACATGCACATGCACGTAGCACAACACATCACGTTTCTTTTCTTTTCTTTTCTTTCTCCTTTTTCTCTTTCTAAAAAAACAATCATATATATGTTCAAAGCATTTTTCAGTACGAATTGTAATCATATATCCAAATCTCACAAAAAATCATTAGTCCAAGGTTAGTTCAATAAATCCCTCAAATATTCATCCAAAATTATCATTTTTATTTTTATTGGTACAATTGTTCCATCAGGCAAGATAGATTGTTCCGGAAGGCTAGACTTACTGTTCTAGTAAGCAAGATAGATTATTGCAGTAGGTATACAAATTGTGGTTCATCAAACTAGACATATTGTTCCAAATGGGTTAGCCTATTGTTCCAGCAGATCAAATACATTCTTTCAACAGGTATAAAAGTTGTTCCAGCAGACAAGATTGTTTGTTCGGAGATGCTAGACTCATTGTTCCAGCAGGCAAGATAGAATGTTCCGGGAGGCTAGACTCATTGTTTCAATAGACAAACTTTATTGTTCCAGTAGGCAAACTTTATTGTTCCAGTAGATAAACTTTATCATTCCAATAGGCAAAATCTTATTTGTTTCAGAAGGCAAAAGTTATTGTTCCAGATGGCAAAAGTTATTGTTCCAGTAGGCAAAGCTCAACTATTCCAGTAGGACAAACTTTATTGTTCCAGTAGGCAGACTTTATTGTTCTGGTAGGCAAAACCTTTATTTGGTCCAGAAGGCAAAAGTTATTGTTCCAGTAGGCAAAGTTCAACTGTTCTAGTAGAATAAACCTTATTCTTCCATTAGGCAACTTTTATTGTTCCAGCAGGCAAACCTTGTTGTTCCAGCAGGCAAAAATTATTGTTCCAGGAAGCAAACCTTGCTGTTTTTCAGTAGGCAAAAATTATTGTTCCAGTAGACAAACCTTGTTGTTCCAAAGAGACAAAAATTATTGTTCCAAAGAGGGCAAACCTTGTTATTCCAAAGAGGTAAAACCTTATTTGTTTCAGAAGGCAAAAGATATTGTTTCAGAAGGCAAAAGTTATTGTTCTTGTAGGCAAGCTCAACTGTTCCGGTAGGGCAAACTTTATTGTTCCAGTAGGTAAGCTTTATTGTTCTAGTAGGCAAAACCTTTATTTGTTCCAGAAGGCAAAAGTTATTGTTCCAGAATGCAAAAGTTATTGTTCCAGTAGGCAAAGTTCAACTGTTCCAGTAGGATAAACCTTATTCTTCCATTAGACAACTTTTATTGTTCCAAAGAGCAAACATTGCTGTTCCAAAGTGAGCAAAAATTATTGTTCCAAAGAGGCAAATCTTCTTTGTTTTTCAAGAGGCAAAATTATTGTTCGAAGAGACAAACCTTGTTGTTCCAAAGAGGCAAAAATTATTGTTCCAAAGAGGGCAAACCTTGTTGTTCCAAAGAGGTAAAACCTTATTTGTTTCAGAAGACAAAAGCTATTGTTCCAGAAGGCAAAGTTATTGTTCCTGTAGGCAAGCTCAACTATTCCGTTAGGGCAAACTTTATTGTTTCAGTAGACAAACTTTATTGTTCTAGTAGGCAAAACCTTTATTTGTTCCAGAAGGCAAAAGTTATTGTTGCAGTAGGCAAAGTTCAATTGTTCCAGTAGGACAAATCTTATTCTTCCATTAGGCAGCTTTTATTGTTCCAGCAGGCAAACCTTGCTGTTCCAGCAGGCAAAAATTATTGTTCCAAGAAGGCAAATCTTGTTGTTTTCCAGAGGCAAAAATATTGTTCCAGTAGACAAACCTTGTTGTTTCTAGAGAGGCAAAATTATTGTTCCAATAGGCAAACCTTGTTGTTCCAGTAGGAATAAATTATTGTTCCATCAGACTAAATACATTGTTCCAATTGGGTTTAGCCTATTGTTCCAGCAGACCAAATAAATTGTTTCAATAGGTATATAAGTTGTTCCAGCAGGTAAGACTCATTATTCCGAGAAGCTAGACTCATTGTTCCAGCAGGCAAGATATATTGTTCCGGAAGGCTAGACTCATTGTTCCAGCAGACCAAATAAATTGTTCCAATAGGTATACAACTTGTTCCATCAGACCAAATGCATTGTTCCAATTAGGCTTAGCCTATTGTTCCAGCAGGACAAATACCAAGTTGTTCCATCGTATTAGACGTATTGTTCTAATAGTACAAATTAATTGTTCCATCAGTATAGATAAATTGTTTCAGTAAAAATTTATATAGCAACATGGGTCTTATTTTGTTCGAAAAAATGCGAGAAACACGTTGGTGAAAACGGTTTGTGGATTGGAACTCCCAGTCAAAAAATATGACCGTTTAAAGAAAAAGAAAATGGAATTTTTGCTAACGTCGTGCTTACGTCAGCGCATGCAAACCTCTGTGCATGTGTACTGTAACATGCATGTGCGCTGTAACATGCAAACTTGGAAAGAGTTGCTGCGCGTTTTAGTTAGGCCTTAGGCTGCAGCGTCCGACAGAAAGAGTTTTGTTGGGACGTCCGAACAGTAGTAGCTCCCTTATTTGTTTCAGAAGGCAAAAGTTATTGTTTCAGAAGCCAAAAGTTATTGTTCCGGTAGGCAAAGTTCAACTGTTCCAGTAGGACAAGCCTTATTCTTCCATTAGGCAACTTTTATTGTTCCAAGAGCAAACCTTCTTTGCTCCAAAGAGCAAAAATTATTGTTCCAGTAGACAAACCTTGTTGCCAGTAGACAAACCTTGTTGTTCCAGTAGGCAAAAATTATTGTTCCAGTAGGCAAACCTTGTTGTTCCAGTAGGAAAACATTATTGTTCCATCAGACCAAATACATTGTTCCAATTGGGTTTAGCCTATTGTTCCAGCATGCCAAATACATTGTTTCAATAGGTATATAAGTTGTTCCAGCAGGTAAGACTCATTGTTCCGGAAGGCTAGACTCATTGTTCCAGCAGGCAAGATATATTGTTTCGGAAGGCTAGACTCATTGTTCCAGCAGACCAAATAAATTGTTCCAATAGGTATACAAGTTGTTCCATCAGATCAAATGCATTGTTTCAATTGGGCTTAGCCTATTGTTCCAGCAGGCCAAATACCAAGTTGTTCCATCGTATTAGACGTATTGTTCCAACAGTACAAATTAATTGTTCCATTAGTATAGACAAATTGTTCCAGTAAAAATATATATAGCAACATGGGTCTTGTTTTGTTCGAAAAAATGCGAGGAACACGTTGGTGAAAACGGTTTGTGGATTGGAGCTTCTAATAAAAAAATATGATGGCCGAAAAAAATACAAAATGAACTTCGTTGATATCAGCATGTAAATTAATGGCTTTGTTTTTTCTCCACGTGCATGTAGCATTAACAAGTTCTAATGAGCAGCTCGTGCATGTGAGGAGACAAGCAACCATGCGTACATGTAGCATTAACAAGTTCTAATGAGCAGCTCATGCATGTGAGGAGACAAGCAACCATGCGGAGCCATGCAACCACGCGAGGCTGGGCTGGGCCGACATGCGCGGGCGTCCGATCGAATCAAGTTTCATCGGACGTCCGTTCCAGAGTCGCCCCCATAAAAGAAATGTTATTTATTTATTTTTTTAAAAAAACTAATATTATAAAATATGTGCTTAGGCATGGAATGCCATCATGTCCCACGGCCACCTGGCGATGCTGATTCCGGTCCAACTCCAAGATTCCCATTACTCCATGGCTACCAACAGCTTACAGATTCCCATAACTCTATGGTCCTCTACTCCTCCGCGCCAACGCAATCAAGCGACATGATCGCTCACTTGATGGGCTGCATCACATAATAACATGTTTTGGCCTCTTGCCCACGCCCAGTCCTGAACCCCAGCCATGTATATATAGGAGGAATAGGAGGGATTAAGGAGTGTCCTGAGCACCAGCCACCACTGGAATTAAGGAGCTACCGGGAAAGCTGGACCTGGGGTGCGATCAATCCCTGTCACCGTCAACAAAATCACCGCAAGGAACAAGCTCTAGTTGAAGGAGCCGCTTTGAAAGCTCAGCTTGGGGATGCGGTGGAGTTTGAACAAGTAGTAGCTATATAAATAAGTGGTCTTTCATGTCTCGCTGCTATGGTAGCTTTGTGCAAGAAGTCAGGGATGGCTATATTTACTCGTGTTTACAAAATGCATAACGGTCAAAATACCATTATGAAACAGCCTAAATTACAGGATTGCCATTATTCAAATGTCAAAACTCGTTTCTGCATGTTGCGAGGTTTTTGCGGTGGCATCTATCCGATTCTATATTGTGAGAATTCCTTGTATGCCGTTGGAAAAGTTTATAATTCCTCATCTGCCACTAAAAACTCTATCTCTTCCCTTATATGCTATCGGTTTAAGTTTTTTCTTCCCTCAGTGCCACTTAAAATGGTAAAGAATATAACGGAGTTACAAAATAACCATTATGCCCTGCCTTTTTGATACAATACAAAAATAGAAAAAAAAAGTCTACTTGACCCCCTGATCTATAGTGGTGTAGATATTTTAGCCACTCACGTGCAAAACCGTCTAGCTGGCTCGACCTCCACGTGGGCAACACGCTGGCTCGACCTCCATGTGGGCTAGCGCATCGTTTCCACGCAAGAACCTTGATCTAGTCAGCATAGTTGTCGAGGACAAATACCTCCTGAAAAAATTGTTGTTTTTTATTTCTACAAAAAAAATAGATCGAGCCAGCGTGTTGCCCACGTGGGTTGCCCGCGTGGCAAAACCGCCTAGAAAACCGCCTGTGGGGGGGTTATTTGCACCACTAAATGTACTACAGGGGTCCACCTACACGGTTTTGCATGTGGAGGCTAAAAAATCTACACCACTATACTTCAGGGGTCAAGTAGACTTTTTCCTAAAAAAACATAAAAATAGCATTAAATTCATAAAGACATGAGAAAAATTTCTACACATTCATAAAATTATGTATAGCCACATTTGAAAGTAAAAAATTAAAACTTTCTAGACGTCAATTTTATTTACAAATTAAACAAACCTACTATGCCTCATGGTATAAATATTTGAATAGCAAGTAGAGCATGATTTTACATAAATTTAAAAATTTGAATTACTCAATTTGGAGTTAAAATTTTAATGAACTTTTTGAACGGCTAAAACTAATCGACTTAACGGTAGTGACACTGAGGAAAGAGAAAACTTAAACCAGTGTCATGTAAGGAAAGAGAGAATTTTCAATGGCAAATAGAGAATTGTAAACTTTTCCAGTGGCATACATGGAATTCTCTCTATATAATTCAAGCCAATCAGCCCATAAAACAAGAGGGAATTCCCTATATGCCACTGGAAAAGTTTGAAGTTCCCTATCTACCATTGGAAATTCTCTCTTCCCTTACATGCCATCGGTTTAAATTTTTCTTCCCTCGGTGCCACTCAAGAGGAAAAGAATACAACGGAGTTACAAAATGACCATTATAACGCTGCCTTTTAATATGTGAAAAATAGAAAAATCATAAAAAATAGTATAAAAATCATTAAAAAATGAGAAATTTTTTTACAGATTCATAAAATTATGTATAGCCATATTTGAAAGTAAAAGTTAAAACTTTTTGGATGTAAATTTTATTTAAAAATTAATCAAACCTATCATGCCTCATAAAAAAAGAAGAAAAGAAAAATATCAAATGTTACAAATATTTGAATAGCAAGTAGAACATGATTTTACATAATTTAAAACTTTGGATTACTCAATTTGGAGTTAAAATGAAGAAGATATGATTTTTAAAATTTTAAACACGAAGGGGCATTTTAGACATTAATGAAATTTTTAAACAGATAAAACTAACGGGGCGGCGATGGCGATCCTCGTCCCGAGCCGCAGCGAGCGCGTGTGTGGCGGCGCATGACACTAGCAATAGCCACCACGGGGTGGCGATGGCGGACACCGGTCCTAGCCACTGCAGGGCACGGCTTGGTCGGCCGGCGGTGCCGGCCATAACGAGGCGGAGAGCGACAGCGCGCGGCGCCTAGGCGATAGTCGCACGACAGCCACGCTCCGGCTTGCGGTGGATCAAAAAGTGGCGGCGACGGCCATGGGGGCTAGGGGTGGGAACCCAAGCCCCAACCGGTGGTTGCCAATGAGAAATGGGCCAGATGCCCCAATTCTGCTCGGAGACAAAAGTAAATTCTGGGAATTGCAAAAAGGCCCTCCAGGAAAAGAAAAATTACAGATCAGCCCGGCTGATAAGGAAAGGTGGTTGAATTTTAAAGAAATATTTGCATATGAGCCCTCAAAGTTTCTGAAAATGTGCACATGTATTCAATTCAGCATATCAATGCTGTAAATTGATGCTTTACTGCATATATTGTGATTGTACCCCTAAAAATATTAATAATCGCAATGTTTGTGCTTTTAAAGGCAGTTATTTACATCTTGGGGTTATTATTTATGAATTTAATTTTCTATCATTTATCTTTCGTATGATGTAGTTGACGATTAACTTAAGTGCTAACATTAGCACAAGGCATGGGTCCTATGACATATTTATGTCCATAGTGAGAGTATCTCGCTCATTGCTATAAGGTCTACGTCACTTTATTATATTCTGCATTGTTTATGATTTAAGTTTTTTACTTAACTTGAATTGCATAATTTATTGCAAAAAATTATGTTGACGATTACCTTAAGTGCTAAGATTAGCACAAGGCATGGGTCCTATGGCATATATATGTCCATGGTGGGAGTATCTTGCTCATTTCTAAAAGGTCTTCATCAATTTATTATATTCTGCATTGCACCGATTATTATTTTAGTTATATTGGTTTAACTAAAATTTGTATAAATTTTTCATTGCAAGTTGGTTACCTTCTTGGTATGGGTCTTATGGCCGGGCGTGGGTCTTATGGCCGGGCCATAGCGAGAGTAGCTCGCCCATAATCAAAGGTTTACACCATTATTTAACTTTGCTTTGCATACTTTGGTGATTATTCTTCTATGAGTTGGTTAAAGCGCAAGGTAGTGGAGACTATTGCATTGGCTGCGACTGTAGTATCACTCATACTTTTGAGGGATCAAGTCTATATGTATATAGCAGTGATTCGCTCGCTCACAACTGAGATGTCTATACTTGTTGCAAGTAGGGGTGGGAGTTTTTGTCCGTATCCGAGTTATCCGAGTTATCCGAATAAAATAGACAACATATTTTAAAAAAGTATTTAGACCGTTTTATTAACCTTCACTCCAAAAACAAAAATATGAGTTGTATTGAAAAAAAACTGTAATGTATATGTATCTATCCAAGCTAAAAGCTCTATCCGAATGATCCGAATAGGATCCGTTTCCACCCCTAATTGCAAGGCAACTAGTGATTACCTTCATCATGTATAAACCAATCGCACTATTACCAAATTTCCCATTCTTCTGTATTATTCAATTTTTTGTTTAAGTTATTGACTTAAATAAAAAGCAGACAATTATGGGAAATGCTAGAAAATTATGGGAACCATATTTTTATGGTTAATTTTGACATTGATGTAAAGGTTTACACCTAATATTATGATCCCCTTTATCATGATTTTGACATTGATGTCACTCACCTATTTATTGGTGGATATCATGATTGCCAAAGGGTTACTTGGCATAGTGGATATTAAGTAATTTTAATTGGTAATTTGTCGCGACCCTGGCTTCACTAGGATCCACTCACGATCGATTGCTAGTCACAGAGACCAATGCTAGCAACTCATGAGCGGCAATTGTCGAACATCATCACAAAGTCACAATTAACTAAAAAATAATATAATATGTAAAAGTAATTGTTGCACAAACACTTATTACAATAGTTTGATTAAGACAACATAATATATTTCAGAGTGCGAAAATCCAAATAATGCAATGGAAATAAAGTATGACAATGCTCTAATCCATCCCTTGAACGTCAGCTAGTCTTGCTCGAAACTGGCACAGAATCCTCCTGATCCTGCGGATAAACTGGATCCGATTCTTCTGCTGAATACAAATATATCCATGGTTTGTATAGTGAGTACACGACTACACAGCAAGAATCCTTATAATGATGCAAGTATATAAACAAGAACAGGGTTTACACCTAATATTATGATCCCCTTTATCATGATTTTGACATTGATGTCACTCACCTATTTATTGATGGATATCAAGATTGTTAAAGGGTTACTTGGCATAGTGGATATTAAGTAATTTTAATTGGTAATTTGTTGCGAACTGGCTTCACCAGGATCCACTCACGATCGATTGCTAGTCTCAGAGACGAATGCTAGCAACTCATGAGCGACAATTGTCGAACATCATCACAAAGTCACAATTAACTAAAAAAATAGTATAATATGCAAAAGTAATTATTGCACAAACACTTATTACAATAGTTTGATTAAGACAACATAATATAGTTCAAAGTGCGGAAATTCAAGTAATGCAACGAAAATAAAGTATGACGATGCTCTAATCCATCTCTTGAACGTCAGCTAGTCTTGGTCGAAATCCGACACAGAATCCTCCTGATCCTGCGGATAAACTGGACCCGATTCTTCTACTGAATAATATATCCGTGGTTAGAGATGGCAATGGGGCCCCGATCCCCGATTCCCCGTGGGGAATTCCCCTATTAGGGGACGGGGACGGGGAGCTTTCTTCCCCCGCGGGGATGTAAACGGGGAAAATTCTTTCCCCGTCGGGTAAACGGGGACGGGGATGGGGAAGCCATCCCCCGTCCCCGTTCCCCGCGGGGCCCCGTTAATCTTTCATGTGATGATATTTTCATGTAATAGTTAATGACAAAAATAAATAATGACCTTGTCAAGTGATCATCCAATGTATATATGTGATCATTTTGATGCATATGATTTATTAACTATGAGAATACATAAATATGATAATGTTTTGTACTAATAGCAAATACATACATATTAGATACAATTTAAGCGGGGACGGGGATCCCTGTCGGGGATTTATTCCCCACGGGTACGGGGATGGGGAGAAAATGTCCCCCGTGAGCGTTGGCGGGGACGGGGATGGGGAATTTTTCTCCACGCGGGGACGGGGATGGGGAGCCATTCCCCGACGGGGAATTCCCTGTTGCCATCCCTATCCGTGGTTTGTATAGTGAGTACACGGCTACCCAGCAAGAATACTTATAATGATGCAAGTATATAAATAAGAACATGGTGGCTATTTTACATAAACACCTATTCTAATCAGATTATTTAAAATGTTGCAAAACAATTTGTAGAGTAATTAATAATGATATGATTCCCGAAGTAAACACACATAGCTCGGCTTCCAAAGCCTCTCTGCAGAACAGCACAAGCTTCGAATAACTCAAACCTAACCAACCCATCAGGTTAATTATTAACACATGAGACTATCATGTACGACCTTTCTCCCCTCCCATGACTGTGGGAACGGATATTATGATAGTTTTAACTCTCCAGAGTGTAACACACTTTACCCATAAGCCTAATGTTATTTTATGTCTTAGCTCTTCCTTAGGAGCCTAGATCAAGTAACGACACAAGGCAATTCATTAGTTCCTTCTGTTAACATAGATACCCCCTCTAAGGTTTTGACCTACTGGTCCCCCTCTTGAGCAAATGGACCGCAGCCCGATTTTTTTAAAGTATCATGTGCTAACAATTTTCCCTAACTACTAATCCAGGTCTAGCACATGGTTGCCGACATGTTAAAGCTAGCACTTATGGTTGTACTTGTATGGTTTGGTCGGATAACACACGTCAAGTGTCCTTAGACCAAGGTGACTAACTCCACCACAATCCTCAAACCACAAAACCACTCGACTTGCCACCTTTAGTCAACACACGCCACATAGCTTTTAGTTGATTAGTTTATTAAAGTAACTCAACACCTCCAATTATACCAAGTCACAAGAATAATTAATTAATGAATAACCTTAACAACTACCAACCCACGAGCACTAACAACTAGCACAAGGATAGGATAGAAAATACTAAGGCAGCAATAAATAGGCTAAATTCACAGGGTGGATGACTCAGCATGAATATAATAGGCGTCTAAGCCTTCCCATCATTTCAAGCATGAGAAAAGTAAATAAAAACAATAATCGGGTGAGTTTTGTAAAATAGGATAGCAAGATGCAATCAATCTTGCCTTGGTACTACTCCAGGTTTGGGATCCTCCTCCAAATTGCTCCTCAAAAACCCCCGAACAGTGCACACAGGTGCGATCTACACGTGGATTCAAATGCATAAGAACAAAAAATATTCAACAGAACATATAGCTCAATAAAATATATAAAATCCTAGACTATTTATGGGATTTAATGGATTTGGAATCATTGGAGTTCGGATGCTCCCTAAACAATTCCTAAAAATTTTGATTAACTCAGAAATCCTATAAAATATTAAACTAGTTAAACCGATTAAAACCAGCGGAACCGACAGAACCGGCCAAGCGATGAGCGGGCGCGCAACGGCGGGCCGAAGGGGGGCATGAGGCGGCGCACATGTGACGTGTGGCGGACTCGGGCGAAGCGCGGCGGCGGCGACGTGGCTTCACCAGATGGTAGGTAGGGATAGGCGGTGGCGCGCGAGTGGGAAAAGGAGGGCACGCGGCGCACGGGGTTGGCGGGCGGCGGTTGCCAGTACCACGCCGATGCATGCCACAGCAGAGCAACGCTCATGGCTCGCGCAGGCGGCGGCGGGCGGTGCTGTGTCGCGGCTGGTTGGGCGGTCTGCGGGATCCGGTGCGCGAAAGGAGCAAGGTGATCAGCGGCGATGTCCGAAACTCTAGCGAGCTTTTCTCGGCGATTCTCTTGGCCAAAAATTGTGATCCATATATACATCTTAACCGTCTTGATGAGCTCTACACGATGGCAACATCCACTCTACACGCGGCTAGGTTTGCGATCTAGGTTTTCTCGAGTTGTGGACTTGAGAGGGGGTCTTGGGGGGTATTTATATTGTCAAGCACGACCTAGGTCAGGCCTTAAGGTGAGGTAACTTGAATTGGGCTCTAATTCTACTTTGGGTAGTATTAGGACTCTCCCAAATTAGGAAAATATCTAAATCCGTGAATTTCGGCATGGGCTTTTATCTTAGCACGACATTAGGCTCTAGAAACTCTCCTCCAAATTTGGGCTTGGGTCTCCCACGTTTGCTCCTCATTTAATGGGTTTGACGAGCTCCCGGCTAAACGGCAACACTTTATGGAATTATGAGCTAGCCTTGGACTTTGGGATTAAAATTTGGAGGGTGACTAAATGGTAGCATCTAAGAATTACTGGAATTTTCCTAGAATTTTCACGAAAGGTTTCCTAAACCTAATTTAAAATAATTTAAACTAGGGTTTTGTATATAACAATTCCCTTTTGATTAATTTTAGGGTTTTGAAAATACAAGTGACATACGATAAAATAAAGAATGTCACACAATTGTTCCAAGACAGGCAAATCCTCAAAATTGTCATGTATAACAAATATTTAACAAATAGATATCTTTTGGCCGAAGCGCGAGGGAGCAGGTGTGTGTGCGTGGTGGAGCCTGGAGCGAGAGAAAAGGGCGTTCAAGTTTTAAACGTGCAATTGAGTCTGATGGGCCTTTACCCTTGTTAAGAAATAACTAACATATTTATTATGTGGGCAAATTAATAGAGGTGTCTCTTCCCTAGAGGTGTCCCTCGTTAAAGGTGCCTCTTCACTGTAGATGTCTTTTGGAGACATCCATTCATGTACTATATATAGGGGGTCAATCCCCACTTGTAAAGACAATTAGAGAATTAATAAAGCGTCGATACGCTGTTCTTTTGTCTCCCTACTTTGCGTTCTTGATTGGATTAGTGTAACGACATTTTCTTACGTTATCAGCACGAGTTGCTCTTCGATCCGGTTTGTCGTTCTATATTCTCGTTGGTTACTAGATCGATTATGTTCTTTCTGCTAAGCACGAATCGATCTGTTATCTATTTGCATGGAACACAACGTCGATCCGATCAACAAGGAGCCGACATCAAAAAGTTAATTGGAATCATGCCTTGACATCATTATGGTGTTGTTTACACTGATCCATCTGCCCTCGGCGAGCAAATCAATCAATTTTGACTGCCAACATGCATAAATCTGGTCATCACTTCTCACGGGTAGCGCTATGCAAGATTTACACGCATGCAGCGGCACGTCCTGAACGCGGCGTCGCCGTGCCGACGTCTCATTGCGCCGCCGCCTCTGTCAACGCCGACATTGTGGCTACTCCTTAGGCGACGTCGTCGCCATGATGCTGCACGTCCAGAAGGCTATGCGCTACCGTGCCACTCGCCGCACCATGGCCGGGGTGTGGGACGCGGCCTAGGCCTGCTGGGCCGGTTGGACCAAAGAAAGGGGTTGGATGAGCCCTTTTTCGGGCCAATAGGTAATATCAGAAAATCCTGGTGATTTTGTTTTTTATTTATCTGAAGTAAATTTCTCGTAAATTAGGACCTGCAATCCTTAAATTTAGTGAATGGACCTATAGTCCTGCACATAACCTACAATGGCCTAGCGGTGACCAGATTGGTCCTAATCTAGCCTTGGTTTGTTTGTGCACGTCCTGTAGACGGCAACAATGTATGGCGCACTGATGTCTCGATTGGGCTTGTAGATCGACCCATCACAAGAAGGTGTCTAGAATATTGACTTGATAGATTTTACAATATGTCCCTAAAAGTTTGGCATAGAGGAAAAGTACAAAAATTTTGGTTTTGTCCCTGAAGGACACGATATTTGCACGAGTTGTTCTCGATGGCATACTTCTAATATAGTCCCTGCAGTTCCGGGCAACCACTGAAGCCCCTCTATGTTTGATATCTTAATCCTGGTACGTACTGCAATTTTGTACTTTTTGATTCTGAAATTAACATGAAATCCTAAAACTTGTTTTTGGGTATATGAGCTTCCATAATATGCAAAATCTTAGGCCTAGCCAATTTTGGAAGCTGCTTATTAATGAGTTGGCCGGCAGACCAGAAATAATTAGCAGAAATTCATGAAAATGCTTGTGTCGACGGTTGAGATAACGATCTCAAGTCGCTAAGGTTCTTGAAGATTGAGATAGGAGACACGCCGAACAACCACGAGCAATCACGAGCAGAGATGCGGGGTTTTATCCCGTTCAGCCTCTCGGAGAGATAAATGTTTCTACGCCCGGCCTTTCTTATATATCGAGGAGATTACAAGAGATGGCTCGGCGAGACGAACAAGTCTCGGCGAGATTTATGGTGTGCAAGAAAGCAATATGCGATGATGTGCTAAGTCTAGATCTTCTGGCGTAAGATCCAGTGCCCTCTACACGCCGTAGAGGCCTTGTTTATATAGTGCAGAGCAAACCGACCTACCGAGGGAATATCGGGCCTGGCTAACTACGAGATCGCGATGAACTCAACGTGCCAAATATATCCCGAGGCAGATAAGGCATACTCCGAATCTTGGGGATCACGACTCCTAATCCAATCCGAAAAACCAACGTCCGGGTCTTCACGCAGTCGTGCAGGACTCCTGTTCGAGACGGACTCAAACACGATTCCTTGGCCGTTATGCACCGCGCCAGCCAAGGGCTGCTCGGCAGGATGCACATGGGCCAGATAGAACCTTCTAGGGAGTTGGGCCCTGGTAGGCTGTTCGATTGGGCCGTCAGGGAGTGGGACATGGCAATGGGCTGTGATTTTATCCCCAACAGCTAGCCCCCGAGACTCAAGTGGAAGGACTCACTAGAGTGGGGTCTTCCTCTTGAGACTCCAAGTCACGAAGAGGGAAATTTTGCTGCTACAAGGACGTGCAACAAACGACCGAGCGGGTTATTGTACTCCGAGCAGATTTGTCCGGACCGAACAGACCGATCAAGACCGAAAGCAACTCAAGGCGTCGAACAGGGAATCACATCTGCCCGAGCAGAGCACTCAGCCTTCAGCGCAGATGCTGGAGAAAATAGCCGTTGACTGACTCCAACGGTAACTTCTGTCGCCAAGAAGGAAAAAAGCAGACGACCGTTTGACCTAGCCGTTACAGTAAAAACTAGCCGTTTGTGGCAAACCGTTGCAGAGCTGCTCGTTTAGGCCTATAAAAGCACCCAAGCCGCCCGCGGCCAGCCACATCTGCTCTCGCGCCTTTCCTCTCCTAAGCCCTAATTCCAACCGCGCTCAACATCAACCAGCCTAACTCCACCCTAGAACTTGCTCGTCCAACCCTGGGGATCGCTATGGCCAAATTTCTAGCCACTAGCTTGACCGAGGAGGACCTGAAGGCCTAGGAGGAGGAGGGCCACATCGACGCCGGTAGCTGGAGGCTGCCCGGGGAGGAGGAAACTCCGGAGCCGCTGGAGGGAGAGTTCGTCAGCTTCGAACAGTTCGCACTGTTCGGGTTGAGGTCTCTCGAAAGCGACTTCATCGAGGCCTTCTTAAACATCAGCGGATTGGAGGTAACAAACCTCAATCCGAACTCCATCCTCCAGATGGCCGTTTTTGCACACCTGTGCGAAGGCTATCTAGGCATCGATCCACCGGTGGGGCTGTTCCTCCACTACTACACGGTGACAAGGAGCAGCTCCGCCGCTTCGGCGCTTGGGTGCTACTACCTCAAGCTCCGGCCATCGCCGACGACGCGTGCACCTCGGCCACCGCCGCTGATTCGATGGGCGATGGTGGTCGAGGTGGTTCTCTGACAAGCGAGCGACGACGAAGAAGCTCTCCTTCACCGGAAGGCGCCGTGAAGGGACACCCATGCCGTGCCGGAGATGTCCGCCAGGATCGGTACTTGACGAGGAAGATCGCTTCCTCGTGAGCCTCGGGCTCACAGGCGGGAGATCATCCGAGACTACACAGCTAATATAATCTGTCCGCTGCGGAGAAGGCCCTATCCCTTCTATAAGATAGAGGGATGGGAAGACATTACAAGGGAGAGCACGGGTAAGTGCCTTTAATACTCAACCTTTACATTGATTATTTTCTCCGAACAGGAACTAACGATCCCCTCTGTTCGGGCAGAGAAGCCAACCGACGCGTGGGTGACCGAGCGGGTCGACGCCATGTTGAAGGCGGCGAAGAAGGACGGGGAGGTCACCGGCGAGGTGGCCTACACTGCCACAAGAGCGTGCTTGCCCGCATGCATTTGAGGTAAATCACTCATGCTCAGCCTGTGTTACTAGATTTGCACCGTTGTTTAATGCTAACGTCCGCTTCTCAAAACGCACAGGAGGACCAGCTGATCCTTGGAGGGATCGTGGAGGAGCCCTCCGGGTCTGAGAAGGAGAAGGCGAAGAAAAGTAAGGCCAAGGTGGCCATAAAGCCCAAGGTGACGGCTGAGCCTACGCGGAGCTCGCCACGCCATGGCGGCCACCTGCCGTCGAAAAGACCACCCGCGGCGACGGAGCGCGCCGAACAGACCAAGCGGACGCGTGGTCAACCCAGCGGGAAGAGACCAAACCCCTCCCTCCTCACCGAGCAGAGCGACGAAGAGGTAAAGAACATGACCCTTTGGGTTAGGCGTTACACGCAGGCTCACTCGGGCCATATGGCACGGCTACAACAGGTCGCCGAACAGAGGAGGCTTCAGGAAGAAGTCGCGCGCAAGGAAAAACTTCTTGCGTTGCGCAAGAAGAGTGCTCAGCTCAGCAGGGAGCTGAGCTCATCGCCGCGAGCACCCAGGGTCCAGGGCGAACAACCTGCCAAGGAGCCCCCGAGGAAGAGGCGGAAGGTTCCTGCAAAAAAGATCAAGATCAACTTTCTACGGCAGTTACATGGCAATGAATCTCTTTGACCTTGCGAATTTCCAGACCGTGTTGGGCTTGACTAAGTCTTTTTCATCAGCTGCCAAGGAGGAGACCGCCACGGACGACGTCGAGGCGGCGCTCGAGCGTTCGTTGCTGCCCGAGCACCTACACGGTGCATCGCGGGCAGTGAGGCTGGCCAGCCTCAAGGACAGGCTGGCGGCGTGGAGCCTGCTCCCGCCAGACTCAGCCGAGCAATTTTGACGCGCCAAAGGCGCGTGGAGCGGCCGAGGCGAAGAAGAGGCGCGACGGCGCCACGGACAGCGGGCCAAGGCGATGGCTCGGAAGCGCCTGTGGTGGGACCGAAAGCAGCGGTCCTACCGGGCACTCCGTCGCAGGGGCAGTCCATCCCTGAGCCGGCGGAGGTGGTCGGCGAGCAGGGCGAAGTTCCCGCCGCCGAGGTACAAGAAGAGGTCCACGAGCAGGCGGCACAAGTCGTCGTGCCAGTGGAGGCTCCGGTGCCGCCTAGTGAAACGGCGCCACTTTGCACAAAGGTGATCGGGCAGAGGAAGGAGAACAGAGCGGGAGACGAAGCGCCGCGCCGCCTCCCCCCCGAAAGCAAAAGAGCTCCCGCAGAAGAAGGAACACAGAGATGGCGGCAAGAGCAAAGCGCCGATCTCATCCCGCAAGACGAAGGGCTTCGTGGACGACGGTCTCAAGACCGCGACGCCGGGACTCAAGCATCGGTTGGGCAAGGTAAATTCCAAGACCAAACCTTGTTCGGTTTAGCTATATCATCATAAAGTGATCGACTCGATCTTCTCCCTCGTGTCTTTAGGGACACCATGGCGGAACTCGAGGACGGTGTTACCATCGAGCGGAGGCCAGATCTTGGCGTCCTCCGGAGCATCTCCAGACGAGGGAGCCGGGCGGAGCCTCTGCGCTGCCCGGCCGAGCCTACCAAGGCGAAGCGAAGAAGCTCAAGGCCGAGTGACTAAAGAGAGGCATTCCTGAGGCTCTTCTAAAGAAGCCGAGGAGCCAAGAAGCCGTGAAGGCGAGCACCGCGAGGAGAAGCCGGGCAGACGAAGTGGCTCAAGAGCGGCTTGTCAAGCGCCCCATTGGCGGAAGGCGCCATGGCGACGCCGAGAAGCTCAAGGCCCGGCCGCCAAAGAGGAGCCGACCGCGGGACTCCAGGCGAAGATTTCAACCCTGTGGGCTTCACAGGAAGAGATCGAGGAGATGCGCGGGATGGCGGTGAGGACGATCACTGCAGAGAACAAGGTCAAGGAGCTGGTCGAGCAGCTCAAGACCGTCGGGCAGCGAGTTAGCCAGAGCGAGGCTCTGGCCGACCAGCTGCGTGCCAAGACCGAAGAGGTCGAGGCCATTCGGGCAGAAGCTGCGGCTCAGGCCAAGCGGAGCAAGGAGGAGATAGAACGCCTCCGAGCTGAAGCCCGGGAAGGGATCAAGGCCCAAGGTGAAGTCGTGCGCCTCAAGTTAGAAGTTGAGGAGCTGAAGGAGCAGCTTGCTCCCAAGTAGCACCGCGGTTGTAACCCGAAAGGGCCTTGTACCTGAAACTTTTGACCAATGCAATAAAGCACTTACCTTTCTTCCCGCAAAAAGAGCGAGAAAAGACAGAACGAATGAAACTAATGTAAAAGCTTAACAGCTAGGAAGTTTAAGAAAACCGTAGAGCGCTTAGCCTAACTCCCGGCCCGTTGTGCATCTCGCCGAAACTCGAGTTTGCGAACCCGAACAGGTGCACAAGAGAAAGAGCGACACCCTAACCCCCGGTACGGACGATGCTCAAGAACCTAAGCTTGCGAACTTGAGCACGTGTGTAGAGAGATAGAGCGACACCCGCAGCCTGATCGACTCGTTCCATGGACTGCTCGTCAACGTAAGTTAGGCAGTTCCGAGAGTAACCGAACAAGGAAAGTGCCTCTGCCGCGGGGGGCTTACGAGAGCGGACTTTGCCAAGTGGTCGCGCCAAGCAGTAAGTGCCTTTGCCGCGGAAGGCTTACGAGAGCAGACTTAGCCGCAAGGTGAAAAAAGCCGTGTTACGTAACCCTGAGTTCAGGAATTCGTTGAAGCAAGATACGGGCAGGGAAACCCTGAAAAGTGCGGAGCCAAAAGTTCGCAAGACCGGGCAGCCATCAAGTGTTACCAGAGAGAAAGAGGTAGTCTTCAGAAGACAAGAAGTGAAAAGGGCGCAGAGGCCGCGAGAATTCACTTAAGAATTGGGTTGAACTTTACATGGTGCCCGAGAGACTTGGACGGATTAAGGCGCGAAGTTTGACAAAAAGAGCAAGGCTAAGCAAACACACAAAGAGACCTACACAAGGAACTTACGGTTGGTCGATGTTCCGAGTCTTTGGTCACTCTCTCCGCCCTCCATTGCTGGCGAACAGCCCCTCGGCGAAAGCGTAAGAAACGACCGTAAATGGGCCCTCCCAGCGTGGAGTTAACTTGTTGGCATTGGACAAGTTCTGGACACGGCGCAGAACGAGGTCGCCCGCCTTCAAACCCCTTGGTCGAACTGACTTGGCAAAGCATGCGGCGAAGATCTTGCAGGTAGCGCGCCATTCTGACTTGTGCCCGTTCGCGTGTGCCTTCGAGGAGATCGAGATCGAGTAAGCGCTCTTGCTCGTCGTCAACCAAGTTGACTAAGCTCGCGAGGCGAGCCGAGTACTATTCGCGGCGGGATGGCTTCGCACCGTGAGACCGATTGGAAAGGAGTTTCCCGGTTGCGGCCGTCCGTAAAGCGAACAACCCAAAGGACGGAAGGAACTTCGTCGACCCAGGCCTTGTTGTGCTCGCGGAGTGCCGCGAACACGCGCCGTTTGATACCCTGGACGATCTGTCCGTTAGCTCGCTCGACTGCTCCATTGCTCGTGGATGTGCCACGAAACAGACCTTGGTGCCCACTGCTCGCAAAGATTCTTGGAATAGCTCGCCGAACTGGTACCGTTATCGGTGATCAGCTTATGGGGAATCCCAAAGCGCGTGACCACGTTGCTTTTGAAAAAGCGCACAGCCGTTTTGGCATGAAGAGACGACACAGGCTCTGCCTCAATCCACTTTGTAAAAGTGTCAATGGCGACGAGCAAGTATGTGTAGCCTTTGTACCCCTTAGGAAATGGGCCGAGCAGATCCATACCCCATGTGGAGAAAGGCCAAGATGGGGGGATCGTTTAGAGCTCTTGGGCGGGCTTATGTGCCTTCCGGGCGTGAAATTGGCAAGCCTTACACTTAGTCACGATATCCCGGGCATCTTGTAGCGCTGTGGGCCAATAATAGCCCATGCGAAACGCTTTGCCGACCAGAGTTCTGAAGGAGGCGTGGTTGCCACAGGCACCCTCATGTATGTCCCTAAGAAGGAACACACCCTCCTGTTGAGAGATGCACTTGGAGAGGACTCCTAGAACACCGTGACGGTAAAGGATGCCGTCCACAAGCTTGTGCGGACCAGCACGCCTTAAGCCGGGGCGCTCGGCTTCATCTTGAGCGAGGTCCCATCTGCTAGGTAATGCGGACAAATGGCGTTGTCCATTTCATGGCACTTTCGATGACGGAGACAAGACCACTTGTCTCGGCTTGCCTCGTCCGGAGGCGTGATTGAGGGCTTGTAAAGGTGCTCGACGAGCACCTGCCGGAAGCGAGTTCGCGTGAGGACCCAAACTTGGATAGTTGGTCGGCGAAGTTGTCCTTCACGGCACGAAGAGCACCTCGAAAAATCGAAAATGCCGCTCCAACTTCCTCACTTCAACCGGTATCGCGCCATTGAGTCATCGCAGACCGATACTCCTTGTTAACTCGATTGATGACCGTTGTGAATCTCCTTCACGATCGGCCGTTGGACACCAAGCGAATTTGCACGCTTAGTCCCGCGAGGAGGCCTCGTACTCTGCGGCGTTGTTAGTCGCCGAAAAGTGTAGTTGGATAGAATATCGGGTTGCTCTCCTTGAGGAGATGAGAACAAAACCAGCCCCGAGTTACCGGTCGCGAGCCGCCAAAAACATGGTCAAAGGGGTCATCGGGTGCGCCGAGCTTCTCGATTTAGCGGCAGTCCATTCAGCGACAAAGTCACCAGACACGAGACTTGATAGCGATTCGAGCAAAGAAGCAGAATATCGAACTCGCCAATTCCTTTGCCCACTTAGATATCGTCCGCCGCTTCCTTGTTCCTTAGGATTTCTCCAAGGGGAACTTGGTGGGACCAGATTTGATGCTACCTGGAAATAATAGCGAAGTTTCCTGGAGGATATGAGCAAGGCGTAAAGCAACTTCGACCTCGTGGTAACTCCTTTGATCCGTGAAGCACCTCGCCACGTAATAAATTGGCCGTTGATGCCTTCCTTTCCACCGTCAAGATCGCGCACCGCTATGCATGCGCCAAGGTAAAGCAAAAGCTGCTCGCCGTAACGCGGGGTAGTCAAGACAGGTGGGTTGGACAGGTATTGCTTTAGATCTTGAAAAGATCGCTCAGCCTCTTCCGTCGATTTGAAACCATTGTGCTTGCGCAGGGCCTTAAAGAAGGGCAGCCCGCGTTCGCCCTGACGGGAGATAAACCTGCTCAGAGCGGCCATCCGCCCGGTGAGGCTCTGAACTTCCTTGACGGTGGTTGGAGCCTGCATGTTTTCAATGGCCTCAATTTTTTCGGGGTTAGCAGAGATGCCTTGCGAACCAATCACATAACCGAGCAACATTCCAGATCGAACACCAAAGGTACACTTCTCTGGATTTAGTTTTATTCGATGCCTGGCGAGGTTACGAAACGTCTCGGCCAGGTCTTTTACATGATCTGGAGCATGCTTGCTCTTTACAACTATGTAAATCGACATAGACCTCCGAGTTTTTTCCGCTACTGCTCGGGAAAGTCTTCTCCATTAAGCTATTGGAACGTGGCACCCGCTTTGCAGACCGAAAGACATGGTCATTATAGCGAAAGTGCGAAGGGGTGATGAAGGCGATCTTCTCTTCATCCTCGGGAGATGCTTATTTGGTGATAACCGGAGTAAGTATCCAAAAACTCAAAAATGGGCATCCTTGATCGTATCAACCGGTGGTCTATCGAGGCAATGAAATTGTCCTTAGGACAAGCGGCGTTTAAATCGTGTGATCGACACACATCCTCCATTTGCCGCCTTTCTTCTTTACAATGACAGTTTGGCTAACCACTCGGTGTGATCGACTCACGGATGAAACGAGCAAGCGAGAGCGACTTGCTGGCGATCTTTGATGATCCCCGCTGAAGTCCGAAAAGTGTCAAGCTTGGCGAAACAGGCTTTTGTCCGGCGGACGGCGGTTTGTGCTCGATAACCTCCTTGGGACTCGGGCATATCGACGGCTCCCGTGCAAACACGCTCGCATTAGCTCGGAGGAAGGCAATGAGCTCGCTTTCCTATTTGGGGTCAGATGGCCCCAGATGAACTATCTTGGAGTAATCATCCGAGGCAATGGAACTTCCTTGGTCTCTCCCCTGGTGAAGGAGACCCTTGGGCGTCTGAGACTTGGTCTGCGGAACTTCGACCACGGCGAAGCTGGTCGACCAGTATGCAGGGATCGCCGTCGCAATCGAGCGACTTTGAAGTTGCCCTTGACCGTGATCGTGCCGTTAGGGCCGGTATCTTCACGCAATGGTATCCGTGATAGGACACGCCATGAACTTGCCAAGAGATGGCGGCCCAGATCGCATTATACGCGGAAGGGAAATCGACCACGTCAAGCGTGATCAACTCCGTCCAAAGTTGCTTGGATCGCCGAAGGTAACGAGCGTAACAATCGCCCCTAATGGTGAACGGCTTCCCGGGGACAATGCCGTAGAAAGGCATTGCGACTTCTTTAAGCTTGGAGCGAGGAATCAGATCTCGCCCAAGACCTTTCTTCGATAGCGAGGTCCAAAGCGCTCCCGCCGTCGACCAGGACGCGGCCAACTCTGGCGTTGCTGATGGTCGGAGCGACCACCAGAGGGAGACGCTAAGGCTTGGTCATCCCAATGGGGCAATCATCCTTAGAAAAGAAGATGGAGACCTCGGTCCACTTCATCGATTCAGACTGTGGTTTGCCTTTTTCAACGTTGTGGACCTCGGCGGCTTCCTTGAGGCTGCGCCGAGAGGTATAAGCCGAGCCGCCAAAAATAACGGCGATATGGTTCACGGGCTCTTGATATTCGTCATCATCGTCCCGATCACCACCGTCGGCTGGACGCTTGTCCTTGCCGGCATCACCTTGTTCGGGCAGGGTGGGCATTGGGCCCTTCTGTTGTAGAAATCCTCGAGCTTTGCAGCCCAAGTTCTGCAATGGCGTATGTCGTGCCCGTAGTCTTTGGTGGAACTTGCAAAATCGGTCGCTTGGACCTTTCTTGCCTTGTCCGCCTCCACGAAAGCGTGCTTTTTGTCCTTGTAGTTATTGTTGGGCTTCTTACGCCCATCCTTGGGAGGAGGTCTTGCGATCTATACCAATGACGGTATTGTTCGCATCACCTTTATTCTTCTTCTTCGGGACTTCTTGTCACCGGGGTGCCTTGCTCTTCTTCCTCTCATCCACACCAGTCGGGCGCTTCGCCCTTGTCGAATGCCTTCTTATCTTGAACAGCGCTCTGTCGGCGTTGGCATATGATCACCGCCTTGAACAGGTCGTTGGCGGTCCAGGTCTCGTTGATCTCGAGATCCTGGGTGAGCCGCTCGTCGCGGACTCCGTTTTTGAAGGCGCGGACAACAGATTCGTCCGAGATGTTCGGGATCGTGTTGCGAATCTTAATGAAACGCTTCACGAAGTTGCGGAGGGTCTCCCCGTTCATCTGGATCATCTGGTGCAGATCATCCTCCTTGCCCAGACGCACGTAACAGCTCTGGAAGTTGGCGATCAGAGCGTCACAAAGTTGGTCCCATGAGCTGATGGAACCCTCCTGGCGATTGAGCAGCCCACGTCCGAGCGGCACCCTCAAGGACGATCGGAGGTAATTAGCCATAACGAGCTCGTCGCCCCGCCGCCATGATGGTCAGAGCGTAGATGGAAAGGAATTCCTCTGGGTTCGAGTCCCATTGTACCTCTCCATGTGACCGGCTTGAACTTTGAGGGCCATCGGACGAGACGGCTCGTCGAGAAAGCCCCGCACCCAAGGCATATGACCGCCACCTTCCCGGCAGAACCTAGTCTCGAGAAGACATTGGCCCTGTTGCGCGGAGGGACTCTTGCTGAACGGGAAGATTCAGCCTGAAGAAATTCTCTCCGGGACAATCCGCCACGCTCCTTCCTCGTGGTTGCGACTACGCGCGCCTCACGAGGGGACCGTCCGTGATCATCACGTGCACGCTTACCCCTGTGGTCGTGACGACTACGGGGACTTGGTGAGCGACGGCGACCACGGGTAGCTTGATCGCGGACAGTGTTCCTTCGATGGTGACGTGGGCCACGCGATCGGTCAGAGCTGTCCGAGTCATTCCGGGCAGGTTGACTGCGCTGCCTGGAGGTGGTATTGACTTCGCCTAGGGACTTTAGGCCTTCGGCCAATCGCTCTAGGTTAGAAGCAACAGCATCGCCCATACGGGCGAGATTGACCTGATTGGTGGATCTGAGGACCGTTGCTATAGCTTCGAGCCGTTCCCGACTCTGATCTATGGGTCCCGGGATCCCTGAACCATCCGCGTTCTGCCCGACTGGAGTCCGGTCATGCGGGGAATTGACCCGAACAGGGGAAGCTTCTGCCGGGAGACTTAGCGTCGGCGCGAGGTGGGTCGCGACGCCGCCGCTACACGGTCGCGAAACCGTGCCAAGGTCTGATTGATGGAGGTGTCGAGGCTGCGGCGAATGATATCTTGCTCGTGAGCAGCCAGCGCGACCTCATCTTGCTGCCGAGCAGAATTAATCTGCCCGATCTCGCCAGCCGCCGCATCCCGTGCAGGATCTCCAGAGGTTCCTACATCGGCCATGTTGATGCTGCGGGGGCCATGAGAATGTATGCTTGACGGTGTCATCACTGTGTCGCCACAGGTGGAATCTACCGACATAGCCTTGGAGTCTGACAGATCTAAACCGTCGTAAAGATTATCAGTTCCGTAGTCATCGTCAATGACGGGAGTGCGATCTGAGGCTATCTCTGCCATATAGGCAGAGACTTCTGCCTCGGACACGGAAAGTGTTCGAGACCGAACAGATCGATCTGAACTGACAGGGAATGAGGCGTCCTGTCCTTCTGAGTCGTATCCCTTAGGAATAATCTCCTGGTCGCTGATAGAGTTCGACATGCTCGATCTGCGTGCTCCCCACGGACGGCGCCAATTGTCGACGGTTGAGATAACGATCTCAAGTCGCTAAGGTTCTTGAAGATTGAGATAGGAGACACGCCGAACAACCACGAACAATCACGAACAGGAGACAGGGGTTTTTATCCTGGTTCAGGCCTCTCGGGAGAGATAACAGCCCTACGTTCAGCCTTTCTTATATATTAGAGGAGATTACAAGAGATGGCTCGGCGAGACGAACAAGTCTCGGCGAGATTTATGGTGTGCAAGAAAGCAATATGCGATGATGTGCTAAGTCTAGATCTTCTGGCGTAAGATCCAGTGCCCTCTACACGCCGTAGAGGCCCTGTTTATATAGTGCAGAGCAAACCGACCTACCGAGGGAATATCGGGCCGGGCTAACTACGAGATCGCGATGAACTCAACGTGCCAAATATATCCCGAGGCAGATAAGGCATACTCCTAATCTTGGGGATCATGACTCCTAATCCAATCCGGGAAACCAACGTCCGGGTCTTCACGCAGTCGTGCAGGACTCCTGTTCGAGACGGACTCAAACACGATTCCTTGGCCGTTATGCACCGCGCCAGCCAAGGGCTGTTCGGCAGGATGCACATTGGCCAGATAGAACCTTCCAGGGAGCTGGGCCCTGGTAGGCTGTTCGATTGGGCCGTCAGGGAGTGGGCCATGGCAATGGGCCGTGATTTTATCCCCGACAGCTTGACACTTAGTGGGCATCATTATGTTCTTATGGGAGTTAATTATCTAAGTAAATGCTACATAGAACATGGTGCCTGAAGAACATGCCTTACCTGATGTCAGCAACCTTACATGGAATAAAATCAGATTAATTGTATGCTACACTTAGATGTATTGTTATGCTTGCCTTGGTGAAGAGTGTTTATCCTCAGCACCGTCTCAAGTGCTCATATGTCCTGAAGACATGAATTGTGGAAATATGTTCTGTACACATGAATAGTAAAAATTTGTTCTAAAGACAAATGTTTTCTCTTGTTTGCACTAGAGAAAATTCCCCGTCCATATATCAGTCCCCAAAGAATTAACTTAGCATTAAGACTAGAAGTCTGCAATCCTCATCCGGTGTGGCCCGACCAATCGGTTATTAGAGGTGGCTAAGGTGTAACCTGAAGTTACAAACTATATGTTGGTTTCACGGTAACAAAAAATTATACTCCTGTAGCAGTATAGTTATAAGGCGATTTAAGCATATGCCTGTAGCACATGCTATCACTCGTAAGTTTTTGGTTGATGTGAAAAGGGGGAGAGAATTGGTTTTGTGTATATAAAGAAAATATTGTGCACCAGAAATGCAGATTAGATTATGCACCAGAAGTGCGAACGGATAAGTTGGTGCTTGTAAATGGTGTTAAAATTAAATGGCCAATGGACATTAATTTGTCCTTGTAGTGGAGAGATTGTGAATATTTTCATATGCTTAACTTCGGACATATTTGGCTTGGACGGACCTGAGCATGAGGGCGCCCTATGCATGTATTGCCTACACGCGGGCCCGAAGTAATTGCTTAAGCCCATGTGATGGGTAGTTGTATTATTATCTCAAGTAATATGCAAATTATGACAAATAGTCATATTGGTTTTGCAATTGCATTATGACTTAAAGTCATATTGGTTTGCTCGAAACGGAATAATCCCAAATACGAGATAATGGTCTATTTCAATAAGTGACTTTTAAAGATTGTGGTGGGACCACATCTATATCGTCACTAGCGCATGAAGTCGCTACAACATGACTGAAGCCATGCGTTATTGGAACATAATCACACCTCCGTAAAGTTATTGTCACATAAAGTTGACTGTTATTTGGCATACATGTAGTATTTACTGTGTTCCTGCAAAATAGTAAAGCTTCCATGCAAATATTTGATCTTGTAGCGTTTATATTAAACCTGAAGTTTAATTAGATATATGGTATGAGTAATTGGGCAATACTAAAGATGTTAGACTTTGCAACTCACAATTTATTGGGATGATCAATGGCCCTACACAGGTGCGCCGCCCCAGTAGGTTGTGCGGAAACGTAGCGCGGGCATATGATGGCTCAGAGCAAGCGCATGGCAAAGAGTATATATAAGTCTAAGTTCACAGCATATAGATGATTAGCCCCAATGGTAATGCGTGGAAACGAAATATTTTCCAAATAATATCACCACCAAGCATACACTTTAAGATCCCACATGTAGTTGGGGACTTTGGACCTGTAGTTCCATTTGTCTTGCGCTCATGAAAGGGGATTTTGTAAGTATGCTGTCGGCACCCGATTTACAATATCGGATTCCACCTGCGTAAACACGTACTAGTCCTAAGGATCATGGCTAGTACACACAGATATATAGAAACGGAACAGTGCCAACGATTTTATTTATTACAACAGGAGCATAGTCCAGTACAAACACAATACAACGGCTCACAGGCCACACATCAGAGTACACGGAGATACGGGCCTAATACAATATCTAAATATTTATCCATCCCACAGGCACGAGGGCTGTAGGAACGCGCAACCCTAGTCTCCATAATCTTCATCAGACAACGCCTCCTCGACGTAGTCTGGATCCTCCTCCTCGGAAGGTGGGCCATACTCAGATGGACCAGCTGTTGAAATTTTAAAAAGAGGGGGAGAAAAGAAGGGTGAGTACAAATTGTACTCCGCAAGTCCGGAATTATGCAAGTGTGGGTTCAGTACAAGGAGAGCTTGGGTTATTTGCGGAAATGCATTTATATAACCTAGTTTTGACAAAGCAGTTTTGAAACTTTAAATCTCAATATTTTCTTTGAGCTCTTCGCAAACGGTTCTCGCCACTTGGCCTCAGTGCCATAGCGAGAACGAAATTCTTTTTCTTCCTTTCTTCTCAAAACTTGCTAGGTCCGGTTACCTCGCGACACTTTCCGATAGGCCGTTACCCAATTCGGAATATCGCCGGTGGCTGCTAGCTCAAAATTCCTTCTTCTTTTCTTTTCTCTTCTCAAATTTGCTGGTTCCGGTTTTCCGCGTGATACTTTCCGATAGGCCGTCGCCCATTTCGGAATATCACCGGTGGCTGCCAGCTCACATGAAATCCTTCTCAAAAGCCTTTCTCAAATCCTTTCTCAAATATTTTGTTCAAAAACCCTTTTTCAAAAATGGTTTTTAAATGAAGAATCTACCATATAATTAGTCCTTCAAGACGCGCTCATAACGCGAAAGCACGGCTATTATGACAGTTTTAACTCTGCAGAGTGGGTACGTTTTACCCTCGAGAGGCTACGCACCCATTCGACGTTTCGCCACAAGACCATCAACCCCAAGGGCCAACGATCGGGTCCGTCCCATTCCGGCGCTCGAGGTCGTACTGCAATGGCTCCGTTCATGGAATTATAGGATGAGCAGTCCTTAGACTAGGGGAGATTTTATAATTTAGCCCAGTAAAACCCCGGTGCCATACTGCACCAACTGACACAATATCTCCCTAGTCAGAAAGATTTTGGGGTAAGAGGAAAATCTTTTTCTATCAAGCATCACCCCTGATGCGCTATCTTTTAAATCATCCTTCCCCAAACATTTCTCAACAATATCTCATTTCACACAAATGATTAAATCATTCCGCATAAATGATTTTTAAGCAGTTATCCTACTTCAACAAGGAATTTAAATAAGAGCAATTCATATTTTTAGCCTTAGGTTTCACCTACCATATTTCTTACCTTTCTAATTGGCATAATAACTAGTTCTATCAAATACGACATTTATCCTTTAAACTAGCATGCATGTTTTCAAGTCTAATAAATATTTTCTAAATAACCGAAAATGGCTTCACAATATGATCAAAGGGGGACTTGCCTTGATCGGTTCCGGGGAAAGCGAAGGGGACGTCGACGATCGGGTCTTCGGGACCTTGATCTTCTAAACGCGCACACGCACATGCAAGGCAATAGCAAGACAATACAACACACATAAGAAATATTTCATGGTTTGTTGTTTTTAGAAATAATGCAGAAATCTTGATTTTCATGCATTTTTAATTGGGAAAAATCATAGAAATGATTTATGCACATGAAATGATGACATGCCCACTATATTTATTTATCTAAAATAACTGCTAAATGGATGTCATGCATTTACAAGAGTTGTTATTAGGTCCAGTAATCCAGAAATTATTTTATCTTTATTTAACATCAATAATATGACCACTTCATATGCACATGAAATCATGCACCTTAAGTTAACTATTTATCCCAAAAATGATTTTTATATGGATGACATGCATATATATGTTTTTATTAGGACCAGAAATCAATAAAGTATTTTCAGAAATTTTCCTAGAATTATTACAATTCATTCACTATTTTTAACAAGAGTCTTAGGAACCAATTAGGGATTTAATCAGAAAATTTAGAATGAAAATGAGGGAGGAGGCCAAATGATGGGCCGGCTCGGCTGAAACGGCCCAGTCCGAGGCAGCCAAGCAACAACGCTGGTGGGCGAGTAGGCTGCAGTGAGGAGAGCGAGGCGCCGGCGGCTGACCGGCGGGTCCCGCCAGGTCCCACCTGTCGGTGGCATCTGCCGGCACCGAAGGGGAAAACAGGGGAGGCACCCGGCGGCGGAGCGGCCAACGGCGGCGACGACTCCGACCTCCGGATCCCAATTGGTTGCACTCAGAGCGAGGTGAGAGCAAGGCGAGTGCAATGGTGGTGCTAGCATCCCGAGAGGTGGACGGAACCGGCGGTGCGACTGAGCACGGCGACGGAGACTTACGGTATCCGCGGGAGAAGGCTCCGGTGGCGGGGAGGTTCAAATGGCCGAGGGGAAAACCAGAGGTGAACGGGGCGGTGCTGATGGGAAGCTCCCGAGGGCTTGAGGGCGGTGGATTTGGCGAGACCGTGGGTCGTCGTGCTCGGCTCCGGCGACGGGGAGTACCGTGGCGGTGCTTTTATAGGCGGCGTGGCAAGGGCTCATCAATGGAGGTGGTTAGCGGTTGAAGAAGAACCGCGAAGAGGGGACGCGAAGGTCGTGCGGTGCAGAGCGGCGGCGACTTCGGCGTCTCGGCGCGGGTCAAGTCTGGCGACGCCGTGCCTTGGGATCGGCCGGTGACATGACAAGGGAGAGGCAGGGAGAAGAGAAGGTACGGAGGAGGCGATCTAGATGAGGGATCGCGTGGAAAAACGACCGCACGCGACCTCTGGATGGGGTAGCAGCGACTACCGGCGAGCGCGAGAGAGACAGAGAGGGGAATGGGATCGGGAGAGGGAAGAAGAAGCTGACAAGCGGGTCCCGCCGACCAGAGAGAGGAGGGAAGGAGAGGCTGTCAAGGTGGGCCCACCTGTCGGTGGCTCCTGATTCGCTGCGCAAGGGAAGGAGGCAGCGGCAGCATGGGTCGGTGAGGCGATTTCGGCCCATCAGCGGAGAGGAGAGGCGGGGAAGAGAGGAGGGAAAAAAAGAGCGGGCCGGCTCGGCTTCGGCCCAACCGGAAGGAGGAGGGAGGAGTGGGCCAGCTCGGGCCGAGGAAAAGTAAAACCCTTTTGATTTTCTTTTCTGATTTCCCAAAATCATTTCATTTTCAAATATCCTTTTTAAATACTTTAGAAAATATTATTTTGCTTCATCAAAGCTTATTAACACTTTTTCAAATACTTCCATTTGGGATTGGCTTTGAAAATATAATATACAAAATATTATAACTTGCCAAAAATATTTCGCCTTGGAAATTATAAATGCACAAGTTTACTCAAGAAAGATGCATGCGATTATGATGAATATGCCATGATGCAATTAAAATGATTTGCGATTTTAAAATTATGCATTTTAAGGAATCATTAACGTGCCAAATTGGTTTTTAAAATTTGGGATGTTACATATGCTTTTGTAAAAATCGGATCTCGGCATTAGGGGGAGAAAATTGTCCATGTTTCATCTTGTGTGTAAATGCCTATAAGATCTTGATTGTAAAGATTCACGCAATAGTTAATACTCTTGTACGCCAGTAGCGAGCAGTGCTCATGTAAGCTAGAAGTAAGGAGACTGCCAGATATTTAAATGAGTTAGAAATCATTTACCTGTAATAAATGAGCCGCTAAGAGTGGGATACCCCGAGTTGAATAGTATATCCACCTTTGCGGTAATTGACTTGTTTGGTTATGGTCTAAAGTCTGTGGGGACGCCTGCGGGTCTTAGATCTAATGACACTTCTCAAACATTTGCTCATCGCTCCTATAATTCTCCTAAAGAGAAATAACCCTAAATGTAACAGGCCTCCTGAAGAGGATCATCCTGAAGATAAATACCCAGCAAGTTAATGCGCGCATGTTATAGTGCTGGGAATGCGGGACGACCAAGAATTTTCGTTTTGTGAAATACCGAAATTCTGGTTAATATTGGAAAGTACTCATTTATGAGACACGGAGAGAAAATTGTCGACACATATTGTTCCACTTAAGTTATTATGATAAGGATTCTGAATTAAGTTCATGGTATGGCGCCTGTAGCGCACGTATCGGGTTATATAGGAAGCAACTGAGAACGAACCATGAGGATGATTGGAGTTTGATAGCCAATAGCTCTAACTCTGAATCATTATAAATAATTAGGTGGTGAAAGCCCTTGTTCATGGTCCCTGAAGTGACCCATACTCTCCTTTGTATAATAAATGTTCTGCTAAATAGTAACTCTGACAGATGATATAAATAAATATGCAGTTAATGGATTGTAGAAATCTTTGTTGAGATCACAGTAGGACTCATTGTTTCTTATGTTAAAAGATGACAAAATTGCGACACATTAATGAATCTCATACCTGATAATCCCTTCCACTAAGGGTTTTTCTGAAGAAATATGAGTTCCCTGTAGGAACATAAATAGTTCCCTGAAGAAATATTAACAGTCGATATTTAAAGCACACCAATGATTCCCTGAAATGGACGATGACCCATTGATACTCGATACTAGAAGTTCGTCACATGAGCACTAGTGATGTGCATCTCCCGCCAGTAGTTGAGAGAGTGGTGGTATTCCCTATTTCCCTAAAGGTATAAGTTTGTACCCTAAAAGTATGATGTAAATTGGTGATAATGGCAAATTAATTAATCTCCTAAATGCCAAGGTAAGGCTAGTTATAGTGGTACAACCATATGTGTAAGACCTGTTGAATAGGCCATTTTGTTGTAGTTGAAACACTTGGGAATAATTGCAATATTAAAACCCAACAGGTCTGATATACTATATTCAGAAGATGTATGATATTGCAATTAACCTTATCCATATGATAGTGTGTTTTCCTGAAGTGGAAAATATTTGTTTAAATCTAAGGCATTATAAAGATGTGTTAGGACTATAAGTTGTTTGCATCTGGAATCACTTAGTTCAGCACCAACCAGAAGTTTTGGCCGTTACTAAATTGTCTTTATGTACCTGCTGGATATGCAGGACCTTGAGTTGTTTGTTAACCGAGGACCATGATGGATTGTATGAATGCAGGATTCATGAGTAATCCGTATATGGCTAAATCTCATTGTGTTTGAGGTTTATGCTTTTATATGAAGTCCCACGTGTGTGTTTGGCTGAGAAGAATGTTGACCACATCCATAATTATGTGGCTTGACTATCATCTACACCCCACGGTTATTTATGAGGATAATGCAGCTTGTATAGCTCAAATACAATCAGGTTATATAAAGAGTAATATCACTAAGCATATTGCTCCTAAATTCTTTTATCCTCACGAACTTCAGAAGAGTAGTGAGGTGAATATTTGCAAACAAAATTTTGCAAAAATTTGGCTGACTTATTCACTAAGTCTTTACCTACTTCCTTGTTTCAAAAATATGTTCATGGAATAGGTATGAGACGATAGCGAAACTTGCAAAATTCAGGGGGAGACAATCTCTAAAATATAACCAGATTTGCATTTGATAAATACATGATCCTTTTTACCCAAGGGGAAGGTATCTAGGATGTTCTAAGAGGGAGCATGAGATACATATTAATTCGGTTCATACGAACTGATGAAGGTTTCACATTTGTCTAACCTAGTAGGTTGATATGACGATCAGATTTATAACGCAAAGGTCCAGTAGACCGTATTGATTATGAAGATCAAACCCTGAAATTTATATATTTTACTCTTTTTCCCATGTATGAGTTTTTCTCCGAGGTTTCTCATAGCAAGGTTTTTAACGAGCCAATATTGCAAGGTTTCTCATAACATTGCAATACATCATGCGTGTGCATCGTACACTTTTTTTTGATCTTTTTTTTCACTGGATTTTTGGATGGAGTTTTTGACAAGACATATGCATACTACAATAATTTGTCCAAGGGGAGCGTTAAGAAATAATTAACATATTTATTATGTGGGCAAATTACTAGAGGTGTCTCTTCCCTAGAGGTATCTCTCGTTAAAGGTGCCTCTTCACTGTAGATGTCTTTTGGAGACATATATTCATGTACTACATATAGGGGTCAATCCCCCACTTGTAAACATAATTGGAGAATTAATAAAACGTCGATACGCAGTTCTTTTGTCTCTCTACTTTGCGTTCTTGATTAGATTAGTGCAACGACATTTTCTTCTCTAATAACCCTCACGCAGGGACACGAAGTCACGGATGGCCAGCCGAAGGGATGGATGCGTAGTTTGGTTTTCCGATGGTCCATACCGAAACCGAACCAAACTATTTCGGTTTTTGACAGATTAAAACCGAACCGAATACCAAGTACCAAAAAAACTAAAACTTCGGTTCGGTTCGGTTTTTCGGTACCGGTATTTTTTCCCCACCCCTAATGGCAGTCTCGGTGCGTAGGCAGCGCACTGACCGGTGGAACCTATCGCGATATTTCGGTGGTGCCTTATGGAACTGGAATATATTTATCCTAGATTTTGCTTCATACCGGCGTAGTATTCTCACTAGTCGTGTGCGCGCGTCCTGCATGCATTGTTACTGTACTAACTCGCATTGCATTGCAACCATCATCTCAGGAGAGCAATAAAAAATTACCGATACATGCACTCGAAGAGCAAAACGAATTTTCTATTTCCCAATAGTATAGTACTGTATTGTGTGCCTTCTCCCTGCCAGTTTTAGTTTACAACAGCAATTAACATGCTCGCTCGTCACAAGTCACTTGGGAAGCGCAGATTCCAAAAACTCTGCCAACCTAAGGACTAACCAATCATCAAAATTTGTGCACAGCCACCCTCTATGGCTATATGCCCAAAACATATTGCTCGGGAAATAGATGAACAACTCTACTACCGATCCATACTATTCCAGGTACTGCACAAAGCCACAAACCCTTTTTAACTGCAAGATGAATTACTTACTAATGTCGCCTTCACTTCACCAGTACAGTAAATCAACAGGGCTGGAGTCTGGAGAATGCAGCGCATCATGACAGCACCTGAAAAACAAGCAAAAGAACAGTCAGTCCATCTAAACCCTAAAACTTGAGGCTTTATTGTCGATGTACCGAATGCTCACGCCGTTGCATACTGCATTCAAATCCCCAATCACTCCATGCTACGCTGGCTCATGATGTACCACTTCTTAAATGGGTTAATGAGATCAAAAAATCAGCTAGGAGCTATGCACATCTTATGCAATATTCAGGGCCTGCTGCAACTGAGCAAATGCTGCTGGATGGATCCTGCTGATGGCAGCATTGAATGTTGCATCCCCATGGAGAACTGCACATGCTTTCAAGTTTTCTCTTAGCACATCCTCTAGAGAAGCTTGTTTGATAGGATCTGAATCCTTTACCTGATCAAAAGAATTTTCAGAAAAAGTGCCTGATAATCCAGCATTCAGAAAAGAAAAGGACAAAAATCATAACTTACTTGTCGCTTTCTTAGAGTATTGGAACAGCCTGAATTTTCATTACGAAGCCAAGAAGAGCTTGTAATATCGCCACTGCAATCAAGAATAAAACATAGAAATGAAAAAGACATTAAATATTTAGTACAAGCGAAAGAGCAAAAACCATATCAAAATGTCAGTACAATAAGATACCTTGTATCATCCTCGGTATTTACTTCACGACCTCCAATGATAACAGTAGTGCACACACTGTATAAGACCATAAGTTCAATACATACCAACATGACAGTCTGTAAGCTTGAAGGCTTGAAGTATTGAAATGTCTCACCTTAATATGTCATCGAGTTTGTCGATGACCTGTGGTACATGTAAGCTCAAAATTATGGAAAGAGCCATTGCATATTCTTTCTGCTGTATAACATTTGCATCATCTACCTGCTCAATGATATAGTGCAGTAAACGCTTGTTACAAAGTAACACTGACACATAACAATTGAAATAATTCAGAATTTGTAGGTACATGTGCAATTGAAAAATGTCAAGATTATTAAACCGAGGCTGACATTTAATATTTATTTATTTATCCTGACAATAGAACAAACTGGACGCATTCCCTGAATAGAAATGCATATTTTTGTTGACAACTAAAATCAAAAGCACAATATCACCTTATAGTGTTAAATGTTAAACCAAGAATAGATTTAACGAGTTAAGATCACATGAACAACATATTTTTGGCAAACTCATCCAGGTCAGATGGCGAATTAAAAGAACATACATTGTTAGCCGCTCGAACTATGAGCAGATCATTAAGTGATACATGTATCTCGTTCCTTAGTGCAAGGTGCCAGATGTGTAAGCCATAAAGGGAACTTCAAAAACAATGGAGATGATGCGGGATGTACCTTATCAATCCACATGTCAACCAAAGAAAGTAGCAGATTATTGTTTACATAAATCCCTGCTTGTTGGATACTTGCCAAAAGGGCAGGCTCTGATAATAGTTGTGCTAAAAAGTTTGTGTTCATCACTAAAAGCCTAGCAAGAATTGCTCCAGAGGATGCACGGACAGTTGTTCTAGAAGGGTTATGCTCATCATCTTGACTCAAAGATATGAAGATAAGTTTCTAGAAGTTGGGATGAATGGACAAGTCAGAATGATGGAAATAAAAAATAACAAGTGACAATAAAAGTCCTCTGGGGCTCTGGGCATTCAAACTCAAATCAACCATAGAAATACCTGAAGAACACTGGATATCAATGGTGGGGCTTCCTGAGGAAAGAGCTGCACCCAAAAGCTCTAATTAGATTGATACAATATATATATATATATATATATATATATATATATATATATATATATATATATATATATATAATCAACAAAGAGGCAGATGTAGCAGTTTGACAATGAAAAGGGAATTACAAGTCCATCACAGGACGTTACAGATAGATGGGCAGAGTTAGTTCACGGTGCATGACTCATTAACCACGGAGGCTGGTGCTACATATTCAGAAGAACAGTGTCCCTGCTTCCAGGATGTTCTAGCATAGATTCTTAGTTCAGTAAGGAAAATTGTATTCCCTGTTCCCTCACATTACCCTATCAAACATTTTGCTGAGATGCTGTCAATATTGTTCTAAAAGAATCACAGCAAGCAACATCAGCAAATGTTCTTCAGAAAGTCAAATCTGCTCTACAATTCTACATGGGGATAATAAAATATAGTGACCTGAACAAGAAGATCAATGATTGGAAGCGTAGTGATTAATCCTTTGTCATTGACATTTCCAACAACAGTATCAAGAATGCTCCCCAGGCTTGCACCATGGCTTTTCAAAAATTCTGATCCACCAAAAATTATGTAATCCTCGATTATGCTGATTGTAACCTATATCATTAAAAAGTCCCTTCAGAATAAAAAAAATATGTCTAAATTCAACGGTGTATATGCTTGGGTAGACAAATTGGGCCATCCTAAATCACAGAACAGCCTATTAAGGCCTCAAGAGAAAGAAGCACCTTCTAGGCCAGATCAATATATGGAATGATAATGAAAAATTTAGTTCTGATGCCTAAAGAATAATTTTATAGACATAAAGTTCACATTTTTTTTCTGCAATGCATAAGCAGGTTAATTTATAACCAAACAAACAGACAAACAGTATATTACAGAACCACAATTTTTTTAAAAAGAATGCAAATATGCAGTAGAATAATCCATCAATGTAAGAAATACAATTATACAAGCCTAGTGACATTTGAATTGAATATAACTTCAAACAAATATTTTCTGGTAAGAAATGTCACCCTAAAATGCATGCAGTTAAACTATGTTCTTAGACAACAAAATTATGAATATCTAGATTAATCACATCAAACTAATACAAGTAGATTTGTCTCCAAAAATACATCCATGGTATAATTCGTACTATATGGTTTTATAAATAAACCACAATAGAAATTGGTAATCAAACTTATACTTTCTAGTGGGTCAATGTCCACAAGAACCTTATTTGTGATTGGAGAGTAATTATTCTTAAATAACCAAAAAAATACATATTTCTTTTCTTCTGTAGTGGGATGGGTGTTTTAACCTCCATATGGTCAAAGCTTTTAGTCATGATGCCCACAAGATAAGGGAATAAATCCAGCAGTTGAGGTACAATCGAAGGGGCATTCGAAAGGGTCGCTTCCCACAGCTGCATTATGAATCTCAGCGTTAGATGCATGAGCATGTGTGTGGACACATTTTTTTTAAAAAAATAACTTACCAGAACACTGTCCTCAAGAAGATTAAGAGCATCGGGGCTATCAACATTTATACCACTTTGGAGTATAGGAATAAGCATGTGATAAGAAAGAGGCGACTGGTATCCAAGAGAAGCAACAAATGCTCTAAGTGCTATTAGCAATTGAATCTGTAGCAAGCTTTCACCAGCAGATTCATCCCAGATCTGAAAAAGGTTCAGTTAGAATTACTAATTAATTTTCAGCACAAAAGAAAATCTGCATAGTCATTGAATACTGAAACTGATATAACCCTTCACGAGCTACACTAATAGTTGGCATTGTAGGCTTGTAGCACTTTTGTTTTACTATGGTCTGCAGAAAACAGAAGGACATTCATTGACTTGCTTATCAGTTGTTCTACTGTTCTAGTCAGTGTTAATGTATAGTGTATATGGGCCTTGTGTGTGTTTATTGGCTTTCCTTTTCCACCCTTGTACATGTACATATGCTGACATGTGGCTCCTGATCAATACGAGCTGCCTTCATAACAAGGTATCAGAGCTAAGGCTCTCTCTACCAAATGCTTCATAACAGTCAGTACATGTAGCAAATCTAATAAAATGGGATTGCAGTAGTACTCGATCAATGGATGATGAGGTCCAAAAAAACACAGGTAGCATTAAAATTTCAATCTGTCAAGGGTAAACTGATAAAACCATATTGCTAGGGAAGAGCTAATTTGTTCCTCCATAGGTAAAATTTAAGAAAATGATGCCATGTCAGAACTCACAGGCAATAAGGCAAACTAAGCTCAGGACACAAGAGAAGTATGCACATTGTCAGTTCATGAATAGAGTACAGCCAACAGAAAATGGGATTTTTAGCAGGTCATAATGCTTGATCTATACCTTCTGGAAAAATTGTGATAACTGATTAGCAAATGGAATAATCTTATCCCCAGCATGTTCAAGAAGAACTGAAATGAAATTCAACACTTGCACCTACAAACAAAACAAATAGGGAAAAAATTTAGTTACCTGTTTGTGTTCACGTGAGCCAAACATGTGTGTGTCAGAGAGAGAGAGAGAGCTCAGTGACATGTTGTCAATCAGATATTCTATCTTGAAACGATTTATAAATTTATGGAGGAAGTTGTACAGGCATTGCTCTATAACAAACAGAGGAGGCTAACTTCAGCACCACATATGACTTGTATTGAGCATGAGATTTAATTAATAGCATAATGGTATAACACTAAAATCAAATGGTACAGCAGCATATTCAAGGCCTTCTGATAAACACAAGTTGCAAGAGAACAATAAATGTTCTATGGAAATCCAAACCTTTGAATCAAATTCTTGAACATCTTCTGTCAGCTTGAAACACATTGTCCAACATGTAGGAAGACATTCAAACAAATCTAATTCTGAAAAGCTAGATTCTTGAAAAAGATAAAACAGAGAAGAGCAAGCTGCTAGCTGAAAGTTGAACGACATGAAAAATTTGTTAAATAAAATAGAAATACATACAGGAATAAACTCGTATTCAAGGAACTGTGGACACGAAACATACCCTGACAGCTATGTCATTATCCTGCAGCAATCCAACCAAAGCATGGTAGACCAATTTCCGTGTGTCACCCTTGATCTGCCAAGCTACAGTTATCAGAAGCTAAATATGTAGGGAATCTACAAAAAATTCCAATGTGAATATTTAGCTTTTCCAAAATAATGTAAACTGAACCTCAGAAATCCATTGCCCAAGCAGCAATGCAACTTTTCGACGAATGATACGCATATTGGGGTGACCATTTGAAATTTCGATAGATAGAGATCCATGAAACCTGTAGAAATAAGAAAAAAAGGGCAGCAGGTTACAATATAGCCATTGATTCAATACTTGTCCTATAAAAATACAATGCTTTATCTAACACTATGTCTGCATAAGAACATGCAGATGTAAAATCTAGACACATTTGCAAACTGGCTCAACATACACCGGTAAAATCCAACAATGTTGCAAGTAAGTACTGTTGCTCTTCAACTTACCATTCATTAAAGCTGAGGTAGTTAGAAAGTTCATAATAAACATGCCCAGCAGCTGTATAAGCAGAATCCTTCAAGAGCATTCCAGCGGTAACATCTGTTTCTAGTGGTGGAGAAACAGCCATGGCTTCACGAAGGATAGATACAACAACAGGTGCTAACAGCTGAGGTAACACATGATCATATGAGCATGACGACATCCAACATGGACTCATAGGACAGAAATAAAAAGATGTTATAATGTGCACACCTCTCGATAGTTCTCAAAGATAACAATGAAGAGAGCTTCAGCACATGGCCGTTGTTTTTCAGTCCACTGCACCAAATTCTGCTCATGATGAAAGGATTCAGGATTCTCAGACCATGCTTCCAAATCTTTTGCTGTATAAATGAAATATCTGCACAATAATTGCAAACACCCTGAATCCCAGAAAGCTAGAAAATTCCAAACTGGTAAGTACAAAAGCATTACAGGTCAAAATCCTTTAAAATCAGGAATTCCTGAGTGTAAACATAACGATGTACACAATAACAGCCAGCTAGCATCAGAAAGACCGGTCTCGTGTCATTTGTCATAGATGGAAATACCATTACTCCATTAGGAAGTTACTTCAACAAATTTGATGCTTTTCCCTGCAGCATACTATTGCATGGCTGGCTAACAGATGTGCTCGTGTAGCAGTATTTTTTATTTTGTTAAAAAGAAGGCATAAGTCATATCTTGTCCTGACTTGAAAGCGGGGCTTGCAAAAGATTCAAAATGCACACTTGCAAACTGGTAATATTGCAGCAGTCGAGAGGCTTCACAAAGGAAGTACTATAGAAGAATGGAATGTCTATGAAATTAAAATATTACCTCCTTATTAAAATGTTGCAGAGCAACACAACTCGATCACCAGGCAAAACAACCTTGAGCATGTCACTCGCCACTGCTGCAAAGTTTTTCTTCCTTTGCTCCAAACTTAAAGGTTGTGTACTTCCATTGATCACACGACCTGTAGGACTTGGTTTGTATTCTTTACACTCTAATACTGATTTAACAAAAACCATGCTTTGAATAAGAAATTCCTCAAATGATGTGCCAGCCTGTTCAGGATTTGTGATCATATTCAAACAGAAGTCAACTGTAGGTGGAAGTACAGCCTCGTGAACAAAAGAATATGGATGCCTGCCTTGTAAGGTAACAAGGACTTCCATCAACTTAATGCATGCTCTTTTTGTAAAGTCCCATAATTTAGCTTGCTTATCTTTAAAGGTGGAGTCTGTCAAGGAAGAGCAACAAATATTTTACTCGTGCAAACTAAATTGAAATTAATCAGAATGTCACACTAGACGGAGCAGACTAATTGACACCAGAGAGGAAGACAAAAGCAAAGGTTAATGGGATCATTAACATAAAAGAATATCATACTGTTCTCCATGTTTTCTGGAAAAGTACAGTAGTAATTTGTTGCTATGAGATTAATTCACAAATCAAATAACAAGGCAAGATAACAGAAGTATATCCACGAAATGCTAATAGCTAATTGTACTCAATACCTAGAGTGCCAAATATAACTTGTGATGGATCGAATTTAGTAAAGGCAGAGCAGTTTCTGGCTATTAGATCAAAGCAACGTAAAGAAGAAGGAACAAATAATAATTCAGTAAATTTCTGGTGATCATATAACTTACAATAAGGAAGAATGGATTGAATAGCAGTCAAAAATGTTGGACAAACTTCCCTGACCTGCCAGACTTCCTACAAAGGGCAATAAGTACTTACACTTCTTATTTTCTGGACCAGCTGATGAAGATCATATTACAGTAAAACTATGAAAATAAGAAATAATAGCCAATTCTAAATGTGACTACCTGTGCTGTTGTTGAATCACTTGCATAACCTGAGAATATCAGTTGCCGAATGATCTTTAAACAAAGCAACCACCGGTCACACATCAAAATAAGGTCGTTTGATTGCTCCAAAATGGAATCTACATCGTTCCTTTGTGAGAGCATAGAAAGATTTTGTAATATAGTCTGCACATCACTCTTCCAAAGGTTCCAGGTATATTCAAACAAGTGACTGGTGATCTGCATACAACAATGAGATGTTTAAGAACATGATACCCAGTCTGTGATCAGTATTTCAAGTAATTTCTGTTTAAAAGAATAAACTTGCAACGCCAAGCTGCATGAATTCATGTTTTACGCAAACAGTAACAGAAATGCTATTATAGAACAGTCCAAAAACAATTTGGCAATAGTTAAGGCCAATGTCTCAATGATCCACCTGCTTAGAATTCAAGATGCATTTGTGTGCTCAAATTTTACAAAAGAAAAAGTAATATGCATGTGTAAATGTTCTGTGTGACACATTATTGGGCAACAAACTGCCCAGCTAAACAAAAAAACGGAGAAATAAACTAAAGCACGAGCACGTCTTAGTAGTGACAACTGACAAAGAAGCTTCTGAAAAAATAGAATACCTCTGCATAATTCCTCTGGTCAACAGCAAGCCGTTTAGTTGACAGCTCTTTCAAAGTCCGGAATAGGACCATAAACACACGATGTGAACCAAGAACATCAGCTGTCTGAAGTTGTTGCGCCAACACAGAAAAAATGTCCGGCCTGAATGACATGAATGTGAGAATAAATTGAAGGAAGCAATTAACTCATGTGGAACATAACTGACAAGAATTGTGCAATAGATATGTACCATTCTTTTGGATAATCTAAGCGTGCAATCTTGGAGATAAGTACAGCCATCTGACGTGCAATCTGCGTTGCAGGATTAAGAAAGCATACTCTCATTAATACACATAACATGTGTTTGATATCATAAGATTGCATATATTTGTCTAGTGTGCACCTGGCAATTCTCCTCTCGTATGTTTAGCAATAGATTTTTTCGAAGGTGGCCTTTCTCCTCATTGCTAATTCCACTACAATAGATAATTTAATCTAGTAAGTGAGACTTTGGAGGCTATCAATGAGTTTGTGATTAAGTCGTCGACACTTGTGGTATGAAATCTCAAAATAAAGCCACAGAAGAAAATGTGCTTCAGAAATACAGAGCTAGGATTATAATAAAAAAAATCTACATATACATTTACAAAATTGACAAGTGACAAGAAAAAACTTAGGCGGAGGCTCACTAGGAATCTCGGCGATTGCGCCAATAGCGGTTGATACAATTCTTAAAATAAACTGTGGCAAGCAGACGGACGTCCTCGCGACAGGCCAACCCCCTGGCGGAGATAATCTCCTGCAGAGCAGAGCAAGAGCCGTGTCATAGATCGGGGGCGATGCAGAGGGCAAAGCCCTAGAGAGCCGAGGCGAGCGAGAAGGAGGTGAATGCGAGGGGGAGGGGAGAATGGCTTACGAGGAGGCAGGAGCAGAACCCCGGGCGGGCCTCGCACTGCGCGAGAGCTTCCTCCGCGGGCCGCCGTGCCGCCTCGTCGGCGCTGAGCGAGTTGGCGAGGACCGTGTACATGGCCGGCACATCGCCGGCGGAGAGCGCCATGCCGTCCTGCAGCAACGGAGGCGGCGAGGTGGGATGGGATGGGATGGGATGGTGGGCGCGGCGAGAGGAGGAGGAGGAGGAGGAGGCGGCGGCGGCGGCGGCGGAGCGATCGGAGAGGTCGGGGCCCGGAGGCTCTGCAAGGAAGACAAGAGAAGGGAAATGGCCAAATAACTTTTCTTGTCACAGCTGGTGGGGTGAGGTCCACCGGCCAGTGTGTCAAAGGCACCATTGCCGAGTTTACTGTGACCTTGTTCTTTTCGGCTTAGCTTATTTGGTTGAATGATTTGTAACGATTTTTTACAGGCTTGTGGTAGCCCTTGGCTCTCCCTCCAGCAGACTCCTCTAAAGAGCCCTTTAGAGAAAGCCTGTATATGAGGTTATATGGGGCCAAATTTAGGGATCACTGTTGGAGTTAGCCTTAGGCTGTCTCCAATAAGCCTTCCTAAAGCGCCCTCTGCTCTAACATACGGGACGAATTCTTTCTCTATATGTTCTAACAGCGTTTTCTAATCCGTTCTCTATAATAGAGAATTTCTCTCCATTCCCTGATGACCTTGTTCTTTTCAGCGTATCGTACTGTTGCGTATTACTGTAGCAAATTTTGTTATTTTTATATAGCCTATATGTTGTGATAATTTGTAACGATTTTTTCGTGACTTTTAGTAGTCTTTTCAAATATGCTAAAACTATTTTAAAAATATTTTTTAAAATCTTTAGACCTCATTTCGAGAGCTCTCAAAATTGCTACAGTATTACGCCAACGCAACGATACGCTGAAAAAAACAAAGGCCTGTATGTAGGGATTCTCTCCTTTCCCTATACAATTCTCCATATAAGGAACGCTGTTGGAGATCGGAGAAATATAGGGAGATATTTTTTTAAAAGGAAGCCTATATATAAAGCTATAGGGGATCAAATTTAGTGATTCTTGTTCGAGAGAGTCTTAAAAATTCTATGACTATTTTTAAATTATTCTTTTAAAATTTTAAATCTCTCTCTAAAAACTCTCAAATTTTGCAACAGTGAAACGTTATGCTACTCCACGCTGAGTTGAAATGTAAAGGCCTATATATAAATAGATGCGTCTTGACGTTGCACACAAAAAATTTGCAGCTTCGAGACCTTTTATTTATTCAAAAATGCTCTAAATTGGGTTGGACGACACGCCATGACGCAAGTTCCATCCACCTATCCAAAGTTGAAGACAACTGTGATACATAAATCGCTCGCAAAACCATCTTAGACAGACACAACGCAACCATTAGAAGAATAAACTCTTATATCCTTGACAAAAAAAAACTCTTGATTCAAGGAACGGAAGACAACTCCACGATAAAACACGGATGGTATATACTAAAGCAAGGGTTCATTTGGGGAATCGACAACGCGGAACATGCATGCCCATGTGTGGGAGGATCAATGTATTCCTTGTGATGGAGTTTCAAGGCCTATATGGCTATATATAATGGGAATGCGCCTGTTAAAGTCTCATTAGTCACAAGTTCGATCCACTGAAACACAATATAAATGTACAACACAAGAGGGTCATAGCTCATGTCTCCCATCCAGCTTGTAAGAGGCTATGGAAGACTGATTTACTCCCAAAGTTGAAGCATTTTGTTTATGGAGGATTTGTAAACATAATCTTCACATAGTTATTAATTTAGTTGTGAGCAAAATCTCCGATGGTCCAACCCGTGCATCATGTGGAATGATGATGATCATCATATATTTTAACAACCCAATGGTTGTTCTTCACTAAGAGAGTGCAAACGCACGTTATTTATTTAGGTTCTGTTTTTTTTTTTGACAGATTTGAACGGTTGAACAGCTGAAACGACTGAATTTCGAGAGATTCTTAAGATAGTCTTGAGATTCGGATCCATTTCGTTCGACCTGCTTTTTAAAGCGTTAGAACTAACCTTTAATACAGCAGAAAAACGGACTCAAAAAAAATCAAAAAATATGTTTTTTAAAACATAAATACGTCGTTAAGCTTTTAAACCGTTAAGTCGCCCCCAAAAGAATAGACCCTAGTCGTGGACCAGCAGTCAAAAACCTACACGCAGGAGGGCACAACGGTTCTGTCGTTTTATCCTTTTTCGCGACGTTGGAAACCAGATGAATGGTAGTCTCCATACGGAATTGGGATTTATCCTTTCTTCCTTAATTCATTATTCCATGAATTCCTCAAAATGAGGCTCATCAAAATGCAAAATCTAAGACTACTACAAGACTGCTAATAAAATAAGAAAAATTCGAATGATTAGATTACTTCTCCCGAATATCCAACTGACTGATTAATTTCTTGTAACGTACTCTATTTTTCTTTGCCAAATAAGCTAGCAAACGCTGACGTTTTCCCAAAAATCTTCGTAGACCTCTTTCCGATGAAAAATCTTTGTGTAATTCCAAATGTGAAGCATCTTATTGGTGAAATTGAATACTTGAAATTCAACAAAACCCCTGTTTTCTTCTTTTTCTTCTTTAACCATAAATCCAAAAAAAATACATAAAAAATGGTAATTTTGTCTTGTGGTATGTAAGGATTTACTCCCAGAAACATGGGGACTTTGAGGCTAGATGATTGGAGGCCACGTTTAAATTCAATTCTTTTCTTGTACCGTTGCAGTCATGTGATCCAAGCCAATGTGTATAAAATACTTCGTGTGATGCAATTTTGTATTTGTTCAGTAATACTTTTAAAATTGTCAACACTGGCTAATGCAACAAAGTGGCTGTAGTTTAGTGGTTAGAATTCCACGTTGTGGCCGTGGAGACCTGGGCTCGAATCCCAGCAGCCACAGTTTTCTTCCTTTTTTATCTGAGCTATTCCCCTAAACGCCCTAATGAACATATTCACACTTTGTCTCATAGGGATTCAAATTCCCGAGAAATGAACATCTTGGCAAATCAGAAAACCAGTGCATCTTTTTTAATAAGGGCTCTTTTTTATCTGAGCTATTCCCCTAAATGCCCTAATGAACATATTCACACTTTGTCTCATAGGGATTCAAATTCCCGAGAAATGAACATCTTGGCAAATCAGAAAACCAGTGCATCTTTTTTAATAAGGGCTCGTTTGGGAGCAGGGGCATAGAATTCCAGGGAGAATATTCCCCGAAGGGGAAATACTGGTCCAATTGGAAACCAGGGAAAGAAGCCACGTCCCCCACGAGGTTTGCGTCTCCAAACAGTTCAAGCGCGCGGAAGGGGGAAATCATTTGTTTCACTCATTAGCCACTTGCTTTATCTACCCCGTGATTAACTAAGGCAGCCAAACACTACCTGCTCAGTCGGTACTGCTACTAACAGTAGCAAGCACATATCTTTGTAGAACAAATGCACAAGAAAAAGCAAAACACGTGTAGATTTTGTGCATGCCGTCATGGATACCGTAGGTTTCATACATGATATATCAACAAAAAAAAATTGAAAACATATATGGATTTGAACATCTAAAAATTTGAAGAAAAAAAAATACTTTGTGCCAATCAAGATATTGTGTAATACAATTTCAGAAAATGCTAGAAAACAAATATACATGAAATACAATGCTCATCCACCAAAATAGTTCCTAAAAATAGCTATGTCACTCCTCATTCATCCACAAAACAAAACAAACTAGACAATGTCAAGTTTGTGAAGGTAATCAATCACCGCACTGCTGAAACAAAAGACCATTCATACATTAAAATATGTAAAGAAATCACATCAAAGCAGAAGACCGCATGCTGAAATGAAGACCATTCATACATTACAATATGATGCTTCGTGATAAGCGATTCAGACTTGAGACCGGATCATAGAAATCACAATGAGTTAAAACATTCAACGAGCCATCGACCAATTTCTTTTCTTGTAGTTGTCCAAGGAACCCATGCTGATTTAATGTTCGAAATACTAAAAAGTCGGCCTTGCCAACATACTGTCTGTAGAATGAAATGAACAAACAAACGATGAGCAGGAAAATGCAAAAGCAAGCATCTAGTGTATTTAAAAGGGTTGATGCTACCGCCATGGTATCCACTAAAAAATCAATATTTGTACAATTGTACTAAACAATTCCTTTTAAGACACTGACAACATACTACAAAACTTGCTAATCTCAATCATTACAAGAAACGCTAGCATTATATTTTCACATGACTGATCCAAAGAAACATAGGAATTATTGCAACAATTCAATACTTACGTATCAATGACCTTGGCATAGGATTTCTTCACAGTTTGTTATGAGCGATTAGTTACTGGTTTACTAGATACTTGATATAAGTTTATATTCAACATACCGGGAATGATCAATTGATTGCTGCTTAGTAATTTTAATTTTGTAAATTGTGAATACACACCATCAGTCATTTTGCATAGGAAGCTATCTTGCACTATCAGTCTATGACAACTTCATCTTTTGAAATGTAGAATTGAGTTTTTTATGTAGAATAACTTGACTTCGACACAACTTTTTCCCTAGCTTAACTATCTTCCTACAGTCCATTCAACATCAGTCTTCTCTTTGATGTCATTTGTATTGATTTGTAACAACCTGACATTTGTTGCTCAAACAATGTCATCAAACTGCAAATAGAAAAAAAGGCACACATCACCGTTAACATCAACCATAGTTTTACTATGGCGGCTGAACCTAGTTTCTAGAATGAGCATAACATTAGCCTCAAATTGAAAAATTTGTAGAATAATCTTATGGAAAAATTTCCAAATGTCAATATGGCATATAGTATTTGCCCTACAGAAACTCCTGACATTACATAGTAATCTTTAGTAATAGCATGTGACCATTATATAACATATCTAAAAATTGTAATGATGTAATTTTGACACAACGCCATAATAACTCCATTGACATTGAAATTTATTGATCAAAGAATTACTTAAACAAACATCCTTTCATATTGGTTAAACAAAAAATTCCTTTCATTGCAGCATCTGTGTAAACTGATCTATTACACACACTGATCTGACAAGCAGTGGAAGCGAAGATAGATTTGCCGAGTGGCGGAATCGAAGAGGAGCTACAATTAATCATACCAGAGGTTTACCTGTTGTTGAAAGCATGCCTACAATTAATTAGTTCCAATATATACATGGAGCTTAACAATAGGCTCAGGCCTTCAGGTGCTTTGATTAGAACCAAATCCATACTAATGCACCGCTGCACATAATAGATATGTACACTGTTGGAATATGCAATTCAAAAGCATATAATTAACTTTAGGTACTAACTGCAACAATTGTGTGCAAAAGGAAATAATAATTTTAATGAAAAAAATAATTTTGCAGACGTTGCCAAGATATTGTAGAACAGATTCAGAAAATGCAAGAAAAAACTAACAACAGCAACACACATATAATAGAAAGGATCCAATATTTCATACATTAGCAACACCTTCCTTTTTGAAAAAAAAATGACCTTCAGATCAATGTGCTCTTGCAGAGTTCAGTGAGAGGCCGCGTTCACTTGCAGAAACTTGCTCTTCTTCTGAAAGAAGTGGTAGCAGATCAGGAGGAGGGGAAAGATGGTCGGGGCAATACCTAGTATTTGGTGTGAGACATCTTCAGATCGGAGATTGTCCACAACTCCTACGATGACGAGCGCTGCGCCGGTTGCCGACCTCATGCCACCATCACCACCGCCTTCCTCGGGACAGTCGCCACAGATCTAGAGAAGCTGAGGAGGCTGGAGGAAGGGGCAGGGAGGCGGAGGGGGCGGAGGCTGAAGGCAGGGGTGGGGAGGCGGAGGAGGAGGGGGCTGGAGGCGGAGGTGGCGAAAGGGACAGAGGCTAAGGCGGCGGAGGGGGCCGGAGGCTGAGGCGGCGGAGGGGGCCGGAGGCTGAGGTGGCGACAGGGAGGCGGAGGGGGTGGAGGCAGAAGCCGGGAAAGGAGACGACGGCGCGTCGGAGGCGGAGGCGGCGCCGCTGCGGAGACGCGGAGGCAGCGAAGCGAGAGTAGAGAGCGAGCGTGAGCGCGAGGGAGACGAAGGGAAGATTATCCACGAGTCTCACGGCGAGGGAGGTTTCCCCGTGGATACGACAGGATAGGCGGGAAAATCCATACTGTGTCCGCCAAACGGTCCGCCGAAATCACCCGGGGAAATCTCCCGCGCGGGACTCTGTCCCCGGGATCAGGCCGGGATCCCGACCGGGAATCGTCTTCCCAAACGGGCCCCAAAGGTGTATTAGCATGTATTCGAAATGAATTTAACGATATTCTCCATTTTCAAAAATATTAAAGGCTAACCTGTTTGAATTTTTCATGAAAATTTTAGAATAAATTCAAAGATTCTAGAAAGCTGGGTTGACTAGAAAGCATCTTTAAAATATAGAAAACAGGTTCAACTTTGAGGAAAAAGTGTTTTTACAATAGGTATTCAGAGGAAATCGTGGAAAACTCACTTTTTTTGAAAAAATAAAGGCTAACTATTTGGACTATCTATGAAAATTTCTATAAAAAAACTTGAAAATTAGTGTTGGCTAGAATACATAATTACATTGTAGAAAAAAAATGTGCAACTTGAGAGGAAATGTTGTTTTATAGCAAGTATACAAAGAAAATTGAGGGAAACATGTGTTTTTGAAAGATCAAAGGCTACTTTCTATGAACATTTCTAAAACAATTAGGAAGTTGGAGCCGGCTGGAAAACACAAATAATTGTACAAACATGTGCAACTCATAGGGAAAAGTGGTTTTATAGTAGGTAATCGAAAAAAATTAGTAAAACTAATCGTTTTGACAAAAATCAAGAAGGTGGAAGGAGGCGGCTGCGACGACCGTGCCCCGGCGGCGGCATTCGGGCGAAAGTGGCTTGACAAGTTTCCCCTCCAATGTCCCCCCTCACTCGTGGCCTCCAGCCCAATCCCATCGCCTTTGGCGGCCAAGCCCAATAGAGCCGCCACTGTCTCGCTTTGCTATTCGTCTTCCTCCCCCACTGATGAGGACATCACTATCTCGGATACATCCATGGACCAACGACCAAAGACTACGACCAGCAGCCAACGACCAGCATTCCAGGACCAATTACCTGAACCTGCGCGCGATAACTAAACTATTAGGTGAATTTGTCTCTCAGGTTGCATAATTCAAATTGTGAAAATAAACCGCTGCCTAATAATATTCTTATACTTAGGAACTTGGGCATGGACAATCTTGGAGGTGTTAAATCATCAACAAGAGCAATAAAGCAGGGTGACGCAAAATGGATTCCACTCGACTTTCAATGATCACTTTGACTTCAAAACGTCATAGAGAATGCAAACAGACTCCGTTTGGGGCTTGTGAGCACTTGTTGAAAAGATAACTTCGCCATCTTTCCAACGGATCTGACCTCATCTTCAAATTCCAAGCAAGCTGGCTGCAGCAATCAAATCAATCTCGTAGACAGAACCTGTCTTTTGCTCTTCTTGGGCATTGCATCACGATTACTTTGGGCTGAGTCCCATGTATTCCTAGTGTGTGAGAGCGCCTTCTAGAAGCCATCCCTCTCCCTATATACTAGGAAAACTCTTTCTATTTTTGTTTAGTTTTGTTCATTTGTTGTGTCTTTCAGTTTGGAGAAACACTCTCGAAATCACTTGTGTCGGTTGACCAATCGATTCCGAGCTTCAGAACCTTATCTCTATCATGTGTGAACTTAATCATATATGCAATTTCAGATTGTCTCTCACTTGTTTTTACTTGTTCTCGATTGCTTGCAGTGATAAACCTTCATAGTCAGATCAATCGCGTTTGACGTGGTTGAAAACAAGTAGGTTTGGTGGTTTAGCGATCGTCGGGTCCAATCCTTGCGTGGCTAGTAGCCGGTTCGTCAAAGTCACCTCTCCGCCCAAATCGATTTATCCTTCTCACCAGAAGATCGGGCCACCCGAGAACGCATCACCCACGCCGTCCACCTCCTCATTGCCGGCCGCGCTCCCGGCATAGCCGCCGCACTGACACATGCTTTGGCTTCGTCGCCGCCATTGCTAGCCGCGCCGCCGCTGTGGACCATCTCCGAACAATCGTCCTACGTCATCGGATCCCCGAGCTCCCCTCTTGCTCCTCGTGCCAACCGCCGCCACCAAAGATCACCGAAGCACCTCCACCGTTGCTCCCGCCACTAGCGCCGCCATCGGGTCCGGCAAGAACCACCCCGACCACACCAAGACCGTCTCATCCCTCTCCTTCTCTCACTACCGCGCGAGCCACATGAGATTGGAGGGGCAGAATCATCAAGGCACATGAGATAAAAAGTGTAAATCAACAGTATAACACAAAAATAGGAAAAATGTTAGTAATATCATAAATTCGTGTGTTCGAGTGTGTTCGATGTTATAATGTTAAGACGACCAAACGAAAAGATTCAAAAATGGGTTGTTTAGGATTTTAGATGAATTATAAAATTTGTTTCGTACAAATTAGACACCGTGAGGTATAATCTGTTTTCGGATCAAAATGCATATCATGCATTTATTTATGCTTGCTACTACTGCAGTGCTGCTGTTGCTGGGGATCCGGATTGTCGATAAGCCCTAGTACGCCACCCGCGCCGCCGCCGCCGCCGCCGCCGCCGAAACCCTAGCTAGGCCTCCCCTTCCGAAGTGCCGACCGCCGCGATGCCGAACCTGGAGTGCCGGATGTACGAGGCGCGGTTCCCCGAGGTGGATGCCGCCGTGATGATCCAGGTCAAGCACATCGCCGACATGGGCGCCTACGTCTCCCTCCTCGAGTACAACAACATCGAGGGCATGATCCTCTTCTCCGAGCTCTCCCGCCGCCGCATCCGCTCCATCTCCTCCCTCATCAAGGTCGGCCGCCAGGAGCCCGCCATCGTCCTCCGCGTCGACCGCGACAAGGGCTACATCGACCTCTCCAAGCGCCGTGTCTCCGAGGAGGAGGCGCACGCCTGCGAGGACCGCTACAACAAGTCCAAGCTCGTTCACTCCATCATGCGCCACGTCGCCGACACCCTCGCCGTCGACCTCGAGCCCCTCTACCACCGCATCGCATGGCCGCTCTACCGCAAGTATGGCCACGCCTTCGAGGCCTTCAAGCTCATCGTCTCCGACCCCGACGGGATGCTCGACCCGCTCACCTACGAGGACAAGGACACCGGCCCCGACGGCCACGAGGTTCGCTCCCTCGTGCCCATCGCCAGTTTGCTATGCACCCGCTCGTGTGCCTGCCTGTCCGGCTGTCCCCTAAGAACATTTGTGCTTATCTAGCAACCTAGTAGGAATTTTATTTATGCTAACGCAGCTTGCTGAAGTAGACCTTCATCAAACTTGCCCCATCCCCGTGGGCAGCTAAATTTCTATTTTCCTGGCACATAAACTGTAGTTGATGACTTGATGTGCATAGAACTTGTTATGCGCTTGTCGATTGGGCCGAGAGGTAATTATATTGTCCGCTATCTCGTGCAAAGCAAATTATAGGCTGTATAAAGCATAAATTTGAAGTCTAAATTTTCCCTGTGATATGTGTTTCAGAAAAAAAACTCATCACTATTTTGTGCTTTAACCGCAGTATATGCTTTGGTAGATTGGTTTCGTTTCTAAAGTGACCTTCTGTGATAAATATCATACCGGCTTGGGGATGATGCTAATTTTGCGCACTTGCATTACTCATATAATGTAAATTGCAAGGGATGTTTATTAAGATTGCATGCCCTAACATTTCCTTCAGGTGACTAAGGTTGTGCCTGCTGTCACCCCTGAGGTTAAGGATGCCCTGGTTAAGAACATAAGGAGGAGAATGACGCCACAGCCACTCAAGATTCGTGCTGATGTTGAGATGAAATGCTTCCAGTTTGATGGTGTTCTACACATTAAAGTTCTGTTTTCTCCCATCACTGCACTTTAGATTCCGAGTGCATGTTTGGCTTGCTGACTATTTAGTTTGTAGGAAGCCATGAGGAAAGCCGAAGCTGCTGGAAACAATGATTGTCCAGTGAAGATCAAGCTAGTAGCGCCTCCACTTTATGTTCTGACCACACAAACCCTTGACAAGGTTGGTGTTTCTTTCCTCTTGTTTTGGCGTTTAATGTGGACTGTTGAGGCTGTTTTTTTTTGCTTCATGTAGAAAGTCCGTGTCAAATCCTGCATAAGAAATTGGGACACAACAACATGTTTTTATGGAGAATATGATGCATAGTTTATCTTTTGTCTTGTGTGAAATAAGTAGATAGGGGTAGCACCCTAATTATTTAGTAGACCTGGGTACTGTGATTCAAATTTAGATCTGATTATTTGAGGAATAGCTTCTTGACGAAGCATAGAAGCATTTAACACTGTTGTATTGAACTGACAGAGTCAATTTACAGAGGGGCCTTTTAATTCATTTGAATCCAATTCAGGTACCATTTATGTAGGTTTCAAGTATGCAACAATTGGGTTTTCTTTATGTCTTCACAGTGTGATACAAGAACAGTAGACTACTCAATATATATCTGCCTCCCAGCTTATAATAATCCTCGTTAGTATTTGTACTAAACTAGTGTAGGGATGGAAAAAAATACCCATGGCTCTGGGTACCTGCAGGTACCGGATCTGATGGGTCCGAATCTGGGTCTGGGTCCAGGTAACCCATGGGTACCCGAACTAATTTAAAAAACCAATGCGCAGCCCATGCAAACTAGCAGCCCACGAGCATCACTTACTGACTAACAAAGCCAAGCCATGCGTGCAGTAGCCCATCCAATGACGCAGTAGGCCATGCGTGCAACTGCCCAGGTGGTGACACTGACAAAACTGCCCATGTGGTGACACTGACAAACTGTCCACATTCAGAGTAGAAGGTGAACAAGCAGGAATCAGCCCAACAGGGCAGAAGCCCTTTAGCTATCAGTAGGTAGTAGTAAGTGGAGTTTAGTACCACCTATATTTTAGGAGCAATGGCCAGCATGTATAATGTGCGATACGAGCAGTGGCTAGCATGTGCGGGCAGCAGTGCTTTGCCTTTTACTGAGTTTTGTCTGATACCAAGTTGTCACGATCATAGGAGGGAAAGATAAGGATTTGAAGACACTAACAAATCTGCATGAATGAGAAATTTACATCGATTTTCAAAATTTCAAATCCGTAATGACCCGATTCTCATATCGAACAATTTAGTGTAGCAGAGATGCGCACGTTACAATGTATTTGCGATTGCGACCATACGAGAATGAACCGAGTTTGCAACAGTTATACGTGATAGGGTTGGGGTGGCACCAATTGAGGAGAAGCTTGTCCAACATTGGTTGAGATGGTTCGGACACATTCAACAAAGCCACAAAGGCCCCCAAAAGCATCGGTGCATAGTGAAATCCTTTGATGTAGTGATAATGTAAGGAGGGGTAGAGGCCAACCTAACCTGACATGGGGGGAACAATGAGAGACTTGAAATCTTGGAACATACCTAGAGACTTGGCCTTAGATAGGAGCGCATGGAAAATAGCAATCGACGTGCCTGAACCATGACCTAGCTTTTGAGCCAAAAGGGTGAAAAGCTAGGTTATGGATCAAGCATGTGGATTACTGTTCTTTTCAGCTTATCTGACTTATTTGTCCATTTACTTATCTTCATTTAAGTTTTTTTAAAATATTTTTTTAATCTGTTTTTTTTTTCAATCTCAAAGACTTGCCTAAAAGCTCTCAAACCAACGTTGAATGAAGTGGATAGGACTTTCGAGGCTACTTCAAGGAGATAAGTAAAATTAGTACATAAGTCAAATAAGTAGATAAGTGAATTAAGATAAGCTAAGGAGATGAGTGCCTAAGTCTCTAGATAGGTTGATGACTTTTATTGGGTTTCATTTCTGGCCTACCCCAACTTGTTTGGGACCTAAAGGCTTTGTTGTTATTGTTGTTGTAGTAATACCTTTTTTTGTAGGGGAACGTTCCCAACAGCTAACAGAAAACCAAAGTATTGGCCTATGGCATATGCACAAAATATATTGTTTAGCAACAATAGCCATTGATCATCAGTGGCCCACAGCCAATTTTCCCTTTAAATTGATGGCAATGTTAGTAGTTGTATCTGACATATACCACTATTCTGGGCTTTGGGCTCTAACAAGGTTGTAGTCTGATGCACATTTTGGTTTAATATTGTTTCCTGTGTGTTCATCTAACCTTCAGGGAATGTAATTGATCTGTTCAGTAATCAGTAGTCCCCTTACCCCCATGCCAGCAATAAATAATTGAATATAGCATCCGCTAAATTACCTTGATTACTGAAATTGTTGAAATTTTATATTGTAGCTGATGTTAGCAAAAGGATGCTTGTAAAATTATGTGACATGTGGCTCTTAAAAAAATATATATGTAAGTTGACCTGGCTATTATGGTTTTATTATTATATATGGCAGTGCCTATTTAGTTGTGTTTTCTGTTCTTTTTTTGTTTTGTTTTGTCAACTTGTCATTTGTCATTACTTTGGGTTTAGGGTTATTCATGATATTACTTTGTATTGATACAACCTTCTGTGTTCTTGGTATGTTGTGAACAGGACCAAGGAATCACAGTTCTCAAAAATGCAATCAATACTTGTGTTGAGGCAATTGAAAAGCACAAGGGGAAGTTGGTGGTCAAGGAAGCACCTAGGGCTGTAAGTTTTGTAATTATTCACGTAGATCATAGCATATTTGAAACTATTGTCGGCTCCTGTTTCTGCCGACAAGTTGTAAAACTGAAGCTGAAAACCATGGTTTGAACAAAAATTCAATGGATTTATTCACTCCCACCAAGGATTCATGTTGTTGGTATACATGCAGGTGAGTGAGAGAGAGGATAAGCTTTTCATGGATAGCATGGAAAAGCTACAGGAAGCCAACGAGGAGGTTGACGGTGATGAGGACAGTGAAGAGGAGGAAGACACAGGCATGGGCAACGTAGATCTTACAAACGCTGGTGTTGGTTTGGAGTGAAGCTCCATTATGTGAGTTGAATGAGATTTACCTGTACAGCACCAGCATTAAGGATGTTTAGTCACTCTTGTTTGAAGTGAAAGTGGCTTTTCATCTTTATTTTGTTAGATTATGGTGGTTACGAATCGGTAGTATGCTTTCTGCAGTCTTTTGACATACTGATGTGGTTTCTATGGCACAACTGATGGTTACTTATACTCGTTTCTACCTGTTTGTACTCCCTACAAATGATATATTTTATTTTTTTTGTAAAAAAATGATTGCCCACAAGCTGTTTTTTTAGCATTGTTGAGCATCCTTCGTGTTTAGAGGAAATACAGGAGTCAATCAGAAGGGTCTCATCTCCATTTCTACTCCTGCCCTGTGTGATGTGTGTGACTAGCCCATATGTACGTCTTCGTTTGTCAGTCGCGGAGCTAGGAACTTTGTATGCGGGTCGAACGCTACTTAAAACGATGTTATCTTTGTGGGTTGAGTTGATGAACATTGCAGCATTGCCAAAGAGCATCTCTATGCGTGGCAGCGTTGCTATCCCTATATTTTAAGTTTTTTTAAAATCAATTCAAATAACCCTATCTTAATGAAAAATCCCTAAAAAGGATTGGGACCCTACAATGAGTTGTTAAAAAGTGGCAACTCAACTATCGGACTATAGTTAGTTTCACTGTGTTTTAGAATCAGTAGATGTATCTTTGTTAGGTTAATTAGATGGATATACGTGTGTATGTATGTTTAGGGCTGATTGTTGGGGTTGATGTCTTTTTTAAGATTCTAAAAAAAATTAAGGAGTAACTATAATGCAACGTGGGACCTCATTTACTTTTGATTTTGATTTGAAGATGCTCTAAAACGATGCGTAAAATTCCATTTAGGGGGAAATGTGCTGTTCAGAGTCGAAGCCATAACTGATTAGCACATTGAAACCAGAATAGCTAGTTACCTGGTTTTTCTTTCACATGGATCGATAAGACTTCAACATGGTTCCCTTTAGAAATTGTTGAAGGATACTTCAGTCAGAATGGCACCAGTGGTCTAGTGGTAGAATAGTACCCTGCCACGGTACAGACCCGGGTTCGATTCCCGGCTGGTGCATTTCTTTTCTACTTTTGGCTCTTTTTTTACTTGATGAGATGAGACTTGCGGTGGGATCTTCCCAATGCACGCATCTTTTTTTTATGATGCAATTTGGCATTCGCAACTATGTAAACTTTATTTCTAACCTGGATTTGTAACACCCAAATTAGAGCCAAGTTTCTAAATTTGATCAAATTTAGGAGAAATTCACATTCAAAAGCATTTCTTCAAATTGGACCTTGGATGAGCCGTTCTTGGGCCGATTTCTGGCCAAGCCCACCTCATCTTTCCCCTCCTCTCTCTTCCGCCGCTTTCTCTCCCTATCCCGGCGCCGCTCGCCTCTCTCTCTGCTTCGGTGTCGACCATCCATGGCCATGCAGCGCGGTGGCTCAAGCTCACAACGACACCTAGCTACCCACCGCTCAAGCTCGCCGCGTTGGCACCACCGAACGTCGGCTTCACCGCCTCTCTGCCATAAAAACTCGCCGCTGCATCGGTCCTTCCCTTTCCCCCATTTGCTTCACTTTCGAACGCTTCTGTTCTTCTCCGTCCGTGGCGACCGCCTGAGAATCCACAAGCATCGTCGACACCGCCGGGGTCACTCTATTGGCCATAAATGCTCGCCGGACCGAAGCCGTGCCGAACCCGTCTCCGTCGATTTCTTCCTCCACGGTACGAATTAGCTCAATTACATTCGGCTAGAGCATCACGTAAGCCTCATTGACATTTCCCCTCAATCAATTTGGCAAGAGCTTGCCGGAGCATCCACGCCGCATTGCCCTACTCGAAGCTGCCGCGGTGTCGCACGTTGCCAAGTCGATTCGGCCGCGCTCCGTCCTCTTCTAGGCTTCGGTAAGCAAGCCTTCGCCTACCCGAAGCTTCTTTTCCTTTCAATTTGGCTGGAGCCGCATTTTAGCGCCACCGCCATGTGATGCAGAGCCACACAGTTGCTGCTGTCAATGGCGTTGCCGCGTCCGGTCACCGACGGCCGTGATGTGGGCACCAGTACCTACACTCGCCGACATAGCCCCTAGCGCCGCCGAACAATGGATTTTCTTTCGGTTGCGCGCGCCGACGAGAGGAAAAAGACGATGATGTCATCAGCTCAAACACGGTGCCGCATGAGTCGCTGATAGCATGGACCCGCATGTCAGCCGTTCTCTCCCTGCTCTGTATCATCTTTGCTCTTTTCTGAGTGGTTGGCCAGTGGGCCCTTGGCCCCACACGTCAGCATAAGTGGAGGCGCCTTTCGCCCAGGTGCTTTCAACGTTGCCGTTGGGCGCGCTCGCGCCGCGGCTTGGCCGCGTCGGCATTTTGGGCCGTTCCGGCCTGTGCCTTGTTCGTTGCTTGGGCAGCGCTGTTTCCCCGCGCAGCGCATAGTGATGGGGTTGGCCCATTACTGTTCCAGTAATTTTCTATGAGTTTAGCTATTTAGAATTATCCTGAAAATGGTTATCTATTTACTAAAAATAGCATATTAGTTCAAAAAATTCCTAGAAAATTACAGAAAATACTAGGATCAATCTACAATTTAGGAAAAATATAATTTAGGTACTGATCTATAGAATTCTCTCTGAATATATTAAAGAAGGTATTTAGTGGCATATATACATTTCTCAAAATGAAACCCTAGGGGTATATTAGTAAAGGCACCTTTAGTCTCCTTAATGCCATAACAATAGCACCTCCATTTTGAATCGATACTTACCTTGCATTTTGCATATATCTCAGTTAGAGTAAATATTAATTTGAAATCTTCTTTCGAATAGACGAGCTCCTGAAGAACTGTTTCCGGAAGCAAGTCAAGCACAATCCACTGATCACCAAGGCGAGTTAACACCCTAGCTCATTCTTCTACCTAGTTTTACTAAATTATGTTGATTGAAATTAAAAGTGCATGCTCGATGTATTTTGAAATTGCCTACCTTGTTAATCATGATGTAATCATGCCCTGCCTTTATTACATTTGTTTGTCGTACATGATTCCTTGATATCATGATTGCTTGATTGTCCACATACTAAATAAAATGTTTAGACTTCTTAGTCTTGGGTAAAAACAGCTTAGACTTGTTTAAGTCTTACTGATTTAATCGGGTATCTAATCCCGCACTGGTGAGCCAAAACTCATCAATGAACACAATGACAATATACACTTCATCATGATGGATTTTGCTCTGCATGTGTTAAATGTGTTATGAGTTTGAGCTATGGGATAATGTTGTGTGATTAACGAGAATCAGGACTGGGAATGATGGAAGAGAAGGGTGATGGGCAGGATGGACCCAAAAGTGATATCTGTATGATATCCATAAAAATATATGTGTAATAGATATAAATGTGAAGGTGGAATGTCCGGGTGGAGTAAGGGCTCGCCCGAAGAGGTGCATATGTGTTATGCACAACGGGAAGTCGATGACCTTTTCTCTGAGGGGAATTGGTTCCCAACACCACAACGCGTGACCATCGCGTGGTAGCGTAGGATTGGTGGTTTGTGTAAGCTCAAGCCAACCTGAGGGGAAGGTGAATTAGGGCGTCACTTGTGTAGTGATCTGACCCTATCTACCGAGGTGGACTATAATCTATAGGGACCATGCCATCCGTTGAACAGCAAGTCAACCGGAAGGGTGGTTTGGGTCACTAGTTTGTCGGAACACGGTGAGATGGCGGTTCGCAATGGGGATTGCCGACCCGAAAATGATGGTGTGGTGAAAGAAGATGGGATACGGAAATGGTTCGTTGAGGGTACCCGTGTGGCTTGAAAGTTGAATTTAATGAACTTTAATTATATTCTCTCCTCGACGTCTTTTTGGAGATGCCCTTTATGAAATTGCTAGGTATAGGTATTTATGTTATAGATTATTTCAAAAAATGGCTTTCCAGAAAGAAAATAACCTTAACACCATTATATGGCTTATACCACTATTATGTATTAAGGACGGTGTTAACTTACAAGTGCGGTTTGATTGCGCACTTACCCTCGCACCACTCACCATTTTAGATTACGGAGATCCGGTAGATGGTGATTATGCTTGTCATGAGGATGGAGATCCAATGTTCAAAGATTGCGACCAAACCTATGCTCTCCTACGGTCTGAAATCACTTACATAGCTTAGGATTCTCATGTGTAAATTAAAGACAGGCTTCCGCTCGCACAATCCCTTTTGTTGTAAGATAAGCAACTATATGATACTTTTGTTGTATCCTAGTCCTAAAACTTGGTTAGTACTTTCTATATGTTATAAATTTCAGTTGGTATTGGATGAGATGATTCAGCTATGAAATATGAGGCACGAGTATAATGATTCAAAGACCATTGCAGTTTCACAGAATAGGATTTCTAAGGTAAGCAATTTGAGGACCCGTCAGAGTAACACTGCGAAAATAGCAGCCACAATGCGCTGCGCCCACACCCACAACATTTTGTAAAATTTTTTTCCTGTGACTACTCGATATAAAAATGGGATCTGAGGACATGAAATTGGAAAAGGGCAAGCAGACAGGTTATGTTTGGTTTGGTAAGTTGCTTTTAATTTGGCGTGCAACTTGCATCCATCGTGGGCATGCTTGGGCGCCCGGGCCTCAGATTATTTTGATGCCAATTCCTACTTGTGGAAATATTGGCGGCGCCACAGATCGAACAGCTGACGTCAGTATGAGGCCATCGCAAAAAACAAAAAAAAAACCCCTTGAGATTGAACAGACAAAAATTTCAGTTTCGGCAAGCAAAAACTTAGGCTTTGACAGGCTAGACGTCGTCATAGGAACTTTAGAAAACACACATTAAAACTTGAAAAACCTCCGATTTAAACGTGACGGTTTTTTTAATCCAGGTTTCATGTAATAGCCCATGGACCCAAGGCCTAGGCCGGCCTAGCCAAGTGGGTTAAGAGGCAGTGGGGGGAGTGGAACCGACGGTTCCTCCCAGGCTAAGCCTAGCCGCCGCCCCTGCCTTCCTCGTTCCCCAGCCGCCGCCCTGCCTTCCTCGTCCCCATCGCCGAGCGCCGCCGCTAAGTCGAGCCGGCGCCGCCGTCCCCGCCGCCATCCCCGTCGTCATCGCCGTCCAGGGCACCGCCGCCATCGCCCAGGGCACCGCCGTCGCCGTCGAGGCCGCCGCCACTGCCCTGCGTCGTCTTGCCGTGGCCGTGCCGCCACCGTCTCGCCGCCCTGCTGCATCTAGTGCAGACCGATGGAAGGAGGCAAGGGGAAGAGAAGGTAGTGAAGGAGGGAGGTAAAGATTGGATTTAGAGTTTGTTTTCTCTACTGTTGTTCTTGTTTAAGTGCTGCTCATGGTGTGTTTAGTAAATTTTCCAGTAGAACTACTGTCATTAGATGTTAAATTGTGGGTATATGCAATGGCTAGTGGGTGAGGATGAGAATTGGCTTGATGAATACCAATGCAGCCGCTTCTTTAGCAGTTTTGGCATGTTTAGGTTGGGAATCCGCACTCGATCCTATTGCAAAAGAGGAGCGTAGCGACTTTATCTTCGTTTTGGATATAAGAACGCGTAAATCGGGCGAGAAATGTAGAAGTTATGATTATTTTAATACTGATGTCCGGTTATGTTAATAAATGGATTTATGGATTTTAGTAGATGAGACTTGAGAGGGTGGATGGGGAAAGGAGGCAATTAGGCTTGATAATTGATTCCAATGGTGCAATTAGATGAGCCCTCCTAGGTTTTCCTCGCTCTAGATGGTGGATTTCGTGGATTAGTGAGGATTAATGGGTGGAATTAAAGCTGTAGAAGAGGAATCTAGCATGCAGCAGGTTTGGGTGAGGTTTTGATATATTTAGGATCTGATTCAGGGTTTGGTCCTATGAAAGAAATCGTGCGTCTATGTTCTAGCTTCGTTTTGAGTTCAAGAACACTGAAATTGGACAAGTGGTTTGGGAGATATGGCGATTTTAGTAATGCTGTCCAGAAATTGTAATCGGAGGTTTTCTGAGCGTTGGCCCTAGATTTTGTTAATTGAGCATTAGGCGGAAGAGAGATGAGAGTGGGTGCAATGGAGTTTTCTTTAGTGCGCCCTTGAATGGGTATTGCATTGAGACTTTACACTTTGTAGGTGTGGGAGTTCGGTGTCAATGTTCACTTCGTCCGGATCTTCGCGGTTAAAGGCAAGTATATGTTAAACAAATAGCGTATTTGATTGTTGATATAGTGCTATGTTCTTAACTTTGATCTGTGGATGAATGGTTTTAATGCCATATGTTGATTAAATTGGGTAGTTGATATTTATTGTGATGTTGGGAGTATGTGATGACTATATGAAAGGAGAGCATGTTGCATCATGTGCATATGAGCCAGGTCGGTGAGAAAGTCACTTTTGACTAGTCCGGTGAGGTCGGTGAAAGTCAAAAGTGACTAGTCCGGAGTGCTCTAAAGTCCTACTTGGTAGGCACTCCAAGGGAGTGGAGTAATTGGTCCCTGCCTCAAAAGGACGGGCAAGGTGTGGCATCGACGGATGCGCACCTAGCTATACCGGTATGAGCTCACAATACAGACGCATGTGCATTGCATTGCATCGATTGAATGAGAAGTGATCTATTTGGAGTATTTGTACCAACAGATGTTTATGTTTCTGGGAATGAAGGGTATGGATTGATGGAAGTAATTTTGGTTGCGGTTGTATTTCGATTTCCCTAATTTATACATATACTTTGCTTTTATTTGGTTTTTAAGTACAGGTGATGTCAATCATGCATGGGAATGGGAATATAGAATCTGGACTTGAGCACTCACTACCTCTCACGTTAAATTAGTACAATGGTTTCATTTGAGTTTTATTTAAAAAGTCGAGTCATGTGTATAATTGAGAATTGCAGTTATTATAGTTTTATTTGGGCTGTTGGTTGATAGAAATGCTTATTTGTTCATTGGATATAAATTGCCTGTCGTGGATGTACATATAAACAAAGGAGGTGCTGTTGAAATTTTATAGATTTTGAAGAGTTGGTAGCATTCTGGGTTCTCGTGGAATCGGGGTGTTACATTTCAGTAGGCAAAAAACAAAGTTTTACACATAATTTTTTAAGGTTTCATATAAAAATGGAGAATACACCTCTCGATGCAAACAAAAAAAGTTACACAAAAATAAAAACAAAAAAGTTCCACAAGGGAAAAAACAATTTGCGAATTTCCATGCGAGCAAGAGAGGGACGATTTGGGTGGGGTGGCCTCCGACAATAACACATGGTACTTTTAATTCCTTTAATAATGTTTGTACCATATGACCTCAGCTGTGGCATTAGCTAATACCTTGTATTATGCTTCAGTACTAGAATGAGACACAATAGGTTGCTTTCGTGCACTCCATGACACAAGATTAGATCCTAAAAACACAAAAAAAGCCACCAGTCGACCTTCTATCATCCACACAACCGGCCCAATCTGCATCTGAGAATGCACTGTGACGTAGTGAAACTGATTTGCATATCCTTAATCCAGTGTTCAAGGTATACTTAAAACTTATATTCTCTTAACTGCTGACCAATGAACTATAGTGGGAGAATGCAAAAACTGACACACCTTGTTAACCAAAAAGATATATCAGGTCGAGTCAGAGTCAAGTACTGCAAAGCACCAACAATACTCCTATACCGTGACGCATCCTCAGATTGTAACATTGTTCCGGATTGAACTGATAATTTCTCAGAAACAGAGAGAGGAGTACTCATAGGCTTACAGTTAAGCATTCCAACTCTTCGAAGTATATCAGAAGTATACTTATTCTGAGATAAAGCAATACCATCATGTACCCTTTTAACTTCTATTCCAAGGAAAAAATGTAGATTGCCCAAATCCTTAAGAGCATAGTCGGACTTGAGTTCACGAAACAAGACATCAACTGCATCCTGGGAAGAGCTGGCTACAACTATATCATCAACATAAATTAATAAGAATATTTCAACTTTCCCTGTTTTAAAGAAGAAGAGTGATGTGTCTGCCCTGGAAGAACAAAAACCCAACTGTTGCAACCTTGAACTTAGTCGAGAATACCATGCTCGAGGTGCTTGTTTCAAGCCATATAGTGCTTTGTTCAATTTGCAGACATGATGTAATTTGGACCTATATTCATATCCTACTGGTTGACGCATGTACACATCCTCCTCCAGAACGCCATGATGAAATGCGTTCTAAACATTCAGCTGGCGAAGACACCATCCTCTGGAAACTGCGATAGAAAAAACAATCCTGATAGTAGCAGGTTTAACTACAGGGCTAAATGTATCTTCACAATCAATACCATAGCGCTGCTTGAACCCTTTAGCGACCAGTCGAGCCTTGTATCGGTCTATAGTACCATCAGCCTTCATCTTTATTTTACAGACCCATTTACAATCAATTATATTTCTGCCTTTTGGATGAGGAATCAAGTGCCAAGTTTTGTTTTTCATAAGAGCCAAGTATTCTTCATCCATGGTAGCCTTCCATTTATCATCACATAAAGCTTCTTCAACGTTTTATGGTTCACCGGTAGCTGTAAAATTCATCCAACGTAGAGTGCCATCATTGAAATTCTTTGGTTTTCTAATGCCACTTTGCAGTCGAGTACGTGGTCCACCTTGCCTGTGTGGGCACTGGAACAACGGAAGATCCTGAAGAATCGGAACTGCCTCCGCCGGTGTACGTCATCTAACAAAGATTGTGTTGGCGCTGCACCAACTGCATCAGCCAAATCCTCATTGGCATCAGCATGAACGGAATCCAACAAGATAGATGGCTGGTCATGGTTTGTTGGCGCAGGAGCTCCATCGCCCTCTTCTCCGTGCTCCCGGTTCTGCATGAAATCGTGGCCATGCATATAGTCTTGGCCTTTCCTACACAAAATCATGAACAGCGACTCCAATATTTTCACTGTTAGCAATTGCATTAGCTGGAATACTAGTCACTTGATCACTACGTTCACCCCCATGGAAAGAATTTGGGCTACTGAGAAGATACGGTTCGAGAAGAATCTCTGAACAAAAACGTGCACCGGCATTAGAATGCAACTGAGAGAAGGAAAAAACTTATTCATCGAAAACAACATCTCGAGAAATATACACTCGACCACTAGAGACATAAAAGCACTTGAACCCTTTGTGAAGATTATTGTACCCTAGGAAGGCACATCGTTTGGAGCGAAATTCAAGTTTGTGAGTATTAATTATATGGTCGGACATTTGGCCAACATGCATAGCCAAAAACTTAAGAGCGGAATAATCAGGAGTTTGATGGAATAGCCGTTCTAGGGGTGTAGAAGATTGGATAACCTTGCTAGGAATCCTATTGATGAGATATGTGGCAGTGAGAAAGGCTTCATCCCAGAATTTTAATGGCATAGATGCATGTGCTAGAAGAGGTAAACCTACCTCTACTACATGCCGATGCTTTCGCTCAGCGGATCCATTCTGTTGATGGGCATAAGGACAAGAGACCTGATGAGTTATACCAATTTTGGTGAAGAAAAAAATTCAATCTCTCATATTCTCCACCCTAATCGGTTTGCATGGTAATAATTTTTCGATTGAATAATCTTTCAACCACACTCTGAAAGTCATGAAAAACTTGAAAAACCTCAGAAAATAAATCTAGGTAAATTTGCTATAGTCATCAATGAAACTCACATAATACTTTTTCTTGTTCACTGACTCGAGTGCAGGGCCCCAAACATCGAAAAACACAAGCTCTAAGGGAGCTGATGAAACACTAGAAGATTTTGGATATGGTAATTGGTGACTCTGGCCCCTTTGACAGGCATCACATACAGACTCTTGATTGGACTCACTACCAAAGGGAGTTTATTTTTGCTAATAACATGTTGGACCATGGGAAAAGAGGGATGTCCAAGACGACTATGCCATTTAGATGAAGAGGGCTTCACGGCTCCAAAATATAGATGGCCAAATGAGCCGGCACGAGGCACGACATTTTGGCCCGGCACAGAGGAAGGCATGACACAGACCGGGCCTGGGCCTGCACGGCCCGGTCGGTGGGCCGTGTCTGGGCCGAAGGCCAAGCATGCCGGGCCGGCCCGGCACGGCACGATTAATATTTTCTGATTTTTTATTCATCAATATGTATATTATAATGTAACATGACACAATCAGCACAAGTGAAATCAAGTTCTAGTGGCTAGTAGGTGTGGCAATAAGGCTTTGCATGACACAATCAGCACAAGGGAAATCAAGTTCTAGTGGCTAGTAGGTGTGGCAATAAGGCTTTGGATGTCAAGAGGTCCCTGGTTCAAAGCCTAGAGTCACCATTTTTAGCACATATTTTCTCTATCTAGTATAGGGCCCGATGGGCCCGTTAGTGTTTTGGGTAGGCCCCAAGACGCAAGACCCTCCTTCCGCCGTGCCTCGCCCGTGGGCCGGCACGGCAAGGCCCGAGGATGGTGCTGGGCGTGTTCGGCAAGACAAAGACGCAAGACGGCCCGAGGATGGTCTTTGGTAGTCTGCCCGATCTATTTGTGCTCGGGCCTAACTGCGTTCGGGCGGTGGTCGGGTCACGCCTGCTTGGCTATATATACTCCAAAAACATGCTTCCTCGTCCCGAATGGTACCAAAGAAAGAGGATACAAACCACCTCTAGACCGGCCTTGTAGGAGTATGTCCTTCATTGCCTGATCCTTGATCAAAATAGTTAGGATGAAACTCAACGAAAGCTTGATTATCGGTGACAATACGATGAACAGAAACTAAGTTTTTTTGTGACTTAGGAACATGGAGAACATTATTTAAATGAAGTTTACGACTAGGGGTATGAACAATAGTGTGACCAATGTGACTTATATTCATACATGCACCATTAGCAGCGTGAATCTGATCATCCCCGTCGTACTTCTCTTTCACAGCAAGTTTGTCTAGCTCGCTTGTGATATGATCTGTAGCACTTGTGTTGGTATACCAGTTTATATCTATACCGTAGCCGCGTGTTGCCGCGACCACACTTCTTTCATCCGTAACAAAATTCTCATCAAACCTATTCTAGCAATTGATGCCAACATGACTGACCTTGTTACATAGTTGACATGTGGGGCGAGATCGATTGTTATTGGAGTTTCCTCTGCCTGAATTCTCGAACCGTCCTCCACTCTGATTGCTATGGCCACTGCTTGTCCTCCACGACCATATTCACGCATCCCGCGTCCTCGGTGTTGGAACCTTCCACCGCGAGAGAGAGTTCGCGGACGAGTGATATGCATAAGATCCTCCTTGGAGTAGATCCATGCACTGCTCAAAACTCAGCATTTGTGCATACAATTCTGCCACTGTAATGGGCTCTACCCGCGCTATGATAGAAGATACCAACTGGTTGAAGTCAGCATCTAAGCCGGCTAGGATATAGGATACCATCTCCTCATCATCCAGTGTTTTTCCAGCTTATGCCATCTCATCTCCAAAGCCCTTCATTTTGGAGATGTATTTAGCAACTGTCATATTGCCTTTTGGCATTGTTGCAAGCGCAATCCGGGTATTAACAACCCGTGCGCGAACTTGAGAGGAGAACATGTCCTCCAAAGCCTTCCATACCTCTCTTGATCTTGTCAGAGAAACTACCGATGTTAAGATTTCACGAGACAGAGATGTAAGTAAATAACTCAATACCTATTGATCATGTGCCAACCATTGGACATAGGCAGGATTTGCTGTCTTCACATCTTTATCTCCTTGCTTGCTATCGATCTCCTTCGGTGGTGCTTTGGTAGTGCCATCTATGTAGCCCTCCAGTTGCGCACCCCCTGATTGATGGAAGAATCTGCTCCTTCCACAGCTAGGGCTGGAACTTTAGCTCAAAGCTCGCGAGCTGCTCGGGCTCGGCGCGGTAAAAGCTTGGCCCATGCTCGGCTTGTTTGTAAATGAGCACGAGCCGATCTTCATTTCTAGCTCGTAGCCATTAGCGAGCCAAGCCAAGCCAGAGGCTGGCTCGCTCAGGCTCGACTCGTTTTGGCTCGTTTGCATGCAAATATTATTTATTCCACGTCTTATTCATTAGAAAATGATATATCATGTACCCAAAGGACCCATAAAATAAGTCAAAACTCACGTATACATGCACAAGTCATTTTCATACTCATATATGCAATGCTAACTTGTATTTTACAATAGGTTAATGCCTTAGAAACTTGGGAGATCACTGTTTCCCTTGGCTCGCGAGTGCTCGTGAACTGCTCGCGAGCCACCAACGAGCCGAGCTGAGCCTGATTTCTAGCTCGGACCCCATGCTCAGCTCGGCTCGAGCTCGGCTCGGTAACTAATGAGCTGAGCCGAGCCAGTGGCCGGCTCGCTCGAACTCAGCTCGTTTCCACCCCTATCCACAGCAAGAAGTTACTCTTGGTAAGCTTCTCAGAGACCGAGAGATAGATGGATTTTGTTTCGAGAAGAGGCTCAGATACCATGCAAGATAATCAGAGTTTTAGGAAGCGTTATCACCTCTCTCGAGGCCGCGTTAATTCATATATATATGCCGCAAACCATAGCCAAGTTGTTAGAGCATCCCCAACTCACCCCCCAAATGCACCTCTATTTCAAAATTTTTCAAATGCAGTAGGACGGAATTTGATGCATGTGAGAGGGAATTTGCACTGCGCGGGTTACTGTAGCGATAGAGGAAAATTTGAAGGTCCTGCTGGGGATGCTCTTACAACAGAATTACAAGGATAAGAATAGGATTACAACAGGCTAACAAACTCAGGCTTATCTCTAACAAGAGTGTGATGCAATTGGTGATGGGGATGGAGACGAAGTGGTGTACGGTGGAACACGGTGAGATCTTTGGTTTTACACCGAATATTTTCGGTGATAGAAATAAAAAAAAATGTGATCGTTTTTTCTTGATATTACGTATGGGAGTAATTTTGGTAAAAAAGTAGAATTTGCAGGTCTCCTGTTCTAGAAGGCGCATGCACGCGGACGCAGCAAGAAAAGAAAAGGGGAGCATCCATCCAATCCAATCCAATCCAAGTTGGAAGCAAGCAGGACAGCAGGAGCTGCCGCTGCAAGTGGATGCGGCAGCCGGTGTCATTTCTCGATCTACTGCAAGTTGCAGCAACCACTTGGAACCGGCGACAGAGACGGACTTCCATCGTCTATTCACTGTTCTTATAATAGGGTGATCTTCAAAAAAAAAAAAAAACAGCCTCCTCCATCCCTGTACTACACATATCATCATCTAATCCTACTTAGGATCCATGGTAATGGCACGTCTTGTTTCATCAAGCTTGGAAATTCTTGTTATAATCTGGGCTTGCATTCTTGAACCCAGTATTAATCAGATTGGCAGAGCACGGCAGCATGAACCCAGCAGCCCAGTCAAACAAGCTAGCTACCTGTACAGTGCCGGACGGCAGGCATGCAGCTCACTCCGACAAGACAATGCATAGAAGGAGCACCATTCTGAGCTGGAGCTGGAGTGAGTGAGTGATTGAGCAGATGATTTGAGATGAGATGCGATGGATATATACATTAATTTCATTTGTTCAGCCAAGATCATAATAAAGAGCAAGAATTTAGATTTATCAAAAAGAAACAGAGCTAGGCTACGACTAGAGTAGTATTTACACTGATCATCAGTGCTCAGAGCTCAGCTCTCAAACGCTCAACACAAGAGAGGGGAGTTGGTAATAAGTAAAACAACGCGAAACTGCGAAACACTCGACGAGTTCACCCCCGCTTGGATTTGGAATATATATTTTTGTCTGGTGTTCTCACGGATACGGCGCCGCCCTCCCGGCGCCGGCGCCGGCGAGCTTCTCGGCGGTGAGGGCCAGCGACTGGAGGTTGCACTTGACGATGGTGTCGACGAAGACGCGCGTGTCCTCCACGGTGTTCCCCGCCGGCACGTCCACCACGTAGGACTCCACCACCAGCGTGGCCTCGACGTCGTCGTCGCCGGAGGGGTGGGGGTGGGGGTGCACGCTGGTGACGGAGCGGTAGTTGTTGAGGCGGTGGTCGCCGCCGACGACGCGGAAGCTGAGGACGTGGCGCTCGTCGTCGAGGATTTCGAGGCGCTCCCGGCTGGAGGCGGCGGGGAGGCCGGAGACGACGAGCACCTCGCGCAGCGTGCCCACGCCGCCGTCCCCGTCCAGCACCGCGCAGCTGCGCACGAACCGCTTGTACGCCTGCGGCTGGTCGAACCGCCGCACCACCGACCACACCGCCTCCGCCGGCGCCGCCACCCGCTGCACCACCGCTGAGCAGCACCGCCCCCCGCCCGCCGCGTGCTCGTGGTGCCGCGCCGCCTCCGCCGGCACCCACGCGTCGTGCTCCCCGCACCTGCTCCACCTCGACCTCGACCTCGCCGCCGCCGGCATCCTCTCCTCCCTCGTCGTCGTCGGTCGCCTTCTTGGAACGGCGCGGCGGCGTGGCCTTGGCCCTAGCTTGTGAGGTAGTAATTGTAAACCAACACAAGGCGTGGTCGTGTATATATAACAACACGGAGGGGGCCATTGTAATTTGTACTAATTTGGCCAAGTTGTACAAGGCTGGTGCTTCCATTTATTATTATCCATAACACAACCTCACTGTCTTCCTCTAAAACGCTACTCATATTTCACATTAATCAGTGTTTAGAGAGATATAGAGAAGCTGTTGGTATGCTTTCACAGCTATAAACATGTCTAATACCAATTGAACTTGTTACTGAATGAGATTACCAATAGTGAGAGAGTTATAAGAGATTACGAAAATTTATAGGCCAACATTGTTATTTACATAAGAAAAGAGTTTATTAGATGAATAGTACAATCTACAGCATTGGACGTGCTCTCGTAAGCCATTTGCACGTATATTTGCACCGTGGCAACTAGCATGGTCCCGAATTATTTTTAAGGGCGACCTAATTAAGCATATTTGCCATTCTTTAGTGCACAACAGTGTATTCCAATCTAAATTTCTATTAGCTACCCGTGCACATCAATGATATTTTACAAATAACGGTCGGGTATTCCGCTCATTTGTATGAAATGGTGTGGATATTATTATTTTTATTATGAATTTACTTTTAATATGACATATATCCTTATTTCTATTATTTTGTAGTAGGTACGTACCCATTCTATTAATTTAACCGTTATAATCTAATTATTATAATTGATGGTGTAGATATTTTTCTACTTGACAAGAGAATTTTTAGTATTTTTATATTAACATAGAAATTTTTAGGATTTTAAAATTAACACGGTGGCTACGTTTATTCTAGCTGTTTTATATATATCATAGGAAGATAATAATGCTGCATGTTGGCAAGGACAACGGCGTGAAACATCCAAAATTGAAACATGAGTTCTCTAGTTGCAAACTGAACAGAGATGTGCCATGATGCCTTGCTAGGATTAGTCAGGATGTTACTCGCAAAATGAAGACGGATTGGGTGCTTGGTCAATCGTATCTGTTGCGACTATAATCATGATCACCTTCATCGTGCTGCTCTATTAAACAACAAACCACAATAATGCACGGTCAACATTATTCATTTAGGTACAAATACCTTCATGGCCTAACTCCATGGCCTACAAATACCTCGAAAAAGCTTTCCACTCGGTCTCCTAAGCCTACCGCCTTGACAATCTTCGGATGCGTGGCTTTGATTGACCCTCGCATCACTCCCTCAAGGGGTGTCCCACTCACATCATCCACCATACCAAAGGCCTGCGACAAGGGGATTCGCTCTCGCCGCTTCTCTTCGACCTCGCCATCTAACCATTGGTGGTCCTTCTCCAACAGGCCACTGGTGAGGGTGCCCTCTCGCCAATCCGTGGCCTCGATAGTTATCGAGTCTCACTCTTTGCTGACAATGCCACCATCTTCTTAAAGCTGACCCAGACTGATGACTCCACCTTGGCGTGCATCCTTCAGGTGTTCGGCAACATCTCCAGCATTCGAACAAACTTTTCTAAGTCCTAGGTAGTCCCCATCAGATGCAATAGTCTGAACCTTAACACCATGCTACATGACTTCCCAGCCGAAAGGGCGTCCTTCCCATTAAATATTTGGGCATCCCACTTTTCATAGGAAGATTACGACACATTCACTTCCAGCCCCTCATCGACAAAATCGAGAATCGGCTGACAGGTTGGAGGGGTTCTCTCATGTCTAAAGGAGGGAGGCTTACCCTGCTCAAAGCGGTTCTCTCGGCCCTACTGACCTATGTTCTCTTTGTTATCACCCCCCAACCTCGGTCATTAAGAAAATTGACCAGATAAGGAAAGTATGGCTTTGAACCAGATCCACTACCCTGTGGGCTCCACCCAGGGTCAACTGGGGCTTGGCCTGCTCGCCTACCAAGCTCGAGGACCTTGGAGTATTGGGCCTATCCCGATTTGGCCATGCCCTTCGGCTACGCTGGCTGTGGCTCAACAAAACGTCGTCCTCTCGACCTTGGATGGGCTCGATAAACCCTCAAACAGAGGTTGATGCATCTCTCCTTTGTGCCGGATGCTCAATTATGCTTCGGAACGGGGCCTCGTCCTTTTGGGAGGACAGTTGGCTTGCTGGCTCGTTGCTAAAGGAACTAGCGCCGTGACTCTTTTTGGCATCCACCAGAGAAGGGAAAAACGTCATGGAGGCGCTTGGAAACAACAACTGGCTAATCAACCTAAGGAGCAATATGGATCCTTCTCTCGTGACTAAACTCGTCCAGCTACTCCCCTGCCTCGCTCGGGCGTCATTGACGCCACTTGAAGATGACCTGATCACCTGGCGTTTTTTCACGGACGGTCTTTTCTCCGTGAAAACTGCCTACAACATGCAGTTCATTAGCCGTTGCGTGATCTCCCTGCAGCACAGGGTCTGGTAGATCTGTGCCTCATCCAAGTGCAATTTTTTTGTTTGGCTGCTTTTGGCTAGGAGGATATGGACAACCAATGCACTCTTACGAAGGCAACTGCCCAACGCTTACTTCTGCCCCCTCTACCTGAGGAACATGGAAACTCTAGAGCACCTCTTCCTGGAATGCGACTTCAGCTCTTTCATCTAGACGCGCCTTGCCGCTTCGCTTCAAATTTCGTCGCTGGACCTGTCACACTGGCAATGGAAATCTGAGCTGCCGCTTTGGTGGGAAATCAATGTTGCCTTGGGTGCCAACCCAAAAACGACCCTTTCCATTGCCATCGGCACCATTTGACATCTTTGGCTCAAGCGCAACAACCGTGTTTTTTGCTCGTTCGAACGACCATCGGACATTGTCCTTCAACAACCTTTAGATGACCCGCATCTATGGGCAACCACAGGAGCGCATTTTGTAATCTCTTAATTCTTTGTGTGTCCTCTGAGGGAGGGCTTTAAAACACCTATGTTTGTAAACTCCTTCTCTTTTGATTAATAGATGGTAGATCTCCTGTCCTTTGCTAAAAAAACAAATACCTCCATGGCACGAGCGATATATATGAATGATAGTGTCGATAAGAGCTTCTTAAAGTGGTTTTTTTAAGTTTTTTCTAATTCTTATTACTTGTTTAAAAAGTGGTTTTAAGGCAAAAAAAATAAGCTTGGACTTTTCAAAACAACGTAATTTTCATGCCATTTTTCACTAGTTTGTTCATTGTTTCAACACTATTTATGTATTGCCTTCATCTCAAACTGTCTAGGTTCAATAGGAGTTACTATGCTCTTAAAGGTATGCTTCGGTTCTCTTTTAAGGTTTTGCCACCTTAAAGGAGAGCATATGTCACCGTTGGCCCTGTGGCCGAGTATTACCCGGTTTGCGTTCTGTAGTCGCAATGACTACTTAACTCAAACTTCCATAGATCAGTGTGAGGCGGCATATGCACCTCACCTGCCTAATTGTGGTAACCACTCGGGTATGTTTGCAATGGGTTGAGACTAGGTCAAGTCGTTGAAGGGGGTGCTAAGAGGCTAATGTATTGAAATTGAACTACCAAAACCATTTAAAAGCCCTTTCCCCCTTCCTAATGTACCTCTGCCTTCACCACCACCTAGATATAAAAATAGAAGAGCTTATGTTCCGGTTTGTTTTTTAGGTTTTTCGCGAGACATAGGGCACTTTGGCTATCGGTGAAGAGTGTGCCCCTCGGAATGGTACAATGACTAGAGCCACTCCATTACTATTTACCTTCCAATAACATCCATCATCATTTTCACACTCATTGACCATATTCTTTTCCTCATCATTTGAGGAGGCAATGGGGCCAGGGCAAACCCATAGAGATGGCCTAAGCACATCATACTAGACTGAGACGGTAACTATACTCACATTTACAAAATCTATTTGGCTAGCCTTCACAGTTTAAGACATAAAGACAGATAGTGGCATTACCAACCGTGGTTTGAAATCGATCAAAATTAAAAAATTTAAATTAATTCATTTGGATTTCGAGCAATTTTATGAAAACCTAACAGGGACCATCAAAATTTGGATTTTCTCGTATTAACTCTAAAATCCACGGAAAACCGCTTATACCTAGAGATGGTCTAAGCACGTCATGCTAGATTGAGACGGTGACCATGTTCATATTCTCGAAATTTGGTTGGCCTTCGTGGTTTCAAGACATAAAGGTAGATAGTGGCATTGCAAAATCGATCGGAATTAAAATTTTAGATTTATTTCTTTGGATTTCGAGCAATTTTATGAAAACGCTAACAGGAGGCCATCAATTTTTGGATTTTCTCCGATTTCTACTGAAAGCCACGGAGAGCCGCATAGGAGGGGTGCATGGTTTTTGTTTTGTTGTGTTGAAACGAAATTTGAAACCCGTACGATTAAAAAGAGAGAGAGAGAGAGAGGCAAGTTGTGGCAGCCTTGGATGCTCTGATCATGAGCTGCCTTTGTTTGGGCATCATCGCTCCGACTTTGTCCACTTGGTACGGCTCACCTCCACCCTCCTATCCTCTCCTTTCCTTTTGGCAACTGGGCTTCTCCGGTCCAGGGGAAAAGAGCTAAACTATGCTGTTTCCCATGCACCCGCACCCTGCTGCTGTCAGCAAACAGGAAAGGCAAAGCCAACCACAAACCAAACCATTTCATTTCATTTCATTCCTGCCGACTGATCCATGGGGAGAACATCACACGACTGCTCTTGGATTGCACCAAACCTGGAGAAGAACGATGCTACTGCCACAGGCTTAAAAAAAAGAAGCATATAGATTAGTCAGTGGATGGATACTACTTGCCAGTTGCCATCCATCCTTCGCTACGCCTAGGATAGTTTTTGGCTCACTTCGATCTTTAGTAATGTGTGTAAAGGCGACGTATCAAATATCTAGCTTTGTCAGTTGCCAAATCCATGGGCTGAGGAGGAGACACAAATGGACGTGGTAGCGGCAGCGGTATACCCCTGCTTATCTCATCTGGTAGGGAAGGAAATAATGCAAATGCTTCCTCCAACTCCAATGGACAAAGCAGGAGAATATATATAGCTTGACAGAGTGGCCAATCCTGTGGGCACTGCACTGTTTCTGCAGGATAAACACATAGGCGCATTGAAGCAAAAGAAACAAAGCCTCAAGGGGCACCCTAAAAAAAAGATTGCCAATGCACCCTCAAGGGGCATTTCCAAGATTGCTTTCGAGCTGGAAAGAACTGAGGTTGCAAGAACAAAGAAGGATGGTCTAAAACACAAGAATGCAAACCATTTGTATTTTGGAGATGTTTTCGGTGCTCATCCAGGACAAAACAGTCTTTAAAATTTCCCATGCACTCGATCGATGTCGCCACAAAAATCGCTTGGAATCTTTCAAAAGGAAAGCCCTTTCGGCCACTCTTTAAAACTGATCTTTCGGACGCCACCGTGCAAATCTGGAAACTAGAATAAACAGAGATACATCAAACGGAGCCGCAGCATTTTGCCTGCAGAGATTTGCAAATTGGCAGGCCACTTGTGTTGAGCCTGGCTAATGCAGCTGGACATGATAAGGGAGGGGATGAGCAAGTGGGGGGTGGCTAGGCTAGAGTTCACCATCTAAAGCAACTACTATTATGCCAGCCATAACATCAACACTGCCTTGTTCCCTGCATCAAACTATTATCTGGTCCTTGAGATTCTTAACAACTTTCTTTAACCTCTCCTATCCCATATATTATAGTAGTAGTCATGCCGACCAGGACAAGTGGGAGTTAAGTTTTTATTGGAGACAAGTGAATAACAGTTGACACATAATGGTGGCTGAATCTTCTCACCCTTTTTTTTTTATGGGGAATGAAGTGAAAATGGCGGCTGAATCAATATTTGCTAATGATCAAATGGTACTAGTTGTAGTGAAGACATGGAAGCCACAGGAGTTAACAGGCCACGAGGCCATAGTGGGCCCTAAATTCGGCCCAGACGAAATTCCCAATTTCCTCCATTTTCCGGAAAAGCCCTAGGTTAAAATATTTGCCCAATATTCTCTGTAGCTCGGAAAATTATGAAAAAAATTTGGCTAGGTTCATAAAAATGTGTAGTATTTTACTACCAAGTTTTGTACTGTTATTATTTATAATAATTTCTCTATGATTTATTGTTTTAGCATTTTTAATAATTAAAATAAGCATGCAAAAACTATAAAACCAATTTTGTAATTAGCTATAAACATAATTATGCATACCATAAATTTTGCAAAAGCATTGCATGAATTTTCCATTTATTTATTTTCAGATTGTGATTATTTGTATTCTTTGCCCTAGATTCGAATTCCATTGATCATCCTTCGCATTTTGCCGAGGATCCCGCTGTTCCAGCAGGACAAGGCAAGTCCAATGTTGATTACTTGCAGTACCTACTCTTTGTGCAATGTTTTTATTAGATTTTACAAATGTATTGCTATATTAAATGTAAAACGCTAATTAAATCTATGTTAGCCAAATCCCACTATGCCACATATTACAAATTGTTCATGATGCCTTACAACCATCCCTGTGTAGTTTATTTAAAAATGTTGCTTAGCTGTGCCTGTGTAGATTTACTTTTATTGTGTGATGATCTCTTATTCTTGAAATGGTTTGTTGGTGCAAAACAAATATTTTGGTGTGATAGTAGGTGTAACACCCAATTTTTGTCTAAGAGCACAGGTAGTAAAAATTTGAACAATTCTTGGCCAAATTAAAGCCAAATTTAAAAACTCAATTGCAAATTGAAACTCATATCTCTCTCTCCCTCATCTTTCCTCTCTTGGGCATTCTATCAAACACCTCACATGCAATCTCTCTCCTCTCCCCTCGGATGCTTTGCTCTGGCGCTAGTCCGTGCGCCGTTGTACCCTTGCAGCCGCGCCACCCACTCGTCGACGTACCGGCTTGCACGCTGCCGTGTCGAGCCCCGGTACATCGAAGCCGTTGCACCCGTCGCTTGCCGAGCCAAAGACCGGTCCACTGCCTCTGACCACCGAGCAAATGCCGCCTTGCACTGCTCCCTCGTCGCGCCGTACCACCGTTGCCGCCCTGCGTGCTGGCTCGGGTCATGTCGCCATTAAGCTACCTCGCGGGGCCCGAGCTCGCCCGTGGTACCATATCCCTTAGAGCATCTCTAGCAGGGTCTCTAAAATGTTCCCTAAAACACTATTGCGGACAACCTCAGCCTCTATAACGTTCCAGCAGGGTCTCTATCTCAGTATCTAAATTTAGAGACTCTCCCCAGATAGGGACTCTGCTGGAGATGATGGAAATATAGAGAATGAATAGTGATTTAGAGAAGGGATATAGAGAATGAAATATAGAGATCCTGCTAAAGATGCTCTTAGCGCAACGCCTTAAACCGAACCCCATCCTCACTGGTGCCATTTCCCCCGTTTACCCCCAAAATTCCCCAAACCCTGCCGAGCTCGGATCCTTTGATTTGGTGAGCTCTGCGGCTATTCCTCTGGCCCTGAGCACCCACCTTACCTCCCTAACTAGGGGTGGGAATGGATCGACCCACGATCCATTGGAGCGATCCACATGATCCATTACTAAATAATGGTTCAATGGATCGATCCATTTGGATCATGCAGTGGGAAAAAAATGAATAAACCAATTGCATAAAAGCTCCATCACTGAAAGCTCTAAAAGCTCCAAACTGAATAAACTAACACCATCACAAATGGATACCCCTACGGATTTTTGGGTCGACCCGCACCGATCCAATAAAATTTTAGGGTCGATCCAGTACCCGTTAGGGTCTTTTTTTCCGGGTAGATCCAAGATCCATTGGATCACAGCGATCCATTCCCACCCCTATCCCTAACCTTTACCCTCGCTCAATTTCTCTAGGACGGTGTAGGAGGACCCGGTCCGTGTGGCCCCTGTTTCGGCCGCCGCCGCCACCTACGTCGCCAGCCTGCTCCGTGCCTCCCCGCGCACTTCCATGGGCTCAGTAAGCATCCCCATCATCCCCTGAAGCTCCCGCACTAGTTAGGTCGTCGAAGGCGTCCATGCCGCGGGCTCGCTTACCTCGCCGGTTAGCTATTCCGCCACCGCTCATCGCGCCGCCGCTGTAGGTCACCTCGTGTGGTGCCTTGTGCACCTATGGAGGCGGATCGTCGAGCCCGTTCCGTTTTGCCATAGCCCCAAGTCGCCGTTCCTCCTAGCGCCGGCTAGCCGAGCTTCGCCGGTTCGGCCATGGCCGCTACAAGAGCGTCGCCTGGAGGAAGAAGACGATGCACTGTAGCGTTAATTAGGCTGTGATTTGTTTAGTGCTGATGCTAGCTACCTGGGTGAATGACAGGTGGGGTCAAGATCTCTAACAAGTGCCTAATAACCAGCATTTAGCGTATGGGTGGCCGACATGTGGGCCATTGGTCCCACGCGTCAATAAGTGGAGGCGTATAAGGTCACAATTACGCTTTCAGCTAAGCCTTGGCGTCCTCAGCTCAGGCCACGTTCGGCCCAGTTCCTGCCCAAGGCCAGCCCAGAACCGGTATGATAAATAACACCCGAATTTCGTTATTTCATGTGGAATGACACGCTTGTAGGATTTATTTAAAATAGCCAACGACAACCAAAAATTATAAAATTTTGTACACAAATACTAAAGGGGGTTCGCTACCTAGGGAAAATATCAGAATAAATAGTGCAGTGGGAAAAATGGAATAATAAAATCGTAATAAGCCCAATGGCAGCCTTTTTCTTATTTTACAATAGGATTTCATAATTTATTAAAAACCTGTAGACACCTCCTAAATCCTTAGAAAATTCATTATAAATAGTAGAGCCTATTACAGACCTTATAAGATTATTAGCCTAAACACTGTTCATAGGTTTTCTCTGATTAAGTAATTAGTAAACTTCCAGAGTACTTTCCTATATAGAAAATGAACCGAAATGAATTGATTGTTAATAAAAATTAGAAACTAATTTGGAAAAAATGTGGTAAATTTATATAATATGTAATATGCTCTTATAGACCCAAGAAGACTATTACAAACCCTAGAAAGGTTAAATAGCACTAGGTATGCTATTACTAGACTAGAGCCCTATTAATTAAAATAGTACATGGTTTATTAAAAAATCGAGAAATCCTCTTTAGACATGAAATAACCTTTTCGACTTAGGATAAATCTTTGGACCTACGAATAATATATAAACACCGTCCTCACCATACAATAGACTATAGGCTGAGGGGATATTTTGGGACCTTTTCCCCTTTTATCACCTGTCCTTACAAGATCTTACAAATGCAATTAAGCACCATGAAACTATATACCGTATTTTGGGATTATTATCTATGATTCTACTAATATTATTATGGTAAATAAAACGAATCTCATTATGAGATCATGCATGTCATGACATCTCGTTAAACCATCGATAAGATCTTCCTTAGGATACAATAGGATCGTCGAACGAAGCATAGCAGCATTCATGCATCATGTCCTTATTGCACATTTGGTTATTGATTGGAGTTTATCTGTAATAGACGTAAACGGTCCCGACGGAAGGTTTGGCGATGCCGAAGAAGAATGCCTACCAGAAAAAGGCGAGTTAACACTTAATCTCTTAAATGTTTACTTGTATTAGGGAGAGACTGTGACTTTCCCTAGTGCGAGTTAACATGCCATTGCTCATGTCTATTCCTAATTTTCAAAACTATGTTGTTTGATTATGAAACTGCATGCTATATGATCTGCCAAATTGTTAACCATGTTATACACATGCCTAGTTCTTGTAACTCGATTGTCCTACATGACTGCTTTGATTGTCATAATTCTTGATTAACCTAAGTCTAGTATGGTAACAACTTTAACCCAATCTAATGGGTAAAATTGGCTTAGACATGCTTAGGTCCAAATTAATCTTTAGGCATAAAGCCATGGAACGGTGAACCGATATTCACCGGTCATTCATTCATTCATTCATTCAAATTGATGACATATAACAGTTAGGGCTGATAGTCGAATGTTGGGCTTGATGTTGTATGTTGGCATGGTTCTTATGTGTGTTGGGTCTGCTTGGTCGATTGGTTGAGAAAGGTCATGGTCGAATATATGTTATGGAGTTTGGGTTGATGTTGGTAAGTTGGTTGGTTATCAATGGTTCGATGGAAGAAATAAGGTGCACATAAAGTTGATAAAGGCACGGGATGCCCTGGTGCTGGGTTTAGCTTGGTGGCTTACTCAGGAGGAGCACAGAAGAACACGCGTAGCGGGGGGCGCTGCCATCAAAAGGATGGTTCCAACACAACGCGCATCCATCGCGCAGGGTACATGTTAAGAAGTGAGAAGGATGATACGTAGGGCAAAAATATGCCCTGGGGCTGGGTTTAGCTTGGTGGCTTACCCATAAGCCCTGTGCTGGGTTTAGCTTGGTGGCTTACCCAGGAGGAGCGCGGAAGAACACGCGTAGCGGGGGGGCGCTGCCATCCAAGGGATGGTTCCAACACAACGCGTGGCCATCGCGCGGGATACAAGTTTGGGTTGCCAGCAGCGCGCTCTGCGGAGGCCCCTGGACGACCACTCCTGGACAACACCGACACAGGTCGTCGCCACACATCCCCAGGATGGCGTTTGGCTTGGTGGTCGAAGCGACCATCTATGGCATGTGTGGTTTACAACAGGTTGGCGAGAGGCTTGGTGGTCAAAGCCAACCCGGAAAGATGGTGGGTGATGGAAGTAATATGGGAATTATGTTAAGTTTGGGTTGGTTGAGATCAAGGTTGAGTATTATTGGTGAGATCGGATTGGTCGACTTAGAGTTGGTTGGTATGGTCTGTTGGTTGGTGTTTTGGTTGATAGCATTGTGGGTAATGCAGTGTTGAACCCCTTGTTGATTTAATATGAACAGTAAACCAATGAGCTAGACAGGATAATTTAAACTTATCTTAAAAACTGGCTTTACGCAAATAAAAGAACTTCTTCCCTCATCATTGAAGCCGTTATCATTAAGTGCATTAGGAGGAGTGTTAACTAGCCAGCGTTTGGATGACGTTGACCTCGCATACTTCCACTCTTTTAGACGAAGGTTAAGAAAAGGATTTGTACGAGGGCCATGAAGAAGATGATCAGGACTACGATGGTCATGATGCGGTTTAGGGTTGCTCCAGTCGCTTGCAGGAATGCATAGCCATTGGAGAATTCTTTGATGCTCTTATGTTCCACCGACTCTGATGATTTACTTGGATCAGTTGTATGATCTCTTGGCCTAATTATTGTTATGCCCGCGGCATGCAACTGGGTATGTAATATTTCAAACAAAGGCACCAAGGCACAAGTCAAACAACACGAGCACAAGTACTAGGCAACCTCGAAGGATTGCACACACAAGCACAAGATAGACAATCTCGATGGATTGCACACACAAGCACAGTAGGTAGTAAGCGAAAAGTAAGTGCGAAAGGGAAGAGACACAACCGAGTTTTTCCCCGAGGTTCAGAGACGAACTCCTACTCCCCGTTGAGGCTAGCCTTCGACACACGAAGACCGGCTCCCTCTCGACCCTATGCCTCGATCCACTCGTGGTAGCTCTTCCGCCGACACACGGCGAGGTAAGCTCCAAACCCTTCACAGGGTGGCGAGTTCTTCCCACAAGCGGAAAGCCCTCACACCCCGGCACTGACACACGGTACCGACCCCCGACACACGGGAATGGCTCCGACACACGGAGAGAGGCACCGACACACGACAACCTCACCACCACCGACACACTGTGGCGGCCATCGACACGCGGTGGATTTTGCGACTCCGACACACGGAGACCCCCGACACACGGAGACCCCTGACACACGGAGGCAACTGCACCCTCGACACATGGAGATGACTACCGACACACGGTGGATTTTCGGCTCCGACACGAAGAAGCTCCCCCGACACACAGAGGACCAAGAACACAACGAAGGATTGTTGAAGACAGCTCGGTGACGATCTCCCTTCCGGCGGTGGAGTCCCAAGAGCACAAGATCGGAGACCACTCACCTCACCACACCTCTCACCACCATGGAGCACCTAGGCCACAAGGCTCCATGGGAGAGGCACACACCTTGGGGATGTATGGAGAGGAGGTAGGGGACGCACACCTTCTTCCTCTCTTCTTCTCCCTCTCTCTCCCTTCTTCTCCCTCTCTCAAGCACTTATGGAGACCCCTAGGAGGAGGAGCACCATAGGAGAGCTCTCTCTTGGATGAGGATGGCTATGGGTGGCTGGAAATGAGGCTCTCAACCCTTCCCCCGAGAGGACAAGCCTATTTATAAGCCCCACTTGAAACCCTAGCTTGTTTGGATACATGGGCGGCTCAGATTGAATCGCCGTTGTGCAGATTCTCCCCGTCGGACGCGTTCGATGGCCTCGTCGGACGCGTCCGATGCCGTCAGACAGCGTCAGATGCCCTGTCGGACGCGTCCGATGGGGAGCGCAATTTTCTCGGGACTTAGGCGCAGGAGAGCTATGGCTGAGGCTCCTAGGGTTAGGCTTGCTCGTCGGACGCGTCCGATGCCCCGTCGGACACGTCCGACAGGAAGGGGTATTTTCTGGGATAGCTGATCGGATGTGTCCGATGGTGGTCGGACAGCGTCCGATGGCACTGAAATTTTCAAGCCAAGACTTCTACACCCTCTCTACCCCTCTCGCCATCTCACTTCGGTTCTTGGACACATTTTGGGATATTTTGGACTTTCTTGGCGGGACTCTCGGAAGCTTTGGCGGGGAAGATTCGCGCTAGAGAAAAATATCTGGCTTTGGAAACTTAGTGGCTATGAAACCAACACCCCGATAGCTGGAAAGGGAACACCGAGAACCTTCCGGGTGCTTTCAGGAACTTGGGCGCTAAGAAAACTACCAATCTGGACACCAGGTCACTCTCGAACACTCTGGAAGAGTATAAGGACAAGCGGACTCAGATGTGCTCAGTGGGACCCTGCAACCAGAGAGAAGACCTGCACCAGTGTCTAGAACACGCCAACACGCACACAAGATAAATAGAGAAAATATGAAATAAGATCCTTAATCTTGTGGGCTCCATTTGATAGTGTCATAAATCTCCAAAACCAAAGCGCCATGGGAGCATGGACTTACAGTTCTCCTTTGGGTGATTCCTAGGTGAAGACACCTGGCATGGATAAAGCGTACAAACTCTACAGAGTGTAAACTTTCTAGAAAGCCGTGCTCACGGTCAAGAGTGGACGACGGTGGCGTGACCATAATGGTAGTTTTCGTGTCTCCTCTATTTGTTTTCAAAAAGGGATTTGCTATCCTGCAGTGGGTGCTATGAAGATATGAGAAAAACCACGGTCAGCACCGTGCGATAAACAGGTTTTGGATAAAACCGGTGGGTGCCGGATTTCAAAAGAAAAGAATTCAGATGTGTTATTCTATTTCAAAAATGCTTTCAACTATTAGGTTAAACTCTTTAAAATTGGCTTTACGCAAATTAAACTTAAGAGCCTACATTGCATATAGTCAATTGGCTTGCGAATATTATAAATAATACTCACCCTCATGTTTTGGTCATGGGGCTGCTTAATCCGATGAGCAGTTCTCGATTCTCAGCTCTACTGCATCGATGGAGAAGAATATGAAGATGGTGGTGACTTCGCCAATGGCATTCAGGGCGAGGATTACTAAGGACGTCTAGGGCGCTTACTACAGCTTGTCTGTGGGACGATTTGAAGATTTCGACTTGTGTTTTATTTGAACTTTGGCTCTACGCTTCCGTACTTCTGTAAGGCATGTGTAATAAAGTCGCACTCTGATGTACTCTTTTATTAATTGTTATGGTGATGATCCAATGTACTGTAATGCATGTGTGTACTAGCTACTTGATCCAGGGACTAGTACAGGTAAAGCACAGCAAGGAACCGACTCGATTTTCGGGTCCCGACATCGACAGGGAACAGGCCGAGCTGGCGACACCAAGACGGGTACCGCACGGTCTACTGCCAACCTTGTACGACAAGGAAGGGATAAAGATAGAATCCGACCCTATATATAAGAAAGGCTCTATTAACGTATTCAGCAGGCGATAAAATTCCTATCTTATAACCGACTAGGACTTCTCCTTATAACCCCACCCCTCCACTATATAAGAGGGGTGAGGGTCCTTAGTTCGAGTCATCAGATCCACATTGAGGCCTTGTTTGTTTCGGATTAAAGTTGAGTTGAGTTTTATTGTAGCAAATTTGTGACCCCTCGAAAGACATTTTAAAAATTTCAAAAAAATTATGAAAAAAATATTTTACGAACTCTAATAAGAACTATTTGAAACCCCAAAAAAATGATTACAAAATATTACATCATTTGGCTTATAAAAAAATGACAAATTTACATTTAATTTAATCTGAAACAAACAGGGCCTGAATCATACCCATCGACCCATAAATGGGTCTTCCACCGCTCCAAGCCTCCAACCCAATCGAGGAGAGGGAGCAGAGCCGGCTGCCGCTGCATCAGTGCTCCTCCTCACGGCCGGCTGTTTCTCCTCGACGGGCTGAGTCGCTGAGACCCAAGCAAGCGAGAGGATGGCGGAAGAGAAACCCTACGTCTACAGTGCCGAAGACGTAAGCCCTTTTCTTCGATTGATTCAGTTTAGTTGGCGGATCTAGGGTATCTTAATTATTAGAGGCGCACGCTTACACTACCCGTAGCGGTTGCGTCCCCGTTTCATGATCAATCATGCACCTTTTCCCCTTTGCGAAATCGTTGATAAACAAATTTTCTGGTCATAGATCTGTAAATAATGGTTGAGGGTGCCGGGTATGCTGCTGGGGGCACCCCCAGATCAAAGCATCTCCTTGCATGTTGGAAATAATTTGCTGCTATCGTGTGTTTGTCCCTGCACTACACGTCCTTCTCCCCTTTACTTTCTTTTTTTTGAGCAAATCCTTCTCCTTTACTCTTGTTTATCTGTATGTAAGATTCAATGTGTTAACGCCTTTTTTTTCACTTCCAGGCAAATACATGTATTTGTGTTAAAGACCTTCCTCCATTTGCTGGCGAAGAGGTATATCTCTCAATTTCTATAACCGGAATCGGAATGTTAAGATTAAATGCAAAGATTTAACACTGCTGTCTCTTTTTCTGCAGGATGTTCAACTGTTCTTCAATCAGGTGATGGATGCTATTGATGGGAATCCTGGTTCAGGTCCCGCTGTTATGGGTGTCCAAATAAAAGGTGATGTCGCGTACGTCAGAATGAAATCCGTGGAAGTGGCCAGTAATGTCTTTGCTGTTGAAGGTGCCTTGTTTGAAGGGGGCATGTGAAAGTTAGAAGGCCAAAAGAATATTGTCCTTCTGTTGGTCCAGAACCAACCCAACCAAGCTCCAACCTAAACCTCGCAGCGGTTGGTTTAAAACCATGGTCAAATCAATGGTTTCTAGACCCAGATTGTATCTACGTGAAAGGCCTTCCACAATCCTGGACAGATGATGATGTTCGTGAGATGCTTGAATTATATGGTGGGCCGCTTCGTGGAATTGAATTTGAAAAGGACAGGGAGACGAGCAGCTTGACAGGCAAAGCACTTTGTATGTATGAGGACCCCAGTATTACTGATATGGTGTGCAGTGCTCTTAACAGTTTCAAGGTGGAAGACACATTCGTTTATGCTAGAAGAGAAAACCAGCAACAAGCAGCGCCTCCAGACCTTCCTACAAAGGTGGTATGCTTGACCGGCGCGGTCAGCGCAGAAGACTTAGAAGACAGGGGCGGAGCTAGAACTAAAATAACCGGGGTTCACCACTTCCTCATTAAACATACATATGACTATACCCACCAAATGCATGAAATTTGCTACAGAAAAAAAGAGAAAAAGTCACCATTTATCAAATTGAACATACTGTCTAGAAAACAGAAAAAGTGGGATATATGTAACAATAACCTATAGCGTTGTAAGATGTGGAGAGAGATGAAATTGACAAGATGACATGTGATCTCCTATTATTTGTGATCCACTGACAGTGCTACACGTCAGGGGATAAGAAGTGTCTGTTGGCCTAGGAGCTCACACGAATAGCAAGCAAAGCTCTCACAAGATCTCACAGGAATATTCACTTAGGAATCAATTGAGGCTCACTATATTGCAGCTGTAGTATACATTGAACTAGTCCTCAGGCTTGGCTTACAAGTGCTCCTACTTGTCCTATTTATAGGCTAAGTTAAACTAATCTTAGCTCAACCCATATATTTAGAACATTCTACATCTAGCTATTAATATTTTAGTCCTAGTAATAGCTAGATGTTTCTAGTATCTAGTTCATCTATAAACTAGTAGTATAGAACTGAATGTTCTAGATGCTTCTAGCATCTCCATATAGTTATCAACTAGCTACTCCTTCTACAATCTTCTAGTAGATGTCAAGATTATATCTAACAGTGTCAAGTAATTTCATTAAATGCTTGATACTCAAATCAAGTGTTCTGTTGCTTTTCAGGCTATTTCGTTGCACTTCGTTGGCTGCATGCTTGCTGATTAGGGTTCACCAATTTCGAGCTGGACGGTGCACACATGGGCTAGAGATGCTAGTACAAGCTAAAAATCCCAAGGCACCCGGTGTCCTGTGACACAGGGTAGCTGAATGTGGCTCCGCCTCTGTTAGAAGATGATGAAAAATATGCCAATATCATGGATGCCATGAAGAAAGAATGTAAAAAATATAGTAAGTTACAGAGACTTGCATCCATTTACTTCTCATTGTGAAATTTATATACACATATACCTGTTTTTTGCAGTAGAACAAGTGAAAGAACCAAAACCACCAAAACCGAGGACTTACGCACAAAGACAAGTGAAAGATGGGCAACCAAAACCGGAGGTGGAAGTTGTCATTCCACGGCCTGACTGCAATGGACAGCTGGTTGAGGGAGTTGGAAAGGTCAACCTTTCTGTTTAATGCATCTTTAAATTTTGTAAAGCATCTTTACAGTGTGAAATCATTATGACTAGCAGAGTAAGCGCGCCCGTCGGCGCGCCAAGGAGAAATTGTATTTGGGCTATTATAGGACCATCATTTTTGTTGTGAACTATGGAAACTGAGAGCGAATTAATGTTAGCATCAAGTCAATTAAGGAAAGCATTTTGATTTGTAAGGGGATCAACAAAATTTATGAATTTTCAAAGGTAGGGATAAGTCGTCCGCAACCAGCTTACACTATTTACATGTAAACGATCAAGCCACAACAACTGAAAACACATGACATGCTGGCTAGAACTTTAAAGTTTTTTAAAAAAGCGATCTGGTTATATAAAGTTTCCTAATTAAAGGCAAAACTCAAAGTGCCACAGAAGCAAGCAACCAAAAGGCTTATCATAGAACTGCAAACTCCATGTAAACATACTCTATTTAAAGTCGTAAACTGTGTAATTGTATATACATATGATCATATACAATCTGTTGATTTATTGGTTCATACAAAGTGCTAAAACCTAAAGGAGTGCAGAGGCTAGTGAGGATACAAAAACAGAGCACACTTTTAGTTAGCTATATGCCATAACTAAAGAAAAATCAAGCTTCTAAGTTGTAAACTAACTCTCCTTAATTCAGCACACTATACAAAAATGCTTTGCTGGGCTCAAGTTTATTTCAAGCAGATAATGAAAAGATAATTTTATCAAAGGATACAAAATAATTCCATGGATAATGAAAAAAAGGAAACCTGACAGCTAAATGACAGGTACAACCACATGACAGCTATGTTGTCATAAATCAAACATAAATAAAAAAACAGAACAACCAACAAAATTTGTGTGCTGAAAAAATAACTGGAATAATACTACAAAGAATAACTAGTTTAGAAATTTCCTTGGATGGTGGTATCAATGGAGAGCACAACGATCATATCTTGGAGCTTTGAAAAACAACCTTTTAGGTACCTAACAAAAAGGCATAGGTTTTTAAAGCAAAACTTCCGAAGTGATTCCTTCACTGTACAAAACTAAAAAATAATCGTAAGTTTCAGAATTTTATAAACAAAACTGAATAGTAAAAGGAATAAATATGTATTTTTTCAGGCGGCACAATACAAAAATGGAAAATACCTTTGGCCTTATGAAGCTAAATTAAACTGTATAACCTGTAAGGAAATGTCATCCATAATGCTTGCTTGACAAAATGGATTAAACACCATCCATGCAAGTAGCTCCTATATATGTCCACAAATTAGGAAGCTTACCTGGCAGTGTTGGTACCTGTAGACATTAACCCAAACAAATGACATAGATCACTAATGCAAGCGGCATATGAACCAAAAGCATGTGTGCAAAAGGTTGTCTCCTATATGATGAATCATGCTGCAAGTATCGAAAAACAGTGTGAAGATGCTGGTTGCCAGACTAACTGTCATGTTTTAGAAGCTCTGGTATATGAGCATGAAGCTACAAATTGTATATGATCATTTTTTGTCCAAACCCTAAATACCATAATTCAATATAGATATACTCTATTTATAATCGAGCATCATCTATAATTTCAGATCTAGATTTGTTAAATCTAAATGAACAAAGGCTATGAACAGAAAACGAAAGGCACTGATAAAAAAACCAATAAATTAATCAATTAAAATGGCTGTTGGAACTAATCTTGTAACCAAGAGCATGTGTGTCATGTAGATGAAGTGTGCGTGTGTTGCATGCAAGTAGGAGTTAGTTGATTAGCTAGTTGCTTAGTTCAGCGGAGTCCGCAAGTAGCTAACTGCATGCACATTTGGTGGAGCACGTCGTTGCGTGGCCGCGGTGCAGTGTGCAGACGTGCAGAGGCGCGTGGCCGCAGGCGTGGGCGAGCCGAGTCCTCAGGCATGCACGATCTGAGCCGCGTGGCCGAAGATGCGGAGGGCGTGCGTGCGTGGCGAAGATGCGGAGTGCGTGCGTGTGTGGCCGAGAGGCTGTGCGTGTGTTAGCCTATAAAAGGCACATGTAATCAAGAGTTAAGCAGTAGAGTGAGTAGTGAAGCAAAAAGAAAGAAAGAGAAAACGGCAGTGTTGTGCCGGCCAAAAAATCTTGTGTTCTTATTGTGCTTCGCGTGTGTTCCTAAGAGAGGAGGAATTATGAGTGAATTCTCTTCGGGATGGAGAGCCTGGGCCAACAGGAGCCGCGGGGGGAGGAGCCGCGGGAGGGGAGATGACGGGCTGCCCCCGGGAGGAGCGCAAGGCCGGCGGCGAACGGAGCGAGGCGGAGTCATGGGAGGAGGCGGCTGGCGGGGAGGAGGAGGCGGCGGCCGGGCAGAGGCGCTGTCTGGGGAGAGCGGAGGAAGAGGCGGGAGGAGCGGGAGGAGATGGAGGGCTGCCCGGGAGGAGGCGCGGCGGCCGTGGGAGAGGCGGAAGGAGCAGCGGGGGGAGAGCGGCGTGGTCGGCGGCGAGAGGCGGGAGAAGCTGGAGGGAGGAGGCGGGCTGGCCGGGAGGCGGCGGCGGCAATGGGCGTAAGAGGCGGAAGGAGCAGCGGTGGAGGAGTGGGCGGCGTGAGGGGATGAGAGGCAAGGGGAGGCGCGGTGGATCTGGCGCCGATGGGAATGAGGCGGGGAGGAGGCGACACGGCAACCCTAGCCCGATGGCAAAGCGGGTAATTTGTCCCCAACCCCAGGTGTACCTACGAAGGCCAAAAGGGCCGATCCGCGAGCGACGGAAAACATTGAGGGGGTGGGCGGAAAAGTGCAACGGGGCGAAAGGGCTGAGCAGGGGCTGTTCCGCGAAGATACGGGACCGAAACATAAATCTATGGAGTTCAGGGTGTTTTATGCAAATATGCCAGGCCGGATCGAACGGTCTGGACGGAGGACAGCAGGGCGCGATCGGACGGCGGGCGGTTTTCGGGCGACGTGGAACGCTGAGGAGCTCGGAATGAAAGTGGCTTATAATGTCTTGGGGAAAGTGGCTTATAATGTCTTGGGAAAATGTATGGCCTTTTCATAGCAGATCTTCTTGAAGTATGACACTGTTACTAGCGCTGCAAATGCAAAGGCGTCACTCCATGGGAGAAAATTTGGTCCGAACACAGTATATGCGTTCTTTCATCCTGATGAATAGAGGAAAGCCACCCCCATGTGGAATGTGATAGCAAATCAAAGTGTTGCTTGGTGAAACTTGTGTCCCTGGTAGTTTTGAAATTTGAGAGGAATCTGTCTTGTGAGCATTTAACTTGCAAACTGCAGTAATATCTAGTTTGTAATCTTATTTGAAGCTCATAGCTGTAAACAAAAGAACTGCTATGGATTCTTCCGTCTTCCCTTGTTCACTTCTCTTGCACTCTATATAAATTCTCAGGAGATACTTATCCTCAGGAGATGCTTATGTCCGTTCATATATAACTATTTTGATGCAAATTTCTGCCTTTTCTCTCGTTTTTTTTAACTTTCTCACATATGTGTTTCTTGTGTGTTTTTGGTTACTGCAATATGTAGTGTCCAAAAAAATGATTTAACTTGTTAGGTATCATGAGAAGCACATTGATGCTGCTTGTGATCAATTTGGGATGTCTGGTTGAAATTTGAATGCATGGGATTGATTACTACAGGATAGTTGCTTTTAATACCATGTGTTTATATCCTGGGAAAAAGTCTTTACTCCACCTCTGAACTAGTTCCATATTATGCCATGGGCCATGGGGGCAGCGCTGCCTCCGCTGCCTGCACCATGTAGGCCGCTGCCTCCACCCGCACCATGGAGCCAGTTGGCGCTGCCTGGAGGGTTTCCGCTACATGGATCAGATTTATGTAATCAAAGTGATGTGTTGTAATTTTTTGGTTCAATGGACAACAGCTTTGCTATGATTAGGGCCTTGTTCTTTGCAGCGTATCGTACCGTTGCGTATTACTGTAGCAAATTTTGTTATTTTTATATAGCCTGTATATTGTGATAATTCGTAACGATTTTTTCGTGGCTTTTAGTAATCCTTCCAAAGATTCTAAAACTATTTTTTAATTATTTTTTTATAATCTTTAGACCTCTTTTCGAGGGCTCTTAAATTTGCTACAGTATTACGCCAACGCAACGATACGCTGAAAAGAACAAGGCCTAGGTCTGTTATTCACTCATAGCATGGGCCTTATTTGACTTGGCTCTTTCATAATTGTAACCGGAACCCTATAATGGTTTAGCCTTTTATGGATGCCTATTTTGGTTCATGCATTATGAAAATGCAAAGCTGTCCTCTTGAAGTTTCTAGTTTAAGCTTGTAATTTTGTAGCAGCAGAGGCTGCCATTATATGGAGTTGAGTCATTTGTTTGTAATGTACCGAATGTGTGTAACGATCTTTTCTCTCCGTGTAAATGAATTGAGCTTCAATGAATTGAGATGCTGCTTGAAGCACCAGCAACAGCAGCTGGGTTGTAATTGAATTCTGAGAACCATTCTGCAATTTCTTTTGCATTTCAGTAGAGCCAAGTCAAATAGATTGGTATGGCATGTTATGCTTCAAAGCAGGAGACTCCACTTGAATTTCAGAAATTAGATTGTTCATTCCGTACAAAAATCTGGGTTTTTGAAGTTCCACGCCATCTGAATTTAATCTTGGTTAGCAAGCTGAGGTTATACATCCAGGTATCAACCAGTAAAGGAATATCCAAGCCTCTTAAACCCATCTTGGAAAATGACAGGTACAATGTATTGTAAATATATAGAATATATTGAGTTTGCACATCTCAGGAATTTATTTCATTCAATACATACTTACATATTGAAATGTATGAAAAAATCAATAATTACTGTGTGCAAAAAATAACAGAAAAAATCATGAAAATTACTGGGAGGTAGGTTTTGATCTGGAATGGCTTTAGGAATTTATCTGAGTGGATTTGGACTATCTTCAGTTTTTCCGTTTGAACCAGAGGCTGCCTCTGCAAAGCTAAAATTTCATTAGTTGCATATACAATTTGTTGGATGCAAGCATAATAAGCCAAGCTTTATGTACAAAAGAACTAAGGCTGTATACATGAAAGGCTGGCACCTGTGCATTGAAGGCTGAATAGTCCATCTTGTATGTTGTAATCAGCAGCTTCAATTGTTATTGTTAAGATGGTAAGCTGAGGGCGATCATAATCATCCCTAACTTCTTGTAGGTCTTATGTGCTCTCATATCTATTCTAAGTTCTTCTTTCACAGTGATAAGATAACAACATGACTATTTTAATTCTTCTTTTGCTCGTACTGCGCATATAAGGACAAACTTTGCAGAGCCTGGCAAAAAAATGATCATACACTTACTGACCGCCACTGTGAAAAAACAAAGGAAAGAACAATCAATTAAGCAGCATGACAATATAGCCGAGGGTGTGCTTTCTCTGTTTTAGCGTATGGCATATAGGATAGCTGAATCAAATATAGACCACGATGATTTTACTACAACGGGACAACTAAAAAAATGATGTGGCAATAATCAATAGGGAAAACAAGCAACGATGGGATCAATACTAAGGGAAAGATGAAGCACAATACGTGAAAGCAACTTTCAGTAAAACCGTCATGGGCCACAGCTAATGATTTAGACAACTTGAAACTGCAGAACTATTTTAAAAAGAGAATTAGATGATCTCAATCCGTGTAACGGTTTATGCATACCCGACAAACATATATGGATACAATGCTCTGTTTGTCTATCATTTTTTGTACATGTACCATAATGATGCAATGATGACATGATACTGTGCCACTTTATAAGTCCTACATGTATAATGAAAACAAAACAGATCAATGCCAGTTATCTTGGAGTACGATCTTTTCTCTCCGTGTAAATGAATTAATGAACTGAGCTTCAATGAATTGAGATGCTGTTTGAAGCACCAACAACAGCAGCTTGGTTGTAATTGAATTCTGAGAACCATTGTACAATTTCTTTTGCATTTCAATAGAGCCAAGTCAAATAGATTCGTATGGCATGTTAGGCTACAAAGCAGGAAGCGCCACTTGAATTTCAGAAATTAGATTGTTCATCTCTACTCATATATAAAGCAACAGTTTGAATCAGCCCATCCAACGATCCATCTAGACTATCCATCCATAAGATCCTATGGTCCATGTAGTTTGTCTAGAATTGAGTGTGTAACCCTAGAGAGGGGCTCACACATCTTTATTTATAGGGGAGGCACAAATACAAGGAGGGTCTAGATGGGCCAAATTACACTCAACACTTCCCCTCAAGATGAGCCGAATATATCGAACATACTCATCTTGTTACAAATAACATTTCCTTCACTAGGTCCATCTTGTTACAAATAACATTTCCTTCACTAGGTCCTAACCCTTTAGTGAAACAGTCAGCTAACCGTTCACCTGATCCCACATACTTAAGCTTCAACATCCTGTTGTCTATCTTTTCTCTGATGAAGAACTGTCGATCTCAACATGCTCGGTCCGATCGTGCTGTACTGGATTATTTGCGATATTGATTGTGGATTGGTTATCGCAATACAACACCAACGAACTTTCTCTTGCAACCCGTAGCTCTGACAGAAGGCGCTTCACCCACATCAATTCATTGAGACCCAAAGCCATAGCTCGGAACTCAGCCTCTGTAGTAGACCTTACTACAACACTTTGCTTCTTACTCCGCCATGATACTAGGTTACCTCCCACAAAAACACAATATCCAGAGGTATGTTGCAAATTAAGCATAATAAGCAAGATAATATAATCTTCCAAATTAAACACAGCTATAAACAAATACAGGCCAATGGAATCATATAACATGTATTCCACAAATATGATCAAAAGAACATATAAATACATAACCTTCTCAAATAGATTCATTGCTGCCATAGATTCATTGCTGCCAAAATTAATAAAACCAGCAAAAAACTCAAGGTTTTAAATGAGGTAGTGTTCTCAGATTGCAATTAAAGGGTTGCTAAAATTAATTAGCCATCCAGCAGTCAATTGGGCAAAATATCAGAGGGTGTTAATCTGAAATCAAGACCTAATTGCCCTAAGTATAGCACTACTCACTGTGGAGACCAACAGATCATAATTCACATCATTCACCAATTAGCACAGCACCTAAACAGTTCTGAAACAACAAGGACAGCAGTAAACAAAGTGATAAACTGAGCTGTACCACAGGATTAACCTCACAAACAGCTAGATAATCACCAAAAACCAGTCTGGAGCAAGTGCAAATATACCAATGTAAATGAATTAACCCACAGTGATGACTAGCAGTGCTATACAAGGTTAATTGGTCCTAGAACATATTAAGCTAGCCTCAAAATTAAGCAATCATCATCGAACAATAAGGAGCCCACAAAACAGAGTGCATATACCCTAATCGAGATTAGCCCCTATTCAAAAGAATAGGTCCCCAAATTACCGATTGGCCTGCTGCACAGAGGAGGAAACCTAAGCACTTACGTAGCGTCGGATTCAAGCCGACGGTGTCGAGGCAAAGCGTGCTGTCCCAGAAATCAGATTGCCGTGCTAGGAGCACCACAAGCAAAAAGACCCGGAGATACGATGCCGATGTCCCCCATCGCAGCAAAGGCTACAGGAGGAACCCGAGGAGCAGAGGAAGTAGCAGCAAGAGCACCTCGTGGCCACCGAGCACCAGATCGACGGAGAGCACCACGGACCAGCGCCGGCCAGAGAACCGGCCGGAGCTCCGGCGGAATCCCGAAGCACACGGTCACAGAGAGAAGTGAGAGGAGGGGAAAACCGAGTCGGAACCCAGAACCATCCCCCGAGCGCTAAAAAAGAAGAAGAGGAGCACCTGCATCGCGAGAAGACCGGCCACAACGGCCCACGTCCACCCACGAAGCGCGGAAGCCATGCCATGTATCTTTACCTCGAATCGTGCTGAGTTTTAGCTCAAATTTGGTTATCCCCAATCCTGATTTCATCTAATTGGTTATGAGTTTCCTCAAAACTAGGGGAAAATGGATCGCTGCGTCATGGACAACGACGGGGAGATGAGGCTAGAGAGAGACCGACTAGGGAGATGGGAGAGACGAGAGAGAGGGTGATGTGGATGCCCACGTGTCCGCCACATCTACTAAAAGCGCATATATGGACGGCATGCTAGCAATAAACTCTCAAAATTGTTGTTTTGATCGGTCAAAGGACCGATCAAGCTTGATTTAATAAATGAGAGACCGGACAAATCTGGTATTTTCGTTCAAGGACTAAATTGGTCCAACGAGTATAGTTAAGAGACCATTTTGATACTTTTTTCTATTTCTCAAAAAATAAATTAAATAATCTAATAAATTGTAGCAAATCATAGTAAACTCAATAAAATAAAATACCAAAAATTAGAAAATTGTGTATAATCCAAATATGCAATACAAGTATAATGTTTGTGTACATATACTTATATGCAAAATTATTTTTTGTTGTAGAGTGTCTTTTATTGATTGAATAAATTAAGTATTTAGAAAAAATTTGTTTGTCTTCTATAAAAATAGTGAATTTTTTCTAGCTTTGAGAATGTAGAAATTAATAACAATGTAAGAATGCTATTTTGACCGGTTAATTTGAATCTTGTAAGTTCCAATTAAAAGGAAAAACTAACTTTGAATTTAAATTTAAAAATACAAATTGAAAGGTAAAGCTAACATTCCTCTATTTCTCTTAGTTTTCTCCAATTTCCCAATAAGCCAAACTAAATTTCCCTAAATACTCGATTTATTTAATAAATAAAAACCTTATATAATAAAACTAATTTTTTGCATATAAGTATACACATAAACAATATATTGTTATTTTATATTTGGATTCTTATATTTTTCTAAGTTTTTTGGGTATTTTTATATTATTTTTTTGAGCTTCCTATGTTTTTCTACAATTTACTTGGTTATTTAATCCATTTTCTAGGAAAAAATATAAAATATGCTAACAAGGATGCTATGTCACGGTGGTTTTGGGTGAGGGGTTATTTTATCCGGTATTGATAGTTAAGGAAGATTGAATGTCCGGTTTTAGAGTTGAGGGCCAAAATCGAACTTTTGCAATAGTTCATAGTTGAGAGGAGATGGACTTTTTTGAAATTAATTTTAAGTGTCAGCGCAGTCTGCCCCCAAAAGATTCAGTCTAGGACCAAGCTCAGTCCATGCAGCCCAAAGGTAAGGGGGAGAGGGAGCATCTTTGTAAATGGAGAAAAAGAGGTAGGAATTTTACAAAATTGCGATGACCTTGTAACTAATGACCATTTCTCAAAAAAAAAAACTAATGAGCATGGTAACCATAACTTTGTACTAACGTGCAACCCCTCCCCACCCCCCACCCCAGACCAGGCTGGCAACGAGCTGAGCTTGGGCGAGCCAGGCCCTGGCTCGACGTGGCTCGCTTGCTGTCAGACTTGACTTGGGCTCGGTCACCGAACGAGATGGAAAAAAAAACTTGACTTAGGCTCGTAAAAAGCTTGATCCGGCTCGTGAGGGCTCACGAGCCTAATGAACAACTAATCTGCGTTTTTTAGGGTTGCAGTAACATCTTTAGGATGAGACTTTGAGATCCTTTGTCGAATGTATATGGCATGCCTAGTCGTAGGCAAATAGATGGGTCAACCATTAGTGATACGATTTAAAGTGATATCTAGAAACCCACAAATTCACGAGCCACGCCCTAGGCTCGGCTGAGCTCACTGATTGATCGAGCTACTTAGAATAAATGCTCAAACTTGTTGGCCATTCAGTGGAGCCAGTGGCGGAGGGAGGGGGGACGAGCAGGGCCAGCCCACCCCCAATGGTAGCGCAAACATTAATCAAGTACCCCCACTGATTAATCAACTGGGCTAATCAAATTTGCTGGTAATGCATCGTATTAACCAGTGAAGCCCAAGTCAGTTATGAGGCCTCGCTAACAGTCCATAATACTACTACTACTACACATCGTATCATCCCCAATTACCGCGGCAATACTTTCGCAAGAGTCCAGTTCTTCCCCAATTCATTACCGCGCGCGGCTCACCCAGTCGTCACCAACGATGCTCTAGAATCCCGTGAACGGCTCAATGCGGCGGCGCTGCTCCAGGTCCAGGCGGGAGAGGCCAACATGTTGTTCCTTGTTCCTTGTTTTTTTTGTTTTTTGTTTTTGTTTTTTTTTTGAGCAGGAATTGTTCCTTGTTGTTGTTCCTTGCTAGTCTCATACAACGTCTCTCTAAAAGGTAGATCTACCACCTCCGGCCTCAAGGTAAGTATGATTGGAAATTAGACAGTTATTTGATAACCTGTTGATATTATTTTATGTGTTCTCTTCTCGCTAGATATCTTCAGGATATTTTTCAATTCCTTCGATACTATACATGGTGATGCATATTAAAAGCAATAAATACATATAAATAAATTTTGGTTGAATTTTTGGATTATATGATTTTATTGGTCATCACAGAGGTAGATCGAAAGATATTCAACTTTTCTTTACATTGGAACATTCTACATTTAATTTTGTTTCGAATCTTCGGCCTCGTACATTTCAACTTAGCGTAGCGTAGCGTTTCACTATAGCAAAATTTATCTTTTTTATATAGCCTATTTGATGTAATGATTTTTCTTAGGTTTTTAATAGTCCTCTTAAAGATTCTAAAACTATTTTTAATTATTTTTTATAATATTTAAACATTTCTTTAAAGACTCAAATTTTATTACAGTAAAACACAACGCTAAGCTGAAATGTACAAAGCTGTGTGTGTGCACCTGGGTCAGTTTGGCTGCGAGGTGGTTAGACCGAACCAGATTTTTGAACTGGGTTTGCTCCGCATTTAATGCCCCCTAAAAAATCGGAAATCGGATCATGGCACACTTTTGTAGCTGCCGAGGCGACTTCTCCTGCCAACGATTTTGGGGGGACGGGGAGAGAGAGAAAGGAGGGAGTGCACACCTGCGCCGTCGCAGTCGCCTTCTTCCTCCTCGCCGCGCCGCCATCTTCCTCCTCGCCGGCGTTGTCCTCTCCACCGCGCCGGGTTAGGGTTCGAGGTCGCCGCCTGGCTTAGAGCGATGGCCAGGGAGGCGGCGGCTGGCCAGTGGGGGTGGAGTTAGGGCGGCGGGAGGCGGCGGCGGCCACGAGCCGGAGAGGGTGAAGGCGGTTGGGGTGGCGGTGGCAGGCGGTCAAGCGCCGGCCGGGTTAGGGTGGGCGGGCGGCACGGCGGAGGTGGGATTTAGGGGCGGGGCGGCGGCGGCCGGCGCCCAATGGGCGCGGCGGAGGCGGCGAGGAGGTGAGGGAGGAGCGCGGAGCAGCACCAGGCGGCGGTGGAGGCGACGGACGCGAGGAAGAAGGTGAGGAGCGTGTGGGAATCGTCGCCCCTGGGTTGCAACGAAGCAACCTAGGCGACTGCCGTCGAGTCACTCCCTTTGTATTTATATATGACCGGCTTCTCTCTCCTGTCCCCATTTCTTCCCGATTCAAATCAGGCGACGTGCAGGCGAGCGGTACGGTGGCGGTTCCGGTGAGCGGCGGCGGTTGCGCCGACTGGCCATGGCGAACCGACGATCGAAGGCGGCGTCGCGGGGCCACGGCGCACCGGCCCCCGGCGGCAGCCACGTCAAGCTGCCATGGCGCCCCGAACGGTGGTCGCTCCTGGTGACGGCGGCGTCGCGCCCCTCCCCATGCGCCCTAGCCGGTCCGGCGCCCCGTACCCTGGCGTCCACCGGCGACGGCGGCAAGTCGCCGTGCCGCCTCGCCTGGCCGCCGACCCGCCGATTGGATCTGGCGGCAGGCAGGCAACCGTTCCTCCCACCGGCGTCCTCCATGGCGGCGTGGCGGCGGCGGCCGGCGAGGAATGCTCTGGGGCGACGTCCAGCGAGGGCGGCCCGGCGGCGACGTCCAGCGATGGCAGCTCTCAATGTCTGCTGCCTCCGTGCCCACTCCGCCACCGCGATCTGATTTTGGCGCTTGGTGGCGCCGACGTCTTCTGGTCAGGGTGGAAGGCAGCGGCGGCAACGGCGGCGCGGGGCCACTGCGTCCGACATGGCGGCGGCGGCGGCGACGCGGGGGCACGGCGCTCTGTGCCCGGTGGCAGTGGCGCAAGAGCGACGGCCGGCGACGCGTTGGCCATCTCCGTCGTCCCGCCGTCGACGTCCGCTACCCTTATGGATCCACGGTGCTACGCGTTCGAACTGGAGCCTCCCGACCCGACGTCGGCGCCGCCGCCCAGCGCCCCGCCGGCAGCCTACGACGCGTCCCGGCCGGTGTGGGCTGGACTCATGGCCACGGCGAGGCCTGTCGCACCCGCACCCGCACCTGTCTCGTCGGCGGTGGCTGGGCTCAAGGCCACGGCGAGGCTGGCATGCCGCAGCTAGCAACGATGTGCAGCAGCAGTCGTCGCCGCTCGAACCGCTTGGGAGTCGTCGCAGCTGCGTCGAGGTGCACAGGCTGGAGCACCGCCGTCGATGCTACTTGCTAGCGCTGTTTGGTAGCCACTGCTTGGTAGCTAGCAAGTCGTAGTTGATGTCGAGCTAGGGGAGGCCATCTTTTGCCCCGACTAGTGGATCTGAAGTGTCTTTGTACTTGATACTGTAGTATTTCTTTTTAGATTTGTTGATTGGTTTTATGTAATGCACTATTTGTTCTTGAGACTTTGAAGGCTAACTCCTACAAATAATTTGGTTAAATTTCGGATGAATTCAGCCCGAAAAAATAGTTACATTTATCCGAAAAATAGTTTCGTGGATCGAATAAAATAGTTACTTGACCCTAAAAAATAGTTACATGAACCCTAGCAATGATTCTCGTCAGACGTTTAAATATCACGTGAATATTAGTTAAATACTGGATGCAGAATAGTTATGACGGGTGCCTCCTAATTTTCTCCCCTAGTGGTTCAAACGGCAGACGACAATAGTTACATAAACTCGAAAAATAGTTACATAAACCCCAAAAATAGTTACGTGAACCCAAAAAATAGTTACTTGCACCAGAAAAATGGTTACGTGAACCCAAAAAATAGTTTCTTTAACCAGAAAAATGGTTACATGAACCCAAAAAATAGTTACTTGAATCAATAAAATGGTTACATGAATCCGAAAAATCATTACATGAACTCGAAAAATAGTTACTTGAGTCCGAAAAATAGTTACATGAAGTCGAATTTTGGTTACATTAAAATCCAGAAATAGTTAAATGTTAATTATTTCAAACTACTATATAAAAAATAATTTTTATATTGAGTCTGGTCTTGTTTTGTTGAAAAAAAATGTAAATAACGCAGTGGTGAAAACGGATTGTCAATCCGAGCTTCGAATAAAAAATGACGTCGAAAAAACGGAAGGAAAAAGGTTTGCATGGCTAGTAATTAACTCCCAGGTTCTTTGTTTGCATCCATTCCTGTGAAAAAAAGGAGGCGCCATGCAAGGTGGGTAGTTAATGCTGCATGCGCGGAGAACCAGAGCGATCCACACTCTGGTGCGCAGTCCGACCCAGGAGTAGCTACTCCTAAGTGTAGCATAGCGCTACCATGTGTGTGTAGGACGCGGAATTGGGACTCCCCAAGACCTGTGCTCCTCACCTCATAAACATTGGATTGCATCAAGCTATGGGATCTTAATTTGGATATGATTCTTAAGGGGTGCACCCGATAAAATTCTTTGATATGGAAACCTAGTAATGTCATTTATTGTGCAAGGGTATAGTGTCAATCAAGTCACAAGTCACACCAACATTACATTTTTCAATTGAGCAATGAAGAGCAGTTTCATCATTAATATTAGAGCTAGCTAGTTTGTTTTCTACAATTTCAACTTACAAATTTAGATCTTCATAATCATCTTCTAGAGTCTCATATTTTTCAAGCAAAATCTCAAATTCATTCGCAAACTCTTTACACTTTCATTAACTTTTTTCTCTTAGATTTTTTCTTCTCTAGAGCATTATTTAAATCATCAATCAAAAGGTTAAACTCACTTTTAGAGAGGTGCTCATTTGTTACCTTCTCCTCTAGTGCCATGAGGTACATGGGAGGTGTAGGATTGTTGATGGCGACTCCGGACACCTTGGTGTTTTCATTGTCGGAGAAGTCCGCCCAAAAGCCTTCATCGTCGGTGATTCATTCCCCGATCACATCTTCTTGTATGTTGGCGGTGAGACAAAACTTTTTTTTGGGAAGGGCCGGAGGAGCATTTTCCTTAATCGCAAGTCCGGCTAGCCCATGAGCTCTAGTGTCTTCTTCTTCGGAGAAAGATTGGGAGGATGATGAACTTGAGCTACCTTCCTTTTTGGTCCTTTGACCGGCAAGAGCCTTTTCTTGTCATTGGATTTGTGATCGCTCTTGCGGTAGTGACAGTACTTCTTCTTGTCGTCATTCTCATCTTCCTCTTAATTCCTTACCTTGTGCTTGCTCTTTTTGCTTCTTGAGCAATCTGCCGCTAAGTGACCCTTCTCTTCTCATTCATAGCAACGCATTTCGAAAATGGGTCTTCGTCTTGAAGAAGATGATCCACCTCGGAAGCTCATTTTCTTGATCAACTTTCTTGATCGCTTGACAAGGAGAGCCAATTCTTTAATCTCCGGAATTACATCATATGAGTCAACGTCATCTTCTTCAATTTCAACCTTTTTCTTCCCACTTTTGGCTTTGGCAGGGAAAGCAATTGACTTCTTGTTGAGCGGAGACTCTTCACTTTCAAGAAGCCGCATTTTATAAGAGTTGAGTTGTCCGAGGAGCTTTGTTAGTGTCATTTTCTTGAGTTTTGATTTGGATGCTCGAATTAAGGTCACAAGCGGATTGAAGCTAAATGGCACAACATCAAGCATCTTTCGACAAATGTCAATGTCCTCCAAGACTTTTTTCTCCGAGCATCCGACAATTTCATTGACGATGGGATTCAACCTAAGAAACATTTCATTGACACTTTCATTAGGGAGCATTTTGAATTGATCAAATCTTTTTCTAACTCGAGATAGCTTCTCCTCAAGCATCTCGGCACTACCAACATGGATTTCTTTTAGATGCTTTCAAATGTTATAAGTTTTAGTGAGATTACCAATGCTATCGAACACTTCGGAAGAAACACTAGAGAGTAAAGCATTTCTAGCAATGGCATTAAAGCGTTTGTACTTAGCATGAATATCATCAATAGCTAACGTACCTACTGGAGGGTTCGGATAACCGGTCTCACAAGCAACCCACACATCATAGCTAAGCGCCTCTAAGTAACATTGCATTCTAATTCTCCAATAGTTGTAATTTGTTCCATCAAAGATAGGAGTTTTTTCAATTTCTATCCTAGGCCCCTCTTGAGCCATCTCCTAGCGGTGAAGCTAATACCGGAGAACCTGACTCTGATACCACTTGAAAGAGGATCCTATGACCTAGAGGGGGGTGAATAGGTAATTTTAAAACTTTTTCAATTATTCTTGATTAAGCATCATATTAAAAGTGACCCAATCCTAATTTCAATTATCAAGCAAGCGGAAGCGATAAACAAGTGAATGAAAAATTAAGACATGGCATCACAATTCATTTCAAGCAATGCAAAGAAAATAGGTGCGGAAAATAAATGAGAGAGAGCGACACGATATTTGTTTCACCGAAGTTCGGAGCTGCAACTCCTACTCTCCGTTGAGACTACCCCTTGCGTACAAGGACCGGCTCGCTCTCGAGCCTAACGCCTCACTTACTCCCCGGTAGTCGTTCAGCCACTCCGGCGAAGTGGACTCCCAAGCCCACTCCTCCACGCCTACTCCCAAGCCCACGCCTCCACGAAGGATGCTGTCTTTAAAAGTTAAAAGCCCGAAACGCCCCAATCATGCCGGATCGAAGGACTTCAATGAAACTCGGTGTTAGGGATGATTGATTTGTGGCTTTGATTGGTTTGTGGGTGGAGGAATGGCTCTAGATCACCTAATTGATGAGCAATAAGTGTGGTAGGTGTAGAGAGCAGGAAAACCTCAAAGAAGCCAGCCACCAGACAAGTATTTATAGCCCCTAGAGCAAACTAGCCGTTGCCCTCCGGAAGGAGACAAAAGAACTAGTCGTTAGCCTTTACCGGACGCCGTCCGACGGGCACCGGACGTCGTCCGACAGCGGCTACTGCTCACTGAAAACGGTTTATCGGACGCCGTCCGGTAACTACCGGACGCTGTCCGACAGAGAGGAAAGCTCACTGAATTAAGCTGATCGGACGCCGTCCGGTAACGACCGGACGTCGTCCGACAGAGCGCACTGTGCACGGGAATAGTTGATCGGACGCTGTCCGGCCGTTTCCAGACGCCGTCCGACAGAGAGTAAAAACGTGCTAGAAATGGTAAAAGAAATAGGTGGGTTTCTCTTTCTCTCAAAATCTCACAAGAATATATTTGGGTATTTTTAGAAGAGGTGGACTACGGAAACCGATTTTTCGAGAAGTCGTAAAGATCCGGCATAGTCCGAGAGATTCAAACCCCTTTTGAAATCTGACAAAAACAGAAATAAAGGACCTAACTACTCCTAATCTATACGTGACCTCATCTCTCGCCCGGTCACGCACTTAGAACCTTGGAGCAGCTCACAAAATCGTCGAAGCTTCAAATTAGGGTTTTACGTGAAGCCGAGTCTTCACTAGGTTCCGAGAAGTCCAAAAACCCCCTAGCACTTAATATTAACTATATTTGACATCAATGCCACTAATAAAAATTAGGGTTCAACAATGCTCACAACACTATTTAGTGTAGCCCCTCGACTTACTGCATAGTCGTGTACTGCTGAGTAGCAAGTCAAACGAGCAACTAATTTACAATGTTTGAATGCAGAATTCAAGAATAAAAACAATGTAGCTGCTCGATGTTCCTGGTGTTAGGCACATCCGATCCGTCTTCATGCTTTAGCTGATAAGGTGTAACATCCCAAATTTTAAAACTAATTTGGCACGTTAATAATTTCTTAAATGCATGACTTAAAAAAAAAAGAGTTAAATCATTTATTAAAATTGCATCATGGCATAATCATCATTGCAGGCTTTGCATCTAATTTGGAAAAAAATGATTTAAACTTTTCAATCATGACTCCTTGGTGGAAAAATCTAATGATACTTTTAATATGTATATTATATTTTCAAAGACAATCCCAAATGGAAGTATTTGAAAAAGTGTTAATAAGCTTTGATGAAGCAAAATAATATTTTCCAAAGTGTTAAAGTATTTAAAAAGGTTATTTGAAAATAAAGTTCTAATGAGAATCAGAAAATTCAAAAGACCTTAACCTCTTTTCTCAAATTTCAGCCCATGACTCTCTTTCTCCTTCCTCTTCTTTTCCTCCTCCCTCCTTCTTCCGGTTGGGCCGAAGCCACAGCCGGCCTTTTCCCTCTCTCTTTTCCCCGCTCCACTGGGCGCATGAAGCCCTGCCTGCCCATTCTCACCGCTGCCTCCTCCCTTCGCCGCGGAGACACTGCCGGGTGGGTCCGCCTTGTCAGTCACCTCTCTCCTCTCCCCTGTCTTCTTCTTCCCTGTTCTCCCCTGCGCCTCTGTCGCCATGTCGCGGTCGTCGCCATTGCTTCCTTTCCTCCGCCAACAGCATGGGCTCGTCTCCCCACGCAATATTTCGTCCCGATTCATCCTCTCCAGACCCCTCCCCGCTCTCCCATCTTGTCACCGGCCAACTCCGAGCACGCGTCGCCGGACTTGACCCGGTCGTGGACGCTAAGTCGCCGCCGCTCTGCGCCGAGACCTTGCCGCCTCTTAACTCCGTGCCATCCGCCAACCACTCCCTTGACGCCTCTGGCGCGTCGCCTATAAAAGCCCTCCGCCGCGGCGTTCCTTCCTCTCGCCGTAGTTGACGAAGACGCCACGGCCGCGCCGTTTCCAACCTTTCCGAGACTCCAGCATCTCCCTTGAGCATCGAGGAGTTCTCCTCAGCACTTCCCCTCAACCAATTGCTCCATCCGCCGCCGGCAGCGCCTTGCCATCGTTGCCGTCTCCGGTCAAGCCGCCTCCGCCGCATGAGTTGAATCTCCTCGGTAATCCCGTCGCCGAGGCCATAAACCAGTTCCTCTATGCGCGTGCTTCCTCTGAGCCGCTCTCTCCGGAGAAGCCGCCGTCAGCGGCTGCGCGCCGCCACCTCCTCCCATGGCTCTGCCGAGGTCGCCGACAAAGGGACCCGCCGGTCGAGGCAGCCTTCGCCCGTCATGACCACCTTGCGGTGAAGCGCGCCTCGGGTTGGCCGTTCAAATGAGCCAGCCCGGCTCGGATGGCCTTTTCCTTTTAATTCGATTTTTCAATTTCATTAAACCTCTTTTGATATTCAAAAGGATTTGTTAAAAATAATAAATGAATTGTAAAAATTCTAGGAAAATTTCTGAAAATACTTTATTGATTTCTAGTCCTAATAAAAAAATATATAAACATGTCACGCATACAAAATTCATTTTTAATTTAAAGAACCATCTCTAGGCGCATTATTTCATGTGCATATGAAGTGGTCATATTAATTATTCTAAATAAAGATAAAATACTTTCTGAATTGTTGGACCTAAGAAAAATCATGTAAATGCATGTCATCCATTTAGCATTTATTTTGGATAAATAAATATAGTGGGCATGTCATCATTTCATGTGCATAAATCATGTCCATGTTTTTCCCAAATATCAATGCATTGAAAATCAAGATTTCTACATTATCTTTAAAACCACAAATCATGAAATATTTCTTATGTGTGTTGTATTGCCTTGCATGTGTTTGTGCGCGTTTAGAAGGTCAAGCTCCCGACGACCCGATCGTCGACGTCCCCTTCGCTTTCCCCGGAACCGATCAAGGCAAGTCCCCCTTTGATCATATTGAGAAGCCATTTTCGGTTATTTAGAAAATATTTATTAGATTTGAAAATATGCATGCTAGTTTAAAAGTTAAACGCCGTATTTGCTAGAATTAGTTATTATGCCAAATAGAAAAGATAAGAAGTATGGTAGGATAAACCTAAGGCTAAAAATATGAATTGCTAATATTTAAACACCTTGTTGAGGTAGGATAACTGCTTAAAAATTATTTATGCGGAATGATGCAATCATTTGTGTGAAATGAGATATTGTTGAGAAATGTTTGGGGAAGGATGATTTAAAGGATAGCGCATCAAGGGTAATGCTTGATAGGAAAAGATTTTTCTCTTACCCCAAAATCTTTCCGACTAGGGAGATATTTTTGTCAGTTGGTGCAGTATGGCACCGGGTTTTACTGGGCTAAAATATAAACTCTCCCTAGTCTAAGGACTGCTCATCCTATAATCCTACGAACGGAGCCATTACAGTACGACCTCGAGCGCCGGAATGGGACGGACCCGATCGTTGGCCCTCGTGGTTGATGGTCTTGTGGCGAAACATCGCATGGGTGCGTAGCCTCTCGAGGGTAAAGCGTACCCACTCTGCAGAGTTAAAACTGTCATGATAGCCGTGCTCGCGGTTATGAGCGTGCGATGGGACTGATTATATGGTAGATTCTTCATTTAAAAACCAATTGAGAAAAAGGGTTTTTGAACAAAGGATTTGAGATGAGTAAAGGATTTGAGAAAGATTTTGAGAAGGATTTCTTTTGAGCTGGGAGCCACCGGTGATATTCCGAAATGGGTATCGGCCTATCGGAAAGTGTCCTTGTGAAAACCGGACCTAGCAAATTTGAGAAAAGAAAAGAAGAAAGAATTTTGAGCTAGCAGCCACCGGCGATATTCCGAAATGGGTAACGGCCTATCGGAAAGTGTCGCGAGGTAACCGGAACTAGCAAGTGTTTGAGAAAAGAAAAGAAGAAAGAATTTTGTTCTCGCTATGGCACTGAGGCCAATTGGCGAGAACCGTTTGAGAAGAGCCCAAAGAAAATGTTGAAGTTGAAAGTTTCGAACTTGCTTTGTCAAAACTAGGATGAATAAATGCATTTTTGCAAAATAACCTAAGCTCTCCTTGTACTGAACCCGCACTTGCATAATTTCGGACTTGCGAGTACAATTTGTACTCACCCTCCTTTTTCTTCCCCCTCTTTTTTTTTAAAATTTCAACAGCTGGTCCATCTGAGTATGGCCCGCCTTCCGAGGAGGAGGATCCAGACTACGTCGAGGAGGCGTTGTTTGATGAAGATTATGAAGACTAGGGTTGCGCGTTCCTACAGCCCTCGTGCCTGTGGGATGGATAAGTGTTTAGATGTTGCATTAGGCTTGTACCTTAGTATGCTCTGATGTGCGGCCTGCGAGCCGTTGTATGTGCTTGTAATGGACTATGTTCCGTTTGTAATAATAATATCGTTGGCACTGTTCCGTTTCTGTATATCTGTGTGTACTAGCCATGATCCTTGGGACTAGTACGGGTTTACGCAGGTGGAATCCGATATCGTAAATCGGGTGCCGACATAAGGCCCCAGGCAGGTCACCTCATCAATCACATAGGGGCCTTTCCAAAGTGGGGAGAGTTTATGCTCGTGCTTCTGATTCCTTCGGAGGACCCGATCTCCCTTGTAAAACGCACGGCCCTGTACTTAGCCGATTGTATCATTGTTGCTTCACTGGTCTCCTCGAGCCGATCGAGGTCTTCTAATATATCTTCATCCGACTGGTTGTCCTCGTAGCTGTGGACGCGTGGGGGCCGAAATTTTAATTTAGTTGGGAGAACCGCTTCTGAACCATAAAATTGAAAAAATGGTGTCTGCCGGTCGCTCGACTTGGGGTTGTTCTGAGCCCCCGGAGAACCAAAGGCAACTCCTTGACCCAGCGCGTGGCTATGGCTTTAGGCGATAGAAAATTCTCGGTTTAAGTCTTTATAAAATTAATCCATTGGCATGCTCCACCTGTCCGTTGCTAATTGGGTAGGCCACGGAGGCGTAACATATTTTTTTACCCAACTCCTCGCCCCATTCTTGAAACTCGCTGCTCTTGAACTGAACACTATCATCGGTGATGATTCAGTTAGGCACGCCAAAGCGTACGATGATGTTCCGGAAGAACTCGCACGCTTTAGCAGTCGTGATGTCGATGACCTGCTTGACTTCAATCTATTTTGTGAACTTGTTGATGGCGACGAAAAGATGGGTGAATTTGTCTTGGGCTCGTTTTAGAGAGCCCACCATGTTTAGATTCCAAACAGCGAAAGGATATGTGATCGGAATTGTCTACAGATCCTGGGCCGGCATGTGAATATGTCGTACAAAGAATTGACACCCGTCACACCTACGCACTATATCTTCCGCATCCGTTACGACAGTCGGCCAAAAGAATCCTTGTCGGTAGGCTTTTCCTACGAGAGTACTTGCTGCCGCGTGATGTCCACATTCCCGAGTGGATATCATTTAGTAGATCTCTGCCTTCTTGCTCAGATATATAACGCCTTAGTACCCCGGAACCGCTCTTACGAAAAAGCTCGTTCCCAACTACCTTATTGTTCTTGCTTCGCCGTGTCATACACTCGGCCAGGCAGTGATCATCCGGTAACTCCTCCCGAAGGAGGTAATCCAAGTATTGCTGCATCCACCCGAGTTTGATTGATAGTATATCCTCTTCTGGCTGTCCTTCTTGTTGATCGTCCGATGAGGGTGGTTGCTTGATAGAAGGTTTGCGCAATTCCTCGACGAAAACACAAGCTGGTACTTGCGCCCGACTGGATCCCATCCGCGCTAGCTCATCTGTTGCTTCATTGTCGCATCGGAACACGTGTGTTAGCTCCAAACCATCGAACTTATCCTTCAACTTTCTAACTTCCTGGCAGTAAGCCGCCATGTTGTCGCTGATACAAAACCACTCCTTCTGCACCTAGTTGACCACGAGTTGAGAGTCTTCACGTACCATTAACAACCGTATGCCGAGCGATATGGCGACACGAAGCCCGTGGGTGAGTGCCTCGTACTCAGCGGTGTTGTTGCTGACTAGAAACAGGATCTGAAGGACGTATCGTAGTTTCTTGCCAGTTGGAGATATGAACAAAATTTCAGCCCCCTGCGCCACTGAGCATGAGGGAACCATCAAAGTACATTGTCCAGTATTCAAGATTTTCCTTTACTGCTGGGGTCTGGGCCTCCGTACATTCCACAACGAAATCGGCGAGCGCTTGAGATTTGATGGCTAGCCGAAGCTTAAACTTTATTTCAAAAGCTCCATGCTCGACTGCCCACTTCGCAATTCTCGTGATGGTTTTCCGGTTGTGAAGTATATCTCTAAGCGAGAAGGAAGTGGCCACCGAAATCTCATGGTCTTGGAAATAATCCTTAAGTTTTCGCGACGTAACGAGCACGGCATACAAAAGCTTTTGAACATGAGGGTACCCTGTTTTGGAGTTGCCCAATACTTCGCTGACGAAGTAGACCGGGCACTGGACCTTCTGAAGGGAGCCTTCCTCATCCCGCCCATGGACCATGAATAATGGTGCTATCCAAACATATTTGAGTTGTCTTCTACTGTAAGAGCTCACTTGAGCAATCATTTTACAAGCATATGGCTACTCACCACTCCATGACGATTGCCAGTGTTCAGGGTGGTAATTCGATATGCTCAAACATTTCTTCTGAATCTCAAATCTTCCGCTTGGCTGTAGCAAACATATTTAAAAAATATAAAGCAATATTTAGCAGAAGCTCACAAACATCATGCTGAACTTACGTGCAGAAGGACACAACTATTGCATACCGTGAGCAACATGAAGGATCGTGGATTGAATGGGTAGTCTGATGGTGGTTGGATCCTCCCATGATAGATGCCACCCTCGAACTCACTGTCGCGTGGCCCCAGGTTTGTAAATTGCCACTCGAAAATGTCTTCCTACTCAAACACATGCATCATAATCATAAATCATAACAAGTGTATCAATGTTTACCACAACAAACCCTCTAATTTAACATCAAAGCGCAGTAAGTTCAAAAGGAATTCCACTTGATTCACACTCGGTTCCTCGAAACATCTGGAATCTATACAACATTTGCAGCTACAAGTACATCTATATCAATCAGATTACATCAATCACACAAATAAAGTAGCCATTTTGATAATTATTCTGTATCTCCAATGTATATATTTGTCAAGGAAAATCACTTGCCATGACAGTATAAGAATTTCCATGTGAAAATAATTTATAACTAAAAGAAACTGGCACAATTTGACATAAGTATGACTTCAGCAAAGAGATCTTTTGTCCAGACCATCTAGATTAACATCTGGCGTCTCAAACCTAGGAGGCCGATATCCCTTTTCCATCCACTCATTATTAAGGAGCTCTGCAATAGTTATTCTCTGAACAAGGGCATAAAACATTTAGCATTAAGATTGTTGCAAATAATGGAGTATGAAATTATGCAACAAAGAGCAGAACATATAGTGTTAACATTACGATCTAGTATTTTCTTGATGAGCTTCTTTGCGCTTGTGGAGAACCAAGATGGGCAGCTAAAGTCTGCTTTGAAGATCTGCATAAACGGTGAAGATATGGCTTCAAGTGAAACCCCCCTAAATTTCCATAGCTCAGGGAGGAGCCCCACAGCCTTGCATATTATTTCATTCAATTTGCAATCTTTTCCAAAGCCTAATGGCAAGCCGTCAGGTGTTGCTGCTTCCACAATATCCAATATAATTTTGCATTCTTGTGCAGCTTGTGCCAAAACAAATTGAATTCTAGTTATAGAAATCTAACACTTGGTTTCTCGAGACAGCTGGAATCTATGCAACATCTGCAACTACAAGTACATCTATATCAATCAGATTACATCAATCACACAAATAAAGCAGCCATTTTGAGAATTATTCCGTATCTCCAATGTATATATTTGTCAAGGAAAATCACTTGCCATGACAGTATAAGAATTTCCATGTGAAAATAATTTATAACTAAAAGAAACTGGCACAATTTGACATAAGTATGACTTCAGAAAGGAGATCTTTTGTCCAGACCATCTAGATTAACATCTGGCGTCTCAAACCTAGGAGGCTGATATCCCTTTTCCATCCACTCATTATTAAGGAGCTCTGCAATAGTTATTCTCTGAACAAGGGCATAAAAAAATTTAGCATTAAGTTTGTTGCAAATAATGGAGTACAAAATTATGCAACAAAGAGCAGAACATACAGTGTTAACATTACGATCTAGTATTTTCTTGATGAGCTTGTTTGCGCTTGTGGAGAACCAAGATGGGGTAGCTAAAGTCCGCTTTGAAGATCTGCATAAATGGTGAAGATATGGATTCAAGTGAAACCCCCCTAATTTCCATAGCTCAGGGAGGAGCCCCACAGCCTTGCATATTATTTCATTCAATTTGCAATCTTTTCCAAAGCCTGCTGGCAAGCCGTCAGGTGTTGCTGCTTCCACAATATCCAATATAATTTTGCATTCTTGTGCAGCTTCTGCAAAAACAAATTGAATTCAAGTTATAGAAATCTCACACAAGAATGTAGGTTTGCTACAAGAGAATTACAATCCCTATTTTTAACACCAAAGAACTGAAAACCAACCACTGGCATGCACACATGTATGAGTGTGCATGCCTGTTCATGTTTACAACAAAGATGAATGTTACCTTTGAACTTTCCAAGTTCGTGAAGTGCTCTTGCTTTGAGATATATGGCCTAAAAGATAGAGTACCTGTCCTAAAAAAACTGGTAAGCAGGTCTGAAGATGAGAGATCTGCACCTCAAGAGAATGCAATGTTGCTAACCTATAGACATGCACTAGGCGTGTCTGAACAATCCGGTGGCAACGATCCATGGCCTGCAAATCCATTTGAGGATTCTGCAGGATGAAGCAAAAGTTCCCGTATCACACAGCAATAACAGTTACTTGGAGATAAACTAAGTGTTGTAGAGAGGAGAGCAGCTACACACACAACCGTCCGTAGACAGGGGCATGCAGGAAGAGGTGAAGAGTCGAAGAGCATATCCTCTGATGCATACTTGTTATAACATTTACATTTGGTCTTACGGATTATATTACACTATAAAAAAGTAAAAAAATCCTCAATGTTAGAGAATTAATTACCCAGTCACTGTCGATGCAATAATGCAGGTATCAGCAGAAGTAAGATTGATACCAAGCCCACCAGCCCGTGTGCTTAGAATGAAGATGCTTATTCTACTGTTCAAGTCATTAAATTCCAGTATCTGCCACAGAAAAATAGTAGAAAATCAATTTTGTGCTATCAAGCTTCACATGTTATGTAATGAAAGAACTGACATGACAGAAAAAGTAAGTAACATGGAGAGGATATTATAATGCATCAAAATAACAGTTTTTATGAATTTTGACAGCATTCCCAGATTGTGCTGTAACATGTGCATTTAGAACCACGCATGCAGAGAAGTAATTCAAGTCATGCAAGATCATATGTGAACAATAGCTGATGCACACAATTAAGAAAGTGAGCATATGTGCATGTGACTAAAGCCTGATAGGCAGATATAAAGCACCGCAAAGCTTTGATGTAGTGCAACTAATCTGAATGCACTCGTGCAGTTGGGCTACCAAATAACACAGCAATATACATGCATCATCAATTTTCCACCACATTACCTGCCTCCTCCTATCTTCCAAGTTCCAACTTAATACCGCCATCAATCCGGCAAACAGCAAGGCCTTTTGGTTTTGCACATCCTATTCAATCCCTTGACCACGTAGGATTCATGGCATTAAACTAAATGAAAAGATGCCTATTTAGTTTTTTCTCTTTTTAAGCACTTTCTAATCTTTTATTTGTTTGCAGCTTTTACAATATTATCATGAGAAAGCTAGAAATATCTCTCAGGGAGCTTGGAGACCTCCGCCGGCGGCGTCCGCAGCAGGAGCTGCTAGTCTTCACCGTCGGCGTTCGCCGCCACCCGCACACTGCCAATCCGGCGCGTGCAGCCACTCACCATGGCCTCGGCATCCTCCTTCACTCCTCCGTGCGCTTGGAGCAGTTGGAAGGAACCCTCTGTCCTCCTCATCCCCTTCCAGATCCAGCGCCTTCATTGCCGCTTTCGCCAGCTCGCCCGCTCCTCCATAGCCGCCATTACTCCCCAACCTCTGTCTGCCCCTCTCCAGGGCGCCATTACTGCTGGCTTGCCATCCCGGGATCGTTCCTCCTTTACACCTCCGGCTGACCGCTGCCCGGCAGCGCCCAGACTCCGCTCCATCCTCGTCAGACCTCCTGTGGCCACGCCTTCTTCCTCAGTTTGGCAAAGCGTGCCTCCGAGGCGCTGGTGGCGCAGGCTGCGCCGCCCCTCTTCGGCCACGGCCCATATCGGCCCGCGCTCTGCCCAGAGGGCGCCTGTCGAAACCTTGGGTATTTTTTCGTTTACTGTTCGCCCATAAAAAACCACGCAAACGAAAAAATGCCCAAGGTATCGGCGCAATTGTAAAAATGCCCATAGGCGCTCTTGGCAAGGGCGGCATTAGAGGCGAGGCGCTCCAGCAGGCGCCAAGGGCTAAGCGCCGCCGTGAGGCGCCAAGAGCTAAGCGCCACCGCCCAGCATGCCACGGACACAGTGGGGCGGACGCAGGGGCGAGCGAGGCGACGAGGCGGGCGGAGGACTCAGCGCCGCCGCCAGGCGCTTAGGTTGGGCGCCTCGGCGGCGCCAACGTGGGACCGCCAGTATATAAGCCTTCCGCCCATCACTCTCATCGATCGCTCTCACCCATTGTCACCAAGACGGATAGCTTCCCACCAAACAGAGGAGAGCGAACGATTCTTCTAGCAATGGAAAGCTTAGTACAGAGCTTTCTTCTCCTCTCACTTAGGTAAGTGAAAAAATTGTTGTAATAATGTTGTATAATAATAATTTTTATGGTACGTTTAAAACCATGGTAGGATAGTCATTTTGTTATTATATTATTAATAGTATAGTAGTTAAATTAATACTATACGGTTATTTAACGTCTGAATTTTAGAGGTAATTAAGTATTATGTATAGACGATAACATTATAGATAATTTAGTAGGATAATAAGTAGCGATATTTGAACATAATAGGTAGTAATAATAAAGTACTTAGTTTTGTAGTTAATTTAGCACGATAATAACCAAAGACTATATTTGAACACATAGTTATTAGTAATGAAGAACTTAATTTTTTTGTTAATTTCAGAAAATGGATACGTTACGCTTATCATACATTATGGTTACGCAATATCGTGGAAGGTCCAAATGGAGTAGACCTTAGTCAATTCGCTTACATGCGCATAATTTATCCAGATGTTAACAACGTAACACTTAATGGATCGCAAATGTGGATATGTCAATTATTTGATGGTCACCGGAGAACCATATAGTTTGGATACAAGCTTTATGGTCCAAGTCTATAGAAACCCCATGTTATAAGCTAACCGCCTACGAACACGGATAATGGGTCGTTGAGATTTATCTGAGGGTGTCGGAGGAGAAATTGTTGAAATTTGTTGTGTTGGTGCAAGCTACCCCGAGGCCGACTATCCCTATAGCACAAAATGTTGGCGAAGCTGGACAAGCGGTGGGGACGGCAATCTGAGGAGGCTTAAGTGGCATGTTGTGGAAGCAAATGAAGGTATTGTAGAGAACAATATGTTTCTGAAAGAGTAGGTGGGGAAGAACATGCTGTGGAGGAACAAGATGGAGATGAACAATACGTAGCTGATATGGGAGAGATTAATGAAGCAATTGTGGATGATATGAATAATGATGATGCACAGGCAATGGAAGAGGAACAGCTGCAAACGGATGATAGTTCCAGTGATGAGGAAGATAGAGCTATTCCGGAAGAATGGGATAGAGGCAATTCAAATGAGCTTGTTGTAGATGATGGTCATGGATCGTCAACTGTCGTTGGGGCGAGTGAGGTGCGTGAAAGACAAATATATAGTTCAAAAGAGGCTGTGCAAAATGCTGTAAAGATGTGGTCCATACATATGCAACGAGAGTTCAAGGTGGACAAATCTGACAAGAGTAGGTACACGGTTCGATGCATGCATGATGATTGTGACTTTAGGGTGCACGCGAGTAAGTCTAAATTTGCTTTGAAGTGGCAGATTTCAAGTGTGCACCCACACACATGTACCTTAAGTGGCATGTTGCAGGAACACCGCAACATGAGTTCAACCTGGATTGCTGCTATGTTGAAGCAAGAGATAATTCAGAAGCAGGATATAGCAGTACAGTTTATTATGAATGCATGTGAAACAAGATATAAATATAAGATAGATTATGGAAAAGCATGGAGGGCTAAACAGAAGGCATTAGTATGTCATTATGGTAGCTACGAGGCGTCGTACGACAACCTACCTCGTATGCTGCAGGTCCTGAAGACAAGAAATCACAGCATGTATTTCAATATTCAAGACCATCTAGATGATGACCATTCTGGGTTTAAAGTCCTCAAGCGTGCTTTCTTCGCATTTGGCTGTTGTGTTCAGGCATTCAAGCATTGTCGACCAGTGTTATGTTGTGATGGGACATTTTTGACCGGAAAGTATAGAGGTACAATTATGACAGCTATTGCCATGGATTCTAATGATCAGTTATTACCTGTTGCATTTGCTTTCGTTGAAAGCGAGAACTATGATAGCTGGTTATGGTTCTTGACTGAGCTGAAGTGCGGTGTAGTTGAGGAGAGGCCAGACATATGCTTGATACATGACCGACACCTAGGCCTTTGCAGTGCAATAAAGACTCTGCAGGAAGATGAGGCTTATCCGTTTCATTGGCCGGACATGACAAATAGGTGGTGCATGCGTCACCTTGCCGCAAATTTTCACAGACAGTTCAAAAGCAAAAAAACCATGGTTCTATTCAAAGCTTTATGTAAGCAGAATCAACAACGGAAATTTGATCAATTATGGGCCCTTCTCGATGAGCTGACCGGAAGCTCCATCCAGGAAATGACTCGACAAGCACCACCAGGCAGCACTGATATTGTTGAGCCCTTGTCTTCGCTCCCAGGAGTGGAAGCACCAGGTTTGATTCGTCGCCGTGGAAGGAATATAAGGTGCTTTTCGCACTGGATTGAGAATGAGCCAAGGGAGAAGTGGGCCTTACTGTATGACACAAATGGTGCTCGGTTTGGGGTTATGACAACTAACCTAGCCGAGGTGTACAACTGGGTCATTAAACGGTTGCGTCCATTGCCGTTGGTTGCAATTGTGGAGGGTATAATGCATAATATAAGAGGGTACTTCTATGACAGGCATCAAAAGGCTGCATTGTACGCACAAAGACCTGGGGTTATTTATAGCTCTATGATGACAAAATATTTAGAAGAGAAGTGTGAGCGGGCCAGACTACATACGGCAATCCCTACGGGAAGCGAAAGGGGAAAGTACGAGGTGTGGGTAAGGTCGAAGGACGGGTATGGTGGAACGAACATGCGCTGCGCATGAGGTTCATACCGTGCAACTCAACTTGGAGATGTGTGCACATGCAAGAAACCATTGTTGTTCTTGCAGCCTTGCTCACATTTGATTGCCGTATGCGCTGCTATGCGACAGGACTTAAGTACGTACGTGTCTCATTATTTCGTCAAGGAGAGGGTTGTTGATACATGGACTGGAAATATACATGGTTTTAGAATGTTCGGTTCATTTATTGAAGAAAGGGCACGGACTGAATATGGATTCGGATAGCAGCCTATTCACTGCGGGAAAGAGGGGTCGACGACATACTCGGCGATCCGTAATGAGATGGACGCGTCTCGGATCGGAGGAAGATTACGGCGATGTGGGCTTTGTAATGGAGTTGGGCATAGGAGAGACAAATGCCCACAATAAGAATGCATAATTTATTAGTTAACTCCTAAACTGAAGCGTAAGTTAGCGTTAACTCCGCAATGCATAATATTTTGCGCTTTATGTATGATAATTGTTTATGTTTTTATTTTTATGATAGATTTGTTTTAAATTTTATTAACTAACATATATGTCAATGCATGTTGTATTTACTGGTATGGTGGTGGTACCCGCAAATGCTAGATGATAGGATAGATCATCGACGACAGAGCGCATAAGCGCTGTTCAAGAGGGCAATCGCGATGAGCGTGTTGAGAACAAGGCACTCACGCAATGTTTGGGCGCTTGACATGAGGTGGTTCGGAGGTGCGTCATGTTAAATGGTTTAGGATAAAGAATTTAATTTATTGTGACATGACTAACAATCATTGTTAATAACTTGCGGGCTTGCGGCGGCTCGACTTCGCCTTTCGCCGGATGATGCGAGATCCGACGCCGACGAAGCCGGGACGAGCTCGAGGACGACGAGGAGGTGGACGAGTTGTTGCAAGACTCGAGGCGGTTCGGTGAACCGACACTTGCTGACTGCGTTGGTGGACCGATGGCGGCCGGAGACCCACACGTTTCACCTGCCGTGCGGAGAGATGACATTGACACTGCAAGATGTGTCGATGTTATTGGGTCTGCCACTACGTGGGGCGGCGTTGGTACTGCACGAGCTCCCCGTAGAGTACGAATGGGTTGATGACTTGCTTGTTCGGTTCCATAAAATTTTTACTGTTTGCCCATAAAAAATTCCGCAAATGAAAAAATGCCCGAGCCTTATGCGTAATTTGAAAAATACCCTAGGCGCTCTAGGCGAGGGCGGCATAAGAGGTCTAGGCGCTCCGGCGGACAGCGCCAAGGGGTAGGCGCCCCTGCCTAGGGCGCCAAGGGTCAGGGCGCTCCCGGCGAGAGCGCCATGGGTAGGGCGCCATGGCCGTGATTAGCATGGCCGTCCTTAATTAGCATGGCCGTGATTAATTAATTCCAGGATTCCACGTCACATATATATATATATATATATATATATATATATATATATATATATATATATATATATATATATATTAATTGCATGATTCGGATATTTTACACGGTTGTAAATAATTATGTTTTATGGTAGCATATTTTATATATTTTTTACATACATAATTTATGTATTTTTTATATATTAGTAAATAATTATGTTATAGTTTACACGGTCTCAGTGCTCACTGCTTATCCCAGATCTGTAGGGAGCGTGAACAACGTGTGGCGCCGTATATGATGGATTGATGTATGGGATGGGCAGCCATGTGATCGAGTAAAATGTCTTTCGAGTGGATCACAAATTTGCTACAGTAAAACACAACTGAACATTAATTTGAAACAAACAAGGCCTAGGTTTTGCTCGAGTATAGCAAGGGCATGCATGCATATATGCATGCCACGTGAGCCAGTTAGTAATTAATTAGCAATAATAGAATACATTCCATCTGAAAGATTAATTAGCTAGCTTCTTGTTTCCCAGAAACGCGTAGTACTCACCTAGCCGCCCTTGACGACGTAGCCGCCCTTGCCGAGGGCGGCAACCTCTAAATACCGCTCTCCTCGAGCGCGCCTAGGAAATTTTTACAATTGGCTAATTACGCGCTAATTCATGGTGCTAATTACATGCTAAATCATGGTGCTAATTACGTGCCAATTACATGTCAATTATACGTGCTAATTACATGCCAATGACTTGCTAATTATCTGCTAATTACATGCTAATTACATGGGGCTAATTAGTACTAATCACGGCCATGCATAGCTAATTAATTAATCACGGCTATATATATATTGACGTGGAATCACGGCCATGCTAATTAATCACAGCCATGCAAATTAATTAATCACGGCCATGGCGCTCTCGCCGGGGGCGCCCTGACCCTTGGCGCCCTGAGCAGGGGCGCCGTGCCCCTTGGCGTCCTGGGCAGGGGCGCCGTGCCCCTTGGCGCTGTCCGTCGGAGTGCCTAGACCTCTTATGCCGCCCTCGCCTGGAGCGCCTAGGGGTATTTTTCAAATTGCACGTAGGGCTTGGGCATTTTTTCATTTGCGGAAGTTTTTATGGGCAAACAGTAAAAATTTTCTTCCAGACCAGGGGCCGCCACTTTGTCCTTTCGGCCATCCCCAACGACATCCACTTCTCCTGTGATGCCGTCCCCGTTCGGTTCAGGGTTCACGTTTTCATCGAGGGGTTCCCTCTTGCAGCATGGGCCTCGCCGGTGGTCGACCGCCTCTTCGCCGGGGTCGGGCGCCTTGACGTCGTTGATGACATCACTCGCCACCGCCTTGACACCTCAGCTTTCAGGGCTTGGCTCTGGACCTGCCGCCATCCCACTAGAGATCGATTGGAGTTGATCGAGCCTTCCCCGTACATGGAGGCACGCCAAGCAGACGATCGCGATCCGGCCAGACTGCGTGGCCGTCGAGCGCCTCTGTCCATCGCCTGCTCGTCCACATCGTCGAGGTTGAAGACTTCACCGTGCTCGGGTTTCCAGACTCTGTGCCGCCTCCTGTTGCCACCGCCACTCCCTGCTCCTGCCGGCTGCTCTTCATCCCCTCCTAGTGCCCCAGCGGTGGGAGCGACGATGAGCGCGATCGTGCGGGCGGTGCCTCAGGCCAACGCCGCCGTGCTACCTCCGCTGCCTCTGGTACCCCCTCCCGCGCCTCGTCCCCGGCCGCCGCGTGTGCTCGCCGTTCTGCGGCCGCTCCCCGCATCGTCGCCGCCCGGCGCGTGCTCTCGCCGATCTCCCGCGCGCAAGCGCACCTCCTTCACTTTGTCGCTTCGCCACGGAGATTCTTTCTATTGCCGTCGCTATCGCCGGAGAAGCTGTCGCCGGCGCAGCCTCCGCCAATCGGGCATGCTCCCCTCCGCGTGAGTGTTCCCGTCTTCCACTTGGTCGCTTGCTGTCGAGAGACCCCGCCGCCGGTGACGGCCCTACTCCCCCCATGTTGCGGCCTCTCGCCCCCACTCTCTGGTCGGTGTGGGACCCGACATGCTGCCCATTCATCAATGATTGCGGGTCGATTCTTGGTGCATATATTGGTCACCTCGAGGTATGGCGATTCGAATTACCCTCACTAGACTCCGCTCACGGAAACCCGGCCAGAGCCCGGCCGAACCCGCCAAAAGCCGGCCCGGCCCGACCGGCATCGGGCGGCTCGCCTCGGTTCAACCCGTGATCGGGCGGGCCGCCCGGCCCGGATTACGCCGATTTTAGCCGTGGCCGGGCCGGGCGGGCCGGGCGGGCTTCGGACTTGGCGGGCGGGCTCGGGCAGTTTTGAGCCGGCGCCCGGCCGGCCAGGCTCGGGCTGGTTTTTCGGACGGGCTTTTCGAGCCGACCCAAAGTCGCCCGGCCGGGTTTGAACAGGTCTACCCCTCACCCATTGCGCCATGCGGGTTGTCTCCTTGCTCGCTATTGTGGGCCGGTGTCCCTGCCCAACTGGCCCAACCAGCTGCTACTGTGTGGCCCACTCCTGTTTCTTCACCTGTGGACCCACTTCTACCCCATGCTTTCTCTAGCCCACTTGAGCTTGACACCCTTCCCTTGCTTTACCTCACCGCCCCCCCGCTGGTTGCCTCTTTGACCCCATGGTCCCCGAGGCTCAGCTCCCTCCCACACCACCTCTCTCCACCGCCCAGGCTTTTCTCTCCAGGGCGACCGTCCCCTCCCGCTGCACCACAGATTCCCACCACTCCGCCTAGGCGCCCTAGCGCTAAGCTGGTGGTCCAGATCCATCGCAGCCACAGACTTGCTTCAGCCCGACCCACCCTTGCGCCGCCGGGCTCTTCGCCCATCCTGGCGATTCGCAAGGCGCAGGGTCTCCTCGCGCTGAAGCTCGGCCTCTCCCCATCGCCTGCAATTGATGATCTCGCCCTTCGCCACCAGACATTGTTCACCTCCCACGCGCTCGATGACGCCTCACTGTCTATAGTGGCAGACCTGTGTGTCCTGTCGCGCCCGTCCCTTGACCTTGCCTCTTTGGGGCCCGCCGCGATAGAGGACTACGTCGGACATGCCTCCTAGCTGGCATGCCCCAGTTTTTGCCCCTGTCGTTACTCGTCGTTCCCAATGTCACGAGCTCTTTGTTACCCAGCCCATCTCCCTATGGGCTTGTATCTTAGTTCTTATACTCCCCGCCTGCGTGCGGTTGTCGTGTGGGCCCTTCTACCACCTGCGTGTGGTCTCTTGGCCTTTGTTTTTCTTTCCTCGCCTGCGTGCGAGTCGTGCTTTATTTTCTCTTCTTTCCCGCCAACGCGCGGTGTCTTCTGTGCGGCCCCTTCGAAGTGCTTTAGAACCTTTTTGTCGTTCTCTCCTACTACCACTACAGGAAAACGGCCTTCTAGGCACGTTTTTGTAGTAACGCAGGGTAAAAGCGTCTCTACATAGAGATGTAAAGATGCTTTTTGACACGATTTTGAGAACGTCTCAAATTGACACGATAGTAGACACGATTAGACCGTCAAAAGCCTTGTAGTGACGCTTGTTATAACGATATTTAAAACATCTCAACATGACACGTAATTAAACACGTTTTAAACCGTCAATAGCATATAGACACGATATCAAGCGTATTAGATAGATGTACATAGGGAATGTAGATATGTTTTTTGATACAATATAAAGATGTCTTAAAATGAGATGAAACATGACACGCTTTCAACCGTCGGTAGGTTATAGGCACGTTGTAAAGCGTATCTGATAAGCATTTATAGCCATCATAAGACGTAATTTTATACGATGTTGAAAATATATCAAAATGACACGAAATTAGACATGTTTTTCACTGCTAGTAGCACATAGACACATTATAAAGCGTATCAAAAATGTCCTTAGCAACCTAAAGATGTTTTTTTTATGTGATGTTGAAAATGTTTGGAAATAATTTAAAATTACACAAAATAATTTAAAATTACACATTCTTTTGACTATCATTTGCAAGTTAGGATTTTCTATATCTAAATAAAATAGATTGCGGCTTTTGTGTGCTTCATTACGTGTGCGAGAAGCACTTATAAAAAAACATAATAAAATTAGATTAGCCATATAAAAAATCCTAGAACCAAAACGGAACCCTAGGATCTCACAATAAGTAACAAGTCATGACCACCATTAGGTAGTATATGTGTTTTCAATTAAATGCATGAAATATATTTATAAGGCAATATATGTGTTTTCGATTAAATGCATGAAATATATTTATAAATAGCATATAGTTCCCTCCATATAAGGGCATGTACGAAGAAGGCCAACATAAATCTCCTAATCTTTCATAGTACAAAAGAATAAAAATGTAATCATCTTTGAATATTACTATGTATATAAGTAACAAGATAAATGTGAGTGCCATCGTAGCTACTAAGAACCTTTGGCTAGTGGAATAAGAGCAACTATGCTATTCACCATGATGATGCAAATATTCATACAAGAGGAATTCTAGCAGGATATAAACACACGCTCAAAACTTCTGCAGCTCAATCACACACATTCCCACATTCCATGGAAAAAACAGAAGAATGGTTGAGTAGATGCAGTCCTTTTCAGCTGTATACGTGCGAAGAAGAAAACTATCGACGAAACAAAACATCAAAATAAAAAACAAAAACCAATCTGATGTTTACAAGAGCGTCGCCCAACTTAAGTGCGTACAAGCACCATGACTCATGTGTAACTCACATAGGCACCATGACAAGTCTAACTCTAAAAGACAAATGGAACTCCAATTGGCTAAGCAAATTAAAAAAACTCCAATTTTCAGCATAAATATTTCAACAAGATATGGACTCGTCACAATGTAATTGACATATAGATATGCCAAAATAAAAAAAAAGATCATGTGCAGTTCCCTGAGTTCATTCTGCAATTCAGTTCCTCCCAGAATTTGCACCACGGTGAATAGATCTTGATTCGATCGCAATACACATTTTTCAGTTGCCAGATATGTATGGTTCATTAGTAAGAGCTAGATAACATTTGCATTAGCATTTCTCAGTTGCATTCTCATAGCATTTCAATGTTTAAACTTAAGTATCTGAAGCCAAGGCCATATGTAAACTTAATCACACAGTTGCATTCTCATAGCATTTCAATGTTTAATAACCAGTAAGCTTAGCATCTCAATGTTTAATAACCAGCAACCTCTGTTCTTTCTAAAAGTATCTTAATCGCACCATTGCATTCTCATAGCATCTCAATTTTTAATAACTAGGAAGCTCTGTTCTTTCTAAAAATATATCTTTTTTATAAGTTGATGCTATATTAAGACGCATAAATTGGAGAAAAAGTCTACAAACTAACATATATATCATATAATCTTTTTGGAAGACCAACTTATCTAGTGTAATCAATAGCTAGCAATGCTTTATATGCATGAAGCTAAAGGAAACAAGTACTAGATCAAGCATATACCTGACTTTGTTGTTAATCAAAAAGAAGAAAGGACATGAAAGCCATGTCTATTCTAATCTGCTTCATCATTTGTGAGTTCAGTGCCCATGTCAAAAATATCCCGTGGCTTAAATCTCACCACAGTGTTCCAATCTTTAGCTTTTGGGTCTTCAACATAAAAGACCTGCTCCACTTGTGAAGAAAAGACAAACGGATCATGCTCTAGCTTTTCTCCGATGTGTATTCTTCGAGAAAAATTCACAAGGGTGAATCCGAGCTCATCTTTTCGTAAACCAGCACGATGATAGACATCATACCAATCACATTTGAAAAGCACAACCTTGTAGTCTCCATATGATAATTCTATTATATCTGATAATCTGCCATAGTAATTAAGCCCGTCATCAGCAATGTTCACCACACCGCTGTTTTGTGTCAACCGTGTAGCCTCACGACTCATGGTGTGGAACCTAAATCCATTAATAATATAACCATTGTATCTCACACCACATCTACTTGGCTTTGCAGCTAAAGCTCTAACCTTTTTAGAGATGCCTACTCCATCACCTAGGATGATCTGCATATAAAAAATAAGTGTAAACATTCAGATATTAAACTAACGCCTAATATGTGGCAATTTTGGTTGCACTTTACCTTTTGTTCTAACCAGTCAGCAAAGTGTTCATTGATTAACTTGTCAATGTAAGAAGCTGATAAATTAGTTGAGGCACTCAATTTGCTTCTATGATCATCCACAAATTCTCTGTAGCAAAAAGATCGGTTATACGATATGATGTTGTTTAGTTAATGAAAGAATAAATATAGGGGGGGCTATATGACTCACTTGCGAAAATCTTCTAGTTCATCACAGTGTCGCAAGACATATCGATGTGCCTGGATGAGAAGTTGGTTGTCAAATTGGTTTACATTTGTAGTCTTTCCAATTGGTTCGCCGGCACTACCAAACAAGCTCATTTCTTTTGTCTTGTCGGAAGGTTCATGGTTTCTAGATGGTCTTGTGAACCTTGTATTTCCTTCTAGAAATCGTGAACAAAAGGTCATGCACTCCTCAAGACGATATCCTTCAGCAATTGACCCTTCTGGATGAGCTCTATTTCTCACAAGTGCCTTTAGCCGAACAAAAAACCTAAATGCAATTATGCAATTATCAGTTATAAGAATTATTAGCAATGACTACTAAGAAGTAGTTCCATACCTCTCCATAGGATACATCCAACGATAGTGAACAGGGCCACCAAGTTTAGCTTCTTCTACCAAATGGACCATCAAATGAATCATGACAGTAAAAAAAGATGGCAGAAAAGTTTTCTCCATATCACAAAGTGTCATCACAAGACTCTCTTGAACTTTGTCCAGCTCATCAACATCTATCACCTTAGAGCACAACTTCTTAAAGAAATTACCTATATTAATAACAATTTTCATGACATCTTTGCTAGGGTAACATGACCGGAGTGCCACCGGAAGAATGTCATGTAGCAAAACATGATTGTCGTGACTTTTTAATCCAACCAATGTACAGTCTTTCATGTTCACACACCTAGAAATGTTTGATGCATATCCATCAGGCGTCCTAATGTTCTGAATTATTGAACAAAGAACCTCCTTTTTTTCTCTAGACATGCTAAAAGGTGCATCCGGCAAAGTTTGCTTTCCTGCTTCATCTACCACAGGATGAAGAGCATGTTGAATACCAAGTTCCACTAAATCCAATCGTGCATTAAGGCCATCCTTAGATTTAGAATGAATATCCAATAAGGTTGCAATAAAGTTTTCACACACGTTTTTCTCTATGTGCATCACATCTAGATTGCGTCTTAGTTTGTTGTGTTCCCAATATGGTAGCATGAAGAATACTGACCTCTTTTTCAACCAATCTTCTGGCTTCTTCTCCTTCTTATTACAGTTGTCATCAGACTGTTTATTATCTCCTCTTTTACGCTTGCGTTTCTGATTGCTTGCATCTTGCTTTTTCTTGTTTTTGCCTTTATTTTTCTGCTGCTTGTTCTTTACTTTGCACCTCTTCTTTCCCAGCACAAAACTCTCCCTTCTAACATTTTGAGAACAGTAGTACCACTCATCTTTTCAGGTGCAATTCCAGCCTCTGCATTGCCATCAAACTGCCTCTTTTGCCTTCGATATATGTGATCATGTAGCAGCCATCGACGATGACCCATGTAGCACATCTTTTTACCGTTCTTTAGGTAAAATGATCTTGTTGCACCACCGCATGAAGGACATGCATACCTACCACTTGTGCTCCAACCATATAAGTACGCTAATGCAGGAAAATCACTTATAGTCCATAATAATGCAGCTCGGAGAGAAAACTCCTTTTTGGAACATGCATCAATTGTTTTACTCCATTCCACAACTCTAAAAGCTCGTCAATCAATGGCTGCAAATATATATCAATATCATTCCCTGGCGATTTTGGTCCAGGAATGATCATTGACAATATTAAAGATGTTTGCTGCATGCAGATCCAAGGTGGTAGGTTGTAGGGAACAAGCATTACTGGCCACGTACTATGCTTTGTAGTCATGTTCCCAAAAGGGTTAAACCCATCAGTAGCAAGACCAAGACGTACATTACGAGAATCGGTTGCAAAATCAGGGTATCTAACATCAAAATCTCTCCAAGCTTCTCCATCTACTGGATGTCTTAGTTTCCCGTCTTTTGTGCGGCCCTCATCATGCCATCGCATGTCATCTGAAGTTTTGACTGTTGAAAATAACCTTTGCAGCCTTGGTATCAATGGAAAATAACGCAACACTTTTGCTGGGATCTTTTTCTTTTTTTGTTTAGATGTAGATCCATTCTTCTTGTCCTCTTTCCAACGAGAGCTCTTGCACACATGACATATTTCTTGCTTTGCTGCATCACCTCGAAAAAGCATGCAATCCTTGGGGCAAGCATCAATTTTCACATAGCCAAGACCTAAGCCACGAATGATTTTCTTTGCTTCATAGTATGTCTTGGGTAGATTTGCCTCAGTAGGAAGCGCACTGGATAGGTACTGTAGTAGTGATGTAAATGACTCTTGTGTCCAACCATGCAGGCACTTCATGTGATATAAGTTGACCAAAAATGATAGCCTAGATAATTTACACCCTGGGTATAACCTTCTGTCTGCCTCCTTCAAGAAACTTGCATAAATGTTCTGTTCCCTTGCCATAGAATCATCATCTGTTGGATTCTCATGTGCAGCCCCAACTGGTTCTTCACCTTCAGACATACTTGGAAGTGACTCATAGAATTCAGTCCTAAAAAAAGCAGCCTGTAGTAGATCTTGCATGGCATCATTTCCTTGTTGGTGATCATGGACTGTAGTAGCACTAGGAACACAAAAGGAAGGCATATTCATATTATTTGGCACATCATAGTGCTCTCCGTGATGAACCCAAGTAGTGTAACCTCGAAGAATACCATCACATCTCAAATGTGTTCTAACTTCATCAAAACTCTGGTTTACTCTATTTTTGCATATTTTGCAAGGACAAAGAATCTCACTATCATGTGGAAGGTCACGATAAGCAAAAGCCAAAAACTGCTCAACACCATCTTTATATGCAGCCTCCCGTTTTGGGTTACTCATCCAACTACGATCCATCACCCTATAAAAATGAAATAAGAAAATCAGGTGTGTGTAAAAAACTTAGTAGCCCTTGATTGTTGCCAGCAACAAAAATGATTAAGCTTCCTTTCCAGCTAAAAGGAATTCCAACTATGGTTTTTAACCATATGATCAACAGATATCATCAAACAAGGTATGTCAGCTATAATGAAGGTATGAAACCAAATTGATAAACATGATAAGAACAATACTAGTATTATATATGAACTAATGAAAACATAGCACCAAAACCTTCTAAAATAATAATCAAGTTATCTTGCAGTGGTAAAAGGAGTATCTGCAGCTAAGCTTCTCTACTAAAAACTATATAGATCCTTAGTTCAAGCGATTTGTCAGTCATTTTCTCAGGCACAACTAATAACCACAAAGCATAGCCTGTTGAGACATATAGATGGTTGGCTCGAGATGGTTTAATACCTATTTGCAGGAGTGCGAGATGCAGTAGGGTTATTGTCTTGTCCTTGTTCCTCGCACAATCATATGTACAATCCATTGGCACACACAAATTGTAGAAATTGCTAAGGTATTGATTCAACACACAATACCAATTTCAGAAATTGCTACCATGTTAATGCACTCACCACGGGTTGGGGTTCAGGGATCTCCTCTGACTGCGGCCTGCTACCTGCCAGATGCCTGTCACGGAGCCTTGGACGCCTGGCGGGGCTAGCGGACTGGGCGCCGGGCTGCGGCAGCGGGCGGGCGTTGCCGCGTTGGGAGTTGGGACCAGATGAAGCGGGTGGGGTTTGGCCTGTGGACTGTGGAGCGGCGAGGCGGCAGCGCTCGCGTGGCCGACGGCCGTAGGCGAGGCAGCAGGGCGGGTTTGGCCGGTGGAGCGGCAGGGCGATGGCGCTTCCCGTGGGGCGTCGATGGCAGGAGAGGCAGGGCGATGAGGATGTCAGGCACGAGGAGAGGGAAACACGTAAACAGTACAGAGAAGACGTAAAGATTGGGGAATCGTATTCTTGCATTAGGGATGAGTACTCTAAATAGAAATCGCGTACTCTATGATGTATATTATGATAATATATTCCTATTAATACTTATATAATGTACAACCGCGTACTCTATGTATACTCACATACACAACATATATAAAAATAAAATACTCAATACGGTGTAGTACGATAGAAAAAGGGGATGTAGGAATCCAACCCATCCACTTTATATTTGAAAAAATGTTAGATCTAAATAGATAAAACCTTTAATTTAAAAAATTATGTCAAAAATCTAAATACATGTGTATGTAAAATCGAACTAACCTAGCTACAGCCTCTTGTATCCTAGACCGTATACCCCCAATAGGTGGACATATATAAAGGAAAAAAAAGAGATTTAGGAATCGAACCCATCCACATTTTATTTTAGAAAAGGTTAGGTTTAAATAGATAAAACCTATAATTTTAAAAAATTAGGATGAAAACTCTTAAGAGTTAAAAAAAAGGCCTACATGAATGAACCCGTCATAGTTCATCATAATGTAGGACATTCCTTCTAGGGCCTCGAATCCGGCAGAACAGATTGTCTATCTCTCAAGCTAGGAAGTTAGGACTTAGGACTTAGAAGAGCGATTCCATTCTATACCCTAACCTCCCTTACAAATCTTTCCCCTAGCATTCACATGGCAACAGATGCTTTTATTCAAACCAACATGATAAAAGGATGAAATATCCAATGTCAGTGACAATATCGTTCAATTGAAACATAGGCCCTCGGAGTCATTTGCCCTCTCTCATTTCATTCCTTCCCCTTCTCTCTCACCCGTTATCTCACCTCCGCCTCCCTTGCGTGGCTGGCCCCCGCTGCACCCGCTTCTCCACCCTCCTCCCTCTCCTCTATGTCGCCTCCAACACCACGCCGCCCCTCCTAAAGCGCCAATGCCACCACCGCGTTGCTCCTCCTCCGTGGCGGATCCGCCGCTGCGCGGCCCACCTCTGCACTGGATCTGCTCGCAGCCGCCGGTGACACCTGGTTCACCGCCCATCGCCCTCGTCCCCAACCTTCTTCTCCCTCCTTCTAGTGTGGGCGGTCCGACGTGCCGCCGCTGCCGCCTCCCTCCTCCAAGGTCCGCCGCGCGCCGCCTCCACCCTCTGCCAAGGCCGACCGCACACCACCACCTCCTCACGCCGCGCATCGTCAACTCCCTCCACCTCTGCCCGCCGTGACTTCCCTCCTCCTTCACTCGCCGCCTCCTGCCGGATCCACCCATCGCACGACGTCGTCTTCCTCTCCAGGGCCCTCATCTCTTTCGGCGAGCGCATGCTCTTCTCCGGCCTCCCCGTTGGTGCGCTGCATGGAGCGGGACAGGCGGGCTCCACGCTGCTGTAGGAGAGGGGCGACGCCATGAGCGGTGAGGTGCGACAACGGCGTACAATGGAACAAGGGAGGGGAGGCGCGACAACGGCGTACAATTGAGTAACATTCAAAAAAAGTTAATGGACTGACGGTGTATTTTACTCATGTTAATATATATATTAGCACTACATATTTAAAATTTCAAAACAGACACATGTATACAAACACGCATGGATTTAATAATTTGAAAAAAGTTCTAAATAAGAAGCTGCTACAAGAATGAACTCTTCTTCTCTTTTAATTTGAAAAAGTGATGTCTAAATAAATGGAACTCTTATATAATTTGAAAAATAAAACGTTAAGGCCTAAATAAATAAAAAAAATAACAACCGTAGGAATCGAACCTGGCTACAACCTCCATATTTGACCGTACACAACCAACTGGGCTACGGATCATGATATGTTGATTAAAGGATATAGGACCCTCACATAGTCTAATAATTGGAATTACAAGCGGGAGAAGAAAAACTTTTCGGCCCATCTAAAATATCTCGCGCCTAATCCCTCCGCCACTATCCCTTAAATCACGCCCTCTATCAAACCCTTCCTCTTCTTTCTCCGATTGAATCTAATCGTCATCTCCGCTGGTGGCTCCTCTGCTCCCGTGCTTGGGCGGGTGATCGGCGTCGGCCTGAATAGACCGAGGCAGGCAGGTATCCCCTTTCCCTCCCTCACAGCCTGCCCCTCCCTCGCTGCCTTCCTCACCCTCGCCATCTCTCTATCTGCACAGAGGCAGATAATTGTTTGATTGGTAAACAACATATGCGTGTCACCCTGATTGCACAAGATGATCCTTAGGCTTCATTTTTTTAATTTAGGTCTGATGATATTTGTTGGTCATGTCTTTGTGCCGCAGTATGATTCATGTGTGCGTAGTACAGTTCATTGAAAATTCGAATTAGATGACAACTCATTGTAATTTCAAGAGCCTGATGTTTTGAGTCATAGTTGCATGTACGGTAGGTTGCAAAATGTTAAATCCTGAATGGTTTGCCATGCCTAAGACCTGAAATCTGAATGTCATGAACCAACTGGATTTATTCTGCATGTTACTTGGGTTATTATTGAACAAGAACAGATAGAGTTGGGGAAATGAATAAATAAATTGCCTGCCCAATCTTTCATGGATCTCATTTCTATTGCATGTTTTCAATTTGAAGAGTAACTGAACTCAAGTACTTAGAAAATTCATATTAATTAATTGTTTAACATGAGTCACATTTCTGAATTTTATCTTGTTCTCATAGCTACGATCGCATTGCCTTTTCATATGCACGAAGATGCAGAGTGCATATTAGTCAAAGTAACCATATAGTATACTAGAAAAGGAATGGATGCTCGATGCAGAAGCGTACATAAAAGGTTCATTCCCTTGCTTGTTTCACGGATGATTATTAGTACTATCTCTTTTTCTCCGCTTAGTTGTCCTTTATCTATAGATGGAATAGTGTTTATTATCGGTAATATGTTAGTCAATCTATTGCATCTTTCAATTTACAAAGTTGTTTGTTTTTGTGGTATGTGATTTAGGCCTTTTAGTGTATTGTCCAGTTTTGAGATTTGTAAATATACTGCATATCATTACTTTGTTAGCTATCTATTTATTAAGAACCATTTTATCATTTTGTATTCCTCTGCAGGACAAATCATGCCAAGAGGACCTCGGCGACTAAGGAACTTGAACCTTGGAATACCTGATGCAGATCTTATGGAGGAGGGACATGAGAATTTTCTAGACAATGACAATGAGGATAATTTACAAAATCCTCCAGATATTGATAATATTTTAGCACGCATGCCACGCCAAGCTTCGCAACCAATTACGATAATATGTATGTTTGTTAAGTTTTCCTTGCATATCTAAATATGGAGACAAATCATATAATTTTATATACGCAGGGCCAAATGGAGATAAGCGCAATGTTGTGGGGGCTTTTGGAGTTTCAAATTTATTGGAATTAGAAGGAGGAAAGGTAATGGTAGGGACTGATGAAAATGGTGTCCCAAATGAAAGGTCAGCCTCCATTCTTGGGCAACACCTTGGAGACCTAGCAGAAAGCCAAACATTTGCACCGTTACACATTCCAAGATGGGACAATAAGCTATTCGATAAACACAAGGAACAAATAATCAAGGACGTTGAGGTAAAATTTATCTTAACAGTGTGACAAATTATCTGCAGTTTTGTACCATCCATTCACATTTACCTTCTCTATGTACAGGAAAAATTTGTCTTCCCCCATCAAACGATACAACTTACAAGGGCTTGGATTCTAATGACAGTAAACAATAGGTGGCGAGCCTATAAATCTAAGTTGAAGAAACAGTATTTCAATCGTGAGGAGAGATCTCTAGAACAAATCATACAAAGTAGACCAAGAACAGTTAATGAACATCAATGGATATCTCTTGTTGGAATTTGGTGCCAAGAAACTCATAAGGTAATTCTTGTTCTACCATTTTTAAAAATTCAGATTTATTTTACAAACAACATCTGCATGATCATTATTCTATTTTTATAGAAATTATGTGCGACAAACTCCCGGTGTGCAAAAGAACAGAAGAATACACACACAACAGGGAGGAAAAGTCATGCTAGACTCAAAAAAGAGATGGTTATACATATCATGACCCTTTGTGTTATAAGTCAATTTCTATGATCAATAGTACATAATTGTTTGGATCCTAAAGTAACTCTATTGTACAGGAAGATCAAAAGAAAGATAAGGTTCACAGGATAGAATTATGGGATGCTGCTCATAAGAAAAAGAATGGTGGGTACAGTACTAGCAAAGTGAAGACATTAATGGTACATTTCCTTCTCCAAATGACTTATGTTACATTTTACATTTTGTTTAAATTGTGACCTTCGTATATGCTCAATACAATAGGAAGCGTCATATGAGGAGTTACAAAAAAGGAAAGAGCAAAACAATGGTAATCTTGTAGCGAATGATTTTAATGAGGTGTTCAATGAGGTAGTGGCTAAGGAGTTAAAAGCACGTGGGTACTATGATGACAAGTATTGGAGTCAAGTTAAAGTTTCTCATGGCATAACTTTTGCTACTCAATCTGATCAAGAAATAAGGTACCAAGAAAAAATAAATACAATGGAAGACAAGATGCAACACATGGGTAGTGTCATGAACCAATGGCTTGCATTTATGCAACGAAAATTTCCAGAAGAGGAATGGATAAATGAAATGGAAGCAATAGTTAATGATGTAAGTATCTATTGAAAATATCTATTTTTCTATGTTAACATGGGTTCATTCTTATATCTAAAATTGATACATTCTTTCATGTTAATATTGTAGGTTGGTCATTTTGAAAGAGAAGGAACTGCAGATACTAACAATGATTGTTGTGATAAAGATACCCATGATGTTGATAGTGGCAATGGAATTGATGTGTACTCTGCAAACAATGTGCAGGTAGTGCAATGCCAACATAAATTATATTTTTCTTATCTGCAAATAGACTAAGATAGTTGCTAATGTGCTAAAAACTTTGATTTATCATAATTTGTAGCGTCCACCAATGCAGAGTTGCACTCAAGCCAATAAATGTGTTTCTCAGTCTTCTGTACCTTATGAGCAACCAATTCAAAAGGTATGTTACAAATGCCTATAGTGTCGCAAATTTACATGTTAGAAACTTCTGAATTTGTGTTGAGAAGTTGGTGTCACCATTCTAATTCATAAAGCATGCATTAGCGATATATGGTGACCGAATATATCCATTGTAACAAGAACAAATAAATTGATCAACCATCTGCACTAATGCTTTAACTGTTACTTGTGGAGTTATTATGCTGCTAGTAATTTTATGTTATCTTCAATGATTATTGTTTTCACATCTTAGTTGAGTTGTATCTAAATTCTTCCAAATAACAAAATAAATATTTTACATGCCATTTAACTAAGTCAAATTATGGCTGCAGAAGACACGTATTGAAAGTAATGATCAAGGAGACAAAGTGATGATCACAACTTTACCACAAGATAGGACAGTTATAAAGCATGGTATGTCTAAGCTATGATTGTAACATTGCTTCATATATATAGCATATTTGGACTTGATTGATCATGATATGTTCGATTATTAAAATGTTTTCTCTTGTAGGGATCTAGAAGAATTAAAGCTCCACCTCGAATCGGCGGACTCTGTATGTGTTAAGCATGCCTTGTTTAATTCTAAATTGAATTAGTTATATGTTCAAAATTATATCTTCATGTCTAATCAACATTGTAGAGACAAATAGAAGTCTACCTTGTTTCAATGATACACAAAGGTAAATTTGTGGCAAAAGGAAAGTTAGTGACTACAAATAGTAAACAAGTTATTGGAGGAAGCATGCTTGGAAATGAGTTTGTTGGGGTTCATGTTGACGCTCTTGTTGATGTTGCCGATGGAAATAATGGAGACGAGGAGCTACCTAGACCATTGTTTGACATTAAGACGATGCGAGATGCTATTGACTTGATTATTGCTTGGCCCCGTTCTCATGTAAGTTTCTTTTTGTTGTACTTTACAATTTGACCAAAACTTGAATTGTATTATTTATCTAAACACATGCTTCTTTTAGGTGAGAAGGGCTAAGAGTTCAGTTGAAACACAAAAGACATTGGTACGTTTCATTTTTCATTTTTAATGTATTTAATCAAAATGTCTATCTTTAACTTGTTCTCAATTTATTTTGAAGCATGATGGAAGGAAGTAAATCGATGGACAAGGAGACCATGTTAAAAGATCTGGAGTGAAGAAAGTTATGAATAATAGACACAAGCTTAAAGGATGAATCTGTTACTATATCCATTAGAAGTATTTGTATGATATTCCACTTTGTCAATGCTTCCTAGTAAACATGTTTATCATGTTAAGTGCACTTTAATGTAGCTACTTCATGCTTCTGAGTTACTTGGTTTCTAATTTTGTAACAGAGATTGAATTTTATAAATTGAATGTTATTAATGGCTTATTCCCTAATTATCTATTTATATAAATAATACCAATTTTAATTGAAAAACATCCTTTTATTTTTCTAATACGTAAGAAGGCGTTACAAAAATCGTGTCTACACAACTAGACACACAATAAAACGCTACTATATAATGTGTCTACAGTAGTATACTGAAATTATAAATATGTATAAAAATATATCTACATTTCTTAAGGCGCAACATGAGCGTTACTATATAATGTATGTACAATCTTAGAAGCATTATATATACGTGCCTATGATATCGTTTCAACAATACTTATCACACGGCTAGGTGTTACTATATAGTGTGTCTACATAAAAAAACACGTATTATAAATGTATCTATTATACCGTCTCATTAATTTTTAGTGCGCAATAAAGCGTAGCTACAAAATGTGTTTATGTTAGCAGACATGTTATATAAACGTATCTACAAAAATGTATCTACATTTTAAACATGCAATGAAGCGTTGCAATAATATGTGACAACATCAATAGACACGTTATATAATTGTATTTACAAAAGTGTATCAAAATGTGTAGACATGCATCTAGCGTTTCTATAAAATGTCTCTTTATCAACTAGATACGTTTAAAGAATCCGTGTCTAAGAACTCTGACACGGTGCTTACGAAGACGCTCATAACACGCTTTATAAAAACGTTCCAACATTGATGTAGATACGAAATAAAACGTGTCTATTGAAAAATAAAACGTACCTATAGGGTAGGTTTTCTTGTAGTGTACGCGCGAACTTGGGGTCCTTCGGTTACCCAATGAAGATCATCTCATGGAATATTCGTGGGCTTAACTCTGCGGCCAAGCGAGATGTTGTCGCTGCTCTCGTCCGCGCTCATAACCCCTCCATTCTCGTGCTCCAAGAATCCAAGCTGGCGGATCCCTCTCTCCAGACTCTCATGGAAGTCGTTGGTCACCGGCTCCATGGTCACCTGCAGCTGCCAGCTTTGGGCACCCGTGGAGGGGTGCTCCTCTTCTGGGATGACTCAACCTTACACCTCTCCGACCACCTCATCCTCAACCACTCCATCCGCCCGGGTGACTTCGTCAGACGGCAGTGTGAGTTGGGCTATTTCCACCGTTTACGGCCCCCACCGACCCTACAAAAGAAGCTTTCTGTCGAGGATAAAATCACGGCCCATTGTCATGGCCCACTCCCTGATGGCCCAATCGAACAGCCTCCTAGGGCCCAGTTCTTTGGAAGGTTCTATCAGGACCATGTGCATCCTGTCGAACAGCTTTCTAGCTAGCACGGTGCGTAATGGTCTAGGATTCGTGTTTGAGTCCAACTCGAACAAGAGTTCTGCACGGCTACGTGAAGACCCGGATGTAGTTTTCCAGATTGGAGCAAACGTCGTGATCCCCAAGAATTGGAGTATGCCTTATCTACCTCGGGATGTATTTGGCACGTATCGAGTTCGCTACGGACTCGTGGTCAGCCCGGCCTGATTATCCCTCGGTAGGTCGGTTGTTCAACACTATATAAGCTTGGCCCCTACGGCGTGTAGAGGGCACGAGTTTACGGTTAGTCCAGCGCGACTTGAAGCTTAGGTTGCGTATTAGTTTCCTGTACACACACGACCTCACTGAGGCTTGTTCGTCTCGTCGAGTTCCACCTTGTATTCCTCTTTGATATAAGGAAAGGCTGGACGTAGGGTTATTATCGCCTCGGAGAGGCCCGAACCAGGATAAAAACCCTGTGTCTCCCTGTTGCTCGTTGATTGCTGTTCGCCTTGCTCGGCAAGTCTTCTATCTCGCTTTCTCAAGAACCTTAGTTGACTTGGGACCGATATCCCAACCATCGACAGTTGGCACCGTCCGTGGAGATAGTAGATCAAGCCTGTTCGAACATGTCGAACTCGACCAGGAAAATCTTCCTGAGGGCTATGACTCAGAAGGACAGAATGTCACATCCTTTGTCAGATTGGATTGATCCTTTCTATCTCGATTGCCTTCCAGATCCGAGACAGAACTCTCTGGCTACGTCCCGGGGATGGTCTTAGGTCATGCTCCCGTCATTGACGATGATTACGGAACCGACGATCTCTACGCTGGTTTAGATCTCTCGGATTCCAGGGCTATGTCGGTCGATTTCTCCTGTGTTGACCCAGTGATGACGCCGTCTAGCGTGCCAACACGCGGCCGTCACAGCGTCAACATGGCTGACGCGGGAACTTCAGAGGATCCTACACAGGCCGTGGCGGCCAGTGAGATCGGGCAGTCCAACTCTGCCCGGCGTCAAGATGTGGCTGCACTGGTTGCCCACGAACTAGATGTTGTTCGCTGGAGCCTAGGCGCCTCCATTAATAAAACTTTGCGCAGATCCGCGATTAGCGCAAGCGACAGCGTCACGACCCGCCCCACGTATCTCCGTCAAGTCCCCCAGCAGAAGTTCCACCTGCTCGGGTTGAATCCCCGCGTGACCAGACCCCGGTCGGGCAAGACGCGGATGCCTCAGGGATCCCAGGACCCCTTGTGCAGAATCGGGAACGACTTCAAGCCTTAGCCGCGGTGGTCAGATCCACCAACCAGATAGACCTCGCCAGCATGGGCGACGCTGTTGCTTCTCACCTAGAGCGACTGGTTGAAGGTCTTAAGTCCATAGGCGACGTTAACACCTCCTCTAGGCAGCGCAATCAGCCTGCCCGGAATGGCTCGGACAGCTCCGATCGATCGCGTGACCCTCGTCACCGTCGAAGGACTACTGTCCACGAGCAAGCTACCCGTGATCGGCAACGCTCACCAAGTCCCCGTGGTCGCCGCGACCACAGGGGCAAGCAAGCGCGCGACGATCACGGACGATCCCCTCGGGAGGAGCGAATAGTTGCGACCACGAGGAAGGAGCGCGGAGGATTGTCCCGTAGAGAATTTCTCTAGGCCGAGTCTTCCCGCTCAGCAAGAGTTCCTGCGCGCAACAGGACCAATGTCTTTTCAAGGCTCGGTTCTGTAGGAGAAGGTTGTCGGGCGTACAGCCTGGGTTGCAAGGCTTTCTCTGACGAGCTCCGCGCTGTCAGGTGGCCTTCCAAGTTCAAACCTGGCCACGTGGAGAGGTACAATGGGACCCAAAATCCAGAAGAGTTCCTTTCCATCTATGCTACAGCCATCATGGCAGCTGGAGGTGATGAGCTAGTCATGGTCAATTACCTTCCGACTATCCTTGAAGGTGCTGCTCGGACGAGGCTGTTCAATCAGCAAGAAGGTTCCATCCATTCTTGGGACCAGCTTTATGACGCTCTGATCGCCAATTTCCAGAGCTGTTACGTGCATCTGGGCAAGGAGGATGATTTGCACCAGATGATCCAGATGAATGGGGAGACCCTCCGCAACTTCGTGAAGCATTTCATTAAGATCCGTAACACGATCCCGAACATCTCGGATGAATCTGTTGTCCGCGCTTTCAAAAACGGAGTCCGCGACGAGCGGCTCACCCAAGATCTCGAGATCAATGAGACCTGGACCGCCAATGATCTGTTCAAGACGGCTAACCGTTATGCCAACGCGGCAGAGCGCGTTCAGTACAAGAAGGCGTTCGACAAGGGCTAGCTGCCCGCTCAGCCTGGTGTAGAAGAGAAGAAGAAGAAGAGCAGCAACGATCCTGGTGACAAGAAGTCTCAGAAGAAAAAGAATAAAGGTACGCATGATAACACCGTCGCCGGTATAGATCGCACACCTCCTCTCAAGGATGGGCAGAAGAAGCTTAACAATAACTACAAGGGCAAGAAACCCCACAGGGAGGCAACCAAGGTAAGAAAGGTCCCAGTGATCGATACTGTCAATTTCATCAGAATTACGGCCATGATATACGCCATTGCAGGACCTGGGCTGCAAAGTTCGAGGAATTCTATAATGGCAAAGGCCCAATGCCCACCCTCCCCGAAAAGGGTGATGCCGGCAAGGCCAAGCGCCAAACCGATGACGGTGATCGGGACGATGAGGATGACTATCCAGAGCCCGTGAACCATATAGCTGTTATTTTTGGCGGCTCCTCGGCTTATCCCTCTCGCCGCAGCCTCAAGGAAGTTGCTCGGGAGGTCCAGAACGTTGAGAAGGGCAAACCACAGCCCGAGACAATAAAGTGGACCGAGGTTTCCATCTCCTTCTCTAAGGATGATTGCCCCACTGGGATGACCAAGCCACAGCGTCTCCCCGTGGTGGTCGCTCCAACCATCAACAACGCCAGAGTCGGGCGTGTCCTGATCGATGGCGGGAGTGCGCTGGATTTGCTCTCAGCAAAAGTTTTGGGTGAGATGCAGATTCCTCGCACCAAGCTTAAAGAGGTCGCGATGCCCTTCTACGGGATCGTTCCTGGAGAAGCTGTTCGGCCGCTGGGGCAGATTGTTCTGCCCGTTACCTTTGAAAGCCCAAACAACTTTCGGACAGAGTTGATCACGTTTGACGTGGTCGACTTCTCATCTGCCTACAACGTGATCCTGGGCCGGCCATCTCTTGGCAAGTACATGGCCGTGTCCCACCATGCATACCATTGCGTAAAGATACCAGGCCCTAGCGGCGTGATCATGGTCAAGGGCAATTACAAGGCTGCTCTATATTGCGACAAGCAGTCCCTTGCCCTAGTCGACCAGCTTCCGCCGTGTGGTCCCAAAGTACCACAGACCAAGTCTGCCCGTTCCAAGGTTTCTGTCCAACCAGGGGGAGAGACCAAGAAAGTTCCGCTGTCTCTTGACGATCCTTTCAAGACAGTTCATTTGGGGACCAATCTAGACCCCAAATAGGAAATCAAGCTCATTGCCTTCCTCCGAGCTAATGCAGACGTGTTTGCCTGGCCTGGGAGCCGTCTGACATGTCCGGGGCCTCAAGGGAGGTTATCGAGCACAAGTTGGCAGTCCGGCCGGATAAAAAGCCTGTTCGCCAGAAGCTCCGTCGCTTTTTGGATTTCAAACAGGGGATTATCAAGGATCAGCTTGGTAAGCTGCTCGCTGCTGGTTTCATCCGTGAGGTTGATCACGCCGAGTGGCTGTCCAACCCTGTGATGGTAAAGAAGAAAGGCGGCAAGTGGAGGATGTGTGTCGATCACACAGATTTGAACGCGGCTTGTCCTAAGGACAACTCCCCGCTGCCTCGTATAGACCAGCTGGTCGACGCGACTGCGGATGCCCAGCTCCTGAGTTTTTTTATGCTTACTCCGGTTATCACCAAATAAGCATCTTCCCCGAGAATGAAGAGAAAACTGCCTTCATCACCCCATTCGGTACTTTCTGCTATACGACCATATCATTCGATCTGCGCAATGCTGGTGCCACCTTCCAACGCTTAATGGAGAAGATTTTCATAGAACAGCTCAGAAGAAACCTGGAGGTTTATGTCGACGACAAAGTTGTAAAGAGCAAGTATGCTCCGGACCATGTAAAAGACCTGGCTGAGACCTTTTGTAATCTCATCAGGCATAGAATTAAATTGAATCCAGAGAAGTGTACCTTTGGTGTTCAGTCCGGAATGTTGCTCGGCTATGTTATAGGTTCGCAAGGAATTTCTGCTAACCCTGAAAAAATCAAGGCCATTAAAAACATGCAGGCTCCGACTACCGTTAAGGAAGTACAGAACTTAACAGGACGGATGGCTGCTGTAAGCAGGTTTATTTTCCGTCAAGGCGAACACGGGCTGCCCTTCTTTAAGGCCTTGCGCAAGCACAATGGCTTTGAGTGGACAGAGGAGGCTGACAGATACCTGTCCAACCCACCTGTCTTGACTACCCCGCGACATGGCGAACAACTTTTGTTGTATCTTGGCTGTACGCCACAAGTGGTGAGCGCGGTCTTGACAGTAGAAAGGGAAGGCATCCAGCGGCCAATCTATTACGTGAGCGAGGTACTTCATATATCAAAGAAGCGTTACCCTAAGGTCCAGAAGCTGTTCTACGCCTTGCTCATGTTCTCCAGGAAGCTTCGGCATTATTTCCAAGAGCATCAAATACTGGTCCCGATCAAGTTCCCTCTGGGAGAAATCCTACGGAACAAGGAAGCTGGCGGACGTATAGCTAAGAGGGCAATGGAACTAGCAGAGTTTGATATTCTATTTGCTGCCCGAACTGCTATTAAATCACAGGTCCTGGCTGACTTTGTCGCTGAATGGACTTGCCAGCTCAAATCCCAGGAAGCTTCAGAGCAACCTGAAGAAACCCCCGAGACCATTTTTTTGATGGCTCGCGCACTGGAAACTCGGAGGCTGGTTTTGTTCTCATCTCCCCTCAAGGAGAGAAACTCCAGTATTCTATCCAACTATACTTTGCGGCAACGAACAACGCCGTGGAGTACGAGGCCCTCCTCGCCGGACTAAGAGCGTGCAAGTCGCTCGGCGTTCAAGCGCTAAGCGTGAAGGAGATTCTGGCGGTCATCAATCAGGTAAACAAGGAGTATCAGTGCTGCGATGACTCAATGGCGCGATACCTGGTTGAAGTGAGGAAGTTGGAGCGGCACATTCGATTTTTTGAGGTGCTCTTCGTGCCTAGGAAGGACAACTTCTTGGCCGACCAGCTGTCTCCGTCATCGACCAGGCTGTAGACTGGACAACGCCATTTGTCCGGTACCTTGCAGATGGGACCCTGCCCGACGACGAAGCCGAGCGTTCCCAGCTTATAAGGCGTGCTAGTCCATACAAGCTTGTGGACGGCATCCTTTACCGACAAGGTGCTCTGGGAGTTCTCTCTAAGTGCATCTCTCAACAGGAGGGTGTGTTCCTTGTTAGGGACATACATGAGGGTGCCTGTGACAACCACGTCTCCTTCAGGACTCTGGTTGGCAAAGCATTTCGCATGGGCTATTATTGGCCTACAGCGTTACAAGATGCCCTGGACGTGGTAACTAAGTGCAAAGCATGCCAATTTCACGCCCGTAAGGCACATAAGCCCGACTGAGAGCTTCAAACAATCCCCCCATCATGGCCTTTCTCCACATGGGATCTGGATCTGCTCGACCCGTTCCCCTAGGGGTACAAGGGCTGCACGCACTTGCTCGTCGCCATTGACACTTTTACAAAGTGGATTGAGGCAGAGCCTGTGTCATCTCTTCACGCTAAAACGGCTGTCCGCTTCTTCAAAAGCAATGTGATCACGCGTTTCGGGATTCCCCATAAGCTGGATTCCTATAAGCTGATCACCGATAACGGTCCACAGTTCAGAAGAGAGCTATTCCAGGAATACTGCGAATAGCTGGGTACCAAGGTCTGCTTCGCCTCTGCGGCACATCCACAGAGCAATGAAGCAGTCGAGCGAGCTAACGGACAAATAGTCTACGGTATCAAACGGCGGGTGTTATTGCCTTTGAATCGACAAAACAAGGCACAGGTTGAAGTTCCTTCCGTCCTTTGGGCTATTCGCACCCGGTGGGCCGGCAACCGGAAACTCCTTCAAGCGGTCTCACGGTGCGAAGCCATCTTGCCTGCAGAAGTTGTACTCGGCTTGCCTAGCATGAGCTCGATCAACCTTGTTGACTCAGAGCAAGAGCGCTTACTCGAACTCGATCTCCTCGCACACGCGAACGGACACAAGTAAAATGGCACACTACCAGCAAGATTTTCGACGGCATGCTGCCAAATTTGTTCGACCAAGGGTCTTGAAGGCGGGCGACCTCGTTCTACGCCGCATCCAGAACCTATCCAACGCCAACAAGTTAACTCCCGTTGGGAGGGCCCGTTCACGGTCGTTTCTACTACTCGCCCGGGGGCTGTTCGCCTGGCAATGGAGGTCGGGAGAGAGCTGACCAGCACTTGGAACATCGACCAGCTTCGTAAGTTCTTTGTGTAGGTCTTTTGCTTGTCTCCGTAGCTTTGCGCTTTTATCAAACTTCGTGCCTTTGTTCGTCCAAGTCTCTCGGGCTGCCATGTCAAGTTCAATCTAATAAAAGTGAAATTTCGCGGTCACCTGTGGCCCTTTTCACATTCTTGTCTTCTCAGACTACTCTCTCTCTGGTAACACTTGATGGCTGCCCGATCTTGCGAACACTTGGCTCCGCGATCTTCAGGTTTCCCTGTCCGCATCTAGTTTCAGCAAGCTCCTATAACTCAGCGTTGCGTAACATGGCTTTTTGCCTAGTGGCTAAGTCTGCTCTCGTAAGTCCTCCGCGGCAGAGGCACTTACCGCACTTGGCACAACCACTTGGCAAAGCCTGCTCTCGTAAGCCCCCTGCGGCAGAGGCACTTTCCTTATTCGGTTACCTCATGAATCGCCTAATTTACGTTGACGAGCAGTTCATGGAACGATTCGATCGGGATGCGGGTGTCGCTCTAACTCTCTACGCACTGCTTGATTTCGTAAACTTAGGTCTTCAAGCATCGTCCGTACCGGGGGCTAGGGTGTCGCTCTTTCTCTTGTGCACCTGTTCGAGTTCACAAACTCAGGTTTTCCATCAGATGCACAACGGGGGCTGGGAGTTAGGCTGGCGTTCTACCGTTTTTCTTAAAACTTTCTGGCATTGTTTCGTCTTGCTCTGAGTTTCTTGCTCGTTCTTGTCTTTTTGCTGCTCGTTTTTGCAGGAAAAGGTAAGTTTTTATTAACCAAGTTTACAGGTACAAAGTCCCTTTCGGGTACAGCCCTACTGCTACTTCGAAGCAAGCTGCTCCTTTAGCGCTTCAATCTCTAACTTGAGGCGCAGGACTTCCCCTTGGGCTTTGATTCCCTCTCTCACTTCAGCCCGGAGACGTTCGTTTTCCTCCTTACTGTGCTTGGCCTGCTCTTTGGCCTCTGCGTGGACAGCTTCGATCTCTTCGGTCTTGGCCCGTAGATCCTCGGTCAGACTCTCTCTGACTGAGGCGCTTCTCGGCCGTCTTGAGCTGCTCGGTCAGCTCTCTGACCCTTCCTTCCGCGGCGTGAGCCCTCGCGGCCAGCTCGCGAAGCTCCTCGATCTCTCTTTGAGAGAGCCGCTGGGATGGCTCCCTCTGCTCAGTGAGCTAGGCCTTGAGCTCCTTCACCTTCGCCGCGAACCGGTTTCGGCTTTCAGCCGCGGCCATGAGTTCTTCCTCGAGCCATCTCGTGTGGCGCTGATTCTGAAAAGTTTTCAGAATGTTGTCGCGCTCGATGGCAACACCCTCGTGAAGGTCCTCCATGGTGCCCGGCGGATCCTCCGTTACATCGGGTTGTTGGTAATTTAAACGAACAAGTTTTGGGATTTAATTCTTACCACTTGAAGCCTTTGCTTCAAATTCAGGTGCAGGCGCCTCCCAAGGCCGCGGGTTGCGAAGCCCTGGCTGCTCGAAGCGGTCGCAGCGTGCTGCTGCTTCCGCTATTTTGACTTCTTCTTCTTTTTCTTCTTTTTCTCTTTGCGGCAGCGCTCCCGCCTGGGGGCAGGCGGGCAGCAGCGACGGGTGATTGCTGTTCACCCTCAAGCTCTTGTCCTTCTTATTGTTCTTTTGCCCTTTCGCCTTCGGGCAGGACCGGTGATGCCCCGGACAGGGCGACTTGTGCGCCCTGCTCGTGGCCAGCCTCCTCCTCCCTGGCCACGGGTCCCTCGCCCTGCTCGCCAGCGATCTCCGTCGCCACAGGGATGATCTGCCCCTGCGACGAAGTGCCGGGCAGGACGGCTCTCCGTGGCACCGCGCGCCACTTCTTCGGCCTCCAACCTTTTCATCGCGCTCTCCAGCGCGTCGATCTGGTCGGTGGACCCCGGCGGAAGAGCAGCCCACGCTGCCAGCTTGTCCTTGAGAACGAGCAGTCTTGTTGCTCGCTGTGGATAACATAGACCCCGGGTATCCACACGGCGGTCCTAAAAGACCACCTGACAAGGGATGGACCAAGTCGGTGGATGAGGACGTATACCACTCGGACTCTAGAAGGCTTGCCCGACAAGGAAAGACATAAAGATAGAAGCCTATCCCTAATTAATAGGGAAAATATACTTGTAATCCCAGATAACTACTGCAGGATAGAGATAGGAATCCTACCTCGTAACAGACCAGGATTCTATCTTGTAACCCTGCCCTCATTATATAAGGCGAGCAGGGAGCCCCCTTGTTCGGCATCTTCATCATCATCTTGATCATCTCCCATGGGTTGATCATCATCTCCACATTGACCATCAGATCACCATATAATCCCAGAGCACAGGAAGTAGGGTATTACCTCCTTCGTTGAGGGCCTGAACCTGTATAAATCCATGTCTTGTGCTACCATCAAGTTTGGATCTTGTGCATCGCCCCATATATAATCATTGCCGATGGTAACCCCCGGTTAGCTACCAGTCGATAGTTGGCGCGCCAGGTAGGGGCAGCGTCAAGATCATCTTCGTCAAGCTCGATGGCATCGATCAACGGTGTCGCCATCGTCTCCGCCCCCGGAGCCGACTGCATCATCAACGACTTCGGCGAACTCCACTTCCCTGATTTGGATCAGATGCAATCTAGGGAGAACTACAACAACGCCTCCCGCTCGGGTAGGGGATCGCCACGGCCATCTACTCATGAGTAGTATGCCAACGGCTCAATTCCCGACTCGGATACGGCGACGGCTCGAAGACAGATTCTGACGTCATCTTGTTTCTGCAATTCCGGTTGATCCAGAAAGAATTTCGGGATGAGATTAGATGCGTTGGAAAGATAATTTCGTCAACTTTCCGTGAAGCCCAAGAACGCCCAAAACGGAGTTCGATGTGTCCGAGACGTCCGTTTGAAGGCAGGCTGCGCGGGAAGGTCGCGAATCTCGGCGAGCTCGTAAAACTCATCTGCGGAGGTTGCGGCATGCGGATATTCCGTGATACACCTCCAAGAACATCGAGGATCAGCAAGGAGCTTCTCCAAACAATCGACGACCAACACTTCTTTTGAACTTGGATCCGATCTAGTCCGAGGAGAACATCGATATCGCTTCGTCTGGACTCCCGTTCGGGTCGAGGAACGCCGTCGCCATCTACCCCCAAGTGGTGCGCCGGGGGCTCAATTCTCGACTCGGATACGGTGAGAACTCAACCAAGGACTTCAACAACGCTTTTTTGGATTTGGACAAGATCCGATCTGGAAGGGAATTCAATAGCGCTTCACCAGGACCCCCGTCTTGTTGGGGAACGCTACCGCCGCCTACCGACGAGTAGCGCGCCAGGGGCTTAATTCCCGACTCGGATACGGTGAGGTCCCGATGGAGAACGAATCTCGGGTGGTGACTGCCATCAGCAACAAGTCACTCGGACTCGATGATCATGGTGACCATCGTGCGACGTCGGCTTCGTCAACCACAAGGCGAACAGGAGAAGAAGATGCGATCTGTTCCTATTCAGATTTTGGACGGAACTTGTGTCGCAATTTTCCATTGACTCAGGAGGAGTTTCAGGGTGATATAAGATGCGTTGGAAAGCTTATCTCGTTATCTTTCCAACAAATCTAAGAACGCCTGAATCCGACTTCGGATGCGACCGTGACGCCTTTTCAAGGTAGTCTGCGCAGAGAGGTCGCGGATGTCGGCAAGCTCGTAAAGCTCGTCGGTGCCGGCTACATCGTGAGAATTGATCGTGCCACATCTCGTGGAACGTTAAAGACTAGCGAGGACTTTCATCGACTTTTGTCAAGCTACACCAACTGCATGAAGATCATTTACGACTCGGCCAACTCCGTCGACCACGGGCGAGGCCTCGGCGAGCACGTGCTGTTCGTCGCCGACCACGATGTGTGCCACTCGGTGTTGATCGAGATCTGAACGATTACTTCTTCTACTTGGCTATGCGCTTACGTCTCCAAGTTTTCAGCTCGGTTGTATGCCATCGAGCGCCCGATACGGCTGCACGCCTGAAGCTTCAAATCTATGGCTCTGCGACAAGCCACTCGGCTACACGCCTATGCCAGCGCCACAAGCGCCCAAGTCTATGGCTTGGCAACACGCTATTCAGCGACACGCCTACGCCCGCGCCACGAGCGCCCAAGTCTACATCTCCGCTGTACGCCATCGCGCCACGGCGCCAATGCGGTATGCGCTGTAACTTCAAATCTACGGCTCGGCGACAAGCCACTCGGCTACACGCCTACGCCAGCGCCACGAGCCCCCAAGTCTATGGCTTGGCGACACGCTACTCGGCGTCGCCTACACCAGCGCCCGGCGTCAAGTTTTAAGCTCGGTATGCGCCGCCATCGCACGCCACAAGCACACGTCACGGTTGCCGCTGCGATTTCAAATCTACGGCTCGGTGACAAGCCACTTTCGGCTACGCCTATGCGGCGCCACGGCGCCTAAGTCTATAGCTTGGTGACGGCGCTCGGCGACTGCGCCTACGCCCGCGCCACGGCGTCAAGTTTTAGCTCTGCTGTATGCCAATGTGCGCCATTTAGCGCCCGTGCGGTGCTGCGCTGTAACTTCAAATCTACGGCTCGGCGACAAGCCGCAGCTGCGCCTACGCCAGCGCCACGAGTGCCTCCAAGTCTACAGCTCAGCGACATGCCACTCGGCGACACGCCAACACCCGCGCCACGAGCGTCCAAGTATTCAGCGCGGTACATGCGCCATCGCAGCGCCCACAGCGCCATGCGGCGACATGCACTGTAACCGAATCTACGGCTCGGCGACATGCCACTCGACTACACGCCTACGCCAGCGCCACGAGCGCCTCCAGGTCTACGGCTCGGCGACACGCCACTCGGCTACACACCTACGCCAGCGCCACGAGCGTCCAAGTCTACGGCTCGGCGACACGCTACTTAGCGACACACCTACGCCCGCGCCATGAGCGTCCAAGTTTTTAGGTTGGCTGTATGCCATCGCGCGCCACGAGCGCTCGGTACGGCCGCACGCTTGCAGCTTCAAATCTATGGCTCGGCGACAAGCCACTCGGCTACACGCCTACGCCAGCGCCACGAGCGCCTAAGTATTCAGCACGGCTGTATGCCATCGCGCGCCACGAGCGCCCGGTAAGGCTACACGCCTGCGCGCACAAATCTACGGCTTGGCGACATGCCACTCGACGACACACCTACGCCCCCGCCACGAGCGCCCAAATATTCAGCGCGGCTGTACGCCATCGCGCGGCACGAGTGCCCGGTATGGCTACACGCCTACGCCTACAAATCTATGGCTCGGCGACAAGCCACTCGGCTACACACCTACGCCAGCGCCACGAGCGCCTATGTTTATGGCTTGGCGACATGCTACTCAGCGACACGCCTACGCCCGCGCCCCGAGCGTCCAAGTTTTCAGCTCGGCTGTATGCCATCGCGCGCCACGTGTGTCTGGTACGGCTACACGTCTACGGATCCAAGTCTACGGCTCGGCGACACGCTACTCAGCGACACGCCTACGCCCGCGCTTTGAGCGTCCAAGTATTCAGCGCGGCTGTATGCCATTGCGCTCCATGAGCGCCCGCTACAGCTACACGTCTGCACCTACAAATCTACGGCTTGGTGACTGGCGACACGCCTACGCCAGTGCCACGAGCACCTCTAAGTCTATGTCTCGGCGACACGCATACGCCCACGCCACGAGCGTCCAAATATATAGCTCGGATGTACGCCATCGCGCGCCACGAGCGCCCGGTACGACTACACGCCTGCATCTTCAAATCTGCGGCTCGGCGACAAGCCACTCGGCTACACGCCTACACCAGCGCCACGAGCGCCTCTGTCGAGGATAAAATTACGGCCCATTGCCATGGCCCACTCCCTGACGGCCCAATCGAACAGCCTGCCAGGGCCCAGCTCCCTGGAAGGTTCTATCAGGCCCATATGCATCCTACCGAACAGCTTCTTGGCTGGCACGGTGCATGATGGCCTAGGATTCGTGTTTGAGTCCGACTTCGAGCAGGGAGTTACTGCGGCTACGTGAAGCCGGACGTTGGTTTCCGGATTGGATTAGGAGTCGTGATCCCCAAAATTGGGTTTACCTTATCTACCGTGGGATATATTTGGCATGAGTGCGAGTTAGATTCGTATTCGTAGTTAGCCCGGCCGATTCTCCTCCGGTAGGTCGGTAGTTCACCACTATATAAACAAGACCCCTGCGACGTGTGGAGGGGACTTGATCTGGCATCGGGTTTACGTCTTAGCATCTCGTAGACACCTGATCTTCGCTTGTACACATATAAACTGGCCGAGACTTGCTCGTCTCGCCGAGCCACCTCTTGTAATCATCTCTGATATATAAGAAAGGCTGGACGTAGGGCTATTATCTCTCCCGAGAGGCCTGAACCAGGATAAAAACCCTTGTCTCCTGTTCGTTGCTGTTCGTGGTTGTTCGGCGTGTCTCCTATCTCACTTCTAAAGAACCTTAGCGACTTGAGATCGTTATCTCAACCGTCGACAGCTGGCGCCGTCCGTGGGGACCTCGCAGATCGAACATGTCAAACTCTATCAGCGACCAGGAGATTCTCCCTAAGGACTACGACCCAGAAGGGCAGGATGTCTCTTCCCCTGCCAGATCGGATCGATCCCTTCGATCTTGATCGCCTTCCAGATCTGGTTCCTAGCTCCGTGCTCGGGGGTGGATCTCTTGGCGGGCAGCTCTTCGCCCGGGCGCACGTCTGATCCCTGCGGCGAGCTCCGTGCTCGAAGGCTGGATCACCAGGCCGGGCAGCTCTTCGCCCGGCTGGCGTCTGATCCCAGCGACGAGCTCCGTGCTCGAAATTTGGATCACCAGCGCCGGCGGCTCTTCGCCGGGCGCGTCTGATCCCATGACGAGCTCCGTGCTCGAGGCTAGATCTCTTCAGCGCGGGCAGCTCTTGACCCGGGCGCCCGTCTGATCCCGCGACGAGCTCCGTGCTCGAGGCGGATCAACTTTCGCGGGCAGCTCTTCGCCCGGGCAGCGTCTGATCCCCGCGACGAGCTCCGTGCTTGGGGCTGGATCAAACTCCTTCGGATCGAGTACATTCGCTGACGGTGGATAGCGGGAGAAGGCTGACCAGACGCACTTGGAGCAACGACCAGCTTCGTCAGTTCCTCGTGTAGGTCATTCGTTTCCTAGCTTTGCGCTTTTTCTCAATTTCGCGCCTTAGTTCGTCCAAGTCTCTCGGGCTGCCATGTAAAGTTCAACCCATTGAACGGTGAATGTTTGCGGCCCCCTGCGGCCCTTCTCACCACATATCTTCTCAGACTACTCTTTCTCTCTGGTAACACTTGATGGCTGCCCGGACTTGCGAACTCTTGGCTCCGCGATCTTAAGGTTTTCCCTGCCCGTATCTAGCTTCAACAAGTCCCTAAACTCAGAGTAGCGTAACACGGCATCCAGCCTTGCGGCTAAGCCTGCTCTCGTAAGCCCTCCGCGGCAGAGGCACTTACCGCTCACGGCACGACCACTTGGCAAAGCCTGCTCTCGTAAGCCCTCCGCGGCAGAGGCACTTTTCTTGTTCGGTTACCTTCGGAATCGCCTAACTTACGTTAACGAGCAGTTCATGGAACAAGTCGATCAGGATGCGGGTGTCGCTCTACCTCTCTACGCACGTGCTTGAAGTCACAAGTTCAGGTCTTCATGCATCGTCCGTACCGGGGGCTAGGGCGTCGCTCTTTCTCTTGTGCATCTGTTGAGTTATAGCTCGAGTCCTCGGCGGCCGCTGGCGAAATTTGGGAGTTAGGCTAAGCGTTCTATCGGTTTTCCTAAAACTTTCTAGCGCTGTTCGCCTTGCTTTTGGTTCCCTGTTCGTCCTTGTCTTTTGCTGCTCTTTTTTGCAGGAAAAACCGCTCGGTCAGACTCTCGCTCTGATTCAAGCGCTGCTCGGCGGTCTTGAGCAGCTCGGCCAGCTCCTCGAAGGACTGCCTCTCCTCGGTCAGTTGGAACATGAGCTGAATTTAAGCCCCGATGCGTTTCAGTTTTTAGGTTTCTTTTCTTAGCGTTGGTTTTCAAAACCTCGTTGGTCTTCGCTCCGTGGCGCTCCCAGCGTCTGAGCATGTCTTTTATCTGGCGGCGACACATGCGGCTCCGAGTTAGCAAGCGGTGCACCACCGATGGAGTTACGCCCACCGTGGCGATTCTCGCCGAAGCAGGCATGCCCACCGTAGCCGATTCTCATCATAGCGGGCACTCCTAGCGCTGGTTCCGCACCGCCGGTGACACCTGCGCTGCACGGGTCCATGCCGGATAAGATTTCGCCTCGCCGTTTTACTGCGGCTAAGGTCGTCGCCTTCCCTGGTCGGCGGTCTTAGCCACGCGAGGCTGCCTGCCCGCACGTCTTTTTATCCATACTCGTCCTTCACAGCACGGTAATCGAGCAATGCACCACCAGCGGAATCACATCCACCGTAAGCCGATTCTCGCCATAGCGGGCACTCTGGCGTCGGTTACGCATTCGCGCGGTGACACTAACGCTATCAAGGGGCGTACTCGGAAAAATTATGTCTTGTGCGGTAGGTAAATCTTTGCGTGTTTTCTAAAACTTGCTTTGCTCTTCTTGGAGCCTTTTCTTGCTCTCTTTTCTCCTTGTTGCTCGTTTCTTGTTTGTCTTTTGCGGGAAATACTGAGGCAGAGGCGTCGAACTCGGTGATGGTCGCGGCGAGGTTCGAGCTTCCCCACAAAACCGATGTACGCATCCTCTCTTCCGGGTTTGCTCGCGCATGCCCAAAGGCGATTCACTTCACCCGCGTATGATTTCTTGCCTTTGCCGGTCTTGACCTTCACGGTTCGGCTAAGTCAAGGTAGTCGCCCTGCGAGTCCTGCCCGCCGTAAGCCGATTCTCGCCATAGCGGGCAAGCCCATCGTAAGCCGATTCTCATCGCGGCGGGCACTCAGCGTCGGTTCTACACTTGCCAAGACAACGCTATCAGCCGCAAGGAATCGTCATGGGTAAGCGTTGATTTCACCGTTCTCTTGCGGCTCTGGCGCATCGGTTGTGATTCACCTCGACGGGCGGTTCTTTGCCGGGAGCGCGATCTGGTCCCTGACGAGCTCCTTGCTCGGGGGTTAGATCACCTCGCACCGGGCAGCTCTTCGCCCGGAGTGCGGGCTCCTACCGGGTACGTCTTCGCCTGGTCGCACTTTCTGGTTCCTTTAACGAGCTCCGTGCTCGAGGACTAGATCTCCTTACTTGGTTCCTTTGGCGAGCTCTCGCTCGGGGGTGGGTCACCTTCCTCTCGTATGCATTATGCGCTCCTAGCACCACGATCTCGTGCGGGGCACATCACCTTCGCTCCTGAGCATAACGTTTGCTCGAGAGCGCAATCTCTATTTCCTCGGACAAGCTCTAGCCCGAGAGGTGGTTTCTCTATTTCCGTTCATGCTTTCCTAGGCATCTGAATGCCTGGATGCAGCTGCACGAGTCCGTCTCGCGACTTGCTATGTTCATTCTCCCGGAAGATCTGATCTTACCGGATGCGGTGGTACGCTCTTCACTACTAAGAATCCAATCCCTCCTTGATGGCGTTCAGCAGAAGGAGATGATTCACCTCACTTCTTCGATTTACGTATCGAGGTGGGTACTCTGCTCGGACGGATGTCGTTCCTATTCGATGCAATGAGTTGCTTTCGGGCCGAGGCGGAGTTTGTTCGGTCCCGAACAAGTATTGTTGATTGAACCGTAACTGTTCGATGCTTTGTTGCTGCGTCTTTGTAGCAGGAAAAATACCCTCTTCGTGACTTAGAGTCTCAAGAGGAAGACCCACTCTAGTGAGTCCTTCCACTTGAGTCTCGGGGGCTAAATGTCGAGGATAAAATTACGGCCCATTGCCATGGCCCACTCCCTGACGGCCCAATCTAACGACACTGCTAGGCCCGGCTCCTGGAAGGTTCTATCGAGCCCATATGCATCCCTACCGAACAGCTTCTTGGGCGGCACGGTGTATGATAACCTAGGATTAGTGTTTGAGTCCGACTCGAGCAGGGAGTTACTGCGACTACGTGAAGACCGGACGTTGGTTTCCCGGATTGGATTAGGAGTCGTGATCCCCAAGAATTGGAGTTTACCTTATCTACCGTGGGATATATTTGGCATGGTACGAGTTCGTTACGTATTCGTAGTTAGCCCGGCCCGATTCTCCTCCGGTAGGTCGGTAGTTCACCACTATATAAACAAGACCCCTGCGACGTGTGGAGGGGACTTGATCTGGCATCGGGTTTACGTCTTAGCATCTCGTAGACACCTGATCTTCGCTTGTACACATATAAACTTCATGAGACTTGCTCGTCTCGCCGAGCCACCTCTTGTAATCATCTACGATATATAAGAAAATTTGGGCGTAGGGCTATTATCTCTCGAGAGGCTGAACCAGGATAAAACCCTTGTCTCACATTAGTTCTTTGTTCATGGTTGTTCGGCGTGTCTCCTATCTCACTTCTAAAGAACCTTAGCGACTTGAGATCGTTATCTCAACCGTCGACAGCCTCCAAGTCTACGGCTCGGCGACACGCCACTCGGCGACATGCCTACGCCCACGCCACGAGCGTCCAAATATACAGCTCAGCTGTATGCCATCGCGCGCCATGAGCGCCCGGTACGGCTACACGTCTGCGCCTATAAATCTACGGCTCGGCGACACGCCACTCAGTGACATGCCTACGCCCGCGCCACGAGCGTCCAAGTCTACGGCTCAGCTACACGCCTACGCCTACATCAGAGCTAAGTTCTCATTACCATAGTTTTTTCATATAAATCTAAGTTGTTTCTTGATTTGTTACTTAGTCGGTCTCCGACTAAGCAGTAAGTCGGGGCTACACCTAATAGGTGCACTTGCGTGCACTTTTTGTTACTTTCTCTTAATGATTGCAAATGAATCCGAGTGGTTATTCCGAGTAGTGAAGCTCTGACCCATGAACGGCGAACTCTAGTCACTCGATACGCATGTCTGGGAAAGAGCCATGAGCCAATTCCCGACACCCGAGGCTACATTAGTCGAGCAGAGTGCTTAACAAAAGAAATATTACTTGGAGGAATTTAAAGATCAAAAAGGAAAAGTAGCAAAAGTATAAAAATTATCTAAATGCTTTCAGATACTGCTTAAATCCTACATGTACATGTTATAGGGGTCCATGGCTTTTTACCTCATTTAGTACCTTCTACGACTCCGTACACGAGCAAGAAGGATCTGCGCAATGAGCGACAACTATGGCTCGGCGAGCGCTTGGCACAATTACACGCTTACGCCCGCGCCTCGGCCGTCAAATCTATAGCTCAGCGAGAGCTCGGCATGGCTACGCGCCTACGCCCGCTCCTCGAGCTTTCAAGTCTATGGCACAGCTATACGACTACACCAACTTTAATGCGGCTATCTGTGCATACGAGCACTAACCCGGCCTTCCATTGCGCGTCTGGCAGTGGCTACTAAGCGCGGCGGGCTAAGCCAAATTCAGCCTCGGTGCACCTTTGAGGGCATATCACCGGCGAGCTACAAAAATTACCCATCTCTTGGTATACCCCATGTTGGGTCACTAGTTGGTCGCTGCATGTCGGGATCGAATACCAATGATGTCGGGATTGATTTTGATGATGCGCTCGATTGGGGCCTATCTTGTACACCGCTACGGTATGGATACCATACGGCTAAACTCTTTCCTTAAGATCGCCCGGTGGTGGGGTGCTTGGTGTATTCAGCGACGATTGGGATACATGTACCGCTGGTGACAACAATGGTATGCCCCATGTTGGGACACTAGGCGTGTTACGCACTAGTCGGATACGGTATCATTGGGTCAAACCCTATCCGGATGGTATGCTCCATGTTGGGCCAATCACTTTGTATTCTCTGATGCAGTGCGAGATGGTAAAAAATACGGTATGCCCTGCAGGGCCACGGTATATCCCACTCGATCGAATGCAGGTGCGCTCTGCTTTTCGAATTTAAAAACGGTGGTGCGCCCCATGTTGGGTGCGCCGGTGTACATCGCAAAACGAGTACAGGTATCACTCGGCTCTTCACCAAAACCCGTAATACGCCCTATATCGAATCGCTTGTTGTACATCGCCAAAGGCAATACAGGTATCACTCGGCTCTTCACCAAAACCGGTAGTACGCCCCATGTCGGGTCGCCAGCTGTACATCACAAGACGGTTACACGCATCACTCGGCTCTTCAGCCAAAACCAGTGGTACGCCCCATGTTGGGTCGCTAGTTGTACATCATAAAGGCAGTACAGGTATCACTCGGCACTTCAGCCAAAACGTTGAGTGCGCTCCATGTTGGAGTCGCCCGGTGTACATCATAAGATAGTACAGTACCACTCGGCTTTTACCCCAAAACCAATAATGCGCCCATATTGGATTGCGGTATACATCGCAAAGGCGGTGCAGTACCACTTTATCAAAATCAAAGTGATGAGCTTTACAACGGGGCAATCGCCAGAACTCCGACAATCCCGGGCTGGGTATCACTAACAATTCTCTATGAGTCCTTCACAGTCTTCTCGCAGATAACAGGCAGAAGCCAATCGGGAAGGAGCAGCAACAATATTCAAGCACTCGACATGAAGCATGACTCATCCAAGGTACGGTAAAGAGCAGCAGCGACTCGACTATGAAGCACTCGGGGGCTACTGTGGATATTATTGACCCCGGGTATCCACACGGCGGGCCTAAAAGACCACCTGACAGAAGATGGACCAAGTGGTGGATGAGAACGTATACCACTCGGAGTCTAGAAGGCTTGCCCGGTAAGAAAAGACATAAAGATAGAAGCCTATCCCTAATTAATAGGGAATATATACTTGTAATCTCGGATAACTACTAGAGGATAGAGATAGGAATCCTACCTCATAACCGACCAGGACTCTATCTTGTAACCCTGCCCCCCACTATATAAGGTGGGCAGGGAGCCCCTTGGTTTGGCATCTTCATCAACATCTTGATCATCTCCCATAGGTTGATTATCATCTCCACATTGATCATCAGATCACCATATAATCCCAGAGCACAGGAAGTAGGGTATTACCTCCTTCGTTGAGGGTCTGAACCTGTATAAATCCCTGTCTTGTGCTACCATCGAGTTTGAATCTTGTGCATCGCCCCATATATAATCATTGCCGACGGTAACCCCCGGTTAGCTACCAGTCAACACTCGCGACGCACCGTGTAGGTGCTCGGGCAACAAAGACCTCTCGATCGTCGCATCCACGTCGTCCGCGGCGGTTTCCTCCTAGGCGGCTGATGAAAAGAAATGAGTTAGATCCGGCGCGGTTCCGTAGAATGTAAAGGGAGAGAGCTCTACTACAACATACCTGCCGCAGGGGACTTAACCTTCTTCTTCGCTCCTTGACGGAGCTTGCGCCTCTTGCTCGGGGGCTCTTTGGCTTCTTCGCCTTGGCCTCCAGATGCTTGCAGCGACAGGCTCAGCTCCTTGCTGAGCTAAGCACTCTTTTTGCGCAACGCAAGAAGTGTTTACTTGCGCGCGACTTTCTCTTCAAGCCTCCTGTGCTCGGCGATCTGTTGCAGCCGTTCCATATGGCCCGGGTGAGCTTGCGTGAACCGTCTCAGCTAGAGGGTCAAGTTTCGTACCTCTTCATCGCTCTGCTCAGTGAGGAGGGATGGGCTTGGGCGTCCCCCCTTGGTTGGCCGCGCGCAAGCTTGATCTGCTCGGCACGCTTCGTTGCCACAGGGGGCTTTGGAGGTTGTTGGCGGCTACTGCGACGCGGCGAGCTCTGCGTCGGCGCAGCGGCCACCCTGGGCTTATCGGCCATATTGGCCTTGCCCTTCCTCGCTCTCTCTTTCTCGCACTCAGAGAGCTCTTCAACGATCCCTCCGAGGATCAGCTGATCGTCCTGCGTATAGGGACTCACTAATGTTAGCATTCATTAATCGTGTAAGTTTTGCAAATCAAACGGGGTTCTAAGTAACTTACCTCGGGTGTGCGGACGAGCACGTTTCTCAGACATGTGTAGGCCACCTCGCAGGTGACCCCGCCGTCCTTCCTAGCAGCCTTCAACATGGAGTCGACTTGCTCGGTCACCCATGCGTCGGTTGGTTGCACTGCCCGAACAGAAGAAGATATTAGTTCCTGTTCAGATGAAGTCACCAAGAATGGTTGAGTGTTTAAGGGACTTACCCGTGCTCTCCCTGGTGATGTCCTCCCAGCCTTCTATCTTGTAGAAGGGGTAGGATCTCTTCCGCAGCGGACAGATCCTGTTCACCACGAAGTCCCGGATGATCTCCCTACCCGTGAACCCGAGGCCCACGAGGGAAGCGATCTTCCGGGTGAAGTAGCACTCCTCGTCGAACAGGTCCGGCCGAGGCATTGGTGTTCCCTTCGACGGTGCCTGCCCGGTGAAGACGAGCTTGCTGTCGTTACTCCACCGGGTGTAGAACCACCTCATCCACCACGCGTCCATTGAGTCGGGCAGCGGTGGATAGGGGTACGGAGCGTCGTCGGCGGTTGTCCGGAGCTTCAGGTAGTAGCACCCCAGTCCGAAAGCAGCGGAGCTGCTCCTCGTCATTGTGTAGTAGTGAAGGAACAACCCCACCATTGGATCGATTCCTAGGTAGCCCTCGCACAGGTGTGCGAAGACGGCCATTTGGAGGATGGAGTTGGGGTTCAGGTTCGCCACCTCCAACCCACTGATGTTCAGGAAGGCCTCCACGAAATCGCTTTCGGGAGACCTCAACCCAAACACAGCGAACTGCTTGAAGTTGACAAACTCGTCCTCGAGCGGCTCTGGTGATTCCTCCTGCCCAGGCAGCCTCCAACTGCCGGAGTCAATGTGTCCCTTCGACTCTAAGGCTCTTAAGTCCTCCTCAGTCGTGCTAGTGCCTGAGAATTTGACCATGCAATCCCCAGGGTTGGACGAGCAACTTTGGTGGTGGAGTGTGGTTGTTTGGTGCTGAATGCGGTTGGAATTAGGGCTTGGGAAAGACGTGAGAACAGAAATGGCAAGCCGCGGGCGGCTTGGGTGCTTTTTATAGCCCAGGACAAGCAGCTCTCCAACGGTTTTTTGCCACTAAGCGGCTAGTTTTTTACGCAGCGGATAAGTAAAAGCGGTGCTTTGTTTTCACTCTGCAGCGTAAGTTACCGTTAGAATCCATAAAGGCTATTTTCGATGTCTACCGAAATTGGGTACTCTGCTTTCAGACGACGTGTTTTCTGTTCGGCGCAGCAGAGTTGCTTTCGATCTTGATAGGGTTTGTTCGGTCCTGGACAAGTCCTGTTCGTTCATTTGTTGTACGTCCTCGTAACAGCAAAATTTTCCTTTTCGTGACTTGGAGTCTCAAGAGGAAGACCCCATATTCCACTTGAGTCTCGGGGGCTAGCTGTCGGGGATAAAATCACGGCCCATTTCCATGGCCCACTCCCTGACGGCCCAATCGAACAGCCTCCTAGGGCCCAGTTCCTAGGAAGGTTCTATCAGGACCATGTGCATCCTGCAGAACAGCTTCCTGGCTGGCACGGTGTGTAATAGCCTAGGATTCGTGTTTGAGTCTGACTCGAACAAGAGTTCTGCACGGCTACGTGAAGACCCGGCCGTAGTTTCCCGAATTGGAGCAGACGTCGTGATCCCCAAGAATTGGAGTATGCCTTATCTACCTCTGGATGTATTTGGCATGTATCGAGTTCGCTACGGACTCGTGGTTAGCCCGACCCGATTATCCCTCGGTAGGTCGGTTGTTCAACACTATATAAGCAATGCCCCTACGGCGTGTAGAGGGCACGAGTTTACGGTTAATCCTGCGTGACTTCAAGCTTAGGTTGCGTATTAGTTTCCTGTACACACACAATCTCGCCGAGGCTTGTTCGTCTCGTTGAGCTCCACCTTGTATTCCTCTTTGATATAAAGAAAGGCTGGACGTAGGGTTATTATCTCCCCGGAGAGGCCCGAACCAGGATATAAACCATGTGTCTCCCTGTTGCTCGTTGATTGCTGTTCGCCTTGCTCGGTAAGTCTTCTATCTCCCTTTCTCAAGAACCTTAGTTGACTTGGGACCGATATCCCAACCGTCGACACTTTCCTTCAAGATCTAGCCTTCATTCACAACCACTTCGCTTTCTCGTTGCTGATCCTCGGCGACTTCAACTTAATTTACAAAGCTGCTGACAAGAACAATCTCAACCTCAACCGTCGCCTCATGTCACGCTTTCGGTCGACCCTAGACTCTTGCTGTCTGAAGGAGATCCATCTATCGGGCCGCCGATTCACCTGGAGCAATGAGCAGTCCAACCCCACGTTTGTCAGGTTGGATCGGGCCTTTTCCAACGCCACCTGGGAGATGCTCTTCCCATCTTGCTCCATGATCCCGCTGTCATCCTCCACCTCGGATCATTGCACCCTACTTCTCTCTGCTGAAAGCTTGCCCCGACCACCCAAGCGATTTCGCTTCGAGAATTTCTAGCTCCGCATCCTGGGGTTTCATGAAGTGGCCAAACAGGCTTGGTGCGAGGTTTCTTATGGCATGTCCACCCACCCCATTTTACGGTTCAAATTAAAGCTCTCCCGCACCGCAACAGCTCTCCGCTCGTGGAGTAGACCCCATGTGGGTGACACCAAGCTCCAACTTACTATCACCTCAGAAGTCATTCGGCTCTTCGATCACGCCATGGAAGTGCGATGCTTATCACCAGGTGAGTTGGCTTTACGCCAACTCCTCAAAATCAAGATCCTTGGTCTCGGCGCGGCTGAGAAAATGAAATGGAAACAACGGTCCCGTCTCAACTGGCTCAAACTTGGGGATGCCAACACTAAATATTTCCACCTAAAGGCTACTGGTCGGTGCCGCAGAAACTACATTCACTCCCTTATCACCTCCTCTGGTGTCCACACTAAGCTCCAAAACAAAGCGGCTGTCCTTCACTCCCACTTCAATTCAGTCTTCGGGGATGTCGTCAATAACACTGTCGACCCACCCACGCGTTCCTTTAATTGGTCATTCGTTGGTCTTCCAGCTCTGGACCTTTCGTCTCTCGAAGACCCGCTTTCGATGGATGAGCTTCAACGAATGATTTTCAATCTTCCAAACGAAAAGGCACCAGGCCCGGACGGTTTCACTTGGGACTTCTACAAAGCTTGTTGGGACTTCATCTTAGGAAACTTGTACTCCGCTCTATAGTACCTCTTCAACCTAGATGCCTAGGCCTTCCACTCACTCAACTGCGCTCACATTGCCTTACTACCCAAGAAGGGCAATCCTGCCAGGGCCTCAGACTATCGCCCAATCATCCTAATCCACAGTATAGGGGAACTCTTTGTCGGGGATAAATCACGGCCCATTGCCATGGCCCACTCCCTGATGGCCCAATCGAACAACCTTCTAGGGCCTGGCCCTCTGGAAGGTTCTATCAGGCCCATGTGCGTCATACCGAACAGCCTCCTGATCGCTGCGATCCGTGGCACCCAAGACTTCGTGTTTGAGTCCGACTCGAACAAGAGTTCTGCACGGCTACGTGAAGACCTGGACGTTGGTTTCCCGGATTGGAACAGACGTCATGATCCCCAAGAATTGGAGTATGCCTTATCTACCTCGGGATATTTGGCATGTATCGAGTTCGTTACGTACTCATGGTCAGCCCGGCTCGATTATCCCTCGGTAGGTCGGTTGCTCAACACTATATAAGCAAGGCCCCTATGGCGTGTAGAGGGGCCAGAAGATCTAGACTTAGCGCTTCAATGCCTGTTAGTTTCCTGTACACACACAATCTCGCCGAGACTTGTTCATCTTGTCGAGTTCCACCTTGTAATCCTCTTTGATATAAAGAAAGGCTGGACGTAGGGTTGTTATCTCCCAGGAGAGGCCCGAACCAGGATAAAAACCTTGTGTCACCCTGTTGCTCATTGATTGCTGTTTGCCTTGCTCGGCAAGTCTTGTATCTCCCTTTCTCAAGAACCTTAGTTGACTTGGGACCGATATCCCAACCGTCGACAGTTGGCGCCGTCCGTGGGGAAAGTAGATCAAGCCTGTTCGAGCATGTTGAACTCTTTCAGCGACCAGGAAAATCTTCCTGAGGGCTACGACTCAGAAGGGCAGGATGTATCTTCCCCTGTCAGATCGGATCGATCCTTTCGATCTCGATCACCTTCTAGATCCGAGACAGAACTCTCCGGATACGTTCCAGAGATGTTCTTAGATCAAGCTCCCATCATTGACGATGATTACGGAACCGATGATCTTTACGCTGGTTTAGATCTCTCGGATTCCAGGGCTATGTCGACGGTTGAGATATCGATCTCAAGTCAACCAAGGTTCTTCAAAGAGGAGATAGGAGACACGCCGAACAACCACGAACGACAGCGAGCAGAGAGCGGGGGTTTTATCACGGTTCGGGCCTCTCGGAGAGATAATAGCCCCACGTCCAGCCTTTCTTTATATCAAAGAGAATTACAGGTGGAACTCGGCGAGATCAGCAGATCTCGGCGAGTAGTAAGCGAAAATCTATCGGCTAAGGGTCCTCTAAACGCCGTAGGGGCCCTGTTTATATAGTGTGGAGCAAACCGACCTACCGAGGAATATCGGGCGGGCTAACTACAAGATCGTAACGAACTCAAGACATGCCAAATACAACCTACTAGTAGATAAGGTAATCTCTAATCTTGGGGATCACGACTCCTAATCCAATCCGGGAAACCAACGTCCGGTTCACGAGCCGCAGTAACTCTTGTTCGAGTAGGACTCAAACACGATTCCTAACCATTACGCATCACGCCCGACCAAGAGGCTGTTGGGCAGATGCATCACGGGCGGATAGAACCTTCAGGAGGCTGAGCCACAGTGAGGCTGTTCGATTGGGCCGTCGAAGTGTGGGGCCATGGCAATGGGTCAATTTTGTCCTCGACAGTTCGAGCTAACCGAGACTCAAGTGGAAGGACTCACGGGTCGGTGCCGTAAACTACATTCACTCCCCTTATCACCTCCTCCGTGTCCACACTAAGCTCCAAAACAGCGGCAGTCCTTCACTCCCACTTCAATTCGCCCTCGATGTCACACAATAACACTGTCGACTCCACCCACGCTTCTTTAATTGGTCATTCGTTGGTCTTCCGCCTGACCTTTGGCTCTCAAGACCCGCTTTCGATGGATGAGCTTCAACGAATGATTTTCAATCTTCCAAACTAAAAGGCACCAGTCTTGACGGTTTCACTTGGGACTTCTACAAAGCTTGTTGGGACTTCATCTTAGGAAACTTGTACTCGCCTATAGTAATCTCTTCAACCTAGATGCCTAGGCCTTCCACTCACTCAATCAAGGCCACATTGCCTTACTACCCAAGAAGGCAACCCCAGGCCTCGCTCATCGCCCAATCATCCTAATCCACAGATAGGGAACTCTTGCCCGGGATAATCACGGGCTCATTGCTGGCCCACTTTTCGATGGCCCAATCGAACAACCTTCCCATCGTGCCCATGTTATACCAACATTTCCCGATCATGATCCGGTTTGAATGATCCCAAGAATTGAGATGCCTTATCTACCTGGATATTTGGCATGTATTTGAGTCTGGCACGCATCATATCGGCCTGCCTCATTTCAGAGGTCAAGTGCTCAACACTATATAAGCAAGGCCCCATATGTGAGGGCCGTAAGATCTAGACTTAGCGCTCAATGCTCAAGTAGTTTTCAGACACACAATAATCTCGCCGAGACTTGTTCATCTTGTCAGTTCCACCTTGTAATCCTCTTTGATATAAAGAAAGTCGGACGAGGGGTTGTTATCTCCTGGAGAGGTCCGAACCAGATAAAAAACTCTTGCCCCTCGTTGCTCATTGATTGTCGTTTGCCTTGCTCAAGTCTTGTATCTCCCTTCTCAAGAACCTTAGTTGACTTGGGACCGATATCCCAACCGCTTACGCTGGCGCCATCCGGGGGAAAGTAGATCAAGCCCGTTCGAGCATGTTGAACTCTTTCAACACTCAGAAAATCTTCCCGAGGGCTACGATCGTGGGCGGCGATGTATCTTCCTCGCCGACGGACGATCCTCGATCTCGATCACCTTCTAGATCCGGAGATGTAATCTCCGGATATGCCCGTAGATGTTCTTAGATCAAGCTCCCATCATTGATTTATGATTACGGAACTGGCGATCTTTACTACCGGTTTAGATCTCTTGATTCTGGTATTATGTCGACGGTTGAGATATCGATCTCAAGTCAACCAAGGTTCTTCAAAGAGGAGATAGGAGACACGCCAACAACCACCAACAAAGAACGAACAGGAGATGTGGGTTTTTATCCCGGTTCAGCCTCTCAGAGAGATAATAGCCCTATCATTCACCCTTTCTTTATATCAAGAGAATTATAGGAACTCCCAGATCAACAGATCTCGCTAGTAGTAAGTTTAAAATCTATCGGCTAAGGGTCCTCTAAACGCCAGAGGGGCCTCATGAGTATAGTGGAGCAAACAATTCTACCGAGGAATATCGGCCCAAGCAACTACAAGATCGTGAACGAACCAAGACATGCTAAATACAACCTACTAGATAAGGTAATCTCCTAATCTTGGGGATCACGACTTCTAATCCAATCCGAAACTAACGTCCGGTCTTCACGAGTCAGCAGTAACTTTGTTCGAGTAGGACTCAAACACGATTCTTGGCTATTACAAGATCACGCCACCAAGAGGTCGTTTCACAGATGCATACGGGCTGTGATAGAACCTTCCAGGAGCTGAGCCTGTAGGTCAGCTCGATTGGGCCGTGTGGAGGGGCCGTGGCAATGGGCTGTAATTTTGTCCTCGACACTAGTCTCGAGACTCAAGTGGAAGGACTCACTAGAGCGGGGTCTTCCTCTTGAGACTCCAAGCCACGTAAGAGGGAAACTTTACACAGAGACATGTAACAATCTAATCTAACAGTTAAAGTCTAACCGAACAAACCTCGCCAAGGCCGAAAGCAACTCACAAGGCCGGTCAGGAATCGCTTCGCCTGAGCAGAGTACTCCAACCTTCAAAGGCATAATCGGAAAACTAGCCGCTATGTGATTCCAATCCAGAATCTCCTATCGCCATAAAGGAAAACAGCGACTGCTTACCCACTGCAGAAAAACTACTAAGCTTAGACAAAAACCAAGGCAGAGCCACTCACACGGACTATAAAAGTACCTGGCCACCATGCCGCCCACTGCCTCACGCCTTCCTCTCTAAGCTCCTAGCTCCAATCACGGCCAAAGATCAAGCACCCAAACTCCAACACCAACCCCATTGCCCGCACTCGAACCATGCGGTATAAGTTCAATGGGCACTACCGGACCGAGGAGGACTTGAAGGTCTGGAGGAGGAGGGTCACATCGACACCGGTAATCGAGGTCGCCCGAGAGGAGGATACCCGTAGAGCCGAGGGAGAGTTCGCTGCTCAACTGCTCACACTGCTCGCTGAGGTTCTCAAGCATTTCTGCCGAGGCCTTCTTGAACATCGCCGATTGGAGGTGGCGTAACCTCAATCCAACTCCGCCCTTCCAGATGGCCGCTTGCGACACCGTGCGCAGGGCTATCTCGGCATCGATCCACTGGGCTGTTCCTTCACTATTACATTGACGCAGGAGCAGCCTCGCCGCCTTTGCCACGGTGCTATTTACTCAAGCCCGGGCCACCGCCGACGACGCTACTGCACTCGCCCACCGCCGCCAACTCGAGGCGCGTAGCGGGTGAGATGGTCTACAAAGAAGCGAGCGATGCAAGAACTCATCTTCACCGGAAGGCGCCAAGAAAGGAATATCAATGCCTCGGCCGGAGATGTCCGCCGAGGATTGGTACCGACAGGAAAATTGCTTCCTCGTGAGCCTCGGGCTCACGCGGGGAGATTATTCGGGACTTCACAATAACAGATCTCGCCCATCATGGAGAAGGCCCTATCCTTCTATAAGATAGAGGGATGGGAAGACATCACAAGGGAGAGCACGGGTAAGTACCTTTAAGACTAACCTTGACATAGATTATCTTAACAGAACTAATAATCCTTCGCCGCAAGCAGAGATAACCAACCCACGTACGGGTGACCAAACGGTCGACGCCATGTCAAGGCGCGAAGAAGGACAGCGAGGTCACCGGGCGAGGTGGCGACACTCTTCGTCCCGCAACGTGCTTGTCCGCCGCACGAGGTAAATCACTTATACCCACCAGTGTTGCTAGACTTGCACCGCTGTTTGAATGCTAATGTCCGCTTCTCAAAACGCACAGAGGACCAACGATCCTGGAGGGATCGAGAGGAGCCTCCGGTCCGAGAAGGAGAAGGCAAAGAAGGGCAAGGCTAAGACGCATCACTAAGTTTGTTGTGGCGGCCGAGCCGACGCGGAGCTCGCTCGCTGCTACCATGGCGCTGCCGCCACCATTAAAGAGACTACCTGGATGACGGAGCGCATTCTAATGTAAGAAGCGGGCGCCATGTCAACCCAGCCGGAAGAGACCGAGCTCCTCCATCCTCGCCGAGCAAAGCGACGAAGAGGTAAAGAACATGACCCTTTGGCTTATGCGTTACACGCAGGCTCAACAGGTCGCCGAGCAGAGGAGACTCGATGAGGAGGTCGAAAAGAAGGAGAAACTTCGCGCTACAAGGAGAAGAGTGCTCACCACCGAGAGCCGAGCCCATCACCACCAACACCTGTGGACCAAGGCGTAACAAGCCGCTAAGGAGCCCCCGATAAGAGGTATGGAAGTTCCGCCGAAGAAGGGGATCAAGCCTTCCACGGCAGTATGTAGGAATCGAACTTTGATCTCTCAACCTTCCCGACAAGCTAGGACTTAACGGATCATTTCTTTTTCATCACCGTCCAAGAGGAGATCGCCACTGCATTTATGTCGAGGCTAAGACTCGAAGCGATCGCTGCCGCCTGAGCACCCACACGGTGCATCGGCAAGTGAGGTCAAGCGAGCCTCAAGGACAAGCCGGGGGCGGAGCCTCCTTCCCGCCAGTTCCATGAGCAGGCCGACGCCTCAAAGGCGCAGGGTGGAGCTACGGAGGTAAGAGGTGGCGCTACGCGCGCCACTGGACAATGGGCCAAGACGATGGCTCTTGGCTTGCATGGACCGAGCAATGGTCTCGCTAACTACTTGTCATAGGGCAGCCCACCCTCAAGCGACGGGATTCTTCCGCGCGAAAGGTATGCAAACCTTACCGCCAGGAGCAGAAGAAGAGCCGAGCAGGTGTCGAGCAAGTCGCCCCGCCTGGGAACCACGACGCCACCCGCAGGAGTGGAGTAGCGCTTCGGGTCGTTTCTAGGAAGAGGAAGAGGAAGAGGAGAAGGAGCGCGGCGATAAAGCGCTTCGCCTGCTGCACCTCGCTTCCTCGAATGTACGCCAGGCCCCACAAGAAGAAGGAGCGAATACAAGGCGCGACGGAAGAACGCGCCTGCCCCATCCTCAAGACGAGCTGGGCTTCGTGGACGATGGCTCGAGGACCGCCTCACACATGGACTCGGTTACCGATTTGGCAAGGTAAGCTCCAATACTAAATCTAGTTCACAAATTGCTATATCCAAAAGCGGGTTAACATGAACTTCTCCTCAGTCTTTAAGGACACCATGACAGAGCTCAAGATGGGGTTACCATCGAGCTGAAAGCGCCAGGTCAAGGCACTGGCGTGGAGCATCTTCAGCGGCTAGGGGTCAAGCGGAACCCTCTGCGACCAGCCCAAGCCGAGCGATACTGGAGGAAGAGGTGAAGAAGCTCAAGGCCAATTGACCAAGAGAGATGCTCACGAGGCTCTCCCAGAGGAGGTCGAGGAGCACAGAACACAAGGGCAGCACTGGCAAGGAGGAGAAGGTCAAGGAGCCGGACGAGCAATTTCAAGACCGGCTGAGGCCGAAGTTAGCTGTAGCGAGGCTCGACCGACCAGCCGGGCCAAGACCGAAGAGGTCGAGGCTCTCCTGCATGGCAAGGCGATGGAGCAGGCTAGGAGCAGCAAGAAGGAGGCCGATCTGCTCCGAGCCGAGGCTGCAGAGGGGTTCAAAGCCCAAGGGGAAGTCTCAAGGCTTCAAGGAAGTGGTCGAGGAGCTCAAGGAGCTACTCGCCTAGGTAGTCAGAGGGTCAGAAACCCGAGAGGGACCTTGTACCTGCAAATTTTGTTATTGAAGACTTACCCTTTTCCCCGCAAAGAAAGAGCAGCAAAGTAGACATCCAACAGAATTAAGAGAAAAGCTAACAGCTTAGTAAGTTTAAGAAACTGTAGAGCGCTTTGCCTAACTTCCTCAGCTCTCACAGTACCTGTCGAAAACTCCGAAGTTTGCGATTCAACAGTGCACAAGAGAAAAGAGCGACACCTTAGCTCCTCAGTACGGACGATGCTCAAGAACCTGAGATTGCAAACTTGAGCACGCGGCGAGAGAGAAAGAGCGACAACTCGCATTCTGCCTCGATTTGTTCCATAGTCTGCTTCGCTGGACGAAATTAGGCGCCCGAGAGTAACCGAACATGAAAGTGGTTTCCGCCATGGGCGAAGGCGAGAGCGTGCTTGTTAAGTGGTCGCGCCAAGTAGTAAGTGCTCGCTCGCCATGGGGCTTACGAGAGCAAGACTTAGCCGCAAGGTGGAAAGGCCGTGTTACGCAACCTCGAAAGTTAAGGAACTTATCAAACTAGATAACGGGTAGGGAAAATCCTTAAGATTGGCGGAGCCAAGAGTTCGCAAGACCGGGCAACCATCAAGTGTTACCAAAGAAAAAGTAGTCTCGAGAAGACAAGTAGTGAAAAGGGTACAGAGGCCGCGAGGATTCACTAAGCAGAATTGGATTGAACTTTACATGGTGCCCGAGAGATTGGACGAATCCACCGCAAGTTTTACAAAAGCGCCGAGGCTAAGCAAGCAAACGAAGACCTACACAAAGAACTTACGGTTGGTCGATGTTCCAAGTGCCGGGTCAAGACTCTCCCGCCTCCATAGCTGCTTAACAGCCCCGGCGAAAGAAGAGAAACGATCGTGAACTGCCTCTCCCAACGCAGGAGTTAACTTGTTGGCACTGGACATGTTCGACACGGCGCTGTAACTAGGTCGCCCGCCTTCAAAACCCTGGTCGAACCGACTTGGCAAAGATGCCGGCCAAGATCTTGTCGGGTAGCGCCGCATTCTCGGGATTTCAGCCCGTCCGTGGTGCCTCTCGAGGAGATCGAGATCGAGGAGGCGCCTTGCTCGCCGTCAACTAAGTTGACCGAAGTCAGCGGGCTTAACCGAAGTACAAATTCGGGCGGCGTGATGGCTTCGCACTACAGACCAATTGAAAGGAGTTTCTGTCGCCTGTACCGGGTCAGAAAAGAATCGCCGCAGGATTCGGCAAGGAACTGCACAACCTGTGCCTTGTTGCGCCTAATCGAGAGCAGCAACACCGCTTAATACCCCGGACTATCTGTCTGCTAGCTCGCCGACCGCTTCCATTTCCGGATGTGCCACACAAAGTAACAGACTTTGGTGCCCAAATTGCTCAGATTCCCGGAATAACTCGCTCGAATCGGTATTGCCGATAAAATCACGCCCATTGCCATGGCCCACTTCGACGGCCCGATCAAACAACCTACCAGGCCCACCGAAGGTTCTATCAGTTCGTAGCATCCCCGCCAACCTTACCGCACGGCATGTGAACGGCCTAGGATTCCTTGTTGAGTCCGCTCAACAGTAGTTCTCGCTGACACGTGAAGACCTTGACGTGGTTTCCTGATTGATTGGAGGTCGTGATCCCAAGATTAGGAGATTACCATCTACCGTAGGGTCATATTTGGCATGTATGAGTTCGCTATAATCTGTAGTTAGCCCGCCCGATATTCCCCAGAGGTCGGTTTGCTCGCGACTATATAAACCGAGTCTTCCGGCGTAGGGAGGATTCCATTTAGATTGCATCTAGCTTTAGCATCCGTTAGACACTGATCATAGCGCTTGTTACACTAATCTCGCCGAGATTTAGTCTCACGAGCCATCTCTTGTATTCATCTCGATATATAAGAAAGGTCGACGAGGGCTATTATCTTCCGAGAGGCCCGAATCTGTGATAAAAATCCCTGCCTCTCGCTGCTCTCGCTCGTGGTTGTTCCAGCGTTCCTATCTCCTCTTTGAAGAACCTTGGTTGACTTGGGTCGATATCCCAATCGTCGGATACCGGGCGCCGTCTGGTGGGGGACACGCAGATCGAGCATGTCGAACTCCGTCGATACAGTAAATTCTTCCCAGGGCTACGACTCGGCGCGGTGATGTCTCATCCTCGCCGCCGTCAGACGACCGTTTCGGTCTCAACACCTTCCCATCCGGGACAAGTTCTGCTTATCCGCGGAGATAGCCTCGACGCACTCCGCTATTGACGATGACTATGGAACCGACGATCTTACGGCGGTTTGATCTATCGGATTCCAAGGCTATGTCGGTAGATTCCACCGTGGCGACACGGTGATGACGCCGTTTAGCATACCCTCGCGCCCCACGACATTAATACGGCCGGCGCAGAACCTCCGAATCCTCGCACGGGTTGTGGCAAAGTAGCTCGAGCAGTTGACCCGCCGACATCAAGATGAAGCGCGCGCAGTCGCTCGCGAGCAAGAAGTTGTCCGCCGCAGCCTCGACGATTCCATCAATCGCACTGCGGGCGCTGTTCCGCAAGCGGTAAGCGCATCGATCCTCGCGCCCACGCCAAGTCTCCCGGCGAATTTTTCCCTCGTCAATAACTCCCGCATGACCGGACTGTCGGGCAGAACGCGGATGCTTCGGAGATCCCAGGACCATTAGACCAGAGTCGGGAACGGCTCGAAGCTATAGCAACGGTGCTTAGATCCACCAACCAGTCGATCTCGCCAAGATGGGCTATGCCGTTGCTTCTAATCTAGAGCGACCGGTCGATGGCCTTAAGTCCCTAGGAGAAGTCAATAACTCCTCCAGCAGCGAGCCACGCTACTCGAATGATCCGGACAGCTCGATCGACGCTGTGACTCTCGCTTACGCATGAGGATCACCGCCCATGAGCAAAGCTACTGGTCGCCATCGCCGCTAAGTCCTCGTAGTCATCGCGACCACTGTGGGCAAGCGGCGCTGATGATCGCGAAGGTTCCTCGCGAGAGCGCTGGCTGTCGCACTCACGAGGAAGGAGCGCAGGATTATCCTGAGAGAGAGTTTCTCCAGTCGAAGTCTTCCTGCTCAGCGAGTGAGTCCTCCACGCACAGGGCCAACGCCTTCTCAAGACTAGGTTCGCCGGAAGGTGGCCGGTCATATGCTTCGGGCAGCAGGGCTTTCTCCAAGAGCTTCGTCAGTTCAGTGGTCCTCAAAGTTCAAGCCCGCCACATGGAGAGGTACAACGGGACTCGTAACCTGCAGGAATTTCTTCCATCTACGCCACGCCATCATGGCGGCCGGGTGACGAGCCCGCATATACCTAATTACCCCGACGGCCCTCTTGAGGGTGTCGCTCGGACGGGCTGTTCAATCAGCAGAGGGTTCCATCGCCTCTTGAACCAGCTTTGTGACGCCTGACAACTTCCGAGTCAACATGCGGCGCTCGGGCAAGGAGGATGATCTGCACCAGATGATCCGATGAACGGGAGACTCCTCCGCACTCTGCGGAAGCGTTTATTAAGACTCGGAACACGATCCCGAACATCTCGGATGAATCTGCTGTCCGGCCTTCAAAACGGAGTTCGCGACGAGCGCTCACCCAGATCTCGAGATCACGAGACTCGACCGCCAACGACTGCTCAAGGCCGATCGCTACGCCAACGCGCGGAGCGCCGTTTCAAGATAAGAAGGCGTCGACAAAGGCGAACGCCTACACCACCGTGTAGATGAGAAGAAGAAGAGCAAGAAACCCCCGTGACAAGAAGTCCCAAGAAGAAAATAAGGTGACGCTAACAACACCGCCGCCGTATGGATCGCAAGACTTCCTCCCAAGGATGGGCGTAAAAGCCCAATAATAATTATAAGGGCAAAAGCCCCGCCAGGAGGCGGACAAGGCAAGAAAAGGTCCAAGCGACCGATTCCGCAAGTTCCACCAACACGGGCACGAGAGCACGCCATCGCAGGACCTGGCTGCAAAGCTCAAGGATTTCTACAACGGCAGGGCCCAATGCCCACCCCGCCCAACAAGGTGATGCTGGCAAGGAGCCAAGCCGATGGTGGTGGATCGATGACGGCGATAATATCGTGAACCCGTGAACCACATTGCCGCCATCTTCGCGCTTCTCGGCTTCACCTCGCGACGCAGCCTCAAGGAAGCTGCTCGAGGTCCATTAACGCGAGAAGGGCAAACCACAGCCCAATCGATGAAGTGGACCGAGGTCTCCATCTCCTTCTCTCGTGAGGATTGCCCCACCGATGACTAAGCCTCGCCGCTCCCATCGTGGTCGTCCACCATCGCAAGAACGCAAGAGTTGGCCGGTTTTTAGTAGACGCGGAGCGCTTTGGACTTACTTTCTTTCGCTGGCTGTCTTGGACGAAGCTGCAGATTCCTCGCTCCAAGTTGAAGGAAGTCGCCATACCCTTCTATGGATTGTCCCGGAGAAGCCGCGGCCATTGGGGTAGGTCGTCTCGCCTGCTACCTTCGGCAACCCGAAAGTGACTTCCGGACAGAGTTGATCACGCTTGACGTGGTCGACTTCCCATCCGCCTATAACGCGATCTTGGTCGGCCATCCCTTGGCAAGTTCATGGTCATTACTCACCACGATATCACAATAGGAAGACACCGGCCCCAATGGTGTAATCACTACCAAGGGTAATTACAAAGTCATTCTCGATTGGCGACGAGCGCCCTTACCTCGGTCGCACCACCAAATTTCGCTGTCCCGAGCGTCTACGTAATCAAGTCTCAAGACGCTTCTAGGGTCTCCCTTCACCAGAGGGAGAAACCAAGGAAGTTCCACGTCTCCTTGATGATACTTCCAAGATAGCTTCACTTGGGGCCAATTTGGACCCCAATAGAAAATCGAGCTCATTGCCTTCCTCCGAAGCTAATGCGTATGTGTTTGCCGGGAGCCATCTCGACATGCCCGAGTCCCAAGGAGGTCATCATGAATAAACCGCCGTCCGCCGACAAAAGCCTGTTTCGCCAAGCTTTCGCCGCTTGAATTCAAACAGATCATCAAAGATCGCCTTGGCAAATCAGCCGCCGCCGATTCATCCGCGAGGTTGATCACACCCGAGTGGTTAGCCAACCCCGTCATTGTAAAGAAGAAAGGCTGCAAGTGAGGATGTGTGTCGATCACACGTGATCTGAACGCCGCTTGTCCTAAGGACAATTTCACGCCGTCAGATAGACCAACTGGTCGGCGCGATCGCGGATGCCCAAAGCTTCGAAGTTTTTGATGCTTATTCCGCTATCACCAAATAAGCATCTCCCGGAGGATGAAGAGAAGACCGCTTCATCACCCCTTCGCACTTTCTCGCTATACGACCATGTCTTTCGGTTCACAAGAATGTCGGTGCCATGCCCAAATAGCATTGATGTAGAAGACTTTCCTAACAACAAGCTGAAAAAATCGGAGGCCTATGTCGACGACATAGTTGTAAAGAGCAAGTTTGCTCCGATCATGTAAAAGACCCGGCCGAGACTTTTCGAATCTCGCCATGACATCGAATAAAATTAAATCCGTAAAAGTGTACCTTGGTGTTCGATCCGAATGTTGCTCTGGTTATGTTATTGGTTCGCAAGGTATTTCGCCAACCCTGAAAAATCAAGGCCATTGAAAATATGCAGTCTACCACCGTAGAAGGAAGTACAAAGCCTCATCATGGATGGTCGCTCAAGGCAAGTTTATTTCCGTCAAGGCTTAACGCTGGGCTGCTTTCTTAAGGCCCCCCGCAAAGCACAATGGTTTCGAGGGATGGGAAGAAGCTTATAGATCCTTTCAGATCGGGTTATACCGCCCAACCTCCCGCTTTTGACTACCCCTGCTGCATGGCGAAAGCAGCTTCACAGACGAGGTTGCACGCCACAAGCGTGAGCTACGGTCTTGATGGTCGAAAGGAAAGGCATACAATAATCAATCTATTACGTGAGCGCAGGTACTTCACGACCAAAGGAGCTGCACCCGAGGTACGTGGTTACTTCACGCCTTTGCTCATGTCCTCCGTAAAACTTCGCCACTATTTCAAAGCGATCAAATACCGGGTCCCAACTACGCTCCTCCGGGAGAAATCCTACGAACAAGGAATCTAACTGGACGATAGCTAAGTGGGCAATGGAACTAGCGTAGTTTGATCCGTTATTTGCCGCCCGAATCGCCATCAAGTCACGTGTCCTAGCTGACTTTGTCGCCGAATGGACTTGCCCGCCCAAATCCTAGGAAGCTCCGAGCAACCCGATGAACCCCTTGACCATGTTTTTGATGGCTCACAAGAAGGGAAACTTGGGGCTGGTTTTGTTCTCATCTCCTCAAGGAGAGCAACTCCAAAGATTCTATCCAACTACACTTTGTGGCGCATCTTCAACAACGCCAGCAGTAGCACGAGGCCCTCATCGCGGACTAAGAGCGCAAGTCGCTTACGCCCAACGACCGATCGCGGAAGGGAGATTCACATCCGGTCATCAACTGGGTCAACAAGGAGTATCAGATCGCTGGCGACTCAATGGCGCTGACACCGCTGAAGCGAGGAAGTTGAGCTGCACTTTCGATTTTCGAGGTGCTTCGCGCCTGTGAAGGACAACTCTGGCCGCACTACCGCTCCAAGTATGGATCCTCACGCTAACCTCGCTCCCAGTAGGGTGCTCTGCCGAGTACCCATAAGCCCTCAATCACGCTCCGGACGAGGCAACCGAGACAGTGGTGCCGTCTCCGCATATCGCAAGCAGTCGCTGGAGGACAACGCCATTTGTCCGTTATCTTGCGATGGGACCTCGACTCGACGACGGCCGAGTGTTCCTGCTTATAAGGCGGTTGCTCCCACAAGCTTATGGACGGCATCCTTACCGCCGAGGTGCTCCGGGAGTTCTTCCAAGTGTATCTCGCAGCTAGAGGGTGTGTTCTTCTAGGGACATACACGAGGGTGCTCGGGCAACCACGCCCTTCGTAACTCGGTCGGCAAAGCCGCATGGGCTATTATTGGCCCATCATACAAGATGCCCGGACATCGTGACTAAGTGCAAAGCTTGCCAATTTCACGCCGGAAGGCACACAAGCCCGCCTAAGAGCTCCAAACGATCCCCCATCATGGCCTTTTTCCACATGGGGTCTGATCTGCCGCCCATTCCCTAAGGGGTACAAGGGCTATACACACCGCCGTCGCCATAGATACTTTTACAAAGTGGATTGAGGCAGAGCTAGTGTCTTCTTCACGCCAAAACGCTGTTGCTTTTTTTCAAAAGCAACGTGGTCACGCTATGGGATTCCCCTGTTGATCACGGATAACGGCATTTCGTTCGGGTGCGAGCTATTCTGTGAATATCACAATACCGGGCACTAAGGTTCTGCTTCGCTTCGCGGGCACACCCACGGAGCAATGGAGCAATGAGCGAGCTAATCGGACAGATCGTCTGTGGTATCAAACGGCGGTGTTTGTCGCTTCTCAACGAGCACAACAAAGCCCGGGTTGACGGGTTCCTTCCGACCTATGGGCGCTTCGACCACGACCAACCGGCAACCGCGAAACTCCTTTCCAATTGGTCTACGTGCGTAAGCCATCCCGCCTAATCGAAATTTTACTCGGTTCGCTTCGCGACGAGCTCGGTCAACTTAGTTGACGACGAGCAAGAGCGCCTCGATCTCGATCTCCTCAAGGCACACACGCTCGGCACATGTCGTATGGCACGCTACCAAGAAGATCTTCGCCGACATCGCCGCTAAATCAGTTCGACCAAGGGTCTTGAAGGCGGGCGACTCGCTCTCGCTACCGTGTCCAGTAACTTGTCCAATGCCAACAAGTTAACTCCACGCTGGAGGGCCCATTCACGGCCGTTTTACCGCTTTCGCCGGGGCCGCTCGCCTCGCTATGGAGGATTTGAGAGAGTGACCAAAGACTTGGAACATCGACCAGCTTCAGTAAGTTCTTTTGTGTAGGTCTTTTCAGGTTTGCTTAGCTTTTACGCTTTTGTAAATCCTCATACTTTAGTTCGAATAAGTCTCCGCATCATGTAAAGTTCAATCCAATTACTGGTGAATTTTCGCGCCTTCGCGCTTCTTTTCACTACACCGCCTTTTCGGACTACTTTCTCCGTAACACTTGATGGTCGCCTGCCTTCGTAACTCTTGGTCCGCAATCTTAAGGATTTTTTCCCACCCGCATCTAGTTTCGATAAGTTCCTAAACTCGGGTTATGTGAACACGCGCTTTTTCCACCTGGCGGCTAAGTCCGCTTCTCAGAAGCCCTCCGCTGCGTACACTTTACCGCTTGGCGACCACCACTTGCAAAGCTCGCTCCTCGAAGCCTCCCGCGCAGGCACTTTCTTGTTCTAAGCTACTTTCTCGAATCGCTTAACTTACGCCAACGAAAGCGCATCGTGGAATACATCGAGCAAGGTTCGTGTCGCTTTTCTCTACGCACGTGCTCGAGTTCGCAATCTTAGGATCTCGAGCATCGTCTGCACTGGGCTAGAAGGCGCGCCTTTTCTCTTGTGCACTGCTCGAGTTCGCAAACTTAGGTTCTCGAGCAACAAGCATTAACGGGGCTAGGAGTTAGGCTAAGCGCCCACCGTTTTCTATAACTTTCTAGCTACTGCTCGCTTTTCTCTTAGTTTCGCTCGCTCTTGTCTTTTTTGCCGCTTTTCTTTGCAGGAAAAGGGTAAGTCTTTATTAATAAAGTTTGCAGGTACAAAGTCCCTCTCGGGTTACAAATTTCTCATACTACTCTAGAAGCGAGTTGTCCTTGAGCTCCTCGATCACATCCTTGAGGCGCAGACTTCCCTGGGCTTTGAACCCTCTCTCTCCGCCTCACTGAGACGATTGGCTTCTCCTGCTGCTCCCGGCTCGCCTGTCAGCCAGACGGAGAGCCTCGACCTTCTTCGGGTCTTGGCCTTAGCTGGTCGGCCGAGCCTCGCTCGGGCTAACTCGCTGCTGGGACGGTCTTGAGTCGTCCGTCCCACTTTTGACCTTCTTTCTCCGGGTGATCGCCTCACCGCCATCCCGCCAGATCTCTCAATCTCTTCCCGTGAAGCTGCCATGTGGTTGAAATTTTGGCCTGAGTCCCACGGATGTCCGCTGCCTCCTGGCGAAGCCGGGCCTTGAGCTTCTTGGTTTCGCCATGAGCCTGGTTCCACCGGTGGGACGCATCGCCGAGCCGCCTTTCGCCACTTTGTGCGGTCCGGCTCCTCCTGGTGCCTCTCGCCTCACGGCTTAGTGCCAAGCTCCTCGGCTTCCTTTAGAAGGGCCTCAGAGGAATGCCTCTCCTTGGTCAGCTTGGCCTTGAGCCTTCGCTCGGGCTCAACTGGGTTGGCTGAAGGCCAGAGCGTCGCCTCGGACCTCCGACCGAGATGCTCTCGAGGACGCCAAGACGGCCGCCCGCCGATGGTAACCCCATCCTCGAAGTTCCGCCATAGTGTCCTCAAGACCGAGGGGAAGATCAAGTCAAAACACTTTACGGTAATACAGCTTGAACGTCATGTGGTTTGGCCTTGAGTTTACTCTTGCCTGCCGATGTTTCAACTCAACAAGCGCAGCGGTCTCGAGGCCATGCCACGAAGCCCCGCAGGCCGGATGAGGCGGGCGCGTTTTTCCTGCCGCCGCTTTGTTCGCCTCCTTCTTCTTGTGGGAGCGCTGCCTGCTCAGGAGCAGGCAGCGGCAAAGCGCTGCTCCTCTGGCCCTTCTCCTTCTTCTTTCCGCCCAACAGCTTCTAAGCGAGACTGGGGCCACTTTCGGTGGCGCTGTTGTTTCCCACGGGCAGACGATTTGCTCGACCGCCGGGCTTTTTCTGTTCCTCGGGCGTTAGGACTTCGCCTTCATTGCTGAGAATCTTGCCGCCGGGGTGAGCTGCCTCGCGACGGCGCTTCGGCAGACTGCCTCGCTGTCCCGCCTCGGCAGCTCCGAGCTATTGTCTTGGCTCTCGCTGTCTGCGGGCGCCGCTGGCCGCTTTTTCGCTTCCAGCCATTAACCACGCTTTTGAGCGCTGCCGAAGTGTCATTGAGCTCGACGACAAGAGCTCCACGCCGCCAGTTTTGTCCTGAGGTCGCACAATTTCATCGCCGCCATGCACCGTAGGTGCTCGGGCAAACAGCCGACCGCTGAAAGTGCCTCCGACGCTGCTCGTGGGCGATTCTCTTGGGCGGCTGATGAAAAAGAGTTGATGGTTAAGTCTAATGCGGTCGAGGGTGGAAAGATCGAAGTTTGATTTCGTGACACCCGCCAGGTAAGGCTTGATCTTGATCTTCGCCGCTAGAACCTTCCGCCTTCTTCCTTGGGGGCTCCTTGGCGGATTCTCCACCTTGGCCCTTGGGTGTTCATATGACGAGCTCATTTCCTCCTACCGAGCCGAAAGACTCTTTCTCACGCAGCGAAGAAGCTTTTCCTGCTACGACCTCCTCTTCGAGCCTCCTCTCGCCGGGCGACTGCTTGCAGCCCGATCCATGCGGTTGGGGTGAGCTTATGTAACGCCTAAGCCAGAGGGCCATGGTCTTTACTCTCTTCGCCGCTCGCTGGCGAGGAGGGGAGGGCTTGGTCTCTTCCTCATTGGCTGACCGCTACTCATTGGTCTGCTGGTGCGCCTGTCAGCCGCTGGATGGCTTCTTCGACGGCTGATGGCCACCATGTCTCTGGCGAGTCGCTGCTGGCTCGCCGCCACCTTGGGCTTCACGGCAACCTTGGCCTTGCCCTTCGCTTTCTCCTTCTCGCATCTGGAGTTCTCAACGATCCTCCAAGGATCACCGTCCTCCCCGCTTTTGAGAAGTGGACATTAGCCTTCAAACAACGGTGCAAGTCTAGCAACACCGCTCGAAGTTTAAGAGATTTACTCGCCTCGAAGCGGATTAAGCACGCTATGCGGACGATAGTACGCCACCGCCGTGACCTGGCTGTTCTTCTTCGCCGCTTTTTAGCGTGGCGTCGAATTCTGCTCGGTCACCCATGCCGTTGGCTTCTCTCCGCCTTGAGCGTATGGGAATGTTAGTTCTGCTCGAGGAAATAAGTCTATGTCAAGGTTGAGTCTTAAAGGTACTTACCTGCTCTCCTTGTGATGTCTTCCCATCCTCTATCTTGTAGAAGGGATAGATATCCTCCGCAATGACGATCCTCGTTTCATTGTGGAAGTCCCGGATGATTCCCGCCTGGAGCCCTAGACTCACGAGGAGGCGATCTTCCTTGTCGTACCAACTCTGCGTGACATCTCCGCCGAGGCATTGGGGTTCCTTCGCCGGGCTTTTCCCGTGAAGATGAGCTTATTGTCCGCCCCGCTTGTCAGAACCACTCACCTCCACCACGCTACCATCGAGCCGAGCAGCGGTGGGCGAGGGTACGGCGCTGTCCGTCGGCGGTGGCCCGGAGCTTGAGGTAGTAGCACCAGCAGTTGAAGCGGTGAGCCGCCTCGCCACTGTGTAATAGTGGAGGAACAATTTCACCGGGCGGATCGATACTCAGATAGCCCTCGTGACAGTGTGGAAGACGGCCATCCGAGGATGGAGTTCGATTGAGGTTCGCCACCTCCAACTACCGATGTTTAAGAAGGCCTCGACGGTCGCTTCTCGACACCTCAACCCGAACGGTGCGAATCAGCATCAAGTCGATTTAATCCTCCCTCCAGCTGTCCGGAGTATCCTCTTCCCGGCAAACTTCCGCCTACCGGTGTCGATGTGGCCTCCTCCCAGACCTTCAAGTCCTCTCGGTCAAGCTAGTGCCGTGAACTTGGCCATAGCGGATCCTGTGGTTGGACGAAAGGTGGTTGGTGGTGGAGTTTGGGTGCTTGATGTCGAATGTGGTTGGAACTAGGGCTTAGAGAGGAAAGGCGGAGAGCGTATGGTTGATCGCTGGCATTTTGGGTACTTTTTATAGTCCCGCAGAGTGGCTCGCGAACGGTTTGTCACAAACGGCTAGTTTTTACCAAGAACGGTCGGATAAAACGTCGCCTGCTTTCACCGCTACAATGATAGGGAAGTTACCGTTGAATCGCCAACGACTAGTTTTTCCAAAGGTCCGCACAAGGTCGAGTGTTCGCCGGGCAGACGTGATTCTCGCTCGACGCAACAGAGTTGCTCGGTATTGATCGGGTTCGTTTCGTCCCGTAACAAGTCTTGTTCGGTTGAACCATGACCTCGCTTTGGCCGCTTGTTACGCTGCCCTCAGAGTAAATAAATTCCTCTTCGTGACTTGAGTCTCAAGAGGACGACCCCACTCTAGTGAGTCCTTCCACTTGAGTCTCGGGGCTAGCCGTCAGATAAAATCACGCCCATTGCCATGGCTCCACTCCCCGACGGTTCGATCAAACAACCTACCAGGCCCACCTCCCTCGGAAGGTTCTATCAGCCTGCAGCATCCCGCCGATCAGCCTTCCGGTGGCACGGTGCGAACGGCCTAGGATTCCCTGCTTGAGTCCGGCCGAGCAGTAGTTCTCACGATTCACGTGAAGATCTTGGACGTGGTTTCCGGATTGATTGGAGGTCGTGGATCCCCAAGATTAGAGATTACCTTATCTACCGTGAGGTCATATTTGGCATGTATGAGTTCGCATTTATCTCGTAGTTAGCCCGCCCGATATTCCCCAGAGGTCGGGTTTGCTCGCACTATATAAACCGAAGCCCTTCGGGCGTAGGGAGGACAACTTAGATTGCATCTAGCTTTAGCATCCGTTAGACACTGATCATAGCGCTTTGTTATTATCTGATAATCTCGCCGAGACTTCTTAGTCTCGCCGAGCCATCTCTTGTATTCATCTCTCGATATATAAGAAAGGCCGGACGAGGGCTATTATCTCTTCCGAGAGGCCCGAACCAGGATAAAATCACCGCCTCCCTGCTCGTCGTCGCTCGTGGTTGTTCGCCGGTTCCCTATCTCCTCTTTGAAGAACCTTTGCTGACTTGGGTCGATATCCCAATCGCCGAAAGATCAAGCTATCCGTGATCAAGTTGTGGGAATCCCAAAGCGCTGCGGACCACGCTGCTTTTGAAAAAGCTTAATACCGCTTTGGCGTGAAGAGAAGACACGGTGCTCGCCAATCCACTTTGTAAAAGTGTCTATGGCGATTTAGCGTGTGCATATAGCCCTTGTAATTTCTTTAGGAATGGGTCGATTTTTCGGTTGGCGGAAATACCTTATGCACTCAATAACATAACCGAGCAACATTCCAGATCTAACACCAAATGTACACTTCTCTCGATTTAATTTTATTCGATGCCCGTGAGATTACTAAAAGTCTCGCCTGTCTTTTTACATGATCCGGAGCAAACTTGTTTTTTACAACTATGTCGCGACATAGACCTCCGTTTTTTTCCAATGCTGTTATGGGAAGGTCTTCCATTAAGCTACCGAACGCGGGCACCAAAGATTGCATGCACCGAAAGACATGGTCGAGCAGCGTAAAGTGCCAAGGGGTGATGAAGGCGCCTTCTTCATCTCTGGGAGATGCTTATTTGGTGATAACCTCGAGTAAGCATCTAAAAACTCAAGAGTCAAGATCCGCAATGCATCGACCTCACCGGTCAATACGAGGCGCTGAAATTGTCCTTAGGACAAGCATCGCTCATATCTCAGGTGATCGACACACATCCTCCACTTGCCGCTTTCTTCTTTACAATGACAGGTTGGCTAACTACTGGTGTGATCAACCTCATGGATGAACCCGCAATGAAAGGGCTTGCAAGTCGATCTTTGATGATCCCCTGCTTGAATTCAAAAGCGACGAAGCTTCTCGCGAACAGTGCTTTTGTCCAAACGACACCAGCTTGTGCTCGATGACCTTCCTTGGGACTCCGAGCATGTCGATGGCTCCTGTGCAAACACATCTCGCATTAGCTCGAGGAAGGCAATGGGCTCGCTTCTATTTGGGGTCCAGATTGGCCCCAAGTGAACTGCTTGAAGTATCATCAAGGACAGCTGAACTTCCTTGGTTTCTCCTCTGCCGAGGGAGACCCTAGGGCGCAGACTTGGTCTCAATGGAATTTGGACCACATGTGAAGTTGGTCGACCAGTATGCAGAGACCGCCGTCGTAATCCGTAGCAGCTTTGTAGTTGCTCTTGACCGTGATCACACCGTTAGACTCGTATCTTCACGCAATGGTAAGCGTGGTGGTTACGCCATGAACTTACCAAGAGATGGCTCGCTCAAGATCGCTAGTACGCTGGATGGGAAGTCGACTACATCGAAGTGATCAACTCTCGTCCAAAGTTGCTCGGGTTGCCTGGGTAATCGCGTGACACCGCCTAACGGCTTGACAGTTTCTCCCGAACGATCCCTGTAGAAGGGCATTACATTTCCTTCATTTTAGAATGAGGAATCTTGATCTCGCCCAAGACCTTAGCAGAAAGCAAGTCCAAAGCGCCTCCCGCTGCCTACTAAGACACGGCTAACTTATGCTGGTCGATGGTCCGGGCGACCACCACCTGGGAGCCGCCGAGGCTTGGTCATCCCAAATGGGCAATCCTCCCGAGAGAAGGAGATGGGGACCTCGGTCCACTTCATCGACTCAGCCGAGGTTTTGCCTTTCAACGCTAGGACTTCTCGAGCAGCCTTCCTTGAGGCTACGCCGAGAGGTGTGTCGAGGAGCCGCCAAGATGACGGCGATATGGTTCACGGGCCTTGATATTTATCATCATCTTCCCGATCACCATCGCCGGTTTGGCGCTATTCTACCGCATCACCTTGTTCTGGGCAGTGGCATTGGGCCCTTGCTGTAAAGTCCTCGAGCTTTATGCCCAAGTTCTCGCGAATGGCGATATCGCGTCTGTAGAGTGTCCGTGGAACTTGCAAAATCGGGTCGCTTGACCTTTTTTGCCTTGTCCGCCTCCCCCGAAAGGTGTTTTTGTCCTTGTAGTTATTGTTGGGCTTCTTCGCCCATACTTGGGAGGAGGTGCGCGATCCATACCAATGACGGTATTGTTCGTGATCACCTTTATTCTTCTTCTTCCGGGACTTCTTGTCACTGTGAACATTGTCACGCTTCTTCTTCTTTTCATCGACACCAGGTTACGGGCAATCGCCTTGTCAAACGCCTTTTTAGATCAACACGCCTCGCCGTGACAGCATAGCGATCACCGCTTTGAACAGGTCAAGCATACGGTCCAGGTCTCATTGATCTCGAGATCCTGGGTGAGTACGCCGTCATGACTCCGCTTTTTGAAGGCGCGACAACAGATTCGTCCGAGATGTTCGGGATCGGTTATGGATCTTAATGAAACGCTTCACAAAGTTGCGGAGGGTCTCCTCGCTCATCCGGATCATCCGTGCAGATCATCCTCCTTGCCTGACGCACGTAATGTGCCTCTGAAAATTAGCGATCGAGGCCACAAAGTCTGGTTCCATGAGCTGATGGAACCTCCCGCTAATTGAACAGCCCACGCCCGAAAGCGCCTCAAGGACAGTGGAGGTAATTAGCCATAACGAAGCTCGTTACCCCGCCGCCATGTTGGTCAGAAGCGAGATGGAAAGGAATTCCTCCGGGTTCGAGTCCCATTGTACCTCTCCATGTGACCGGCTTGAACTTTGAGGGCCACCGGACAGCCCAAGCTCGCCAGAGAAAGCCCCGCAGCCCCAAAGCATATGACCGCCACCTTCCCGGCAGTAACCTAGTCTTGAGAAGACGCTATTCTCATGCGCTGGAGGAACCTCGCTGAACGGGATGATTCGACCTCGGAGAAACTCTCCGGGACAACCCACCACGCCTTCTTCTCGTGGTCGCGACGACGCCTCACGAGGGACCGTCTGCTATCATCGCGCGCGCGCTTGCCCCCGTTGTCGCTGATGACTACGAGGACTCGGCGAAGCGACGGCGACCACGGTAGCCCGCTTCATGGACAAGAATCCTTCAGCAGTGACGAGGGTCACGCTGACGATCGAGCTGTCCGAATCATTCCGGCAGTTTGGCACGGCCGGAGGAGTTGTTGACTTCTCCTAGAGATTTTAGGCCTTCACCAATCGCCTAGGTTGAAGCAACAAGACGCCATACGAGCGAGGTCGGCCTGGCTGGTGGATCTAATCACCGGCTATGGCCACAAGTCGCTCCCCGACTCGCCTAGGGGTTCTGGGACCCCGAGGCATCCGCTGCTCGCCCACCGAGTCCGTTACGCGGGTACTAACCCGGACAGAGAAACTTCGCCGGAGGCTTGGCGAGGGCACGCGAGGTGGGTCGCGATGCGTCGCTTGCACCGATCATGAACCTTGCCACGGTCCGATTGATGGAATCGCCGAGGTTGCGGCGACGACTTCTTGCTCGCGAAAGCTCAAATCAAGCAGCCTCGCCTTGATGCCAAGCGTAGTTAGTTCCGCCGACCGCTAAGCCGCCACAAATTTCGCAGGATTCTCAGAGGTTCCTAAGATCGCTATGTTGATGCCGCGGGCTATGCGAAGGTATACTAGACGGTGTCATCGCTGCGGTTCCACAGGTAGAATCTACCGACATAGCCTTGAACCGATAGATCTAAACCATCGTGAAAGATCATCGGTTCCGTAGTCATCGCCAATGACGGAGTGCGACCGCGGCTATCTCGCCATATAGGTAGAGACCTCCGCCCCAGATACGAAAGTGTTCGAGACCGACGATCGATCCGAATCGACAGGATTAAACATCCTGTCCTTCCGAGTCAGAGCCCTCAGAAGTATCTTCAGATCGCCGACGGAGTTCGACATGCTCGATTCAAGGTTCCCCACGGACGGCGCCATTGCCGACGGGCTGAGATATCGATCTCAAGTCAACCAAGGTTCTTCAAAGAGGAGATAGGAGACACAATCAACAACCACGTAACAAAGAACGTAACATGAGATGTGGGTTTTTATCCCGTTCAGCCTCTCAGAGAGATAATAGCCCCACGCCCAAATTTCTTTTATATCAAAGAGAATTATAGTGGAACTCAAGCGAGATCAGCAGGTCTCAAGTAGTAGTGTTTAAAATTCTATCGCTAAGGGTCCTCTAAACGCCGTAGGGGCCCTGTTTATATAGTGTGGAGCAAACCGACCTACCGAGGAATATCGGGCCGGGCTAACTACAAGATCGTAACGAACTCAGTACATGCCAAATACAACCTACGGTAGATAAGGTAATCTCCTAATCTTGGGGATCACGACTCCTAATCCAATCCGAAACCAACGTCCGGTCTTCACGTAGTCAGGTAACTCTTGTTCGAGTAGGACTCAAACATTTATTCCTTGGCCATTACGCATCACGCCAGCCAAGAGGCTGTTCGGCAGGATGCATACGGGCCAGATAGAACCTTCCAGGATCCGAGCCTCGTAGGCTGCTCTGATTGGGCCTGTGAGTGGGCCATGGCAATGGGTCAGAATTTTGTCCCCGACAGTTATGTCGGTCGATTCCTCCTATGGTGACACAAGAATGACGCTGCCTCAGAGTGCCAACACACGGCCGTCCGCAGCCATTAACATGGTCGGGCGCTGAACTTCAGACGACCAAGCAGTCACGGTGGTCGGCGATGTCGGACAACCCAACTCGCCCAAGATCAAGATGAGGTCAAGACTGGCCGCCCACGAACAAGACGTTGTTCGCCGGAGCCTAGGCGCCCATTAATCAAACTCATGCGAACTGCGATCAACAAGAAGCGGCAGGGCTGACCGCCTGTGTCTCCGCTTAAGTCCCCAAACAGGTTCCATCTGCCGGGTTGAATCTCAAGGTGACCAGATCCTGGTCAGTAAAATGCGGATGCCTCAGTGATCCTGTGACCCTTGAGCAGTAGTCGAACGACTTCAAGCCTTAGCAAAGAAGGGTCGATCAACCAACCAGCAGCACTCGCCAAGATAGGAATGTGTTGCTTCACCCAGAGCGATCGGGTCAAGGCCTTAAGTCCATATGAAGTTAACATCTCCTCCGTGCAAATAAGTAGCTACCGCCTGGATATGACTCGGAGAGCTCCGATCAATCGCGTGACTCTCGTCACCGTCAAAGAATTACTGTCCACGAGCACGCTACCCGTGGTCGACAACGCTCGCCAAATCCCCGTGGTCGCCGCGACCACACTGGAAAGCGAGCGCGCGACGATCATGGACGATCCCCTCTGGAGGAGCGCATAGTTACGACCACGGGGAATGAGCGCGGAGGATTATCCCAGAGAGAGTTTCTATATGCTGAGTCTTTCCGTTCAGCAAGAGTTCCTCCACGCAACAGGACCAACGTCTTTTCAAGGCTAGGTTCTGCCGGGGAAGGTGGTTGGGCTTACAGCCTGGGTTGCAAGGGCTTACAGCCTAGGTTGCAAGGTTTTCTCTGAAGAGCTCTGTGCTGTCAGGTGGCCTTCCAAGTTCAAACTTGACCACGTGGGGTGGTACAATGGGACCCAAAACCCAAAGGAGTTCCTTTCCATCTACGCTACAGCCATCATGGCAGGTGGAGGTGATGAGCTAGTCATGGCCAATTACCTTCTGACTATCCTTGAATGTGCTGCTTGGACGTGACTGTTCAATCAACAAGAAGGTTCCATCCACTCTTGCGACCAACTTTGTGACGCTCTGATCGCCAATTTTCAGAGCTGTTACGTGCGTCCGGGCAAGGAGGATGATCTACACCAGATGATCCAGATGAACGGGAGACCTTCGCAACTCGCGGAAGCGCTTTCATTAAGATTCGCAACACGATCCCGAACATCTCGGATGAATCTGTTGTTCGCGCTTTCAAAAATAGTGTCCGCGACGAGCGGCTCACCCAGGATCTCGAGATCAACGAGACCTGGACCGCCAATGATCTGTTCAAGGCGGCTGACCGCTATGCCAATGCGGCAGAGCGTGCTCATTATAAGAAGGCGTTCGACAAGGACGAGCAGCCCGCCCAGCCTGGTGTGGAAGATAAGAAGAAGAGCAACAACAACCCTGGTGACAAGAAGTCCCAGAAGAAAAAGAACAAGGGTGCGCAGGATAACACCGTTGCCGGTATAGATCGTGCACCTCCTCCCAAGGATGGACAGAAGAAACCCAACAATAACTACAAGGGCAAGAAGCCCGCCCAGGGAGGCAACCAAGGCAAGAAAGGTACAAGTGACCGATACTGCCAATTTCATCAGAATTACGGCCACGACATACGCCATTGCAGGACCTAGGCTGCAAAGCTTGAGGAATTCTACAACGGCAAAGGCCCAATGCCCACCCAACCTGAAAAGGGTGATGCCGGAAAGGCCCAAATACCAAACCGATGATCGGATCGGACGATGAGGATGACTATCCGTGAGCTCTCTTAACCATATTGCCGCTATCTTTGGCGGTCTCGGCATATCTTCTCTCGCGCAGCCTCAAAGAAGCTCGCCGAGGTCCACAATGTTGAGAAGGGCAAACCACAGCCCGAAACAATGAAGTGGACCGAGGTTTTCATCTCCTTCTCTAAGGGGGATTGCCCCACTTGGATGACCAAGCCACGCTGTTTCCACCGTGGTCGCTCCGACCATTACAACGCCAGAGTCGGACGTGTCCTGATCGATGGCGGGAGTGCGCTGGACTTGCTTTCAACAAAAGTCTTGGATGAGATGCAAATTCCTCGCTCCAAGCTCAAAGAGGTCGCAATGCCTTTCTACGGGATCGTTCCGAGAGAAGCTATTCGGCCGCAGGGGCAGATTGTTCTGCCCGTCACCTTCGGCAGCCCAAGCAACTTCCAGACAGACTTGATCACGTTTGACGTGGTCTACTTCCCATCTGCCTACAACGCGATCCTAGGCCGGCCATCTCTTGGCAAGTTCATGGCCGTGTCCCACCATACATACCATTGCGTGAAGATACCGGGCCCTAGCGGCGTGATCACGGTCAAGGGCAACTACAAGGTCTGCTCTAGATTGGCATTTAGCAGTCCTCGTCCTAGTCGATCAGCCTTCCACCGCGATGGTCTCAAGTTCCAGCACTAAGTCTCGCTTCGCCCCAAGGTTTCTGTCTCACCAGTGGGGAGAGACCAAGGAAGTTCCGCTGTCTCTTGATGACCCTTCCAAGATAGTTTATTTGGGGGCCAATCTGGACCCTAGTAGGAAATCGAGCTCATTGCCTTCCTCCGAGCTAATGCAGACGTGTTTGCCTGGGAGCCGTCTGGCATGTCCGGGGTCACAAGGGAGGTTATCAAGCACAAACTGGCCGTCCGACCGGACAAGAAGCCTGTTCGCCAGAAGCTTCATCGCTTTTTGGACTTTAAGCAGGGGATCATCAAAGATTAGCTTGGCAAGGTGTTCGCTGCTGGTTTCATCCGCGAGGTTGATCACACCGAGTGGCTGGCCAACCCTGAAATTGTAAAGAAGAAAGGCGGCAAGTGGAGGATGTGTGTTGATCACATAGATTTGAATGCGGCTTGTCCTAAGGACACTTCGCCGCCAAGATAGACCAAATTTTGTCGACGCGATCATGGATGCTCAACTTTTGAGTTTTTTGGATGCTTACTCCGGTTATCACCAAATAAGCATCTTCCTCGAGGATGAAGAGAAGACTGCCTTCATCACCCCCTTCGGCACTTTCTGCTATACGACCATGTCTTTCGGTCTGCGCAATACTGGTACCACCTTCCAACGCTTAATGGAGAAGGCCTTCCCAGAACAGCGCGGAAGGAACCACGAGGTCTATGTCGACGATATAGTTATAAAGAGCAAGTATGCTCCAGACCATGTAAAAGACCTTGCCGAGACCTTTCGTAATCTCACCAAGCATAGAATTTAGTTGAATCCAGAGAAGTGTACCTTTGGTGTTCAATCCAGAATGTTGCTCAGCTATGTCATAGGTTCGCAAGGAATTTCTGCTAACCCCGAAAAAATTGAGGCCATTGAAAACATGCAGTTCGATCTATGCTATGGAAGTCCGTAGCTTAACAGATTTGATGGTCGCGCTTAAGCAGATTTATTTCCGTCAAGGCTAACCCGATCGCCATTCTTAAGGCTCTCGCAAGCACAATGGCTTTGAGTGGATGAGGAGGTCGACAGTCCTTTCAACATCTAAAGCAATACCGGTCCAACCCAATTGCCTTGACTACTCCCACTACATGGCTAATCAGCTATTTATCTTGGTCGACGCCGCAAGCGATGAGCGGGTCTTGACCGTGGAAAGGGAAGGCATCCAATGTCAATCTATTACGGAGTGAGGTGCTTCACGGATCGAAGGAGCGCATACTCGAGGTCCAAAGTTGTTTCACGCCTTACTCATGTCCTACAGTGAAGCTTCGCATTATTTCAAAGCGATCAAATATCGGTCCCACCAAGTTCCTCTAGGAGAAATCCTACTAACAAGGAAGCCGCCGGACGATAGCTAATGGGCAATGGAACTCGCGAGCTACTCCAGATTGTATCCAATTCACACTTTTGCGGCGATTAACAACGCCTGAGTACTAGGCCCTCCTCGTGGGACTAAGAGCGTGCAAGTCGCTCGGTGTCCAACGGCTAACTGTGATGGGAGATTCACAGCTAGTCATCAATCAGGTAAACAAGGAGTATCAGTGCTACGATGACTCAATGGCGCGATAGCTGGTTGAAGTGAGGAAGTTGGAGCGGCACTTTCGATTTTTCGAGGTGCTCTTCATGCCCAGGAAAGATAACTTCTTGGCCGACCAGCTGTCCAAGTTTGGTTGGATCCTCATGAGAAGCTGCTCCGGCAGGGGTGCTCGTCGAGCACCTTTATAAGCCCTCTATCACGTCTCCGGACGAGGCAACAGAGACAGGTGGTGCTGCTCTCCGCTATCGAAAGGTGCTGTGGATCGGACAACGCCATTTGTTCGGCACCTTGCGATAGGACCTCGCCGACGACGAAGCCGAGCGCTCCCCGCTTATAAGGCGTATAGTCCATACAAGCTTGTGGATGTCATCCTCACCGCCAAGGTGCTCTGGGAGTCCTTTCTGCGCCCCTCAACAGAGGATGTGCTCCTTCTAGGGACATACACGAGGGTGCCCGTGGCAACCACGCCCCTTTAGGACTCTGGTCAGCAAAGCGTTTTGCATGGGCTATTATCGCCCATTGCATTACAAGATGCCCGTGATATGGTAACTATGTGCGGCATACCAATTCCATGCCCGAAGGCACATAAGCCCGTCCAAGAGCTCCAAACGATCCCCCCCATCATGGCCTTTCTCCACATAGGGTCTGGATCTGCTTTGCCCTTTCCCCAAGGGGTACAAGGGCTGCACGCACTTGCTCGTCGCCATCGACACTTTTACAAAGTGGATTGAGGCAGAGCCGGTGTCATCTCTTCACGCCAAAACGGTCGTGGCGCTTTCTTCAAAAGCAATGTGATCACGCTCGATTCTCCAAGTTGATCACCGATAACGGTCCCCGGCCCAAGTGAGCTATTCCAGAATATCGCAAACAACCGGGCACAAGGTTCGCTTCACTCGCGGGCACATCCACAGAGCAATGGAGCAATGAGCGAGCCAATGCATGATGGTCCAGGTATCAAACGGCGGTGTTCGCTGCACTCAATCAAGACAACAAAGCTCGGGTTGACGGTTCCTTCCGTCTTCAAGCAGTTCAAGACCACGACCACCGCAACCGGAAAACTCCTTTCCAACTGGTCTATGGTGCAGAAGCCATCTTGCCCGTCGAAGTTGTACTCGGCTCGTCTCGCACAAGCTCGGTCAACCTTGTTGACGCAGAGCAAGAGCGCTTGCTCGAACTCGATCTCCTCGAAGGCACACGCGAACAGGCACAAGTTAGAATGGCGTGCTACTAGCAAGATCTTCACCGGCACGCTGCTAATTCTATTCACCAAGGGTCTTGAAGGCGGAGACGCTGCTCGCAACAGATTCGTAACCTCGTCCAATGCCAACAAGCTAACTCCTCGCAGGAGGGCCTGCTCATGGTCGCTTTTATCGCCGCCCGGCTGTTCGCCAGGCAATGGAGGACGGGAGAGAGTTGACCAGCACTTGGAACATCGACCAGCTTCGTAAGTTCTTTGTGTAGGTCCTTTGTTTGTTTCCCTTAGCTTTGCGCTTTTGTCAAACTTCGCGCCTTTGTTCGTCGAAGTCTCTCGGACCGCCATGTAAAGATCAATCCAATAAGCAATGAAATTTCTCAGTCCCCTGCAGCCCTTTTCACACCTTGTCTTCTTAGACTTCTTTGTCTCTCGTAACACTTGATGGTCAGCCTCGATCTATTTAACACTTGGCTCCGCTGATCTTCGTGTTTTTCCCCGCCAGATATAGTTTCAAAGAAGTTCCTAAACTCGTGGTTATGAATATGGCTTTTTCTCCTAGCGGCTAAGTTCGGCTGTCAGAAGCTCTCCGCTGCAGAGGCACTTACCGCACACGACATTACGCCCACTTGGCAAAGCCTCGCCTAGTAAGCCCTCTCGGCAGTAGACACTTTCCTTGTTCGTTATTTCATGAATAGCCTAACTTACGATGACGAGCAGCTTCATGGAATGAGTCGATCAGATACGGTGTCGCTTAACTCTCTACACATCGCGTGCTTGATTTCGCAAGCTCAGTCTTCAAGCATCGTCCTGCACAGGCTAGGGTGTCGCTTTCTCTTGTGCACTGCTCGAAGTTCGCAAACTCGTGTTTTCGATCATATGCACAACGGGCCTCGGAGTTAGGCTGGTTTCACCGCTTTTTTAAAACTTCCTTGCGCTTATTTCGCTTTCTCTTAGTTTCCGCCGTTCTTTTCTTTTTGCTGCTGCTTTTGCAGGAAAAGGTAAGTTTTCATTAACAAAAGTTTATCGCATAAGGCCCTTTTTGGGTACAAAATTTCATCGCTATTTGGGAGCAAGTCGCTTCTTTAGCCCCTCAATTTCTAACTTGAGGTGCACAACTTCCCTTGGGCTTTGATACCTCTCTAACTTCAGCCTGAGACGCTCGGTTTCCTCCTTGTCAGACTTTGGCTTCCGTGGCAGAGGGCCTCGACTTCTTCGCCTTGGCCCGCAGCCTCCTGGTCATAGCCTCGCCCGCCATGGCACCGCTCTTAAGTCCTTGAGCTTCGCCTCCAGCCTCCTTGACTTTTCTTCCGATGATGCTTCTCAGCCAGCCATGCAAGCCTCCTCTTCTTGAGAGACCCACAGCAGTGGAGATCTTCTTGAGCGCCGCAGGAGGACCCTCTTCTGGACAGCTGGGCTTGAGCTTTTTACCTTCGCCTTGAGTCGGCGCCGGTTCTGCTCAGAGCATGGGCTCCCTCGAGCCTCTTGCCCGGCGCCGCTGTTGAAGGGCCCCTAAGATGGCGCCTCGTTCGATCAAGACGCCTTCTTCGAGATCTTCCATGGTCGCCCACACGACCTGAATGAGAGAAGGACAAATCTATTACATTGAGTTGTTCGTAGTCTAAACGGACAATTCCTGGCTTGGTAGCTTACCTTTTGAAGTCTGTCCTTCAAGTTGTGGCGAAGGCGCTCCCCAAGGCCATGGGTCACGGCCCTCTACATTTAGAGTGGCCGCAGCACGATGCTCTCCATGCCACGACCTCTTCCTGCCAGAGGGCGCCCACTGGGGCCTGCTCTCCTCACGGCATCTTCTCGCCTGGGGTACCGGGGTCGCTTCTAGCCGCCCGAGCCCCGTGCTTCCTCCTCTTCCTCCCCCCGAGCATCCTCGGGCAAGAATGGCTCCTTCCCGACCGAGACGTTAGGGGTTACGGACAAGGCGACTTGAGCCCCCTGTCCATGATTTTCTTCTGCTCCCTGGCAGGACTTCTCCCGCCTCCGGAGGTTGCCGCCGCATGTGGATGACTCCGCCTCGCGACGGCGCGGACAAGACCGTCTGCTCGTCCCGCCGAAGTACCGACAGAGCTAATACCTTGGCTCCGCGGCGCGTGGCACCGCTACCGCTTCTTGGGACTCCAAATTTCTTCACCGCGGCCCGCAAAGACGCCGATCCGGTTGGTGGAGCCTGGCGGCAAAGCAGCATCACGCCGCCTTTTGTCTTTGAGAGCAAGTAGTCTCGTTGTTTCGCGATGCACCGTGTAGGTGCTCGGACAGTAGGGACCGCCGACGCCAGATCCACGTCGTCCGTGGCGTTTTCCTCTTAGGCAGCTGATGAAAAGAAATGAGTTAGATCCTGCACGGTTTGGTAGAGCTTAAAGGGAACAGCTTTGCTAAAACATACCTGCCGAGGGAACTTAACCTTCTTCGCCCTTGACGAGCTTTGCCTCTTGCTTGCAGTGCTCCTTGGCTTCCTCGCCTTTGGCCTCCGTGGCTTAGGAGAACAGTGCTCAGCCTCTTTGTCGAGCCGAAGCACTCCTTTTGCGCAACGCAAGAAGTGTTACCATGCTGATTTCTCCTCAAGCCTCCTCCGCCGGGCGATCTGCTGCAGCCTGCTCCACATGGTCGGGTGAGCTCGTGAACCGCCTCACCAGAGGGTCGTTTCAGACTTTCATCGCTTTGCTCGTGAGGAGGGATGGGCTTGGCTCTCCTCTGGCTGTCCGCGAGCGCTTGGTCGCTGGGCGCGCTTGCCAGGAGGCTTTGAGGTTGTTGGCGGCCGCCGCGGGCCAAGCGAGCTCGTGATCAGCTGCTGACCACCTAGGGCTTCTCGCCACCTTAGCCTTGCCCTTCCTCGCCTCCTCGGACTCGGAGAGCTCCTCCACGATCCTTCCGAGGATCAGCTGGTCCTCCTGCATGTTTGGGAAGCGAATGTTATTGTGCCTTAATCATGTGAGTCTTGCAAACCGAACGGGGTCTAAGTGACTTACCTCGAGCGCATGGATTTGAGCACGCTTTGACATGTGTAGGCCACCTCGCCGGTGCCCTCGCCGTCCTTCCTAGCAGCCTTCAACATGGAGTCGACCTGCTTGGTCACCCATACTTCGGTAGGTTGCACTATCTCAACAGAAGAAATTGTTAGTTCTTGTTCGGATGAAATCACCAAGAAAGGTTGAGTGTTTAAGGAACTTACCTGTTTTCTCTCGGTGATGTCCTCCCAGCCTTCTATCTTGTAGAAGGGTAGGATTCTTCCGCAATGATGATCCTCGCTCGTCAGGAAGTTCCGGATGATTTTCCCGCCTGCGGAGCCCGAGGCCCACGAGGAAGCGATCTTCCCGTCAAGTACTAACTCGCTCGGACAGCTCCGCCGAGGCATTGGCGTTCTTCGCCGAACTCCGTCCGCAAAGACGAAGCTTGTTGTCATCGCCCGCTGGTGTAGAACCACTCATCCACCACGCCCATTGAGTCGAGAGCAATGTGGACGGGGTACGGAACGTCGTCGACGGTTGGCCGGAGCTTGAGGTAGTAACACCCCAGTCCGAAAGCGGCAGAGCTGGTCCTCGTCATTGTGTAATAGTGAAGGAACAGCCCCACCGGTGGATCGATTCCCAGATAGCCCTCGCACAGGTGTGCGAAGACGGCCATCTGGAGGATGGAGTTGGGATTCGACACCTCCAATCCACTGATGTTCAGGAAGGCCTCCACGAAATCGCTTTTGGGAGACCTCAACCCAAATACAGCAAACTGCTCGAAGTTGACGAACTCTCCCTTGTGCGGCTTCAGTTCTTCCTCCTCCCCCGGCAGCCTCCAACTGCCGGTGTCGACGTGTCCCTCTACCTCTAAGATCTTGAGGTCCTCCTCGGTCATGCTAGTGCCTGAGAACTTGGCCACAGCAATCCCCAGGGTTGGACGAAGCGGTTTGGGAGTGGAGTGTGGTTGATTGATGCTTAGCGCGCTTGGAATAGGGCTTGGAAAGGAAAGACGTGAGAGCGGAAGTGGCAAGCCGTGGGCGGCTTGGGAGCTTTTTATAGCCCTAGACGAGCAGCTCTGAACGGTTTTTCACCATAAAACGGCTAGTTTTTTACTGCAACGGCTAAGTAAAAACGGTCGCCTGTTTTCACTGCGTAGTGTAAGTGTCGACGGTTGGGATATTGACCCAAGTCAACTAAGCTTCTTCAAGAGGGAGATAGGAGACACGATTTAATGTAACTAACAACAACGAACAGGAGACAGGTTTTATCCCTAAGACAGCCTCTCAGGAGAGATAATAGCCCTACGTCCAGCCTTTCTTATATATCAAATATGAATACAAGAGGTGGCTCGGTGAGACGAACAAGTCTCGGCGAGATTATGCGTGTACAAGTGCGACAATGTGATGATCAGGTGTCTATGAGATGCTAAGACGTAAACTCGATGCCAGATGCATAAAACTCGTGTCCTCTAAACGACGTAGAGGTCCTGTTTATATAGTGTTGAGCAACCGACCTACCGAGGGAATATCGAGCCGGAATAACTACAAGATCGTAACGAACTCAACATGCCAAATATATCCCGAGGCAGATAAGGAATACTCCTGGTCTTGGGGATCACGACGCCCCGCTTCCAATCCAGAAACCAACGTCCGGTCTTCACGTAGCCGCAGCGGAACTCTTGTTCGAGTCGGACTCAAATAGGAATTTAGGCCGTTATGCACCGTGTCGTCACTGTGAAGCTGTTCAACAGATGCATATGGCCCGAGAACCTTCTAGAGAGCTAGGCCCTAGTAGGTTGTTCTGCTGGGCTGTCAGGAGTGGGCCATGGCAATGGGCCGTGATTTTATCCCCGAGAAGAAGTTTCTCGAGACTCAAGTGGAAGGACTCACTAGAGTGGGGTCTTCCCTTGAGACTCCAAGTCATGAAGAGGGAAATTATGCAGCTACAAGAACATGCAACAGATGACCGAAAGGTGTTATGGTTCTACCGAATGTAACTTGTCCGGATCGAAAAACTCGATCAAGGCCGAGCAACTCACAGGCCGAACAGAAAATGCATCCATCCGAAAGCAGAGCACACAACATTCGCCATGACGCCGAAAAAGTAGCCGCTATGATCTCAACGTAACTTACATCAAGAAGGAAAATGACGACTCGCTTTTACTTAGCCGCTATGTAAAAAACTAGCCGCTCAGTGGCAAAGAACCGCTGCAGAGTTGCTCGTTAGGGCTATAAAAGCTCCCAAGCCACCCACGGCTTGCCACTTTTGCTCTCACGCCTTCCCTTCCCAAGCCCTAATTCCAACCAAGGCCAAAGATCAAGCAACCGAACTCCACCACAAAACCTACTCGTCCAAACCTAGGGGCTGCCATGGCCAAGTTCTCAGGCACCAGCATGACCGAGGAGGACTTGAGGGTTTGGGAGGAAGAGGGCCACGTCGACACCGGTAGCTGGAGGCTGCCCGGGGAGGAGGAAACTCCGGAGCCGCTCGAGGACGAAGTTCGTTAACTTTGAACAGCTTTGCACTGCTCGCTGAGGTCTCCCGAGAGCGACTTCGTGGAGGCCTTCTTTCAACATCGCCGGATTGGAGGTAGCGAACCTCAATCCAACTCCATCCTCCAGATGGCTGCCTCGCACACCTGCAAGCGAGGGCTATCTGGCATCGATCCGCCGGTGGCCGCTTCTCAGACATTACACGGTGACAAGGAGCAGCCCGCCGCTTCGGGCGCTTGGGTGCTACTACTCAAGCTCCAGCCACCGCCGACGACGCCAGCACTTCTATCCGCCACTACTCGACTCGATGGACGTAGGTGGACGAGGTGCTTTACAAAGAAGCTCAAGACCGACAAAGAAGCTCGCTTTCACCGAAGGCGCCAAGAAGGGAATTCAATGCCTCGGCCGGAAATGTCCGCCGAGGATTGGTACTTGACGAGGAAAATCACCTCCCTCGTGAGCCTCGGCTCACAGTGCAGGAGATCATCTCAGGATCACACAAATAACAGATCCGTCTGGCAAGGAGAAGACCCTATCCATTCTATAAGATAGAGGGATGGGAAGACATCTCTAGGGAGAGCACGGGTAAGTGCCTTTAAGACTCAACCTTTCTTCGATGATTCATCTGAACAGGAACTAACAGCTTCTCCTCTTCGGACAGAGAAGCCAACCGACGCATGGGTGACCGAACAGGTCGACTCCATGCTGAAGGCAGCGAAGAAGGACGGCGAAGTCACCGGCGAGGTGGCCTTCACCTGCCCACGCAACGTACTCGTCCACACAGACGAGGTAAGTAGATTAAACCCGCCTGCGTTGCTAGACTTGTACCGTCGTAAATGCTGACATTCGCTTCCCAAACAAGCAGGAGGACCAACTGATCCTAGGAGGATCGAGAGGAGCCTCCGACTCGAGGGAGCGAGAAGGGCAAGGCCAAGATGGCCGAGAAGCCTAAGGTGGCCGTAGCGCCGACGCGGACCTCGCCGCGTCGCAGCGGCCGCCAACCATCCCAGAAGCCCCCCGAAGAAGCAACCCCGGCAGCAGAAGCGAGAGCGCGGCCAACCGAGGGGAGAACACCCAAGCTCATCCCTCCTCGCCGAGCAGAGCGACGAAGAGGTACGGAACTTGACCCTCTGGCTGAGGCGGTTCGCGCAAGCTCACCCGGGCTATATGGAACGGCTGCAACAGATCACCGAGCAGAGGAGGCTCAAGGAGGAGGTAGCGCGCAAGAAGAAACTTCTTGCATTGCGCCTGAAGAGCGCCCAGCTCAGCAGGGAGATGAGCTTGTCGCCGCAAGCTCCTCGAGGACAAGGCGAAGAAGCCGAAGAGCACCCGAGCAAGAAGCGTAAGCAACAAAAAGGGGCGAAGAAGAAGGTTTCGTTCCCTGCGGCAGGTACGTAGTAAAGGACAGTTCCCCGTACATTGTACCAAACCACGCATGAACTAACTCTTCAGTTTTTTCATCAGCTGCGCAGGAGGAAGTCAATCCAGACTACGTCTACGCAGCCGTGGTGAGATCCATGCTGCCCGAAAGCACTCGCTGATGCTTCGGGTCAACCAGCCGCCACGCCAAGGACAAGTCGGCAGATGGTTCGCGCCCCATCCAGCAACAGCGATCGGATTGACGCCCTGAGGCACGCAATCAGCTTGCTGGAGGCCCAAGAAGCGGAGCACGGCGCCACGGTGAGCGGAGCCAAGGTCTTGGCTCTGCCGACTGCCCAAGGCGGGACCGAGCAGGCGGTCCTGCCGAGCACTTCGTCCGCAGGGCAATCGCCCCGGGCGACGGCGCTTCCGGGCTGGCAGCAAGAAGCTCCCCGCCGGGAGCAAGAAGAAGCCGGGCGCAGGTGGCGGGTGCCCGCCTCATAGAAGAGGCGGAGCCACGAAAGGGCGCAGCAGGTCGCCCTGTCCGTGGATGCTCGACCTCCCGCCTTGCCCGAGGGCTAACAGACGGAGGAGCTAGAGGAAGAGGAGGTCACCCCGCCTCCCAAGCGAAGAAGTATCGTCCGGGAAGACGGCGAGAGAAACCGCACGAGTCTCATCCCTCAACAGAGGGGTTTCGTGAACTCGGCTCAAGATCGCCTCGCGCTAAAGTCCGGCGCAGCTTGAGAGGTGAGTTTCAAACCTGACTTAGTCCGTTCGAGCAACAACTGCCCAAAGCTAACTTGGTCTTCTCTTTCAGTTCATGAAGGGCACCATGGAGGAGCTCGCGGAAGGCATCACCATCGAGCGCAGCGCCGTGATGGCGGCCTTCCAGGAGCAGCCCCCTACACCAGCCCAAAGCCGAAGCCGGCGGAAGACAAAGGTGAAGAAGCCTGTGCCCAATGATCAAGAGAGGCGGGCTTCCGCGGCGCTCCAGGAGAAGATCTCCACCCTGTGGGCAACACAGGAGGAGGCCGAGGAGATGCGCAGGCTGGCCGCAAGGGCGAGCACCGCGGAGGACAAGGTCAAGGAGCTGGAGGAGCAGCTCAACACTGCCGAAAGCAAAGAAGCTAGTCGAGCGAGGCTCGCTCGAGCAATCAAGCGCCAAGACCAAGAGGTCGAGGCGATCCAAGCAGAGGCAAGGAGCAGTGCCCGGCCAAAGAAGGAGGAAACATATCGTCTCCGAGCTGAGGCCAGAGAAGGCTTCAAGGCGCAAGGGGAAGTCCTGCACCTGAAGATAGAGAATGAGGCATTGAAGGAGCAGCTTGCTTCGAAGTAGAAGTAGGGTTGTACTCCTTGTACCTGTAACATTTTGATTATGCAATAAAGACTTACCTTTTTGCACAATAATGACTTACCTTTTTCCTGCAAAAAAGAGTAGCAAAAAGACAAGAACGAACAGGAAACTAAGAGAAAGGCACAACAGCGCTAGAAAGTTTTAAGAAAAACCGGTAGAACGCTTAGCCTAACTCCCAACCCCCGTTGTGCAGCTGATCGAAAACCTGAGTTTGGGAACTCGAACAGGTGCACAAGAGAAAGAGTGACACCCTAGCCCCCGGTACGGACGATGCTCGAAGACCTAAGTTTATAATTCGAGCACGCATGAGAGAGATAGAGCGACACCCTTTGTTGTAGAAATCCTCGAGCTTTGCGCCTGTGTCTTGCAAAGGAGTAGGTCATGCCCGAATTGTCGTGGAACTTGCAATATCGGTCACTTGACATTTCTTGCATTGGTTGTTCCCCCGGGCGGGCTTCTTGCCCTTATAGTTATTGTTGGGTTTTTCTCGCCCATCCTTGGGAGGAGGTGTGCGATCTATACCGCGACGGTGTTGTTCGTGATCACCCTTCTTTTTCTTCTCGGGACTTCTTGTCACCGTGATTGTTGTCGCTTTTTCTTTCTTTTACATCAGTCGGGCGGGCAATCGCCTTGTCGAACGCTTCTTCTTGTATCGAACGCTGCCCGCCGATTGGCATAGCGATCACCGCCTTGAACAAGTCGTTGCAGGTCCAGTCTCGCTGATCTTGAGATCTCGGTGACGCTTCGTCGCGACTCGCTTTTAAAGACGCGACAATGATTCGTCCGAGATGTTTGGGATCGTTGCTAATCTTAATGAAACGCTTCACAAAGTTGCGGAGGGTCTCCTCGCTCATCCGGATCATCCGTGCGATCATCCTCCTTACCAGACGCACGTAATGCCCGGAAATTAGCGATCGAGAGTCACAAAGTTGGTTCCAAGAGCTGATGGAACCTTTCACGATTGAATAGCCACGCTCGGGCAGACCTTCAAGGACAACAGAGGTAATTAGCCATGACAATCTCGTTACTTCGCCGCCACGATGGTCAGAGCGAGATGGAAAGGAACTCTCTCGTGTTTTGGGTCCCGCTGTACCTCTCCATGTGTCCGGCTTGAACTTTGAGGGCCACCGAACGCAGCGAAGCTCGCCGAGAAAGCCCCGCAGCCCAAGGCGATGACCGCCACCTTCCCCGTAAAAACCTAGCCTTGAAAAGACGTTGGTCCCGTTAGTCGGGGAACTCTAGCCGAGCGGGAGGTTTCGCCGAGGAACTCTTCCGTGATAAGCCTCCACGCCCTTCCTCGTGGTCGCGACGCGCCTCGCGAGGGGATCTTTCGTGATCGCCGCATGCGGCACGCTTCCGTGGTCGCTGGCGACTACGGGACTTGGCGATCGGGCGGCTACCACGGGCGCCTTGCTCGTGGACAAGCGATCTTCGACGGTGACAGCGGTCATGCGATCAATCGGATCGCTCGCTGTCCGAATCCACCCGGACAGGCTCGTCGCGATGCCCGGATGAGGCTTCACCTAAAGACTTAAGGCCTCGCCGCCTTCGAGGTAAGAAGCCACAAGATCACCACGAGGACGAGATTGTCCCGTGAGCAGATCTCGACACGGTCGCCAGGCTCGAGCCGTTTGGCTCGCTCAAGGCCCCGATCTCGAGACATCCGCTGCTTTGCCCGATTGGAGTCCGGCACGCTGGGATTCCGCCCGGCAGCCGAACTTCGCCGGGTCTTGGCGAGGTGCGCGAGGCGGATCACGCCGCCGACGCTTGTGCTGGTCGCAGATTCGCGCCAGTAGTTTGGTTGATGGACTCGCCAAAAGGCGGCGAACAACATCTTGCTCGCGAGCGCCTAGTGCATCCCCATCTTGATGCCGGTAGAACGGGTCCGCCGATCTCTCGCCGCGGACTCAAGACAGATTCTCGCAAGTCCTCGCTACAGCTATGTTGACGCCATGTGGCCGTGGTGTTGGTGCGCTTAGACGGTGTCATCACCGTGTCGCCACAGAAGAATCGACCGACATAGCCCCGGAGCCCGATAGATCTAAACCAACAGAAAGATCGCTTGCCCAGATTCATCGCCAATGACGGAGCTCGACCGAGACCACCTTCTAACGCATCTTGAGGGCTCTGCCTCGATATAGACATTGATCAAGGTCGATAGGATCGATCCGATCCGCAGGAAAGAAACATCCTCGCCTTCCGAAGTCGAGTCCTCGTGGAGAATCTCCGTGTCACCGATAGAGTTCGACATGCTCGACCACAGATCCCCACGGACGGGCGCCTAATCGTCGACGGTTGGGATATTGACCCAAGTCAACTAAGGTTCTTCAAGAGGAGATAGAGACACGCCAATGTAACTAACAACAACGAACAGGAGACAGGTTTTTATCCTAGTTCAGCCTCTCAGAGAGATAATAGCCCCACGCCCAGCCTTTCTTATATATCAAAGATGAATACAAGAGGTGGCTCGGCGAGACGAACAAGTCTCGGCGAGATTATGCGTGTACAAGTGCGACAATGTGATGATCAGGTGTCTATGAGATGCTAAGACGTAAACTCGATGCCAGATGCATAAAACTCGTGTCCTCTAAACGATGTAGAGGTCCTGTTTATATAGTGTTGAGCAACCGACCTACCGAGGGAATATCGGGCCGGGCTAACTACGAGATCATAACGAACTTGACATGCCAAATATATCCCGAGGCAGATAAGGAATACTCCTAGTCTTGGGGATCACGACGTCTGCTCCAATCCGGGAAACCAACGTCCGGTCTTCACGTAGCCGCGCGTAACTCTTGTTCGAGTCGGACGAACAAGAATCTTAGGTCGTTACGCACCGCGGTCGTGACTGTGAAGCTGCTCGACAGGATGCATATGGGCCTGATAGAACCTTCTAGAGAGCTAGGCTCTAGTAGGCTGTTCGGTTGGGCCGTCAGGGAGTGGGCCATGGCAATGGGCCGTGATTTTATCCCCGACAAGAAGTTATCATAGAATCGCTAACGGCTACTTTTTTCAAAGGTCCGTGACCGAGGGTCGGGTACTCGCTAGTGCAGACGTTTTCTCGCTCGACGCAATGCAGTAGCTCTGCATCGATCGGGTTTGTTTGGTCCCGACAAGTCCTGCTCGCTGAACCATAACCTGCTCGGTCGCTTGTTGTACGCCCTCGTAATAAAGAAAATTTACCTCTTCGTGACTTGAGTCTCAAGAGGAAGACCCCACTCTAGTGAGATATTCCACTTGAGTCTCGGGGCTAGCTATCGATAAAATCACGCCCATTGCCATGGCCCACTCCTCGACGGCCCAATCGAACAACCTCCTAGGGCCCGCCCTCCGAAGGTTCTATCAGCCCATGCGCTGTAATCAACAACCTCCCCGATCGCAGGATCCGTGGCACCTAAGACTTCGTGTTTGAGTCCCGACTAACAAGAGTTCTCAGACGGCCACGTGAAGACCCTTGACGTTGGTTTCCTGATTGGAACAGACGCCGTGATCCCCAAGAATTGGAGTATGCCTTATCTACCGGGATATATTTGGCATGTATCGAGTTCACATGCACTCGTGGTCACCCGCCCGATTATCCCTCAGTAGGTCGGGTTGCTCAACACTATATAAGCAAGGCCCCTATGGCGGTAGAGGGGCCAAGATCTAGACTTAGCACTTCATTGCCTCGTTAGTTTCCTATACACACACAATCTCGCCGAGACTTGTTCGCCCTGCCGAGTTCCACCTTGTAATCCTCTTTGATATAAAGAAAGGCTAGACATAGGGTTGTTATCTCCAGAGAGGCCCCAACTGTGATAAAACCCCGTGGTCTCCTCGCTGCTCGTTGATTGTTGTTCGCCTTTGCTCGCAAGTCTTCTAATCTCCCTTTCTCAAGAACCTTAGTTGACTTGGGACCGATATCCCAACCGTCGACACTCTTCACTAAAACTCTCACGGCTGGCGCCTTCATGGATAATCTCATTTCTCCCTACCAGAGTGCCTTCATCAAGAAGCTTAACATTCAAAACAACTTCTCTTTATTCAAGGAAGGCCAAATCCTCCACCATTTGCTTACTCGAGCCATTCTTCTCAAATTGACCTCGAAAAGGCCTTTGATTTCATCTCCGCCCTACCTTCTTGATAATCTCCGCTCGTGGTTTTGGGGAGCGCCGTGTGATTGGATCTCTCTCTCTCTCTCTCGCCTCCTCCTCCCACGCCCTTATTAATGGGTTCCTCATCGACACGATTCACCACGTAAAGGGCCTTCGCAAGGTGACTCCTTTCTCCCTCCTTTTCGACCTTGCCATTGAACCCTCGTCGCCTCTACTCCACCGCGTCACCAAGTGGGTTGTCTTTCCTCCCTATCCGGAAATGCAAGCTTAACCTTCAGATTCCCTCTTTGTTGACGATGTAGCGATTTTTGTCAACCCACCCAAGATGATGTTTCCGCCTTAACCCTCATCCTAAGCGAGTTTGGCAAAATCACTGGGCTCAGGCCTAACTTTGCCAAGAGCCAGGTTGTCCCCATCAGATGCAACCACCTCGACATTGATGAAATCCTCCGCGAGCTCCCCACCGAGAGGGCATCCTTTCCCATCAAGTACTTGGGACTTCCTCTATCCATTAGGCGCCTACGCCACGACCATTTCCAACCGCTCCTGGACAAAATCTCGGTCTCCGTCGGCGGCGACCACCGATGTCAAAGGGGATGATAACTCGCCAATGCAAGAGTTGCCCCGCCAACCTACACCCTCTCCGCTGCCGAGCCCTTAAAGTCACCCTTCAAAGATTGACAAGATTAGAAGGTTGGCTATGGAATGGATCTGACTTTTCTCCCGTGGCAAGTGTCGTGGTCAACTCGATATACCGCTTCTCCAACCTCGCTTATGCCTTGGCGCCCTCGAAGCTCAAGGCTATTTTGTTGTGCCCTACATCCGTGATGGTTGTGGCTCTCCAAACCGCTAGGGAATCAGCCTTGAGGGGTTGGTCCAGCTCACCGGGAGAACTTCATACCTTCTCCACGCCGGTTGCTCAGATCCTCCGCAATGGGGCTCTCTCCTTTGGAATGACCGCCGCTTCGTGGAGTTGCCCTTTGGAACTCGCTTCCCAACATTTACTCACCGCCCCAAGAAAAAACAGAACGGTGAAGGATGCGCTCACAAACAATAATCGGTTATCGATCTCAGCGGATTCTTACTCCTGCCATGGTACTGGACCTTATCCCACTTTTTCTTCGAGTCTCCTAGACCACTTTGTCCGATGACTGTGATGATCAATGCGTATGGCGATTCTCGCGGGATGGTCTCTTCACGGTTAAGTCCGCCTACCGGCCGCAATTCATCGGTCAAGTCCTCACCTCATTTGGCGCGGTGTGGAAGATCCGCCCTCAAAGTGCAAATTCTTCCTCCGCTTTTGCTTCACCGTCGTGGTGTTGATCGCAGACGCCTTCGAGAAAGCACATACCAAACTCTTACTTTTGTCCTCTCATGGGCGGAACATGGAAACCCCAGAGCACTGCCTTGATTGTGTCTTCGCCTTCGCTTGACTCAATCTGTAACCCTGCTAAACTTATGATACTCACTTAGCTCGGGTGTGCAACCATCCTGCTAAGCGGTGGAACGGTTTATATCAGCTATGTCAAACTCCGATGGCGCTTTTGCATCGCCATTGCCACCGCTTGGCATCTCTCGACTTGAGCGGAATAATCGCCTTTTGTTGGAAATATTAGGAATTTTCAAGATTTTAATCCATAAAATTAGGTAAATCATAATTAAACAATTGCCGCTTCAGCTCAAGACCAAAGGTACTAAATATAAAATATCTATCTCATACGCAAGGGCTAATGAACAGAAAACAAAAGGCAAAGGCACGGTATAAACAATATACCTTGAGCCGGAGCCGCACCATTACAAAGCAGTACAAAGCGCTTAGCGAGGAATGACTTGCACATTCTCACCGCCATGACGTTGATGTAGACGATCACAAGTTGGTGCAGATGCCGCTGATGCAGTTGAAGAGGTCGGTGCAATGAACGCCGATGTGGTAGATGAAGTTGAACCAAATAGGAAACTTGAGCAGCCAAGGAGAACGCCCCCAAAAACCTTATCGGCCTTCTCGTCTCCAGCAGATCTCGAGAAGGACGAGGTTCCGAGGCTCTCGCTCCTCGACTTTCAGCGCGCAAGGAAACAGAGGCGGAATGCAAAACGGCAAAGGCCATGATGGAAGTATGGAATGTGCGAAGAGAGAGAGCTCTAGAGGGCGAGTACTTTTTCACAGTATGCAGGAGCTCATGCTTTATAGGCGCCAGAAGAGAAAGTTCACGAACCTCGACGCCTATCAGCACTAGTAACGGACGCCATTACATCCGCCATTGTCATCCGTTACGAACGGACGCCATTACTCCAGCCATTAAGTCGCCGGTTACGGGAGAGGTCGCCTGCGGCTCGGGTGAGGTCGCCTGCTCGGGAGAGCTCGCCCATGCTCAGGGTGAGGTCGCCTGCGTCTGGGAGAGCTCGCCCATACTGTGGTGAGGTCGCCACTGGGAGAGCTTGCCCATACTGTGGTGAGGTCGCCTGCTCGGGAGAGCTCGCCTGCTCGACACGCCACGCCACGCCCACGCCTTTTCTTTTTCTCTTTTTTCTTAATTGGGAGAACCACAATCCAACTATTTAAGTTGAGATATTCTCTCCCAATTTCCTAACAGCTTAGTATTAAATGGGCCTCTTGAATTTCTATTAAAATAATTAAATGGGCCAACCCCATAATTATTCTAACAATCCCCACCAAATTTCATAGGCACATTTGAAATACTCTCGCCCAATCAGTAGTTCGATATACCGTTGTTTCGATGGAGACCTTGTTGAACTTCCACCTAGAACAAAGGTTACATTCATCCACAACCTAACAATGGACTAAGCCTTGAATTGACAGCTGAAAGTAACGAAGTTTCACCAAGGTCCTTTATCGATACTAGGTCGCTAAATGCATCCTTCGGTTTGGAGCGATAAGTCATACTCCTTGCCTTTCATGAGCCTCTAGAGATCACCCAATCTCATAGATCGTGACTAGCAATGAGCTCATATAGGTGTATTCCTCATAAGATGTCTCAGAGGATAACATCTCCGCTTATTAAAGCCACTCTAACACATTAAGGTATAACCAACCCGCCATACAAAATAGGAGAGTAGTGCATCTCAAACGGAGTGGGTTAAGTACAAAAGTACTTCCTCTCACCAATACTAGCTTGTCTCAACATCCTAATTCACGGATCTCCGATCAAATAGGATGAGTTACCACTAAGACATGACTTTCATGTGGGTCTCAAGCCCATCTCCTCGATGCTTCATCTATCACATTTCGTGATAGTCCCTTTGTAAAGGGATCTCGCCAGTGTTTTTAGCCGCCCGACATAGTCCAATGCTATAACTTCGAGTTTCTCATCTTCCCGATGACTTCAATCGCTTCTTAACGTGCCTTGATGACTTCATGTTATCCTTGAACTGCTCACCTTGGCAATCACCGCCTGATTGTCACGCCACAAGGATAGCAGCACCGTTTTTCAACCACCGTAAGTCCATCACAAGCTCACGCAGCCAATCGGCTTCCACAAAGGGCGGTCCAATGCCGTGAGTTCTCGCCCATTGTAGACCTCGTTAAGATGGTCTGCTTGCAAGACTTCCGTAAAAAAGCCACCACCCAATGTGAATACAACCACTTGTGGCTTTTATCTCATCAAGATCGGATATCCAGCTTGAATCACTATAACCTCTAGTACCCTTGGGTACCCGTGTAGTGAATACCATAACTTGATATCCCTTTAGATAGCGATCACTCTCAAGAGCATGCCAATGATCATCTCCCGGATTTGAAACAAACTGCTAAGTTTGCTCACAAAGAAACGAGATATCGTGTCTTGTTGCGCTTAGCTAAATACATCGCTGAACCAATGATTTGGGAATATCTCAATTGATCCTTTGCTATACGCTGGTTCTTTCTGAATAGCACACTTGGATCATATGGCGCTGGAGCAGTTTACAATCGCTAAAGCCAAAGCGACTCAACACCTTTTCCACATAATGGGACCGCCAAGAGTTATCCCACCATCATCTTCTCTTAGCAACTTAATGTTTAAGATGACATCCGCTACTCCCAAATCTTTCATTTCAAAATTCATGACAGAAAGTCCTTGACTTCCTTAATCACATTAAGGTTCGTCTCAAGATCAAGATGTCATCAACATACGCATACGTAATCACTCCTTCACCCCCACCATAGCGTAATACACACATTTGTCACTTCATTCACAACAAAGTCGACAGATGTTAAAGTTCTGTTAACTTCTCGTACACCGCTAGGTGCTTGCTTAAGGCCATACAAAGACTTTAACAACCTACACACTTTTCCTTCATGACCCTTTACTACAAATCCATCCGGCCGATCCATATAGATTTCTTCCAACTCTCCATTAAGGAAAGCCGCCTTCACGCCCATCCGATGAACGATCGACCGTAGGAGGCAGCCATGGATAGTAGTACTCTAATAGTGATCAATCCGCAACAGTGAGTAAGTATCAAAGAAGTCCTCGCCTTCTTTCTCGGTATAACCTTGGCCACAAGCCTTGCCTTGTACTTTTCAATTGTACCATCAGCCTCAGCCTTCTTCTTGAACACCCACTTACATCCTACAAAGTTTACACCCATATGGATTTAACAATAACTTCCCAAGTTCCATTGCTCAGATGGAATCCATCTCACTGACCGCTTCCTTCCAATAGTCGCCCCGAGATGAATAAGCCTCCTCAATGGTTCTTGAGTATCATCCACTAGATATACAATGAAGTCATCACCAAAAGACTTTTATGTCTTTTGTCTCTTACTCTTTCGAAGTTACTTCATTGTCTTCATCTATTGGATTTTCCTCAAAAGTGAGTTCAATTTGTATAGGAGTGGAAGGTTTAGGAGAGAAGATAGATTCTGGCCGATGAGCTAAGTGTCTCTTTCATAGGAAATATGTCCTCAAAGAATGTGGCATCATTGAATCAGTAAGATTGTACCTTCATACATATCGTACTCCAGATTTCACTATTAAGAACCTATATCCAACACTGTGAAAAGCATAACCAATAAAGACACAATCAACGGTTTTTGGTCCAAGTTTACGCTTTTGGGACAGTACATTAGCCTTAGCCAAACAAAGCCCCAAGCACGTAAATAAGTGAGATTTAATCTTTTCTCTCCCATTCTCTAATGGTGTGATTTCTTTATTCTTTGTAGGAACCCTGCTTAGGACATGACAAGCACCAATATAGCCTCACCCCACCATTCCTTGAAAGTCCCGATGTTTCTAACATGGCGCTAACTATATCGCTTAGAGTACGGTTCTTTCTTTCGCAACCCCGCTTGATCGGGAGAATAGGAGGCGCCCTCTCATGGATTATTCCAAGTTCTCGCAGAATTTATTAAAATCACTAGAAAAATATTCTCCACCACGATCCGATCTAACCCGCTTGATTTTCCTATCAAGTTGGTTCTCTTCACTTTTATAGATCTTAAAATAGTGAAAAGCCTCATCCTTAGACTTTAATAAATACACGAGCAAAAATCTAGTAGAATCATCAATCAAAGTCATGAAATACCTCTTACCACCCTTCGTCAACTCTCCGCTCATCTCGCACAAATCGGTATGAACTAGTTCTAATGGTGACAAGTTTCTCGCCGCTTTGTGAGGCTTAAGTAGTTTGCTTAGATTGCACACACACTTGACACTTAGAACTTTTGACTTGGGTAAATTTTGGGATTAAATCCATACCGCCATCCAAGATCATACAACCAAGATTAACATGACAAAGTCGTGAATGCCAAACATTAGTCTCATGATCACAAACATGATTAATCTCATTATTCATGTCCATCAAAGATAAGCTTAACAAGCCTCCGCCTCATAGCCTTTTTCCAATAAAATTTCCAAACTTGGAAATAACACATTTATTGGATTTAAAAACTAGCTTAAACCATCTCTACATAATAGAGATCCGCCGACAAGGTTCTTATTTATCGCGGGCACATGTTGTACGCTCCTCACCGCACGACCTTGCCTCGAAGTAAACTTCAAGTCAACAAAGGCCGACTCCACGCATAAATGCCTCGCGACCCATTCCCCATCAACACGGAGGCAGCCCTCGCGACCGGTAAGAAGAAAATAGGATCTATCAAGACAAACATGTATATTGGCCTCGTGTCAATCCACCAATCAGTGAACGACATACCGAAAGAACAAGAGGTACCGATACATACCTAGATGTTCCTTCCTCAAGATTGCCAACAACAATGTTACGGACTTTTTTCGCTTGTCTTTACGATCGTGGCAACTTAGCCCAGTTGATCATCCCATTACGCATAAAGCGCTTTCTTCCTTTATTCTTCTTCTTCTTGAAGCTAGTAGTTTGATTGGCTTTGTTCTTGTTGTCGCTTTTCAGACTTGTTTTATTCTTGTTGAATTGAAAGGTTTTCTTTTGTACCACATTGGCACTAGAACTTCCTTTCCCACGTATCTTTTGCCCTCGCCTTCTCCTCAACATCTAGAGACCCAATGAGACCAAAGAACGCTGAACTCTTGTCTCTTGTGTTTTAGAGTAGTGGCAAAATCCTCCAAGAAGGTGGCGCTTTGTAATAATGCACCCCGCCACAAACTTGTCGGGCAATGCACATTTAAAATTCTCAAGTTCTTTTAAGTAAAGCTTGCACCTTATGAGCTTGTTCTACTACGATCGGTCATCGACTATCTTGTAGTCATAAACCGATCCATGACATAGAGCTCGCACCCGCCGTAAACTCCAAATTTTGCCTCAAGTGCATCCCACATTTCTTTACCACTAGGCAAAATCATATACACATCAACAAGATTTTCTCCCAAAACGCTAATCACGGCGCCTAAACAAGTTATCCGCACCACGAAGACACTCTCCCGCCAGAGAGAGCCCTCCTTCCTACCGTGGCTTGCCTTTGCGAACGTGATACACGCTCATGGCGCCAACCATAAATCATCTTGGCATTAACGCTTGTAATTTGCGCCACAACATCATATTTAAGCGCGGCAAATAAACCAGAGTTGAAAAATTCCTAGGATAAGGTTTTTGGATTGTTGGAAATATTAGGAATTTTCTCAGATTTTAATCCATAAAATTAGGTAAATCATAATTAAACAATTGCCGCTTCAGCTCAAGACCAAAGGTACTAGATATATAAAATATCTATCTCATACGCAAGGGCTAATGAACAGAAAACAAAAAGGCAAAGGCACGGTATAAACAAATATACCTTGAGCCGAGTCACAGCCATTACAGCGCAGTAATGTAAAGCGCTTAGCGGAGGAATGACTTGCACATTCTCACCGCCATGACGGTTGATGTAGACGATCACAAGTTGGTGCGCAGATGCCGCTGATGCAGTTGAAGAGGTCGTGCAATGAACGCCGATGTCAGGTAGATGAAGTGAACCAAATAGGAAACTTGAGCAACAAAGGAGAACGCCCCAAAAACCTTATCGCCTTCGTCTCCAGCAGATCTCGAGAAGGACGAGGTTCCGAGGCTCGCTTCCTCGACTTTGTGCGCCGCAAGGAAACAGAGGCGGAATGCAAAACGGCAAATACATGTGATGGAAGTATGGAATGTGCGGAAGAGAGAGAGCTCTAGAGGGCGAGTACTTCTTTCATTGTATGCAGGAGCTCATGCTTTATAGGCGCCAGAAGAGAAAGTTCGTTAACCTCGACGCCATCAAGCACTAGTAACGGACGCCATTACATCCGCCATTAAGTCGTCTGCTACGTGAACGGACGCCATTACTCCACCATTAAGTCGCCGGTTACGGGAGAGGTCGCCTGCTCGGGTGAGGTCGCCTGCTCGGGAGAGCTCGCCCATGCTCAGGCGAGGTCGCCTGCGTCTGGGAGAGCTCGCCCATACTGGGGTGAGGTCGCCTGGCCTGGAGAGCTCGCCTGCTCGACACGCCACGCCACGCCCACGCCTTTTCTTTTCTTCTTTTTCTTAATTGGGAGAACCACAATCCAACTATTTAAGTTGAGATATTCTCTTCCCAATTTCCTAACGGTTTAGTATTAAATGGCCTCTTGAATTTCTATTAAAATAATTAAATGGGCCAACCCCATAATTATTCTAACATCTTTTTCGCGGTTCAATGCCCGCCTAGTTTTTTGGATCAATTTTGACATCCTCAGGTATTGGCTACCGCAGAGCTTATTTTATAATACATTAATGTCCTCTTGCCTCTCCAGGTGGGCTTTTACCCCTGCTACATTGTATTCTTCTTCTAATTTCTAATTTAATCAATAGATGGCGCTTCCCGCCTTTGCTAAAAAAATATTATCATGGCGTAAACTCTCTAGTGTCTACTATTAGGATGACCTTTGTGAATATATCTACTTTAAGAATAAGCATACCAGAAACGGATTGCCTGTGTGTTCAAATGAACGTTGTGTATTCAAATGAACGTTTGAATATTTGCTAATTTGGTCTTGCAACTTGCAAATTGCTAGAGATGTACATACTAACTCCCTTCTCACTTACCCCTCCCTTGCAAAAGGAGCAATGGACTAAGGCGGCGATTTAGAGAGGAGGACAGAGACCGCGCCGAAGTCGGGCGGCGAGGCTAGGACTAGGAAGCTGGGCAAGTGAGTACGTCGAAGCAAGGCGCTGGCGTGAAGGAGCGCGGCAGATCGGGCGGCGAGAGCCGGGAGGATGCATGCGGGCAAGTGTATAGGCGCCAAGGAGCGAAAGAGAGGCAGCAAGCACAAACTCAGAGAGGGAGACGTGTGGTTGGGGAGAAAGAGGAGGTGGCTTGAGTAAAGGAGAGCATGGGTGGTTGCGTGGTTGAGGAGAGGGAGGGGGAGGCGACTGACGAGGGAGAGGGAGGGGGACGGAAGTGCGAGCGAGCTTGGGAGAGGGAGAGAGGTGACGGTGTGGTAGGAGCAGGGCGATTAGGTTTTACACAGACGGGACAAGTGTGGGAATAGATCCAACAGAGCAGATGTCACAGCCTTGAGATGGATGGTCCTGATTGAAATGACAAGACCACCACCACGCACTATACAAGGCATGAAGATAAGAGAGATAGCAGAAGCATTCAATGATCAATTTATAATTCAGAGCATCCAGATCCAACCAAACCAATGAAAAGGCAAACCGCCGAACCTCAAAAGGAAGTAAATATGACGTAGTATGACAAAGAAAACCAAAGTTGCAAATACAAATACCAATAATAAAAGGTATTTATTTACCATAACAGTTTAGAAAAAGGTGTGCAAAAAATAAGACTGATAGAAATTCAGCCATTACAACCCTGAACAAAAAATAGCCTTGTAATACATAAAGTAACTGTAATTCAACCATTACAGTTAGTTACAAGCATATTGCAATACATAGTGTTATCCACAGTAGCCTTTAAGATGGTTAGGTAGCACCGTAGCAGTTTCGCTAGACAATGGCCGTGTTTCTTTGCGCAGCCAGCCAGCGTTCAGCGGTCACGCCTTCCCGCGCGTTTCACCGCATTTGAGTTTTGACTCCGAATCTAATGCACTGTAGCAACGCGCGGGAACGCGCGGGAACCGTGACGCTGAACGCTGTGAATCGCGGAAAGAAACACGCTCAATGTACTTTGTTCAAAAACTGTAGTTAACAGTAACTAGTTCTCCAAGAAAAAAAAGTAACTAGTAGTCAATGCGAGACATCCCGAGAAGTAGATTAACAGAATTTACTATCAACCATTCTGGTGTATTACGGTTGTCTTACGCCATGTAAAGGGAGGCAGCAAAAAGCATATATTTAAGTTGTAGTTAGTAATGTATCCGTGCCACCTAGAACATTTCCTGAAAACAGTGAACCAAATTGCATTATTATGAAAAGCAATCGCCAAAAGAAACAAAAAAAATATCAGAAAGTGATCTTCAAAATGTATCTTACAGCGGAGCACAGGATGGAAAAGAAGCCATTTTACGATGGTCAAGTATCTATCATCTTGATGTTAATAATTTCCTTCCAGACTTCTCTGCAAACCCTGTCAGCAGCAAGCTCTGTCTAAATGCATGGTACTTTTCTAAACTAGTCCCGGCCCACTGTTGGCAAAAACGCTCATCTGTAGGCACAAAGGAGCTAATAAGAGGAAATGGACCCTTTGGAGCTTTCTTCAGTGAAATAAGAAAACGGTGACGGGGCGTAATTCTCTGCTCAAGAGACAAGCTCAAGTACATGGGATACTTTGTTAAGGATTGAACCTCATTCTTAAGGTCATTGACCAAGTAAAGATACTTTGGTTTGAGATTTTTCTCCAAGGATAATGATAAAACCTAAACAGAAAACACTGTAAGATATATTTAACATGAGAGACATATATCACAAAACAAAGATAAGAACAGTGGATTATTACATCTGAGGGTTACCTGAGTAAGACTTGTCAATATCTTAAGAATTTCAGAATCACTCATCCCAATGCTTCTAAGAAAATTTATTCGAGGCAAGATGCCCTCCTCAATGCTGTAATGAAGTAGTTGTGGGTGTTTTGTCACCATCTTAACAATGCTATCTTTGGGAGCCCCCAGTTCCTTTGACAGAAAAATAAATCGAGATTTCCATGCACTATCAATTCGCTGGACAAGAATCTGTGGACTTAGCTGCACTACTTTGCCCACATCGCTCTCCTCAATGCCCACCTCATCAATCAAGTACTGTATAGTTGGCTTCAGAGACTGCTCAACACTGTAAGAGAACAATGAAGGAGCAGCAGAAATAATTTGCCCAATTCGTGCATTTGGGACACCAATGCCCACAAGAAAAGCAACATGAGACTTAAGATTGCTGAGAGTGTATTCCAAAATTTGTGGCTGCCTGACCAGCATCCTCTTCATATCCTTGCTTTTAACACCAGCACTTAGAAGGAACTCCAACCTTTCTTCTGCAGAAGCCTGGCTGATTTGAAAGCAGGCCATGTGTCTCTATATATGTAAGTAAAATGGGATTCCTTCAGTCCAAATGTGCACAAGTAATCAACAAGTGGTAACCATTTGTCGTCAAAGTCATATTCTTCATGCAGTTTCTGAAACAAACTCCGAGATATACTTCTATTTTTCAACTGTAAAATAACCTTTTGTTAGACAGCATTCCTTAAACACTGAATATTTACAAGGAAAATGAACATGCTGAATAAACCTTAAAATATACCTCTACTTCAAGAGTCCATGTTTATTGATGATCTGCCTCCTTTACTCCTGGGGTTCAAGGATTAGATTTTGTGGACTATCATATCTGTCATGGGTTTTAGGTTGTCTTCCATCCCAGTTTTCTTTTAGTGATGGTGTTTTCCGTCCTGGAGCATAGAGTTTTAACACAAAGTAATCACAGATTGTCAGGAATTTTACATAGCTTCGAAGATACCTGCTCTCATGCTTGGAGCATGAGGATTGTTGGAATACAGTACACCTGGATACTCCAAACCAGATAAATCATCCTGTGATAGAACAATGAAATATAAACTATAGTAGCAAATGTAGGTATACCATAATGAGGACTAACGAGCTTCTAATATTTTGTGCTATTAATTTATAATTATCAAATAAATGCCCTGCCCCCCAAGAAAAGTCAATTCTGCATCACTATTTTCTAAGCTGAAAATTATGTAGTGCAATTCAGACTCAACATACAGTAATATAATATTACGAGTAGCCCAACAACAAACAATATTTTCCCAGGCAATCCTGAGTTTTGGGACATACTGCTAAAGTACAACATTCACAATATGTACACTATATAATTTGATAACAGTTACTCATTATAAAGCTACAATGTTATTATTAACTTGACAAAATCCGCTCAGAAAACCTTTAAATTACCTAAACAACTGACCATTATGGTGTCAAATCATAGTGCAGGAAGGGATATTTGACCACTTTATATATTCCAACTTCCTTTTAAAGCATCTACTATTTAGGGAGAGCATTAGTTCTTCAAAGGAACTGATAAGCACAGAAGCACATGATGTGACAAACAAAAGTAAGAACTAAAAGGAGTTTATAGCCATTCTTTTTATCGTCTGAGGGTTAGAGCTGTGAAACAAAACACATAAAAACACCAATGTACCTGTCAGGGTCGCTACGATATCAAAACATTGTTAATATTAACTCCTAGGAACACCAATCAGATGTTAAACTAACAAAAATCAATTGTGCCAAATTATAGGTTTGTAATCTGTTGAGTGGGGGGATAAAATCAAAACGGAACACATAGGTACAGAATCTTCACACAAAGGATGTATGTTTTTGAACTATGAAGCACATTTAAAAGGAAAATTGTTGAAGAGGCACAAAACCAGCTAACATTACAAACCACTAGCAATAGACAGTTTTCCCATTGAAGTATGCCTATACAAAGGTATAGCCGTATAATGTGTTTATCTATACTAGTTTAAATCCAGCCAACAACCAAATGAGCTGGTGCTTACTACAGCTTATGAAGCAAAGATCATATAAAGAGGCTTTGTAGCTTAATACGATCGGATAATAAATATTAACATATCATTAATTCTACCATGGGCGGTGTTCATATCAAGTGAGGGCGCATCACTTGCGCATTTCTACCATGACATGATTCGAGGCGTCAAGCAACGATGACAAGTTAATAAAAGCAAAAGCCAGAAATGACAATGAAGGGCGGAGCTCACATCAGTCTCGTATCCTCGTCGTCGTCCACCTCCTCGAACTCCTCCTGCTCCTCCTCGTCGAGGTCGTAGTAGGGGTAGCGGGAGCGGCGGTTGGGCTTGAGGAGGCGCGCGTTGGTCTGGAGTGAGAAGGCGACAGCGAGGCGGGCGGGGCGGCTTCACGTGGCCGTCGTGCGGAACTCTTGTTCGAGTCGGACTCAAATAGGAATCCTAGGCCGTTATGCACCGTGCCGACCAGGAAGCTGTTCAACAGGATGCATATGGGCCTGATAGAACCTTCTAGAGAGCTAGGCCCTAGTAGGTTGTTCGGTTGGGCCGTCGGGTGGGCCATGGCAATGGGCGTGATTTTATCGATAGCTAGCTCCGAGACTCAAGTGGAAGGACTCACTAGAGTGGGGTCTTCCTTGAGACTCAAATCATGAAGAGGAAATTATGCGGCTACAAGAACATACAGCAGATGGCCAAAGCGGTTATGGTTCTACGAACGAGAACTTGTCCGGGATCGAAAAAACTTCGTCGATCTTAGAACAACTCTCATTGCGTCGAGCAGAAAATGCATCCATCGAAGCGAGCACACAGCCCTCGGTAGGGCCGGAAAAAAGTAGCCGTTGGCGGATCTCAGCGGTAACTTACCTTTAGCCTTGATGAAAAGCAGACGACCGTTTTTACTTAGCCGTTGCGGTAAAAACTAGCCGTTCAGTGGCAAAGAACCGTTGCAGAGTTGCTCGGTTAGGGCTATAAAAAGCTCCCAAGCCACCCACGGCTTGCCACTTTTGCTCTCACGCCTTCCCTTCCCAAGCCCTAATTCCAACCGCGCTCAGCATCAAGCAACCGAACTCCACCACAAAACCTACTCGTCCAAACCTAGGGGCTGCCATGGCCAAGTTCTCAGGCACCAGCATGACCGAGGAGGACTTGAGGGTTTGGGAGGAAGAGGGCCACGTCGACACCGTGGCTGGAGGCTGCCGGGAGGAGAAACTCGGAGCCGCTCGAGGGCGAGTTCGTCAACTTTGAGCAGTTTGCCTTTGTTGGGTTGAGAATCTCGAGAGCGACCGTCAGAGGCCTTCTTCAACATCGGCGGATTGGAGGTAGCGAACCTCAATCCGAACTCCATCCTCGGATGGCGTCTTCCTTTTTGTCGCGAGGGCTATCTGAGCATCGATCCGCCGGTGGGGCTGTTCTGTATTACTACGGTGACAAGGAGCAGCTCCGCGCTTCAGCTGCTGGGTGCTACTACCTCAAGCTCGAGGCCACGCCGACGACGCCCGTACCCCATACGCCACTACTCGACTTCGATGGGCGTGTGGTGGGCGAGGTGCTTCTGACAAGCTCGGCCGAGCAACAAGCTCGTCTTCACGGAAAAGCGCCCGGCAAAGGAACCCCAATGCCTCGGCGGAAATGTCCGAGAGATTGGTACCAGCGAGAAAATCACCTCCCTCGTGAGCCTCGGGCTCCTGAGGCGAGAGATCATCCGTGACTACAGTGAGCGAGGATCATCATTGCGGAGAAGACCCTATCCATTCTATAAGATAGAGGATGGGAAGACATCTCTAGGGAAACGCGGGTAAGTGCCTTTAAGACTCAACCTTTCTTGATGATTCATCTGAGCAGGGAACTAACGACTTCTCCTCTTGGACGGAGAAGCCAACCAGCGCATGGGTGACGAGCAGGTCGACTCCATCTTGAAAGCAGCGAAGAAGGCGGCGAAGTCACCGGCGAGGTGGCCTTCACTGCTTGCATAGCGTGCTCGTCCACCTGAGGCGAGGTAAGTAGATTAAACCCGCCTGCGTTGCTAGACTTGTACCGTCGTAAATGCTGACATTCGCTTCCCAAACAAGCAGGAGGACCAACTGATCCTAGGAGGGATCGTAGAGGAGCTCTCCGACTCTGAGGGAGCGAGGAAGGGCAAGGCCAAGATGGCCGAGAAGCCTAAGGTGGCCGTAGCGCCGACGCGGACCTCGCCGCGTCGCAGCGGCCGCCAACCATCCCAGAAGCCCCCCGAAGAAGCAACCCGGCAGCGAGCGAGGCCTGACCAGCAGGGAGAACACCCAAGCTCATCCCTCCTGCCGGCAGGCGGCGAGAGTCTGGAACTTGACCCTCTGGTGGCGGTTCGCGCAAGCTCACCGGGCTATATGGAGCAGGCGCAGCAGATCACCCGGCGGAGAGGAGGCTCAAGGAGGAGGTAGCGCAGAAAAACTTCTTGCATTGCGCTGAAGCGCTCGGCGGGGAGATGAGCTTGTCGCCATAAGCTCCTCGAGGACAAAGCGAAGAAGCGAAGAGCACCGAGCAAGCGTAAGCAACAAAAAGGGGCGAAGAAGAAGGTTTCGTTCCCTGCGGCAGGTACGTAGTAAAGGACAGTTCCCCGTACATTGTACCAAACCACGCATGAACTAACTCTTCAGTTTTTTCATCAGCTGCGCAGGAGGAAGTCAATCCAGACTACGTTTACGCAGCCGTGGTGAGATCCATGCTGCCCGAGCACCTGCGCGATGCTTCGCGGTCAACCAGGCTGCTCACGCTGAAGGACAAGCTGGCAGCATGGTCTGCGCTCCCATCCAGCAACAGCGATCGGATTGGCATACGAGGCACGCAATCAGCTTCTTTGGAGGCCCAAGCGAACCGGCGCCCACGGTGGCGGAGCCAAGGTCTTAACTCTGCCGGCGCCCAAAGCGGGACCGGCGGCGGTCTGCCGAAGCGCCGTCGCGAGGAACCGTCGTCCACAATGGCGGCGGCGGCTTCGGCGGGCAGCAAGAAGCTCCTGCCGCCGGGGAGCAAGAAGAAGCTGGCGAGCAGGGCGAAGTGCCTGCTCTCATAGAAGAGGCGGAAGGCCACGAGCAGGGCGAGCAGGTCGCCCTGTCCGTGGATGCTCCGACTCCTCCCGTCTTGCCCGAGGGCGAACAGACGGAGGAGCTAGAGGAAGAGGAGGTCACCCCTGCTCCCAAGCGGAAGCGTTATCGTCCGGGGAAGACGAAGCGGAGAGAAAACCGCACGAGTCTCATCCCGAACAGGAGGGGTTTCGTGAACCTCGGCCTCGAAGATCGCCTGCGCCAAAGTCTGAAGCGCAGGCTTGGAGAGGTGAGTTTCGAAACCAGACTTAGTCCGTTCGAGCAACAACTGCCCAAAGCTAACTTGGTCTTCTCTTTCAGTTCATGAAGGGCACCATGGAGGAGCTCGCGGAAGGCATCACCATCGAGCGCAGCGCCGTGATGGCGGCCTTCCAGGAGCAGCCCCCTACACCAGCCCAAAGCCGAAGCCGGCGGAAGACAAAGGTGAAGAAGCTCCAGGCCCAGCTGACCGAAGAGAGGCGGGCTTCCGCGGCGCTCCAGGAGAAGATCTCCACCCTGTGGGCAACACAGGAGGAGGCCGAGGAGATCTGTGAGTGGCCGCAGAGGCGAGCACCGCGGAGGACAAGGTCAAGGAGGTGGAGGAGCAGCTCAACCTTGTCGAGCGACAAGCTAGTCGAGGCGAGGCTCTGCCCAGAACAGCTGGCGCCAAGACCGAAGAGGTCGGCGATCCATGTGAGAGCGGTGGAGCAGCCCGGCTCGACAAGGAGAAACATATCGTCTCAGTGAGGCGGAGAAAGGCTTCAAGCGCAAGGGAAGTCACACTGAAGATAGAGAATGAGGCATTGAAGGAGCAGCTTGCTTCGAAGTAGAAGTAGGGTTGTACTCCTTGTACCTGTAACATTTTGATTATGCAATAAAGACTTACCTTTTTGCACAATAATGACTTACCTTTTTCCTGCAAAAAAGAGTAGCAAAAGACAAACGAGCAGGAAACTAAGAGAAAGGCACTGGTAGCTAGAAAGTTTTAAGAAAAACGGTAGAGGCAGCAGCCTAACTCCCAACCCCGTTGTGCAGCTGATCGAAAACCTGAGTTTGGGAACTCGAACAGGTGCACAAGAGAAAGAGTGACACCCTAGCCCCCGGTACGGACGATGCTCGAAGACCTAAGTTTGCGAATTCGAGCACGTGCGTAGAGAGATAGAGCGACACCCTTGCTGTTGTAGAAATCCTCGAGCTTTGCAGCCCAGGTCTTGCAGTGGCGTGTGTCATGCCCGAATTGCTGGTGGAACTTGCAATATCGGTCACTTGGACATTTCTTGCATTGGTTGCCTCCCTGGGCGGGCTTCTTGCCCTTATAGTTATTGTTGGGTTTTTTCTGCCCATCCTTGGGAGGAGGTGTGCGATCTATACCGGCGACGGTGTTGTTCGCATCACCCTTCTTTTTCTTCTGGGACTTCTTGTCACCAGGATTGTTGCTGCTCTTTTTCTTTTCTTTTACACCAGGCTGGGCGGGCAGCTCGCCCTTGTCGAACGCCTTCTTGTACTGAACGCGTTCCGCCGCATTGGCATAGCGATCAGCCGCCTTGAACAGGTCGTTGGTGGTCCAGGTCTCGTTGATCTTGAGATCCTGGGTGAGCCGCTCGTCGCGGACTCCGTTTTTAAAGACGCGGACAACAGATTCGTCCGAGATGTTTGGGATCGTGTTGCGAATCTTAATGAAACGCTTCACAAAGTTGCGGAGGGTCTCCTCGTTCATCTGGATCATCTGGTGCAGATCATCCTCCTTACCCAGACGCACGTAACAGCTCTGGAAATTAGCGATCAGAGAGTCACAAAGTTGGTTCCAAGAGCTGATGGAACCTTTCTGCTGATTGAATAGCCACGTTCGGGCAGCACCTTCAAGGACAGTCAGGAGGTAATTAGCCATGACAATCTCGTCACCCCCGGCCGCCACGATGGCCGTAGCGTAGATGGAAAGGAACTCCTCTGTGTTTTGGGTCCCGTTGTACCTCTCCATGTGTCCGGGCTTGAACTTTGAGGGCCACCGAACAGAGCGAAGCTCGTCAGAGAAAGCCCTGCAGCCCAAGGCGTATGACCGGCCACCTTCCCCAGAAAACCTAGCCTTGAAAAGACGTTGGTCCTGTTAGTCGGGGGAACTCTAGCTGAGCGGGAGGTTTCTGCCTGGAGGAACTCTCTCCGTGATAAGCCTCCACGCTCCTTCCTCGTGGTCGCGACGCGCTCCTCGCGAGGGGATCTTCTGTGATCGTCGCGTGCACGTTTCCCCTGTGGTCGCGATGACTACGGGGACTTGGCGATCGGCGGCTACCACGGGCAGCTTGCTCGTGGACAGTGATCCTTCGACGGTGACAGCGGTCATGCGATCAATCGGATCGCTCGCTGTCCGAATCCACCCGGACAGGCTCGTCGCGATGCCCGGATGAGGCTTCACCTAAAGACTTAAGGCCCTCGGCCAGCTTCTCGAGGTAAGAAGCCACAGCATCACCACGAGGACGAGATTGTCCTGGTGAGCAGATCTGATTACGGTCGCCAGGGCCTGGAGCCGTTCTTGGCTCTGCTCAAGGGCCACAGGATCCACGAGACATCGCGTCTTGCCCGATTGGAGTGCGAGCGCAGCGGGATTCCGCCGGGCGGTGAACCTGGGGGTCTTGGCGTAGGCGCTGTGGCGGATCCGTCGGCGGCGTTTGTCTGGTCGCGTATCTGCGCCAGAGTTTGGTTGATGGACTCGTCAAAAGGCGGCGAACAACATCTTGCTCGCGAGCAGCTAGTGCATCCCCATCTTGATGCCGAGTAGAACTGGTCCGCTCGATCTCTCCTGCCGCCGTGACCCGCACAGGATTCTGCGAAGTCCCTGCGCAGGCCATGTTGACGCCGCGGTGGCCGTGTGTTGGTGCGCTAGACGGTGTCATCACTGTGTCGCCACAGGAAGAATCGACCGACATAGCCCTGGAGCCCGATAGATCTAAACCAGCGTAAAGATCGTCGGTTCCGTATTCATCGTCAATGACGGGAGCCTGACCCGAGACCACCTTCGGAACGTACCCGGAGGGCTCTGTCTCAGATATAGACATTGATCAAGGTCGATAGGATCGATCCGATCTGGCAGGGAAAGAAACATCCTGCCCTTCTGAGTCGTAGTCCTCAGGGAGAATCTCCGTGTCACTGATAGAGTTCGACATGCTCGATCTGCGTATCCCCACGGACGGCGCCAACTGTCGACGGTTGGGATATTGACCCAAGTCAACTAAGGTTCTTCAAGAGGGAGATAGGAACCGCGAGCAGAGCGAACAACAACGAGCAGGAGAGCGGGGTTTTTATCCTAGTTCGGGCCTCTCGGGAGATAATAGCCCTCGTCCGGCCTTTCTTATATATCAAAGATGAATACAAGAGGTGGCTCGGCGAGACGAACAAGTCTCGGCGAGATTATGCGTGTACAAGTGCGACAATGTGATGATCAGGTGTCTATGAGATGCTAAGACGTAAACTCGATGCCAGATGCATAAAACTCGTGTCCTCTAAACGATGTAGAGGTCTGTTTATATAGTGTTGAGCAACCGACCTCTGGGGAATATCGGGCCGGGCTAACTACGAGATCATAACGAACTTGACATGCCAAATATATCCCGAGGCAGATAAGGAATACTCCTAGTCTTGGGGATCACGACGTCTGCTCCAATCCGGGAAACCAACGTCCGGGTCTTCACGTAGCCGTGCAGAACTCTTGTTCGAGTCGGACGCAAACAAGAATCCTAGGCCGTTCGCCGTCTTGACCGGGAAAATTGACGGGATGCATATGGGCACGATAGAACCTTCTAGAGAGCTAGGCTCTAGTAGAAACATTCGGTTGGGCCGTCGGGGAGTGGGCCATGGCAATGGGCGTGATTTTATCCCGACGATAAGTTACCGTTAGAATCGCTAGCGGCTACTTTTTCGATGTCATGAGCGAGGGTGGGTACTCTGCTAGTGCAGACGTGTTTTCCTGTTCGACGCAACAGAGTAGCTCGGTACTGATCGGGTTTGTTTGGTCCCGGACAAGTCCTGTTCGGTTGAACCATAACCTGTTCGGTCGTTTGTTGTACGTCCTCGTAACAGCAAAATTTACCCTCTTCGTGACTTGGAGTCTCAAGAGGAAGACCCCACTCTAGTGAGATATTCCACTTGAGTCTCGGGGGCTAGCTATCGGGGATAAAATCACGGCCCATTGCCATGGCCCACTCCCTGACGGCCCAATCGAACAACCTCCTAGGGCCTGGCCCTCTGGAAGGTTCTATCAGGCCCATGTGCGTTGTACCGAACAACCTCCTGATCGTTGTGATCCGTGGCACCTAAGACTTCGTGTTTGAGTCCGACTCGAACAAGAGTTCTGCACGGCTACGTGAAGACCCGGACGTTGGTTTCCCGGATTGGAACAGACGTCGTGATCCCCAAGAATTGGAGTATGCCTTATCTACCTGGGGATATATTTGGCATGTATCGAGTTCGTTACGTACTCGTGGTCAGCCCGGCCCGATTATCCCTCGGTAGGTCGGTTGCTCAACACTATATAAGCAAGGCCCCTATGGCGTGTAGAGGGGCCAGAAGATCTAGACTTAGCACTTCATTGCCTGTTAGTTTCCTATACACACACAATCTCGCTGAGACTTGTTCGTCTCGTCGAGTTCCACCTTGTAATCCTCTTTGATATAAAGAAAGGCTAGACATAGGGTTGTTATCTCCCAGGAGAGGCCCCAACCAGGATAAAAACCCTGTGTCTCCCTGTTGCTCGTTGATTGTTGTTCGCCTTGCTCGGCAAGTCTTCTAATCTCCCTTTCTCAAGAACCTTAGTTGACTTGGGACCGATATCCTAACCGTCGACACTCTTCACTAAAACTCTCCGCCGGTTGGCGCTCTTCATGGATAATCTCATTTCTCCCTACCAGAGTGCCTTCATCAAGAAGCGCAACATTCAAAACAACTTCCTCTTTATTCAAGGGAAGGCCAAATCCCTCCACCATTTGCTTACTCGAGCCATTCTTCTCAAATTGGACCTGGAAAAGGCCTTTGATTTCATCTCCTGGCCCTACCTTCTTGATAATCTCCGTGCTCGTGGTTTTGGGGAGCGCTGGTGTGATTGGATCTCTCTCTCTCTCTCTCTCTCTCTCTCTCTCGCCTCCTCCTCCTCCCACGTCCTTATTAATGGGTTCCTCACTGATACGATTCACCACAGAAAGGGCCTTCGGCAAGGTGACTCCCTTTCTCCCCTCCTTTTCGACCTTGCCATTGAACCCCTCGTCGCCCTACTCCACCGTGCCGCCGAAGTGGGTTGTCTTTCCTCCCTATCCGGGAAATGCAAGCGAACCTTCGTATCTCCCTCTTTGTTGACGATGTAGCGATTTTTGTCAACCCACCCAAGATGATGTTTCCGCCTTAACCCTCATCCTAAGCGAGTTTGGCAAAATCACTGGGCTCAGGCCTAACTTTGCCAAGAGCCAGGTTGTCCCCATCAGATGCAACCACCTCGACATTGATGAAATCCTCCGCGAGCTCCCCACCGAGAGGGCATCCTTTCCCATCAAGTACTTGGGACTTCCTCTATCCATTAGGCGCCTACGCCACGACCATTTCCAACCGCTCCTGGACAAAATCTCTGGTCTCCTGGCCGGCGGGCGCGGACCGCTGATGTCAAAAGGGGGATGATAACTCTGCTCAATGCAGTGCTTTCGGCCCTGCCAACCTACACCCTCTCCGTCGTCGAGCCCTTAAAGTCAGTCCTTCGAAAGATTGACAAGATTAGAAGGGGTTGGCTATGGAATGGATCTGACTCTTCTCCTGGTGGCAAGTGTCGTGTCAACTGGGATACAGTCTGCTCTCCAACCTCGCTTGGCGGCCTTGGCGTCTCTGAGCTCGCGCTATTTTGTTGTGCCCTACATCTGTGATGGTTGTGGCTCTCCAAACTGCTAGGGAATCAGCCTTGGAGGGGGTTGGTCCAGGCCCCCGCTGGGAGAACTTCATACCTTCTCCACGTCGGTTGCTCTGTATCCCTCCGCAATGGGGCCTCTCTCCTTTTGGAATGACCGCTGGCTTCAGGGAGTTGCCCCTTTGGAACTCGCTCCCAACATTTACTCAGCCGTCCCAAGAAAAAACAGAACGGTGAAGGATGCGCTCACAAACAATAACTGGTTGGCTGATCTCAGGCGGATTCTTACTCCTGCCATGGTACTGGACCTTATCCCACTTTTTCTTCGAGTCTCCTAGACCACTTTGTCCGATGACTGTGATGATCAATGCGTATGGCGATTCTCGCGGGATGGTCTCTTCACGGTTAAGTCCGCCTACCGGCTGCAATTCATCGGTCGAAGTCCCTCACCTCATTTGGCGCGTGTGTGGAAGATCTGGGCCCCCTCAAAGTGCAAATTCTTCCTCTGGCTTTTGCTTCACCGTCGTGTGTTGACTGCAGACGCCCTTCAGAGAAAGCACATACCAAACTCTTACTTTTGCTCCCTCTGCGGGCGGAACATGGAAACCCCAGAGCACCTGTTCCTTGATTGTGTCTTCAGTTCCTTCGTTTGGACTCAACTGGTAACCCGGCTAAACTTGCGCATACTCAGCCTAGCTCTCTGGGGTGTGCAACCATCCTTGCTAAGCGGGTGGAACGGCTTCATATCAGCTATGTCAAACTCCGATGGCGCTCTTTGCATCGTCATTGCCACCGTTTGGCATCTCTGACTTGAGCGGAATAATCGTCTTTTGTTGGAAATATTAGGAATTTTCTCAGTATTTTAATCCATAAAATTAGGTAAATCATAATTAAACAATTGCCAGTTTCCAGTTCAAGACCAAAGGTACTAAATATAAAAATATCTATCTCATACGCAAGGGCTAATGAACAGGAAAACAAAAAGGCAAAGGCACGGTATAAACAAATATACCCTTGAGCGGAGCGCAGCCATTCAAAGTAGCGAACAAAGCGCTAGCGGAGAATGACTTGCACATTCTCGGCCGCCATGACGGTTGATGTGAAGCGATCACAAGTTAGTGCGAGAGATGCCGTTGATGCGATGAAGAGGTCGGTGCGATCGAGCGTCGATCTTTGTGTAGATGAAGCTGAACCGGCGAGGAAACTTGAGCGATCGCGTGAAGCGCTCCCCAAAACCTTATCGGCCTTACATCCCGGCGGGATCTCGAGAAGGGCGAGGTTCCGAGGCTGCTCCCTCGACTCCTTGTGCGCGCAAGGAAGCAGGCGGGAATGCAAAAGCAGCGGCCTTCTGGATGGAAGTATGGAATGTGCGGAAGAGAGAGCTCTAGAGGCGAGTACTTCTTTCACAGGCGAGAGCTCATGCTTTTATAGGCGCCGGGAAGAAAGTTAAATCGAACACGGGCGCCATCAAGCACTAATAACGGACGTCATTACATCGGCCATTAAGTCATCCGTTACGTAGCGGACGTCATTACTCGACCATTAAGTAAATCGGATTCACGGGAGAGGTCGCCGTGCTCTCGGGTGAGTCGCCCGGCTCGGGAGAGCTTCGCCCATGCTCGGTGAGGTCGCCGTGCCGGGAAGCTTCGCCCATACTCGTGGTGAGGTCGCCCAGCTCGGGGAGAGCTTGCCCATACTCAGGGTGAGGTCGCCCGGCTCGGGGAGAGCTCGCCCGTGCTCGACACGTCACGCTCACGCCCACGCCTTTTCTCTTTTCTCTCTTTTCTTAATTGGGAGAACCACAATCCAACTATTTAAGTTGAGATATTCTCCTCCCAATTTCCCGAACAGTTTAGTATTAAATGGGCCTCTTGGAATTTCTATTAAAATAATTAAATGGGCCAACCCCATAATTATTCTAACAATCCCCACCAAATTTCATAGGCACATTTGAAATACTCTCGATTCATCAGTAGTTCGATATACCGGTGTTTCGATGGAAGCTGTTAAGTTGAACTTCCACCTAGAACAAAGGTTACATTCATCCTGGCCGAACAATGGACTAAGCCTTGAATTGCAGTTTTGTGCGAGCGAGTTTCACCAAGGTCCTTCTCGATACTAAGTCGCTAAATGCATCCCTTCGGTTTGGGCGTATAAGTCATACTCCTTTGCCTTTCATGAGCCTCTAGAGATCACCCAATCTCATAGGCTGTGACTAGCGATCGAGCTCATATAGGTGTATTCCTCATAAGATGTTACGTAGGATAACATCTACCTTTATTAAAGCCACTCGGAACACATTAAGGTATAACCAACCTGCCATACAAAATAGGAGAGTAGTGCATCTCAAGCGGAGTGGGTTAAGTACAAAAGTACTCTCCTCTCGGCCGATCACTAGCTTGTCTCAACATCCTAATTCACGGGATCTCCGATCAAATAGGATGAGTTACCACTAAGACATGACTTTCATGTGGGTCTCAAGCCCATCTCCTCGATGCTTCATCTATCACATTTCGTGATAGTCCCTTTGTAAAGGGATCGCGAGGTTTTTAGCCGTGCGGACATAGTCCAATGCTATAACCGGAGTTTCTCATCTTCTGACGGACTTCAATCGCCTCTTAACGTGCCTTGATGACTTCATGTTATCCTTTGAGCTGTTCACCTTGGCAATCAGCATGCGATTGTCACAGTTCACAAGGATAGCGAACACCGATTTTCAACCACCGGTAAGTCCATCACAAGCTCACGCAGCCAATCGGCTTCCACAAATGGCGGTGTCCAATCTTTGTGAGTTACGCTTCCATTGTAGACCTCGTTAAGATGGTGCATTTGCAAGACTTCGAGCGGTTTCACCCCCAATGTGAATACAAATCCACTTGTGGCTTTTATCTCATCGAGATCGGATATCCGGTTTGAATCACTATAACCCTCTAGTACCCTTGGGTACCGGTGTAGTGAATACCATAACTTGATATCCCTTTAGATAGCGCATCACTCTCTCAAGAGCATGCCAATGATCATCTCCGGATTTGAAACAAACCGGCTAAGTTTGCTCACGAGAAGCGAGATATCGTGTCTTGTTGCGCTAGCTAAATACATCAGTGAACCAATGATTTGGGAATATCTCAATTGATCCTTTGCTATACGTTGGTTCTTTCGTAATAGCACACTTGGATCATATGGCGTTGGAGCAGGTTTACAATCGCTAAAGCCAAAGCGACTCAACACCTTTTCCACATAATGGGACTGCTCAAGAGTTATCCCACCATCATCTTCTCTTAGCAACTTAATGTTTAAGATGACATCCGCTACTCCCAAATCTTTCATTTCAAAATTCGCGGACAGAAAGTCCTTGACTTCCTTAATCACATTAAGGTTCGTCCCGAAGATCAGTATGTCATCAACATACAGACACAGAATCACTCCTTCACCCCCACCATAGCGGTAATACACACATTTGTCAGCTTCATTCACAACAAAGCCGACAGATGTTAAAGTTCTGTCGAACTTCTCGTGCCACTGCTTAGGTGCTTGCTTAAGGCCATACAAAGACTTTAACAACCTACACACTTTTCCTTCATGACCCTTTACTACAAATCCATCTGGCTGATCCATATAGATTTCCTCTTCCAACTCTCCATTAAGGAAAGCCGTCTTCACGTCCATCGATGAGCGATCGGACCGTAGGAGGCGACCATGGATAGTAGTACTCTAATAGTGATCAATCCGCAGCGGTGAGTAAGTATCAAAGAAGTCCTCGCCTTCTTTACGGGTATAACCCTTGGCCACAAGCCTTGCCTTGTACTTTTCAATTGTACCATCGGGCCTCGGCTTCTTCTTGAACACCCACTTACATCCTCTGAGGTTTACACCCATATGGACGAACAATAACTTCCCAAGTTCCATTGCTCAGATGGAATCCATCTCACTCTGGACCGCTTCCTTCCAATAGTCGGCGTCACGAGATGAATAAACCTCCTCAATGGTTCTTGGAGTATCATCCACTAGATATACAATGAAGTCATCACCAAAAGACTTTGCGGTCTTTTGTCTCTTACTCTTTCGAGTTACTTCATTGTCTTCATCTATTGGATTTTCCTCAAAAGTGAGTTCAATTTGTATAGGAGTGGAAGGTTTAGGAGAGAAGATAGATTCTTGGCCAGATGAGCTAAGTGTCTCTTTCATAGGAAATATGTCCTCAAAGAATGTGGCATCATTGAACTGTAAGATTGTACCTTCATACATATCAGGTACTCCAGATTTCACTATTAAGAACCTATATCCAACACTGTGAAAAGCATAACCAATAAAGACACAATCAACGGTTTTTGGTCCAAGTTTACGCTTCTTTGGGACAGGCACATTAGCCTTAGCCAAACAGCCCCAAGTACGTAAATAAGTGAGATTTAATCTTTTTCTCTCCCATTCCTCGAATGGTGTGATTTCTTTATTCTTTGTAGGAACCCTGTTTAGGACATGACAAGCAGTCAATATAGCCTCACCCCACCATTCCTTGGAAAGTCCCGATGTTTCTAACATGGCGTTAACCATATCAGTTAGAGTACGGTTCTTTCTTTCGGCAACCCGTTTGGTAGGGAGAATAGGAGGCGTCCTCTCATGGATTATTCCAAGTTCCTCGCAGAATTTATTAAAATCACTAGAAAAATATTCTCCACCACGATCTGATCTAACCCGTTTGATTTTCCTATCAAGTTGGTTCTCAGCTTCAGCTTTATAGATCTTAAAATAGTGAAAAGCCTCATCCTTAGACTTTAATAAATACACGTAGCAAAATCTAGTAGAATCATCAATCAAAGTCATGAAATACCTCTTACCACCCTTCGTCAACTCTCCGTTCATCTCGCACAAATCGGTATGAACTAGTTCTAATGGTGACAAGTTTCTCGCCTCTGCTGCCTTGTGAGGCTTGCGAGTTTGCTTAGATTGCACACACACTTGACACTTAGAACTTTTGACTTGGGTAAATTTTGGGATTAAATCCATACCGGCCATCCGCATCATACAACCAAGATTAACATGACAAAGTCGTGAATGCCAAACATTAGTCTCATGATCACAAACATGATTAATCTCATTATTCATGTCCATCAAAGATAAGCGGAACAAGCCTCGCTCTCATAGCCTTTTCAATAAAATTTCCAAACTTGGAAATAACACATTTATTGGATTTAAAACTAGCTTAAAACCATCTCTACATAATAGAGATCCACGACAAGGTTCTTATTTATCGCGGGCACATGTTGTATGCGTTCCTCGATCGCACGACCTTGCACGAAGTAAACTTCAAGTCAACAGTGCCGACTCCACGTACAAATGCCTGCGACCCATTCCCCATCAACACGGAGGCAGCCCCTGCGACCTGGTAAGAAGAAAATAGGGATCTATCAGCACAAACATGTATATTGGCCCCTGTGTCAATCCACCAATCAGGTGAACGACATACTGAAAGAACAGTAGGTACTGATACATACCTAGATGTTCCTTCCTCAGTATTGCCAATAACAATGTTGGCGGACTTTTTCTGCTTGTCTTTACGATCAGGGCAATCCTTAGCCCAGTGATCAGTCCCATTACAGACAAAGCAGTTTCTCTTCCCTTTATTCTTCTTCTTCTTGAAGCTAGTAGTTTGATTGGCTTTGTTCTTGTTGTCAGGCTTTTCAGACTTGTTTTTATTCTTGTTGAATTGAAAGGTTTTCTTTTGTACCACATTGGCACTAGAACTTCCTTTCCCACGTGTATCTTTTGCCCTCGCCTTCTCCTCAACATCTAGAGACCCAATGAGACCAAAGAACGCTGAACTCTTGTCTCTTGTGTTTTAGAGTAGTGGCAAAATCCCTCCAAGAAGGTGGCGACTTTGCAATAATGCACCCGCCACAAACTTGTCGGGCAATGCACATTTAAAATTCTCAAGTTCTTTTGCAGCTTGCACCTTATGAGCTTGTTCTACTACTGGTGGTCATCGACTATCTTGTAGTCATAAAACTGATCCATGACATAGAGCTCGCTACCCGCGTCAGAAACTCCAAATTTTGCCTCAAGTGCATCCCACATTTCTTTACCACTAGGCAAAATCATATACACATCAACAAGATTTTCTCCCAAACGCTAATCACGGCGCCTCTAAACAAGTTATCCGACCACGAAGACACTCTCTGCTCGGGAGAGAGCCCTCCTTCCTTTGTGGCTTGCCTTGCTTATAGCGTGATACACGTTCATGGCGATCAACCATAAAATCATCTTGGCGCGTCAACGCTTGTAATTTCTTGCGTCAAATCTTGTTGGCTTAAGTGCGGCAGCGAAACCAGTAGTTGAAAAATTCCTAGGATAAGGTTTTTGGATTGTTGGAAATATTAGGAATTTTCTCGATATTTTAATCCATAAAATTAGGTAAATCATAATTAAACAATTGCCGTTTCAGTTCAAGACCAAAGGTACTAGATATAAAATATCTATCTCATACGCAAGGGCTAATGAGCAGGGAAAACAAAAACAAAAACACGGTATAAACAAATATACCCTTGAGCCGAGCGCAGCCATTCTGAGCGAGTACAAGCGCTAAGCGGAGAATGACTTGCACATTCTCGGCCGCCATGACGGTTGATGTAGCGATCACAAGTTGGTGCAGAGATGCCGTTGATGCGATGAAGAGGTCGGTGCAATCGAGCGTCGATCTTTGTGTAGATGAAGTGAACCGGCGAGGAAACTTGAGCGATCGCGTGAAGCGCTCCCAAAAACCTTATCGGCCTTACATCGGCGGGATCTCGAGAAGGACGAGGTTCCGGAGGCCTGCTCCCTCGACTCCTTGTGCGCGCAAGGAAACAGAGGCGGGAATGCAAAACGGCAGCGCTACAGATGGAAGTATGGAATGTGCGGAAGAGAGAGAGCTCTAGAGGGCGAGTACTTCTTTCACAGGGCGAGGAGCTCATGCTTTTATAGGCGCCAGGAAGAGAAAGTTCGTCGAACCTGGACGCCATCAAGCACTAGTAACGGACGTCATTACATCTGGCCATTAAGTCGTCCGTTACGTAACGGACGTCATTACTCCAGCCATTAAGTCGTCGGTTACGGGGAGAGGTCGCCCGTGCTCTGGGTGAGGTCGCCCGGCTCGGGGAGAGCTCGCCCATGCTCAGGGTGAGGTCGCCCGTGCCCGGGGAGAGCTCGCCCATACTCAGGGTGAGGTCGCCCGGCTCGGGGAGAGCTCGCCCGTGCTCGACACGTCACGCTCACGCCCACGCCTTTTCTCTTTTCTCTCTTTTCTTAATTGGGAGAACCACAATCCAACTATTTAAGTTGAGATATTCTCTTCCCAATTTCCCGAACGGTTTAGTATTAAATGGGCCTCTTGGAATTTCTATTAAAATAATTAAATGGGCCAACCCCATAATTATTCTAACATCTTTTTCGCTCGGTTCAATGCCCGCGTCTAGTTTTTTTGGATCAACTTTTTGACATCCTGCGGTATTGGGCTACCGCAGGAGCTTATTTTATAATACATTAATGTCCTCTTGCCTCTCCAGGGGTGGGGCGTTTTACCCCCGTTACATTGTATTCTTCTTCTAATTTCTAATTTAATCAATAGATGGCAGTTCTCCTGCCCTTTGCTAAAAAAATATTATCATGGCGAAACTCTCTCTAGTGTCTACTATTAGGATGACCTTTGTGAATATATCTACTTTAAGAATAAGCATACCAGAAACGGATTGCCTGTGTGTTCAAATGAACGTTGTGTATTCAAATGAACGTTTGAATATTTGCTAATTTGGTCTTGCAACTTGCAAATTGCTAGAGATGTACATACTAACTCCCTTCTCAGCTTACCCCTCCCTTGCAAAAGGAGCAGCGGACTAAGGCGGCGACGATAGAGGGAGGACAGAGACCGGCGCCGAGTCGTGGCGGTGCGAGGCTAGGACAGGCGGTGCGTCTTGGCCGAATCGTCAGGGCGCTGTGGCGTGAAGTCTGCCAGGATCAGGCGGTCGAGAGCCGGGGAGAATGGGGCGGCTTGGCATAAGCCAAGGAGGAAGAGCAGAGGCGTGGCACAAACTCAGGAGAGGGGGAGACGGTGTGGTTGGGGGAGAAAGAGGGGAGGTGGCTCGAGTAAAGGAGAGCATGGGTGGTTGCGTGGTTGAGGAGAGGGAGGGGGAGGCGACAGACGAGGGAGAGGGAGGGGGACGGAAGTGCGAGCGAGCTTGGGAGAGGGAGAGAGGTGACGGTGTGGTAGGAGCAGGGCGATTAGGTTTTACACAGGCGGGACAAGTGTGGGAATAGATCCAACAGAGCAGATGTCACAGCTTGAGATGGATGGTCTGGATTGTAAGTTGACAGTACCACCACCACGACCATAAGGTGCTTTAAGATAGTAGAGATAGCAGAAGCATTCAATGATCAATTTATAATTCAGAGCATCCAGATCCAACCAAACCAATGAAAAGGCAAACCGCCGAACCTCAAAAGGAAGTAAATATGACGTAGTATGACAAAGAAAACCAAAGTTGCAAATACAAATACCAATAATAAAAGGTATTTATTTACCATAACAGTTTAGAAAAAGGTGTGCAAAAAATAAGACTGATAGAAATTCAGCCATTACAACCCTGAACAAAAAATAGCCTTGTAATACATAAAGTAACTGTAATTCAACCATTACAGTTAGTTACAAGCATATTGCAATACATAGTGTTATCCACAGTAGCCTTTAAGATGGTTAGGTAGCACCGTAGCAGTTTCGCTAGACAATGGCCGTGTTTCTTTGCGCAGCCAGCCAGCGTTCAGCGGTCACGCCTTCCCGCGCGTTTCACCGCATTTGAGTTTTGACTCCGAATCTAATGCACTGTAGCAACGCGCGGGAACGCGCGGGAACCGTGACGCTGAACGCTGTGAATCGCGGAAAGAAACACGCTCAATGTACTTTGTTCAAAAACTGTAGTTAACAGTAACTAGTTCTCCAAGAAAAAAAAGTAACTAGTAGTCAATGCGAGACATCCCGAGAAGTAGATTAACAGAATTTACTATCAACCATTCTGGTGTATTACGGTTGTCTTACGCCATGTAAAGGGAGGCAGCAAAAAGCATATATTTAAGTTGTAGTTAGTAATGTATCCGTGCCACCTAGAACATTTCCTGAAAACAGTGAACCAAATTGCATTATTATGAAAAGCAATCGCCAAAAGAAACAAAAAAAATATCAGAAAGTGATCTTCAAAATGTATCTTACAGCGGAGCACAGGATGGAAAAGAAGCCATTTTACGATGGTCAAGTATCTATCATCTTGATGTTAATAATTTCCTTCCAGACTTCTCTGCAAACCCTGTCAGCAGCAAGCTCTGTCTAAATGCATGGTACTTTTCTAAACTAGTCCCGGCCCACTGCTGGCAAAAACGCTCATCTGTAGGCACAAAGGAGCTAATAAGAGGAAATGGACCCTTTGGAGCTTTCTTCAGTGAAATAAGAAAACGGTGACGGGGGCGAATTCTCTGCTCAAGAGACAAGCTCAAGTACATGGGATACTTTGTTAAGGATTGAACCTCATTCTTAAGGTCATTGACCAAGTAAAGATACTTTGGTTTGAGATTTTTCTCCAAGGATAATGATAAAACCTAAACAGAAAACACTGTAAGATATATTTAACATGAGAGACATATATCACAAAACAAAGATAAGAACAGTGGATTATTACATCTGAGGGTTACCTGAGTAAGACTTGTCAATATCTTAAGAATTTCAGAATCACTCATCCCAATGCTTCTAAGAAAATTTATTCGAGGCAAGATGCCCTCCTCAATGCTGTAATGAAGTAGTTGTGGGTGTTTTGTCACCATCTTAACAATGCTATCTTTAGGAGCCCCCAGTTCCTTTGACAGAAAAATAAATCGAGATTTCCATGCACTATCAATTCGCTGGACAAGAATCTGTGGACTTAGCTGCACTACTTTGCCCACATCGCTCTCCTCAATGCCCACCTCATCAATCAAGTACTGTATAGTTGGCTTCAGAGACTGCTCAACACTGTAAGAGAACAATGAAGGAGCAGCAGAAATAATTTGCCCAATTCGTGCATTTGGGACACCAATGCCCACAAGAAAAGCAACATGAGACTTAAGATTGCTGAGAGTGTATTCCAAAATTTGTGGCTGCCTGACCAGCATCCTCTTCATATCCTTGCTTTTAACACCAGCACTTAGAAGGAACTCCAACCTTTCTTCTGCAGAAGCCTGGCTGATTTGAAAGCAGGCCATGTGTCTCTCATATATGTAAGTAAAATGGGATTCCTTCAGTCCAAATGTGCACAAGTAATCAACAAGTGGTAACCATTTGTCGTCAAAGTCATATTCTTCATGCAGTTTCTGAAACAAACTCCGAGATATACTTCTATTTTTCAACTGTAAAAATAACCTTTTGTTAGACAGCATTCCTTAAACACTGAATATTTACAAGGAAAATGAACATGCTGAATAAACCTTAAAAATATACCTCTACTTCGCAGTCCATGTTTATTGATGATCTGCCTCCTTTACTCCTGGGGTTCAAGGGATTAGATTTTTGTGGACTATCATATCTGTCATGGGTTTTAGGTTGTCTTCCATCCCAGTTTTCTTTTAGTGATGGTGTTTTCCGTCCTGGAGCATAGAGTTTTAACACAAAGTAATCACAGATTGTCAGGAATTTTACATAGCTTCGAAGATACCTGCTCTCATGCTTGGAGCATGAGGATTGTTGGAATACAGTACACCTGGATACTCCAAACCAGATAAATCATCCTGTGATAGAACAATGAAATATAAACTATAGTAGCAAATGTAGGTATACCATAATGAGGACTAACGAGCTTCTAATATTTTGTGCTATTAATTTATAATTATCAAATAAATGCCCTGCCCCCCCCCCCCCCAAGAAAAGTCAATTCTGCATCACTATTTTCTAAGCTGAAAATTATGTAGTGCAATTCAGACTCAACATACAGTAATATAATATTACGAGTAGCCCAACAACAAACAATATTTTCCCAGGCAATCCTGAGTTTTGGGACATACTGCTAAAGTACAACATTCACAATATGTACACTATATAATTTGATAACAGTTACTCATTATAAAGCTACAATGTTATTATTAACTTGACAAAATCCGCTCAGAAAACCTTTAAATTACCTAAACAACTGACCATTATGGTGTCAAATCATAGTGCAGGAAGGATATTTGACCACTTTATATATTCCAACTTCCTTTTAAAGCATCTACTATTTAGGGAGAGCATTAGTTCTTCAAAGGAACTGATAAGCACAGAAGCACATGATGTGACAAACAAAAGTAAGAACTAAAAGGAGTTTATAGCCATTCTTTTTATCGTCTGAGGGTTAGAGCTGTGAAACAAAACACATAAAAACACCAATGTACCTGTCAGGGTCGCTACGATATCAAAACATTGTTAATATTAACTCCTAGGAACACCAATCAGATGTTAAACTAACAAAAATCAATTGTGCCAAATTATAGGTTTGTAATCTGTTGAGTGGGGGATAAAATCAAAACGGAACACATAGGTACAGAATCTTCACACAAAGGATGTATGTTTTGAACTATGAAGCACATTTAAAAGGAAAATTGTTGAAGAGGCACAAAACCAGCTAACATTACAAACCACTAGCAATAGACAGTTTTCCCATTGAAGTATGCCTATACAAAGGTATAGCCGTATAATGTGTTTATCTATACTAGTTTAAATCCAGCCAACAACCAAATGAGCTGGTGCTTACTACAGCTTATGAAGCAAAGATCATATAAAGAGGCTTTGTAGCTTAATACGATCGGATAATAAATATTAACATATCATTAATTCTACCATGGGCGGTGTTCATATCAAGTGAGGGCGCATCACTTGCGCATTTCTACCATGACATGATTCGAGGCGTCAAGCAACGATGACAAGTTAATAAAAGCAAAAGCCAGAAATGACAATGAAGGGCGGAGCTCACATCAGTCTCGTATCCCTCGTCGTCGTCCACCTCCTCGAACTCCTCCTGCTCCTCCTCGTCGAGGTCGTAGTAGGGGTAGCGGGAGCGGCGGTTGGGCTTGAGGAGGCGCGCGTTGGTCTGGAGTGAGAAGGCGACAGCGAGGCGGGCGGGGCGGGCGGTCGCGGCGGCCGCGGGGCGGAGGAGGGGGACGAGAGGGAAGGGGCGGAGCGCTGCGAGCGGCGGCGGCGGCGCCATGGGCAGCGCGGGCGAAGGAGCGTACGGCGCCTTCGATTTTTTTTATTTTTATCTGCTGCGGTGTGGGGATCGCCTCGCCGCCTCGGTTGTCTGGATGAGGACGAGGAAAGAATCTCAAACATGTATATAATTTTTAGCATGTATGTTTATATGCAAGCACTACTTTATTAAATATTTGGATTTTCATACTTTTATTCTGTTTCTCTGAGTTTTCTATAATTTTCTATAATTTATTTCCTCAAGATTATGATGTCACATCAACAAAACTCTTTTTTTGTTGAGAAAATAAATTCTAGAAAACTAAAGAAAACTAAAAAAATAGAATATAGGTTTGTACACAAAATATCATATTTTTATTTCTCTTTTGGATTTTACATATTTTATATACTTAAAATTTTTTATTTGTTTTTCTAACTTTTCTATCATTTTTTAAATTTAATTAGTCAAAAACTAGTTGATTAGGATGCCAAATCACTCAAAACCGGTGTGAGGGAGGTAATTTGTCCAGTATAAAAAGTAGAGGGAGGTAATTTGCACGGTATGAAAAGTAGAGAGAGGTAATTTACCCGGTTTTGGAGTAGAGGGAGGAAAACCAAACCGAGGCAATAGTAGAGGGAGGTAAAATAGACTTTTTCCAATCCCCGGGAAATAGGAGTCACATGCTTTATATCTATCTTGGGATTAAGGCCTAGTTCTTTTCAGCTTAACGGCTTATCTATATTTTGAAAACACATATGTTTGGAGTTTTTTGAGTCCGTTTTTTCGTTCTTTTAAAGGTAGGTCCTAACGTTTTAAAAAGCAAGTCAAATGAAATATATCCGAATCTCGAGACTATCTCGAGAAGCTCTCAAAATTCAGTCATTTCAGCCTTCAGGCGATCAGCCGTTGAGATTAGCTCAAAAGAACAGGGCATAAGTCATCCAAATAGCTGGTGTGCAACTCCACCGCTCTAGCCAATAAGCAGCACGTCGGTACTGCTACTAACAAGCACATTTCTATGTGTACAACAATTGCACAAGAAAAAAGGAGTTCATACATGATATATCACAAAAAAAATAGAAACGCATGGATTTAAACATCTAAAAATTTGGAAAAACTACTTTGTCCCGATCATGATATTGTGTAAAACAATTTGAGAAAATACTAGAAATCAAATATAGCAGCAATGCAATGAAACAAATACAGCATCAATACGATGTTCAAAATGAGCGATGCAGGCATGGTCCCCAATCAACACCGACGCCATGAACGAGCTCACAAGTGGGATCCTCTCGGTGTTGTCGTAGACATGCTCGATACATCCTCCAGATCTGCGGGCCGGTGTACCTCTCATGCCCTCGGCACCCAATCGCGGCGGCAAGCGTAAGGGCGCCCTAAGTTGGCCTGGTCCATAGTAGTGGCGTGGAAAAAATAAACTAGTCTGGGCCAGGATTGGTTCTTAAACTAGTCTGGGCCAGGATTGGTTCTTAAACTAGTCTGGGCCAGGATTGGTTCTTCCATTAGGGCACGTTTCGGAGCCCGGATCGCGGCCGAGATCCAGGCCCAAACCTGGGGAGGAAATCCCAGATTCCCAGCGTGATAAATTTTCCTAGGAATTTTTTGGATCCATTTGGAAGCCCATCTAACAGGGATTATTGGGCCCCTTTCCCCCTCTTTCCCTGGGGAAACCCGCCCCTCCTCCCGACTTGTGGATTATCTCCCCGTCCCCTCGCGTGTTCTCCGCCTCACCTCTCTGCCGTCATTGGAGCCGCCTCCGCCTTCAACCTACCGCCGCCTCATCCTTCACCTCCTCCGCCTTCCTGCCTCCGCAGCCTCTCTCTCTGCTCCCTCCGCCTCCGGTCGCTGCCCCCTTCAGCCCCGCCTCCGGCCGCTGCCCCCTTCACCCCCGCGTCTGGCCCCTCGGCCTGCCAGCCACCTCCACCTCCACCTCCCTGTTGTCGCACCCCCTCCGTAACCTTGCCGCCACCGCCTCCTCCTCCCTCCACTTCGACACCGACCAGCAGCACTATGAGGCTCGGGGCGGCGTCCTTCGGGACCCCGCCGAGCCCGACCGCGTCGTGTCCCCTCCGGAGTTTCCCATGTGGATGGACAGCAGCACAATGGCGGAGTGCAGGGAGGTTGAGGTGGCCCTGGGCGGTGCCCTCACGCTTGCCGCCGCGATTGGGTGCCGAGCGCACGAGAGGTTCACTGGCTCGCAGATCTGGAGGATGTATCAGGCATGTCTACGACAACACCGAGAGGATCCCGCTTGTGAGCTAGTTCATGGCGTCGGTGTTGATTGGGGACTACGCCTGCATCGCTCATTTTGAACATTGTATTGATGATGTATTTGTTTCATTGCATTGTTGCTATATTTGATTTCTAGTATTTTCTCAAATTTTTTTACACAATATCATGATCGAGACAAAGTAGTTTTTCCAAATTTTTTTGTGATATATCATGTATGAACTCCTATTTTTCTTGTGCAATTGTTGTACACATAGAAATGTGCTTGGTAGTAGCAGTACCGACCTGCTGCTTATTGGCTAGAGCGGTGGAGCTGCACACCAGCTGTTTGGATGACTTAATCCCAGGATAGATATAAAGCATGTGACTCCTATTTCCCGAGGATTTCATCGGACCATCAAATTCCCCCTATGGGATTGTTCCCCAGGGTCATTTTTCTCTTGGTTGCCAATGCTGGGAAACGGGTAGGCTACGCGAGCACAAAATCAAAATTTTCTACCACGAATCACCCAGGAGCACAAGTAAGTAGAGGATCACAGATCGTTACCCTTGACGCGCAGATGCAGCGGAAGCAGTTTGTCGCGTGTAGAGGAAGTAGACGTACTAGCCCAGATCACCACCGAGTGCTCGCTTGTACTCGCCGAGTGCTCACCGCTGTTCGCTGAGTGGTCGCCGAGTGGTTACCGACGATCCAATTGAACAGCGCGTCCGCGAACGGCAGCGCCTCTAGTGGTATCCACACGTACCGAGCAGGAACGCCTCACGGGGTGTGCTAGCACCTCGCCGTGCGGCTAGGGTTTCTGGAGAGCAGGAGGGGCGCGCGACGGCTAGGCGTAGTGAAGGCTCAACTCATCTATCTACGCCGCCCCTTGCCTCTCCTTATATAGTCACGCTAGCGGGCTTCGGCCCACTACGTAGATCATATCCATGCACAAACCCATTAAACAGTTCTAACCCGTTAAGGGTGTGACCCGTTAGGTTCAGTGCAAGTCGGCCGTGGATCTGGAAACCCGTTTCCAATCCACCGATCAACAGCGGCACCTAGCAGTATGTATTGACCCCCGAATGCACAGAAATATTATTTGGCTGAACCTTGATACACTCACATACCGATCCCTTTGCCAACCGATACCAGTCAGGCTCAAGGCGAGATGCACGCCACCCTTGTTGATAGCCTGACTAATTTTACTCGGCAGTGGAATGGATACATACCATGACTAACCCCTTAGTCATATTAGCACGGCCGTGCGCTTTCCCTATCCATTCACACGAGGGGCCCAGAGGTATCTCTCCTGTTATCCACGACAATCTCAGGTCTAAGGACCATATAGTTATACCACTTGAGACTATACGCTGATGGCGCTATAAGAGATAACAACTCACAGTGTCTCGGAGTAGGTCTGTCCGACTGCCCATGTTCCCAACATGCGTCCATACCATGGTATGTGAAGCATTACCATCAACCAATACGTATGCTGATCAAATCATCACCGCTCCTCGTAATGATATGGATCAGGGACCTGTTTAGAATAAAGTCATATAACAATGTGTTTCACAATCAATTCGTACCCAATCGACAAAGTCATGACATTTATTTAAGGAATCGATAAACAACGTTATTGTCGACTGGTGACTAACTGGGGGGTCACCGCCGGCAATGATTATATATGGGGCGATGCACAAGATCCAAACTCGATGGTAGCACAAGACAAGGATTTATACAGGTTCAGGCCCTCATGGCGGAGGTAATACCCTACGTCCTGTGCTCTGGGATTATATGGGATATATGTGTACAAGATGATGATCAACCTAGGAGATGATCAAGCTGTAGATGTGTGATTCTAGATGCCGATGCCGAACTATGGCCCCCTACCCTCTTTATATAGTGGAGGGGGTGGGGTTACAAGGAAGAGTCCTAGTCGGTTACGAGGTAGGATTCCTATCTCTATCCTCTAGTAGTTATCCGGGATTACAAGTATATCTTCCCTATTAATTAGGGATAGGTTTCTATCTTCATGTCTTTCCTTGCCGAGCAAGCCTTCTAGAGTCCGAGTGGTACCCGTCCTCATCCACCGTCTTGGTCCATCCCCTGTCGGGTGGTCTTTTAAGCCCGCCGTGTGGATACCCGGGGTCTATGTTATTCACAGTAGCCCCCGAGTGTTTCATAGTCGAGTTGCTGCTCTTCTTTGTCGCACCTTGGACGAGTCATGCTTCATGCCGTGTGCTTGTGAATTGTTGCTGCTCCTTCCCGACTGGCTTCTGCCTGTTATCTGCGAGGAGACTATGAAGGACTCATAGAGAGTTGTTAGTGATACCCAGCCCGGGATTGCCGGAGTTCTGGCAGTTGGCCCGTTGTAAAGCGCATCACCTTAATTTTGATAAAGTGGTACCTGTACTTGTCTTGCGATGTACAGCTGGCGACCCGACATGTGGCATACCATTGATTATGGCTGAAGAGCCATGCGGTATCTGTACCCGACCAGAGTAGGATACAGCTGGTGGCCCCAAAGGGCATATCGTGGTTTTGGCTGAAGAGCCGAGTGATACCTGTACTCGTCTTACGATGTACAGCTGGCGACCAAACATGGGGCGTACCATCGGTTTTGGTCAAGAGCGAGTGATACTGTATTGTCGTGCGGCGATGTACAAATTGGCGACCCAACATGGGGCGTACCGGTTTTGGTGAAGAGCGAGTGACACTGTACTTGTCGTGCGATGTACTGTTGGCGACTCCAACATAGGGCGTATTCACTGGTTTTGGTCAAGAGCCGAAAGTGACACTGCTAATTGCCGTGCGATGTTCAACTGGCGACCCAACATGGGGCGTACCATGGGTTTTGGCTAAAGAGCCGAGCGTTACCTGTACCCGACCGGAGTAGGATACAGCTGTTGGCCCTAGAGGGCATACCGTATTTTTAACCATCTGGTACCTATACTCATCTTGCGATGTACAGCTTGGCCCAACATGGAGCATACCATCTGGATAGGGTTTGGCCCAATGATACCTGTATCCGACTGGTGCGGTAACACAGCTAGTGTCCCAACATGGGGCATACCATTGTTGTTAGCCAGGCGATACCTGTATCCCACTGTAGCGGAATACAACTAGCGACCCCACCACAGGGCGTACCTTAAGGAAAGAGTTTAGCCGTATGGTATCCATACCCGGTAGCGGTGTACAAAGATAGGCCCCAACCGAGCGTACCATCGAAACTCAATCCCGACATCACTGGTATCTGATCCTGACATGCAGCGACCAACTAGTGACCCAACATGGGGTATACTAAGAGATGAGTAATTTTTTGTAGCTCTGCCGGTGATATGCCCTCAAAGGGTGCACCGAGGCTGAATTTGGTTTAGCCAATTTGCGCTTGTAGCCACTGGTTGTGACGCGCAATGGAAGGCGATGAGTTATCGCCAGTATGCAGGATGGCTCATGGCCAGAGGTGTAAGCGTATAGCCGTACCAAAGTTGGTGTAGACGTATAACCATACCGAAGTTGGTGTGGGTGTATAGCTGTGCCAACTTGATGAGGTAAAAAACCCATGAACTCCTGTAGCATGTACATGTAGAGTTTAGGCAGTATCTGGAAGCATTTAGATAATTTTTATACTTTTGCTACTTTTCCTTTTTGACATTAAATTCCACCAAGTAATCTTCCTTTTGTTAAGCACTCTGCCCGACTAGTCTAGACCCCGGGCGTCGGGAATTGGCTCATGCCTCTTTTTCTAGGCACGCGTATCGAGTGACTAGAGTTCGTCGTCCGTGGGTCATAGCTTCACTACTCGGAAAAACCACTCGGATTCATTTGCAATCATAAAGAAAAAAAAACAAAAGAGTGCACGCAAGTGCACCTATTAGGCGTAGCCCCCGACTTACTGCTTAGTCGGAGACCGACCGACTAAGTAGCAAGTCAAGAAGCAACTTTAGATTTATATGAAAAATTATGGTAATGAGAACTTAGCTCTGATGTAGGCGTAGGCGTGTAGCTGAGCCGTAGACTTGGGCGCTCGTGGTGCGGGCGTAGGCGTGTCACTGAGTGGCGTGTCGCCGAGCCGTAGATTTGGAGCTACATGCGTGCGGCCGTACCGGGCGCTCGTGGCGCGCGATGGCGTACAGCCGAGCTGAATACTTGGGCGCTCGTGGCGCGGGCGTAGGCGTGTCGCCGAGCCGTAGACTTGCAGACGCTCGTGGCGCTGGCGTAGGCGTGTAGCCGAGTGGCTTGTCGCCGAGCCGCAGATTTGAAGCTGCATGCGTGTAGCCGTACCGGGCGCTCGTGGCGCGCGATGGCATTCAGTCGAGCTATAGACCTTGGAGGCGTAGGCGCGTAGCCAAGTAGAGGAAGTAGTCGCTCAGATCTCGATCAACACCGAGTGGCACACGTCGTGGTCGGCGACGAACAGCACGTGCTCGCCGAGGTCTCACCCGTGGTCGACGGATTTGGCCGTAGTCGTAAATGATCTCCATGCGGTTGGTGTAGCTTGACGAAAGTTGATTAAAGTCCTCGCTGGTCTTCAACGTCCCACGAGATGTGGCACAATCAATCCTCACGACGTAGCCGGCACCGACGAGCTTTACGAGCTCGCTAAAATTCGCGACCTCTCTGCGCAGACTGCCATGACAAAGGCGTCACGGTCGCATCCGAAGTCGGATTCAGGTGTTCTTGGATTCGTTGGAAAGATAACGACATAAGCTTTCCAACGCATCTTATTTCACCCCAAAACTCTTTCTGAGTCAATGGAAATTTGCGACACAAGTTCCCTCCAGAATCTGAATGGGAACAGATCGTATCTTCTTCTCACATTCGTCTTGAAGTTGATGAAGCCGGCGTCGCACGAGGGACGCCGTGCTCGTCGAGTCCGAGCGGTTTGCTGCTGATGACGGTCACCACCCGAGATTCATTCTTCATCGGGACCTCACCGTATCCGAGTCAGGAATTAAGCCCCCGGCGCACTACTCGTCGGTAGGCGGCGGTGAGGTTCCCAACACGACCTGGAATCCGAGTGAAGCGCTGTTAAATTTCTCCCACGGATTGGATCATGTCCAAACCCGCAAAAGTGTTGTAGAAGTCCTTGGTTGAGTTCTCACCATATCCGAGTCGAGAATTGAGCCCCCGGCGCACCACTCGGGAGTAGATGGCGGCGGAGTTCGTCGACCCGAACGGGAGTCCAGATGAAGCGATGTCGATGTTCTCCTCGGACTAGATCGGACCCGAGTCCGGAAGTGTTGATCGTTGATTGTTTGGAGAAGATCCTTGCTGATCCTTGATGTACTTGAGGTGTGCCACGGCCTATCCGCAAGGTACAAGCCTCCGTAGATGGGTTTTACGAGCTCGCCGAGATTCGCGATCGTCCCGTGCAGCCTACCTTCAAACGGATGTCCCGGACACATCCGGACTCCGTTTTGGGCGTTCTTGGGCTTCACGGAAAGATAACGAAATTATCTTTCCAACGCATCCAGTTTCATCCCAAAATTCCTTCTGGATCAACAGAAATTGAAGAAACAAGATGACCTCCAGAATCTGTCTTCGAGCCATCGCCGTATCCGAGTCGGGAATTGAGCCGTTGGCGTACTACTCATGAGTAGATGGCCGTGGCGATCCCCAACCGGAGCCGGAGGCGTTGTCGTAGTTCTCACTAGATTGGATCTGATCCGAATCAAGGAAGTGAAGTCCGCCGAAGTCGTTGACGACGCTGTCGGCTCCGGGGGCGGAGACGACGGCGACATCGTTGATCGATACCATCGAGCTTGACGAAGATGATCTTGACGCTGCCCCTACCTGGCGCGCCAACTGTCGACTGCTGACTAACTGGGGGGTCACCGCCAGCAATGATTATATATGTGGCGATGCACAAGATCCAAACTCGATGGTAGCACAAGACAAAGATTTATACAGATTTAGGCCCTCATGGCGGAGGTAATACCCTACGTCCTGTGCTCTGGGATTATATGGGATATATGTGTACAAGATGATGATCAACATGAGAGATGATCAAGCTGTAGATGTGTGATTCTAGATGCCGATGCCGAACTATGGCCCCCTATCCTCTTTATATAGTGGAGGGGGTGGGGTTACAAGGAAGAGTCATAATCGGTTACGAGGTAGGATTCCTATCTCTATCCTTTAGTAGTTATCTGGGATTACAAGTATATCTTTCCTATTAATTAGAGATAGACTTCTATCTTTATGTCTTTCCTTGCCGAGCAAGCCTTCTAGAGTCCGAGTGGTACCCGTCGTCATCCACCGTCTTGGTCCATCCCCTGTCGGGTGGTCGCCGTGTGGATACCCGGAGTCTATGTTATCCACAGTTATCATATATACATAAACAAAGACGTGGTACAATCATCACTATGATTGATCTAGAGCATATCTCTTTCAGCCAAATGAGGCTTTAGGACTCATTTGGTTGATGGAAGGAAAGTTTCCGATGAAAATAATCCCTCACGGGGATTTTTTGTCACTTCTCTTTCCTGGGATAGAATCCCAATTCCACCTCGCGAGCGATTGATTCCCCGTTTCACATTCCCATCGCGAGCTGCTCCGTTCATTTCTTCCTTCCTGCATCCTTCCTCAGCCCCTTCCTCACGCCTCCTCATCTCTTCCATTGCCAGCGAGGGATACCATCTGCGGAAATTTTGCCGTCGCCAGGAATCGCACCGTCTGCCGGAGCCTCGCTGTCGACAGGAGCTGTACCGCCTGCGGGAGCCTATCGATGAGTCGTGCCTCCTGCGGGAGCCTCGTCGTCACCCGAACCTTTTTTTTTTTTTTAGAAATGTCGGAATTTCATTTCATCAAAGAACAAGTTACAAGCAGACTCTTACAAACACTCTCAGGACACACACTGCAGAAGACGCCTAAGGAACAGGCTCTAGAAAACATCCAGAGGAGGATCCTCTCTCGAGATCCATGGAGGCGCAAAGGGAGCCATTCAGTGAGTCGGGCGTTGGTCTAAAGGTCTTCCGCCGCTGCTTCATCGCCCACCGCCTCCGTGATGCCTTCGAGCGAGTGAGGAGATGCGGAGCGCAAGGCTTCATGCTAAGCGAGATCCACCTGTAAGGATCCTAGGCCGAGAGGGGGGGTGAATCGGCTCTTTTCAAATTTTATTTCACTCAATTCGCTTGCTTAATTAGTCAAATTAGGAACCCAAGCAATCGATAGATTTAGAGTCTAATCACTAGCTGCGTTCACAAGCAAGCACAAGCTTACTACTAAGAGGTTCGATGGCACTCACATGCATTCGATTAATTCAATGTGAGGAAGTAAATGGGTGAGACGAGGAGACGAAACCGAAAGTTGTTTATCGAGTTCGGTGCTCAACACATGAGCACCTACGCTCGCTTGAGGAAATTTCACACGAGAAGTCGGGACCCTTTCGGCCCCTAGCCCTCAATCCACTCGTGGTAGCTCTTACCAACACATGGTAGGCGTAGCTCCAAACCTTCACACGGAGGCGAAGTTCCCCACACGCGAGTTTCACACCCACGGGCGCCGACACTGCATCGACCACCGACACACGGTGGGTTTCACCTCACACATGAGGTACCCCAACACATGGAGGATTTGGATCCACACACGACACCTTTGGCACCTCCGACACACGGAGATGGTCGCCACACACGTATGACCTTGCACACCCCGATTTAACGGAGAGGAAGCACCGTGGGAAGCACGGTGACCTTCACGAAGAAGGGTTTGCTTGCGGTACGCTTGATGAAGCTCGGTAAAGACGACGTCTCCCGGTAGCAAGGATCTCAAGAGCACAAATACCGGAAGACACTCACTCAACCCTCATTCCACCATGGAGGAAGGCAAGGCAACCATGGAGAGGGCACAAACCTTGGAGACGACGAGGAGGAGGCTAGGAGGGTGCTCTCTTCTTCTTCCTCACTCTCTCCCTCAATCACACAAGCACATGGAACCCTAGAAGGAGGTGGGAACCATGGGAGGAGCTCTCTTGGTGGCTAGGACAAGAGGTGGCTGCTTAATGGTGGCTCTCTCAATTTTCTCCCGTGCTCCTAGCCCCTATTTATAGACCCAAGGCTAAACCCTAGAAACGGACGGCCCAGATTAAATCCCGAGTTTCGGATCGCCCGATCGGACGCCGTCCGGTTCCCGTCGGACGCCGTCCGACAGAGGGTTACAACACTTTTATTTGCCGTCCGCCGTCCCGGCGGTGACCGGACGCGTTCGGCAGAGCCGCCGCAACAATGTGGCACCCGCCAGTGTTCGTCGCTTGTCAAACGCCGCCGGACGCAGATCGTCCGAGTCGGACGCGCCCATCAACAAGCATCGTCGCGCTTCGCTGACTGTGACGCCGCCCGGTGCCCGCCGGACGCCGCTGGTGGCCGATTTGAGCTTGATCGACGTCTGATGGGCTTCTGGACGCCGTCCGACAAGCGGCGACGCTCGACTTAGCCTGTTGAAAGCTCGTTCATTGAACTATCGCTTATCGGACCTCGTCTCGATAGGGCGCGGACGACGTCCGACAAAGTTGTCTAATTCGCGATACCCCTTCGGACTTAGTCTCTCTCGCCCTTTCGTTGCTACGCCTTGGGTCCGGACACTCTTGTCGATTTGTGGACTTGGCGGTATAGTTGGACACTTAGGCGGAATTTTCACGACTACGTAAAATATCCGGCTTTGAAACTTGGCGTTACGAAACCTCGGACACCGCCACTCCCCGAACTCTCTCGAACCTAAAGAACCTAGACAGTGGACTCGCTCTAGATGGTTCGCTAAAGGCTAACACCTTGCACTCTCGGAACCCCCATCACCTGTGCTCAGTGGGACCCTGCAACCTGAGAGATGAAGTCGAGCCAAAGACGCACACAAGGAAAATAGAAGAACTATAAAACAAAGGTCCTTATCCTTGGCGCTCCATTATGCGTCCTAGTTGCCATCAATTACCAAAATCAATTAGCCCATGGGAGGCTTGATCTTACACCACCGACCGCCCAGCACAGAAACCATTCCGCTCTCCGCCGTCATGTCCGGGGCCGACATCCGGCCTGCCTCGCTGGCAACCGGAGGCTACACGCATCTGTTTGCTCGCCACGACAAGTTCACCAAGTGGGTTGAGGCCTCGCCGCTGGGCGATCACGTCCACCGCTATAATTCATGAAGAGCATTCGTCCGGTTTGGTGTCGCCCAGAATCATCACCGATAACGGCGCTCGCCAAAAGTGCCGATTTCAAGATCAGCGCGAAGAGCTGGCACTAAGCTGCAGGTCGCCTCGCTGTACATCCGAAGAGCAATGGGCAAGTGGAGCGGCAAACGCGAAGTACTCGAGGACTCAAGACGAGGGCGTTTCGACCGCCGAGAAGCGTGGGTAAGCGCGGCGGAAGAAGTTCCATCAGGCTGCGGGCGCGTTGCGGACAACTCCCAACAGAGCCACCGCAAGACCCTTTTCTTCCCCGTGTATGGCTCAAGCGGTGCTCCCATCGGAGCTCACCTTTGGGTCCCCGAGGTGGCGGCGTTCAGCGAAGACGGAGACTCGACCGCGCCAGATGAAGTAAATCTCCGAAGGATATCGAGACAGAGCGCGATCCGAGCCGCCAGATATCAGCGTGCTCGCATCGCTATTAAGCAAGACGGGTGTGAGAGAACACCGCGAGAGGCGACCTCGCTCGCAGAAGTTCGGGGCAAGGGCCGCAATGTCGTCTCCCCTGTGGGAGGGCCCCTTCAAGGTGGTCTCGCCTTCCCGGCCAGGCTCGGTCCAGCTCGTGATTCAAGGATGGTCGGAATTGGCGAACACTTGGAACGCCGAGCCGAGGAAGTTCTACCCAGTAGGTAGCTGCTCTGTGAGCTTTTGGTCTTTCCTTGGAGCCGAGCGCGAGGTCTTCTTCCTTCACCGCCGCTTCGGGCCTCGCAATGTACAAAGCCATCTCGCAATATAAAGATAAGTTCGCTCTTCAGGCATTGTTTTTTTCGCCCAAAAGTCTCGTTAGAAAAACATTCTGCTGAAAGTAGCGTAAAAGTACTTTAGGCCGATGGCCCTTAGTCGCAAAAGCAAACGCTTAAGCTTGCGGCCGGGCGAGGCGAGGCGGAAGGCGGTTCTAGCCTGGTGTGCTCGCTTGGTCTGGCATCAAGGCCAACGATGCGCCGGGCGCTTCAGACCACTTCCGGAAGCTGAGTTCTCGCCACGCAACGTTTAAGTCGGTTCGCGAGAGGCCATAAGGGTTGAAGTAGACAGATGACTAAGGAAAAAGCGCTCACTTTTAGCAGAACGTTCTGTCTAAAACTTTTGGCGATCAGTTGCTTAGCCTTAAAAAGTCTGTTAGAAAACATTCTGTTGAAAAAAAGTACTTAAGGCGGATGGCCCCTTAGTCGCAAAAGCAAACGCTTAAGCTTGCGGCTGGGCGAGGCGAGGCGGACGGAAGGCGGGTTCTAACCTGGTGTGTTTGATCGGTCTGGGCACTGCGCCAACGACGGCATCAGCGTCTAGACCACTTCCAGAAGCTGAGTTCTCGCCACGCAACGTTTAAGTCGGTTCGCGAGAGGCCATAAGTGTTGAAGTAACCAGATGCCTAAGGAAAAAGCGCTCACTTGCAGCAGAACGTTCCGTCTAAACCTTTGGCGGTCGGGTGCCTCAGTTCTTCTTTTCGCAAAGTGAGAATTTGCGTAAAAGTTTAAACGAGACTTGTGGCAAAAAAGCAGAAGCTTGCATTGATAGGTTCTAATTAAAAGACGAAACAAACAAGGGAGTTCAGCAACTCCTCGTCGTCATCGTCTTCTGCTGGTGCAGCGCCGCCCATCATGGATACGCGGCTGGCGGCGACTGTTGACGGCTGAGATAACGATCTCAAGTCGCTAAGGTTATTGAAGATTGAGATAGGAGACACGCCAAACAATGCGTAACAAAGAACGAACAGAGACAAGGGTTTTATCCCGTTCAGCCTCTCGAGAGAGATAATAGCCCTACGGCCCCACCTTTCTTATATATCGAGATGAATACAAGAGGTGGTTCGGCGAGACGAACAAGTCTCATGAGATTATGGGTGTACAGTGAGTAGTATGCGACAAAGTAATCTTAGATGCCGACGCGCCTAAGTCGTCCCTCTATACCGTAGGGGCTCGCTTATATAGTGTTGATGAACCGATCTACCGGAGGAATATTGGGCCTGCTAACTACTTAAATCAGAATGAACTCAGATGTACCAAATACATCTCTCAGATAAGGTATACCCTAGTCTTGGGGATCACGACTTCTATTCCAATCCGGGAAACCACGCCCGGTCTTCACGTAGCTGCAGTAACTCTTGTTCGAGACGGACTCAAACACGATTCTCATTACTACGCACCATGCCACCAGAAGCTGCTCGCAGATGCATATGGGCGATAGAACCTTCCAGTGAGCCGGGCCCCGTAGGTTGTTTGATCGGGCCGCCGAGTGAGTGGGCTATGGCAATGGGCGTAATTTAATCCTCGACAGTTTAGCCCCCGAGACTCAAGTGGAAGGACTCACTAGAGCGGGTCTTCCTCTTGAGACTCTAAGTCACGAAGAGGGTATTTTTCCGCTACAAAGACGCAACAAAGTAATCGAACAAGTTATGGTTCAACCGAACAATACTTGTTCGGGACCGAACAAACCCGGCCGATGCCGAGCAACTCATAGCATCGATCGTCAGGAACGACATCCGTCCCGAGCAGCAGTACCCAAATTTCGATACGTAAATCGGAAGAAGTGAGGTGAATCATCTCCTTGAGGTGAACGCCATCAAGGAGGGATTGGATTCTTAGTAGTGAAGAGCATACCACCTCATCCCGTAAGATCGATCTTCCCGGAGAATGAACATAGCAAGTCGCGAGACGGACTCGTCGGCTGCATCCAGGCATTCAGATGTCTAGGAAAAGATAGGAGAACCACCTCTCGTGCTAGAGCTTGCCCGAGAAAATAGAGATTGAGCTCTCGAGCGAATGTCGTGCTCAGGAGCGAAGGTGATGTGCCTCCAGACGTAGATCGGTGCTAGGAGCGCATAATGCATACGAATGGGAAAGGTGACCCACCCTAGAGCGAGAGCTCGCTGAAGGAACCAGTAAAGAGATCCACCCCGAGCACGGAGCTCGTTAAAGGAACCGTAGTGCGACCAGCGAAGACGCATTCGTCAAAGGCCATCCAGCCCCGAGCACGGAGCTCGCCGCGGAAATCAGACGCGGCGCCCGGCGAAGAGCCGCCCCGCGAGGTGAATCACAACCCGCTGCGCCAGAGCCGCAAGAGAACGTGGAAATCAACGCTTTACCCATGACGATTCTTACGACGTTGTTAGCGTTTGTCTTGGCAAGTGCGTAACCGACGCTGAGTGCCCGCTATGGCGAGAATCGGCTTACGGTGGGCATGCCCGCTATGGCGAGAATCGGCTTACGGTGGGCAGGACTACAGGACGCGACTACCTTGACTTAGCCGAACCGTGAAGGTCAAGACCGCAAAGGCAAGAAATCATACGCGGTGAAGTGAATCACCCCGGGCATGCGCAGCAACCGGAAGAGAGGGATGCGTATATCGGTTTTGGTGGATAGCTTGAACTTCGCCACGACCATCACCGGCGTTCGATGTTCCTCGCTCTCAGTATTTCCGCAAAAGACAAACAAGAAACAAGCCAAAGAAGGGGAAAAGAGAGCAAGAAAAGGCTCTAAGAAGAGCAAAGCGAAGTTTTGCAAAACACGCAAAGACGACCTACCCGCACAAGACATAATTTTTTCCGCACGCCCCCGATAGCGTTAGTGTCACTCGGCGAACGCGAACCGATGCCGGAGTGCCCGCTATGGCGAGAATCGCTTACGGGGTGGACTCGCTGATGGTGCATTGCCCATTACCGTGCTGTGAAGGACGAGTATGGATAAAAAGACATGTGCGGGCAAGTGCAGCTCTGGCTGCGGGCTAAGACCGCTAACCGAGAAGGCGATCGGACCTTAGCCGCAGCAAATGTGCGAGGTGAAATCTTATCCGGCATGGACCCGCAATAGCAGGGTCGCCGGCGCGCGGAACCAGCGCCAAGAGTGCCCGCTATGGCGAGAATCGCTTACGCGGCATGCCCGCTATGGCGAGAATCGGCTTACGGTGGGAAGGACTCCATCGGTGGTGCACCGCCGTTAACCGGAGCCGCATGTGTCGCCGCCAGATAAAGACATGTCAGACGCTGGAGCGCCACGGAGCGAAGACCAACGAGGTTTTGGAAAACCAACGCTAAAGAAAGGAACCGAAAACTGAAACGCATCAAGGTTGCCGAATTCAGCTCAAGTCCCAAATGACCGAGGAGAGGCCCTCCGAGGAGCTGGCCGAAAGCAAGCTCAAGACCACCGAAAGCGCTTGAATCGAAAGCGAGAGTTCGATCGAGTAGCTTTTCCCGCAATAAAGAGCAAAGAAAAGACAAGGACGAACAGAAACCAAGAGCAAGGCTAAAGCCATTGAAAGTTTTAACAAAATCGGTAGAACGCTTAGCCTAACTCCTGGGCCTCTGCAGTATCTCGCCGAGAACCCGAAGTTTGCGAACTCGAACAGTGCATAAGAGAAAGAGCGACGCCTAGCCCCTGCAGACGGATGATGCATGAAAACCTGAACTTGCGATTTCAAGCACGCGCGCGAGAGAGTTAGAGCGACACCCGTATCCCGATCGACTCGCTCTGTGAACCGCCGTTAACGTAAGTTAGGCGATTCCAAGGTAACCGAACAAGGAAAGTGCTTCGCCATGAGGGCTTACGAGAGCAGGCTTTGTCAAGTGGTTGTGCCGTGAGCGGTAAGTGCCTCCGCCATGAGGGCTTACGAGCAAAGCTTAGCCGCGAGGCCGATGCGTGGTTACGCAACTCGAAGTTTAGGAACTCGTTGAAACAAGATACGGCAGGGAAAACCCTTAAGATTATGGGGCGCCAAGAGTTCGCAAGATCGGGCAGCCATCAAGTGTAACCAGATAGAAAGAGTAGTCTGAGAAGACAAGTGGTGAGAAGGGCCGCAGGGGACCGCGAACATTCACCGCTTCAATGGGTTGAACTTTACATGGCAGCCCGAGAGACTTGGACGAATCCAAGGCGCGAATTTAAGAAAAAGCGCCGGTTAGGAAACGAAAGACCTACACGAGGAACTTACGGTCGATCGATGTTCCACGGTCGGTCACTCTTCCCGCTATCCACCGCCAGCGTAACAGCCCGGATCCGAAGGAGTTTTGATCCGGCCCCGAGCACGGGCTCGTCTGGGGACCAGACGCGCGTCCGGTGAAGAGCTGCCCGCTGAAAGCCGATCCAAATTTCGAGCACGGGCTCGCCGGGGATCAGACGCTGGCCCGGCGAAGAGCTGCCCGGCGGTGATGTAGCCTCGAGCACGGAGCTCGTCAGGGGATCAGACGCGCCTCAGCGAAGAGCTGCCGGCGCGGTTAATCCAATTTCGAGCACGGAGCTCGTCTGGGATCAGACGCGCCGGGCGAAGAGCTGCCCGCACGGCGATCCAACCGAGCACGAGCTCGTCGCGGGGATCAGAGCCGCACCGGCGAAGAGCTGCCCGACGAGTGATCCAGCCTTCGAGCACGGAGCTCGTCAGCGGGGATCAGACAGCGCTACCGGCGAAGAGCTGCCGGCACGGCGATCCAGCCCGAGCACGGAGCTCGCCGCTGGGACCAGACGCTACCGGGCGAAGAGCTGCCCGCTGGTTGATCCAGCCTCGAGCACGGAGCTCTGTCATGGGACCAGACGCGCTAAACCAGATCTCGAAGGCGATCAAGATCAAGGATCGATCCGATCCGCAAGGAAGAGACATCCGCCTCTTCCGAAGTCGCAGCCTCGTGGAGAATCTCCGGTCGCCGATAGAGTTCGACATGCTCGATCCGTGATATCCCCACGGTCGGCGCCAATTGCCGACGGTTGAGATAACGATCTCAAGTCGCTAAGGTTATTGAAGATTGAGATAGGAGACACGCCAAACAATGCTAACAAAGAACGAACAGAGACAAGGGTTTTATCCCGATTCAGCCTCTCGAGAGATAATAGCCCCACGCCCAACTTTTCTTATATATCGTAGATGAATACAAGAGGTGGCTCACGAGACTAACAAGTCTCGGCGAGATTATGGGTGTACAGTGAGTAGTATGCATAAAGTAATCTTAGATGCCGATGCCTAAGTCGCCCCTATACTACCGTGAGGGGCTCGTTTATATAGTGTTGATGAACCGATCTACGGAGGAATATTGGGCTAAGCTAACTTTAAATCGTAATGAACTCAGACACCAAATACATCTCTCGCAGATAAGGTATACTCCTAGTCTTGGGGATCACGACTTCTATTCCAATCCGAAACCACGTCCGGTCTTCACGTAGCTGCAGTAACTCTTGTTCGAGACGGACTCAAACACCATTCCTTGGTTACTACGCACCATGCCGCCCAGAAGCTGCTCGGCAGATGCATACGGGCCGATAGAACCTTCCAGGAGCCGGGCCTCGTAGGTCGCTTTGATCGGGCCGTCAGGAGTGGGCCATGGCAATGGGCCAATTTAATCCTCGACAACGACTCGACCCGAGATTGTTCGCCGGTCCAACCGGCGCCAAGGTTCCCTGCTGGCGGGCGCTGTTGTCGAACGCGCGCTTTTGGGCAAGGCAGTTGCTCAAAACGAACCGCGCCGCTTCAAAGGCGCCGGTGGCAACCATCTTCAATCGCCATACCTCGCCCGCATCGCCACGGCAGGTCGCGCAAGGCCTCGGCGACGCGACCCATCAAGGCCAACAGATCAGGCCGCGGCCGCTCCCAATGGGCGTATAAGGTAATCCCAGCAGGTACAGGCGCCCGGAAGTCGCGCAGAGGCGGTCCGGCATGTCGCCAAGGACCCGGAGGCGCCGGAGTGTGCCGCACGAAGCTCATAGCGTTTTGTGGCTAAGGCGGCAGCGGCTTGTGCCGCCGCAGCCTCACGGCCCGCCGCTCTCAAGGGCGGTCTCCCCGGCCGAGGGCTCGCTGCAGCTGCCGGCGGCTCGCTCCGCCAAGCAGGGCGACCTCCCGCGCCGCCCAAGTGTGGGAGAGGGCGCGAAGCGCTTCGAAGGAGCGCCCGACGTCGGCGGTGGTGGCAGAGATGGCGACGGTGTCGGCTGAGGGAGCGGCCGGAGGGTCCTCCAGCCTCAACGACGGCGCGCTCTCCACAGCCGGCGGAGCCGTCTCCGTTGAAGGGACCGCGGGCAAGCTGGGGGCTGGCGGATCGCGCGGGATGGAGCTTGAGGCCCCAGCGTCCGCTCTATCCCGTAAAGAAAAACCAAGAAGGGTTCAGGCATGTGAAAAACGTCTGGCATGCTAACCCAAACACGAAATGTACAATGAACGCAGAGAAAGTTACCTGAAGCGGCGCCCCCCGAAAGCAAAGGAAGAGGGGGGCAGTGTCAGACCGCTTGGTCGCGGCGCAGGCGCCGCCGCCCCTCCTCCCGCTGAAGGCGGGGGCAGCGGAGTCACCGCGCCGGCGCCGTTGGCAAGCGCCGCACGGGAGGTGCCAAGCAGAAGGGGCCGGGCGACGGCAGGTGCCGCATAGGAGGTGTGCGCGGAAGGAACTGCAGCAGCGGCCTTTGTTTCGGAAGAGTCGCCAAGCTTCGCCAGCGGCGGAGCGGGCGGCGTTGCAGCAGCAGGCCCCGCTGGAGGGGCCAAAGCGAGGCGGCTCAGACTGGCGAGGAGCCTTTTTGCTCGCTCTCCTCCTCATCATCACCATCGTGGAGAGGATGAGGCGGCGCTTCCCGAGAGCGCTGGTCGAGTCGGCCGCCACGGCAGGAGGAGCGGACGCAGGAGCCTCGGCGGTCGTCGGCGGACGATCACGGATTTGCAGGGGTCCCCGGGCCACTTGGACCGCGGGACCAGAAACCTCCATGGGAGGCAGCGCGCGCAGGAACGTGTTGCGCTCCCGTGGGGGCCAGTCACAGAGGGGGAGGACGCTCGCAGGCGGAGAAATGTCGCCGGCCGACGCGGACAATAGTCCCGCTAGCCATTGCCGGAGCACGTCGTCCGGCACGTTCCCTGCGGCTGGACACACAAAAAGAAGAAGCCGCGAGTTAGCAAGAAACCGAAGAAAGAAAAGGCGTTCCGCGAAGTCAGAAGATCCAGAAGAATGCAAAAGTACTCACCTCCGGGGGCAACGCGGATTCCATCGTCATCGCCAGAACATCGCCACGCTGGGCGGGCCTCGCGCGGCGCGGCGAGGCGGCGCTGCAAAAAGTCCGCCGCCACATGGGTTCCGTGAGCCCGCTGGCGGAGTTTCAAGAATACGCGCAAAGATCGCGGCCCATCTCCGCCGAAGTCGCCGGAAGGGACCCCACCGCAAGGGATTCGCAGACCTCGGGAAGACAAGATCATCGAGTCGCCGGAATCCTCCACGCATGACCATCGTCGCGCCCAATCCTTCCAGCTGGACTTGACCGTGGATCGATGAAGGCGGCGCATCGCTAAGCGTGAAGTAGCAGCTTCAACAGCCTCGCCGAAGCGCGAAGCTCACGGGTAACGTGAAGAGCCGGCGCCAGAGTGGGAGATTTGGCATCGCCTTCACGAACATTTCGCAGAGGTGGGCGAAGATGGCCAAGATCACGATGGAGTTGGGGGAAGGTGCGCCGCCGATCTCGTAGAAGGCAAGCACCCCTGTGAAGAACTCGAGTATGGCGACGAGCCCCGCCAAAGACCGCCGCCTGTGAAGGTAATGATCTCCCGTCGCGGGGCTTGGCACGATGGTGCCGGGCGCGAGTCGGGCGGAGGCCGGCGGCACGAACACTCGAAGCCGCGCCGCCGTCACCTCGTCGGCGGTGGAGGCGGGCAAAGCTGGACCAGGTGACGGCGCGGCCGGAACGACGTCCCCGCGGCGACCCTTGCTGCGCTTAGGAGCCATTGGAAGATGGCGGAGGTACGGTGGCGAGAGCTAAGGGGCCAAAAAGCTCTGTGGCGGCGGCAAAGAAGGCGGCTGGCAGTTTGAGGACTTGGCGTGCAAAAGAACTCATCGCAGTGCAAAGAAGAGAGGCTTTTATAGGCAAGGAGCGTGAGCGCGACGGTTTGGATTCCGTCCCCACGCGCGCACATGGCGCCATCATTACCCCGCGCGTTTCGGTTTCCTGCGAAAAGCGGTACGGTTCCCCAAGGAAGATCGTGCGGGAGTGGAGAATCAAGCGTACGGCCGCCGCAGGGGGTGGGCCCCCCACGATTCGTCTCCCGCCGCACAAGAGACGGCAGAGTATCGGCTCGACGGTTCGCGTATCATGGTGGACCCGGGGGCTACTATCGATACAATAAATACCGGGGTATGAAGAGTCCTAAGGAAGACCAAGAATGCATCCGGTGGGCCCCGCGCGTCAGGTGTGCGCCGGGCGAGGGCCCCACACGCAAAGCGGGCGACCAGTCCCCAACAGGGCGAGCCTCGCGGCTACTGGCCCCTCTTCGCCAGTGGGGCCAAGCGTGGGTGGAGCGCCCCGAAGGAGTCTTCGGTGAAGGCCTCGCTACGGCGACGGGCGATTCAATGCGACATTACGCTGGATGGATGATGAAGAGATGATTATCGCCACAAAGCGACCTCTCGCAGGTCCGATCAATCGCCACCGTGGGCGGGCGGAATTGACCGGCAGAGGGAGAGTTTGCCATCATCGCTAGCCGCCCACGCCGGCGAGCAAGCCGGGCCCCGCCTCGCAGCCTCACCGGGCGTGATCGCTGGTCGGGCCACTTGGCGAGCATGCGGGCGGCACCAGACGGGCGCGGTAGCAAGACGTTGCCTCTCCTATCGTGTCCTCGTGTCTTATCGATTATCAGCATCGAGAGTACTGCATCGCTTACCCCCGCCTCTCCGCCAGCCGAGGCTTGTATAAAAGGGAAGGAGAGAGAAGGGAGGAAGGGGGGAAAACATTCGGTAATCGCATTCCACACAACCACAACACGGAAAAGAGCTAAGGCTCGGCAGAGTAGGATCATATTCGCGAGGGGTCCGAACTCGGTAAACCCGCGGCGCCGCTTCCTGCCGCTTCTACGCCGAATCGAACCGAGCTCGGGCTGATCGGCTAGCAGGATAGAAATCTGATAGGGGTGTGATCCGCAGTGGTTGAGCGGAGAACACGCCATCAGTCGTCATCGGGTTGGCCGCCCGCGTCAGAAGGAGCAAGTTGAGTCCCGCCCGTTCTCTCACCGGTGCGTTCCCACGAGTCAGAGGCCACTTGCGAGGCACGCGTGGGCGGCGCCGCCAATAAGCAGAGGCAGACGTTGCCTCTCCGCCTCGTCTTTTACGCCTTATCGCAGTACTAAGCGCGATCAGATCGCTTACCCTCCGCCTTCTCCGCCGGTCCAAGGCTCGTATAAAAGGAGAAGAGAGAGAAGGGAAGGGGGACGCATTACACTACGTTGCATTCAGCATCCTGTAAGCATTCTCACACAACCATAACAAGAAAAGAGCTAAGGCTCGGCAGGAGTAAGACTATTACCCGCAAGGGGTCCGAACAGGTAATCTCACAGACGCTCTCTCAAGGCGTCCGACGCTCGAATCGGATCGAGCCCGGGCTGATCGGCTAGCAAGATAGGAAACTTGACAGGGGTGTGATTCACCGTGGTTAAGTGAAGAACACGCCGTCAGAATCCACTCTGTATAATTTACTGCCGATTTTCTTTCTCTTTTTTGAAGATATGCCACTCTTCTTAGCCAATTCAATTCAATGAAGAAGGGATCTACTAAGGAGGTTTGCCTGGCATCCCATGCTATTGGTTTGCTCCTGTCCCATGTGTATTCATTTGCAGTTTAAGTTTAATACAACTGGTGTTTTTTTAACACTATTGTGTTTTATTGGACTTCTAGGGTTGCTAGCTATTACACTTGGTGATGGGAGTAGCTCTCATGAAATAATGGTGGAGTCACATCCACAACTTTCAAGGATACTTCAAACTTCATCTGATGCTTCAAAGATGATTTCCGTACGTATAATGTTTTCTTCTTTTGACTTCCAGATCTTTTTTCTGTACTTATGTAAGTGAACCTTAATTGTTCTGCTGTAGGCTCTTGATTGTTTGGCTGTCATCACATTTGTTGGTGCAACTGATCTGGCTGAAACAGAGTTATCCTTGAAAGCCATGTGGGATGTTGTTCATCCAAAATCATGTTGAAATGTATGTATGGGTGGCTGGGTGCCATTGATTTATAATCAGTTTTTATGACCTATTGATTGAAGTTCATCCAAATTTCTTGGATGACAAAAATGTATTCTGGGAATTTTGACTTTCTGTAGGTGGGTACTGTCCGAAAACCAAGACCACATGTATTAGCAGCTGCTGTATCTGCATGGACATTTCTGCTAACTACTATTGGGTCATGGAGGATAAATACTGATAGTTGGAAAGAGTCAGTGTACCTCCCTTTGTGTGTGCACATGTGATGCTAAGTAATTAACTCTTAAATTTACTTATTTTTTTTGTTCGAATGGCTGCTGGTGAAGCATTAGCCTTGTGCTTCGAGTTAAATCTACTTGATGTTTCCTATTGTGAAGATGCCGGCCCTGACACTGGAGGAACTGCTGGCTCTAAGAGCAAATTATTCCTGGATATGCAAGGGCTGAAATCCAAAATATCTGGCCTTGCCTTTAATCTCTCCATGGAGGCAGGGGGGAAAGGTGCAGATAAGAAAAATCTTTCTGACCAGAGAGAGTTGTTTCAACGCATCTTGGATTTTGTGAAGGTCTGGTTCATTATACATTCTTAATCTTGAAATGTTTGGTTCTTTTTTGTGTATATAAATTATACTTAAAATATAAGTAATGATAAAGCAAGCCACGATAAAGCAAGTCACAATAACATTATTTTGCACAGGTAGCGCATGCATGCCCATAATATTGCAGCAACTGCAGCTAAAATAATGGCCATCTCATGTCTAATATGAATTTACAATTTTTTCATATGAATTTTGTCTGTGTCTAGGAATCGCGCTCCTGAAGAGCAGCGAGACCACGGACCGGCAGATGAGTTTGTAGTTGGTGTGAGGCCCAACGACCACCCTTCTCAGCAGCTCGGGGCGGCGGCCAAGCCTACGGGGGCTAAGGCCGCGCTGGCTTCCCGGACAAGGGCCTGGTGCGACTTGGCGATTCGGGTACAGATCCTTTGTACAGAGGGAAGAGGAAGAAGAGTGATACAAACCGTGAAGACACAAGTGATTTACCCTGGTTCGAGCCCCCACTGTCGGGTAATAGCTCTACTCCAGTCTCGTTGATTATGCGGTGGGAACAGAGGTGCCGAGACCGGGCTTGGAGGCACCGATCAGAGTTTACAATGGCGGCTAAGGACTAAGGCTACTGCTAAGAAGCTTCGGATGCAAGTGTGGTTCAGGGCTTGAATCTAGCGAGGTTGGGATTCCTTCGAACGTCCAGGACTCCTTCTTTTATAGGCGCGGTGGGTTGCCCGGAGCTGATCCGGCGGGCCCCACGCCCATCTCTGCTTTAACGGCGGCGCCCTTGTCTCATTCTGTGGCTCCTGCCCGTCTCAGAGCCCGCAGAGAGAAGCCGGTCAGTCAAGATCGGGCACGTGTTTGTCTCGAGGTGCCTATTTGGGGAGGAAACCTTCTTTAGGGAGAAAGCACTTTCCCTTTATCCTTGATATAGCTTTGACTGGACCGAACCAGCCCCGCGCCACCCGTTGGGGGCGTCGCGTCACGTAACAACCATTCGCTGCCCGCCAAAGAGGGCAAATGGCAAGACGGATCGCCAGGTTTTCCCTCTGGCTGCGGGTCCTGTGGGAGACACAGATTGCTTCGGCCAAGGCCGGAGAAAGCATGGTGGGACACGACAGCTGTCGCCACCTGCCCACGGGTAGGCGGATCACCCGAGGCACCTCCCGGGCTAAGGATAGCCTAGGAGGCATATGGTGCCGCACGGTTTGACTTGGTCAAGACCGGGGCAGGCGCTGGCGGGTTAAGCGCCACCCTTAGTATGGTTGGGGACGGCCTCTTGGTCCCTTCCCTTATGTGATGGACCGGTACAGAATTGGCCCAAGGCCCGTCTCAGGATGGGCCGTTTACCTATCACCAACAGCCAGCCCCCGAGCCTCGAGCGGGTCGCGTGGCGAGCCGGTCTGAGGTTTAGGAAAAAATTCTCACCACGCGCGACGCGGGAAGATTTGTCTCGGGAGCCGCGGTCTGAGCATTGAATCTGATTTGACGTAAAGACGGGGCAGTTACGCCCTCTCGGGCACGATCCCCACGACTTCCGCTTCGGCCATTGCCTTCTTTTAAAAGGCAGCGCTACAGTGGGAACTTGTACTGCATAATCGTCCCCTTTGCCTCTGTCTTCATCTTCTCCCCTTGCCCCCTGCCTCTTTCCTTCCGTCGCCATGGTCGTCATCGGAGAGAGCGTTCTGACTGTGGAGAGGATGGGGGTGCTGGAGAGGGACGGCTTCGTCAAGCCAGGCTCATGGAGACTTCCTGGCGCGTACCCGGAGCCAAGTCCCAGGCTGGACGAGTTGGTCTGCTTCGAGAGCTCAACCATCTGCGGATTTCGCACGCCGGAATCTCAGTTCATCACGGACTTCTTCGCCTTCACAGAGCTGAGGCCGGAGAACCTGTCTCCGCAATCCTACGTCCACTTATCCATCTTTGCGTTCCTGTGCGAGGCACACTGCGGGGTGCGGCCGACGGTGAGCCTCCTTCAGCACTACTTTGAATTGAAGCCCGTCGGCCACCGCGTGGGCAATGGCGGAGTTTTCTACTTGACCGCGCGCCGAGCCCGGGGCGGCCAGTCGTACCCGGAGTACGAGGTGAAGACGAAGGTCGATGGTTGGGCCCGGCGGTGGTTCTATCTGAGCCGCGGAGGCTCGACCCTGGAGTATTCTTTGGATGCGCCGGACACGCCAATCTTCCAGTGGAGCGAGTCCCAGCCGGAGGATCAAGTCATAGAGGGCGAGATCAAGGGGCTCGTCAAGGATGGCTTGACGGGCTATGAAGTCGTCGTTGGCTTCATTCGGCACCGGATCAGCCCGTTGGGGAGCCGTGAGCGGTGCGTCAGCGATATGAATGGCTGGGAAAATCCAGACTGGGACTTTCATGAAGGTAAGCGCCAGACGCACCTTTACGTTCGATTTCAGGTCGGGGCATATTGTGACTATTAACGATGCTACGCAGGACTCCCGACCCGCGAGGTCGCGCGGGGGGATGCTGCTACCTCTAGACAAGACCCCCCGCCGCATACGATTCGTGAAGGACAAGCTGCCTAAGGTAAGCGCCCGGAAGGTGTTCGATTGAATTCGCAGCTGTGCGCGCCCTCGAAGCCTTAACGAGTCGCATTATTTGTTTTGCAGCGGACATGGAAAACGGTTGAGAAAAACAGTCAAGCCACGGGTTTAACCGAAGGGTACTCGCCAGCGGGAACGTCGGCGGCGTCTGGCGGGGCGCCGGCCCTGTCGCCGACGTCTGGCGGGCTCAACACGGGCAAGCGCAGAGACGCACGCGAGGAAGCGCGCGACGCCTGCACAGGTAAGCCTCCGTCTTCTAATGTGGGTCAAACGCCAGGTGTGAAGCGGCCTTTTAGCTCTGTTTTGCGTGCGTTCAGGGCGCGGAGCTTACGAAAAAGGAGGTTGTCCTGTTGTTGGGCCCGTTGCCGGCAGCGGCGCCGTGTCGAGGACCTACGAGGAAGGTTCCCGCGGGCCGAAAGAAAGCGGCCACGCCCACCACAAGCCATGTTGGAGGGTTAGAGACGGAGCACTTCCTGCGCCCCACGCCAGGGGTGTACGAGGACACTAAGCTCAAGCCAGCGCGTAAGTCTCCCGTGCTGAGCGCTATTACTCTGTTATCGTGTCTGATCGCCGCGCTCCTTGTTGCAGTGCGTAGCGCCGAAGTGGTGGACTCCGTGCTGCCTCCCTCTGCTGAGACCGTGGCGGCTGAGGACGAACCGATAGAGCCCAGAGGAGGGGTGTCTCTGTCGCAGAAATTAGAGGCTGCCGAGCTGACGAAGGACGAAACGGTCGAGCCTAGAGGAGGGGCTCTCCAGTTGGCGCAGCTAGAGGCCGCCGGGCTGGCGAAGTTGAAGGATAAGAACCAGCCGGTCCGCGGAGGGTCATCGTACTGCCTACCAGTGGCGGTACTGGACACTTCTCCGGAGGTCGCGGAAACGGTGCAGGTCACTCTGAGCGATCTTCCTGTGTGGATTACACCCTTGCGCGTTGAAGGACGCACAGCGCATGGTGGTGACCAATTGACCGCAGGGGAATCGCAGACTACTTCAAGACCCCGGTTGGAAAAGTGCTTCTGACGCCTGACCAATGGATGCTGTTAATCAACTGGATCTGGCCGGTCCGCGTGCTGACGCCGGATGGTTGGGCAAGTGTAGTGATGCCTAGTGTGGCTCCGCTAGCGTCCGCGGGCTGGATCTCCGCCACTCCAAAATGGGTGGAGCAGCAGGATGCTGCCAGGTCACAGGAGGCCGGCCGAACGGGCCTGCCGCATCCGAAGATGTACCCTATTCCCGGGCTGGACGATCCGACCGAGCTCGCGGCGCTCAAGCTGACGGCGGACGAGCTAAAAGATGCGTTGATAAGGGCTCAGGCTCGGCTCAGCAAGGCTGAATTGGCCGCGGAGCAAGCTGCTGCGGCGAAGGCCGAGCTAGCGGCCAAGCTGGAGGATGCTGAGAGACGGGCGACCGCGGTCGGGACGTCGGCCTTGCTTTCAGCCGCGCCGCCAGCGCCTCGAAGTTCCGCGCCATTGGAGGAGGATAGCGAAGAGTCGGTTGGCTGCCCCCCTTGCCGCTACAGGAGGCCTCTGACCGTGGGCTCAACAGAAATGCGCATGGAGCTGTTGGAGCGAGGGCGAAGAGCATGCTCGCTCAAACCAAGAAGGTAGCACCCTTGACCCTGCGCGTTACACTTAAGTACTGAATTTTTCGCGCTTTGATCTGGTTTTCCCTGTCTCAACTTTACACGCTTATCGCCGGCACGTCTTCGCTGATGGAAGCGATGGGTGAGCAGTCAGATGACGATGCGGCGAAGATCGGGCGTCTCTCAGCCAAGCTAGTGCAAGCCCGGGATCAGGCGAAGTGCGCGGATGGGCTAACCGCCTTGGTCGAGGCTCGTGCCACAGCGCGCATCACCGAACTGGAAGCCGCGCTAAGGTCAGCGCAGGAGAAGGAGCAGGAGGACATGACGAGGCTCGCTCGAGCTCAGGAGGTGGAGAAAGCTGCAAAGAGCCAAGCCCTGGCGGCTCGCGAGGAAGCAGATAGGGCCCGGATCGTTTTTGATGAGGAGTACAAACGCAGAGAGGCGGCCATCAACGAGCTGGCGGCCACTAAGTCTGAGCATAACTCCATCGTTCGCGGGCTCGAGGAAGCTCGCGACAAGCTCATGTCGAAAAATACCACGCTACGCAAAACTGGAGCGAAGTCCGTGGCAGAGTCGGAAGCCCTGAAGAAACAGAAGGAGGAGCTCGTTGAAGCCCGGGCCAAGCTGCGCCAGGAGCAAAACGACATGGCTTCGCGAGCCATAGAGCTGCTTCAGGCGCAGACGCGAATCCGGGATTTAGAAACCGAGCTAGAGAAACTCAGGCTGCAGTGCAGGCCATAGTTTGACCCGGTCTACTTGTTTCCGAACTCTGTGGCACGAACATTGTGTAATTTTATTTTAGGTGCTCGCTTAATCGGATAAGCACGGAGCAGTACGTGGTGGCCTGAGGGCTTAGCCATTTTTTTGCCTTAGTTTATTGTGTCAAGTCGCGCGCACTGTGGGCTCTGCGGCGCGGCACAGTGTTCCACTGACAGCGAGTGCACGTTTGCCAGGCGCGGATATGGAGACGAAACCACCCGCGCCGGTTCATGCACCCGGCCTAAGCCACGCTTCAAGCCACGAAAGCACCGCTGGGCTTTGTTCGCGTTGGTGGGCCTGGACCTACGGGGTAGGCCTTGACTCGCGATGACTTCTCCCGCGCCACTAACAGTGGGACAGGGCAAGTGTCGTGCGGTGATTGGTGCGGTTGGTATTCCGCGAGACAGCGCGTGCGCTCGCGTCTCTTCAGCTCGGGTAGTGGGTTTTAATTGCCCATCTCTTCGCGCGCAGCGACGCTTCGAGACGTTGCACAGCTGCCGCCCTATAAAGCGAGGCGTGGCACGTCGCGTGACCCTTACGCCTTGCCTGCGCTTGCCTTAGGATAGAAAGCAGAGTGCTCCAGACCCGAGCAGAGGCAGAGCGAGAAGGCGAAAAAGGGAAAGAGGGCTTGAAACCATGTCTTCTGAGTACAACTCTGGCTATGCGGCGGCGTTCACAGAGGCCTTGTTTGCGGAGCCGAACCCGCCACTTCCTCCGTCGCCGTCGATCCAGCCCGCGGGGGAGGACGAGGAGGCATTGGCGGCGGCCAAGGCGCTTATGGGTGCCAGTATTCACCGACGGCAGAGGCGACACCCGGGAGCGCCGGGACCGTCGACGCCCGCACTGAGCCCGCTAACCTCGGCGTCGTCGTCGGCGGAGTCTGCGGCTCCGCCGGTTCATCGCCAGCGCCGCTGGTAGGCGTGGCGAGGCGTTGTAGGATTTGGGAGCCGCCGTAGGTCGTAGTAGCGCGGCGCCCTCTTTTGCGGTAGTCCAGGAGCCCGGCCTCCTTTTGTTCTTTGTGTAATCCTCGTTCTTGTAAGGTCTTCCAGTTTCTTTTAAGCAATTTGCCCTGGTCAATCTCGTTCGTTCTTCTCTCCTGTGCGAATTTGCGAATCTGAAATGCAAAAACAGAGGAACTAGATTGTTTCGGGCGTTTTTTCTCTTTTTTAATGGCTTATGCGCAACGCGAAACATTTCGGCGGCCATGGGTGAGAATAAAATAACATGCGGGCGTGCCAGTGTACATAAAAATACACAAAAGAAATAATGAATCCGGGAAATCAGATATTTTATTAATGGAATAAAATACAATCTCCCGATACATTTGCGCTCCATAGCCTGTAGATAAGAGCATCTAACATGGGCGATTGCAAGGTCGCTGTTCCCGGGGCCCCGGAAGGACTCCCGGTTAATTACATCTGCAAGATAAATCTCACAGAATACCTCCGATTAAGCTGTGTTATCGTCGATATCGGTCTTCGCCTGTAGTCATTATGCATGCAGAGAAAATAGATAATAAACAAAGTAAGTGGCGCCGGCAGCAACCATGGTCGTATGTGACCATGCGCCGAAGATAGCGAAGTCGTTGTATGGACCTTGCCCGCCTGTGTCGTTCGGCCTCATCAGTCTCGAACGGCACAACTGGGATATGTGTATAACCTGAAATCAAAACATGCATAGATATGCTAGGTTTGACCAACTGGGCGATAACACAGCTTCGTCGGGTCAGATAATTCTGCAAAACAAATCTGCAAGATATATTGGCATATATTTATCGGCGACCTGCAATAGATCATACCAAATATTTAATACTTGATATCTTATGTAACTTTGGGGCATTTTAAGATTTATAGCTCCCGTTTGACACAACATGGGAATGTAGCGACCTGCAGTATATCCCAATAAATATTGCATCGAGTAAAGACGCATTGATTTATTTGATAACTCAGGGGCATTCATAAACTATGGCTCTCGTTTGGCACACCATGGGAATGTAGCGACCTGCAGTAGATCACAATAAATATTGCATTGCGTAAAGATGCATCACTTATTTGATGTTTATGTAACTACGGGGCATTCAAGATTTATAGCTCCTGTTCTGGACATCATGTCGTAATTATTGAATAGAAAAATAAAGGGCTCGAGTATATTTCGTAAGCACCTTGTATAATATTTTAAATCTACAGGAAGGAGGAAGAGGCCGGCCAAGGCGGCGCTCAGCGAGGGGCGGCGCGTGGACGGCGGCATGGGCGGCGCGCGGGCAGCGCTCGGCGAGGGCGGCAGCCAGGGGCGGCGCGCGGGCGGCGCTCGGCGAGGGGCGGCAGCCAGGGGCGGCGGCATGGCGAAGACGGCAGCAAGGGGCGGCGTCTAGGGGCGCGCCGGCCAGGGGGCGCGTCGGCGAAGACGTCGCGGCTAGGGGCGGCGAGGAGGCAGCGACCGGCAGGGGCGCGGCTACGGGGCGGTGGCGCCGGAGCTGCGTTGGTGCTATGGAGGCGGCGCATGGAGGGCGACGGCGCAGGGGCTGCGCACGGCGGTGCCGGCAGAGGCGGCAGCTTGGTGCGCGCTCAGCTAGGAGCGGCGCGTGCATGAGGCTGATGGCGGCACATGGCGGCGCCGGCTATCCTGTTCGTCCCTGAATAGAAGGTAGAGATAGGATTATGGCCGAGTTATCAACCTGCAATTCCGTTCTCCATCTAATCTGATTTGATCTGGTTCCGATCTGGTTCTTGCGTGGCCTCTGCGTAGTCAGCTTTCTTGTGATCGACGACCTGCAGAAGAGAGGAGAGCCTGATCCTTGCAACCTGCAGAAGAAAGGCCTTGCAGAGAAGAAAGTCCGATGCCGAACCCCTCCCTCCGTGTTCAACCTGCAGGAGAAGGAAAAACGTCCTAGAGAAGACCCTGCTCGCTTGCAACCGCAAGCTGCACGAGAGATACCTGCAGAGAAAGAGGCCCCCCCCCCCCCTCTACGTAGATGAGGAGGATACTTATAGACTCGCACCTAGCCCGAAAATAGGATCGGCCCTGGAATTTTTGTTCGGCTCCGTGTGTTGCATGTTGGTTAGTGCGGATAAGCACAATAATTATCCTTTAATCCAGTGATTAAAAATAATAATAATAATAAATTGCTGCATAATTGTTCATAATTATCCTTCCGATCAATTATTCAAAATGCGATAAATAAATTATCAGCATTAAAAATAAACGTGAAATTTTCACGTCAAACATAGATGAACAATAACGAAGTCCTGAGCAGAACTTAGGAAATTTGAGCGAACGGATTGCTTTTAGAAAGTTTGTTTTTGGTGCGCCTAATCATCCAGCCCCCGAACCGTGGCCAAGTCTAAGTGTGATCTTGGAGTTGGGCGCGGTCTAAAGACTAGAGTGACTTAAAAAACTTGCGAACTCCGGCCCCGAAGTTTCGTTAAGCCGCAGCGATGCGAACTGGCGGTTAAGGATTTAGAAAAAATTTAAAACTCCCCACGAGCCGTTGGCCATGCGATCTTGAACTGGCGTCGGGCGGTTAAGAACTTAGGAAAAAATTTAGGCGCAAAAAATCCTTCAGCCCCCAAGCGTTGCGGCCCAAGTTAGCCATCCAAACAAACCTGACGTGGGCTTACTGTTCCTTTGGGCCGCGGGAATTCCACATTGCGCGGAGATTCACTAGGGTGCGAGAGATCGGCTTATCCCGTCGTGGGAATGCTCCGGAATGCTTTATCCTTTGCCTTCGGGCTTTTGGCCACGGGCTTGCTTGAAATGGTCAAGACTCAAACCACCGTGACTCGCGAATGGGGGAAGATTTTTTTGAGTTGAAACGAATTGAAATGAAGGAAACTTACGACCTGATTAAGCGTAAAAGCGTCGCAGAAGGAAGATGTTTCATGAGCAAGGGAGCTCGTTTCCATCCTTGTCAGTAAGGCGTACTGAGCCCGTGCGTGCTGCGCAGACTACTTTGTACGGTTCCTCCCACTTGGGGTTAAGCTTGTTGGAGCCCGCGAGGTTCTGAATGTGTCGTAGAACCAGGTCTCCGACTTGCAGGGTCCTTGTGTATACGCTTCGCGTCACAGAACGACGCAGGATCGCCGGTAGGCCTTGACCGGAGTAGGGATTGCTTTCATGGCGCGCGCCTCAAGTAGGTCGAGGTCAAGTTGACGCTCCTCGTCATTGACCACGAAGCTGGCGAAGTCAATGCGATCGGATCCTAGTCTCATTTCTGTTGGGAGTACTGCTTCCGAGCCATAGACAGTCGGAAAGGAGTTTCTCCCAGAGTCTTACCGGTCGTTGTCCCGGATCGCCCAGAGGATCGACGGTAGCTCGTCGACCCAACCTTCTTTGTTTAGCTTTGAGAGCGTCGAGACTCATTTTTGATGCCTTGACTAAGCGTCTGTTAGCTCGCTTCGGCCCGCCGTTGCTTTCTGTGTATACGTTTCGTGCCGACATCGGTAAGCCAGGCCAATTTCCTCGCGAAGAATCGTTGAATTCTCGCTCGTGAATTGGGTGCCATTGTCACGATGATCCTGCTGGCACACCAAATCTTGCAACGATGCTTCGGAAAAAACGTACCGCGGCAATTGCAGTGATGTTGGAGACCGGCTCGGCCTCGATCCACTTGGTGAAGATATCGATGACTACGAACAAGTACGTTTTGCCATCTAGACCTTTGGGGAACGGCCCTAGGAGGTCCATGCCCCATACCACGAACGGCCACGCTAGTGGGATTGTTTGCAGCTCATACGCGGGCTGATGCGTCATCCGCGCATGATACTGGCAAGCTTCGCAGTGCTTAACCAAGCCTTCTGCGTCGCTCATCGCAGTGGGCCAATAATAGTCCATGCGGAATGCTTTGCCGACAAGGGTTCTATGTGAGGCGTGCGCGCCGCAGATGCCCTCGTGAATGTCGGCTAGAAGGTACTTACCTTCTTCTTGGGTAACGCACTTACAAAGCACGCCATTAGCACCCCTTCAAGACAAAGAAGCCCCCGCAGCGTGTAAGCTTGGGCTCGCCTTTTTAGCTGGGAACGCTCAGCAGCGTCCTCGGACAATGTCCCCTGCTCCAAGAACTGGATGAATGGCGACATCCAGGAGGTGCTTTGCTCGAGGAATGAGACAGTACCGGGTGTCTCGGCTTGGAGGGTAATAGACGTCCCCTTGGCCTCCTCTCCGGGGGGAATGGAGGGCTTTAAAGGTGTCAGATCGCACCCCGTGGGCCGGTTCTTGCGAGGATCCGAGTTTAGCGAGCTTGTCAGCCTCGCCATTCTCTTCCCTGGGAATGTAGCTAGTTTCGAAACTCGTGAAACGCTTCTCCAATTTCCTCACTTCCGCCAGGTACCGCGCCATCGAAGTCGTCGGTTCGAAACTCCTCCCCGACTGGCAGACGACGAGCCGCGAATCCCTTCGCAACAAGCCGTTTAATGTCGAGCGCAGCGCATGCTCTTAGACCCGCAATTAGGGCTTCATACTCTGCGGCGTTGTTCGTAGCCGCAAAGTGTATTTGTATGACGTGCTGGAGTCGCTCTCCGTTGGGGGAGATGAGAATGATACCGCATCCTGATCGTCCGGACTGGTGTGAACCGTCGAAGAACAGAGTCCACCAACCTTTCTGCCCGTCTAGACCTGGAGAGCTTCTCTCGTGCTCATCCGGCCTGATCAATTCTGCAACGAAATCAGCCAGGACCTGGGCCTTGATCGCGGTTCGGGATACAAACTGGATGTCGAATTCACCCAGCTCGACTCCCCACTTCACGACCCGGCCAGTGGCCTCCGAGTTTCGGAGAATGTCCTTGATCGGGTAAGTAGTCGGAACAATGACTTGGTGGGCTTGGAAATAGTGACGCAACTTGCGTGAGGCCATCAGCAAGGCATAGCATAGCTTCTGAAGGTCGGGATAGCGTTCCTTTGACCCGGTGAGCACTTCGCTCACGTAGTAGACGGGTTGTTGCTTCCCTTCTCGTTTCATCGCCAAAGACCGCTGCGCGCGGGCGGTGTCACCGAGAGGTACAGCAGGAGGGCTTCCCCGAGCTTGGGAGTAGTGAGGACGGGTGGCGAGGTGAGATACTGCTTGAGCTGCAGAAACGCGGTCTCAGCCTCCTCAATCCACTCGAAACTATCGTGCTTGCGCAGGAGCTTGCAGAAAGGCGCGCTTCGGTCTCCAAGGCGGGATATGAAACGGCTTAAGGCCGCCATTTTGCCCGTGAGGGACTGGATGTCCTTTACACACGTCAGCGACCTCATTTTTTCGAAGGCTTCAATCTTTTCGGGGTTCGCACCGATGCTCGCCCCGCCGATTACGTAGCCTAGGAGCATGCCGGACTTGACACCAAAGATGCATTTCTCGGGGTTTAACTTGACCCGGTGCTGTCTCAGACTGTCAAAGGTTTCCCGTAGGTCGGACACGTGGTCACGGGCGTCCTTACTCTTGACTACGATATCGTCGACGTAGACTTCTACGTTGCGCCCTATTTGATTAGGGAGAGTTTTCTGCATGAGACGCTGGAACGTGATGCCAGCATTTCTGAGACCGAAGGACATGGTCGTATAGCAAAATGTGCCGAAAGGCGTTACAAAAGCGGTTTTTTCTTCGTCCTCTTTACACAACGCGATCTGATGGTAACCGAAATAAGCGTCCAGAAAACTCATCAAAGCTGAATCTGCCGTAGCATCAACTAGCTGATTTGCCTCCTTTCTTCTGGACGACGACTGGCTGATCCGGCGGGCCCCGCGCCCATCTTCGCGAATGGCGGCTCCTTTGTCTCATTCTGTGGCTCTGTCCCGTCCGTAGCTCGCAGGAGAAGCCGGTCGGTCAATCTCGGGCACGTGTTTGTCTCGAGGTGCCTATTTGGGGAAGAAACCTTCTTTAGGGAGAAAGCACTTTCACTTTATCCTTGATATAGGCTTGATCGACCGAAGTCACCTCGCGCCACCCGTTAGAGCGCGCAGAAGCGTAACAACCATTCGCTGTCCGCCAAAGAGGGCAAACGGCAAGACAAATTTGCCGCAGGTGCTTTCCTCGGGTGCGGGTCCAGTGAGACATGATTCGTTTGGTCAAGACAGGAGAAAGTATGGTGGGACACGACAATTTGCCGCCACCGCCTACGGGTAGGCGGATCACCCGAGGGACCTTCTCCCGGGCTAAGGATAGCCCGGGAGGCACATGGTGCCGCACGGTTTGACTTGGTCAAGCCCGGGGCAGCCACTGGCGGGTTAAGTGTCACCCTTAGTACGGTTGGGGACGGCCTCTTGGTCCCTTCGCTTATGCGATGGGCCGGTACAGAATTGGCCCAAGGTCCGTCTTAGGATGAGCCGTTTATCAATCACCAACAAATTTTTTCAACACCTTAGATAATTTTTTAAAAAAATACAAGACAAACTATGAATTTACAAATTTTTTCATTTTTTTGCATTTTTTATTTGCCCTGTACAATTTGTTGGAAAGACAAAAAAAACATGGGCTAGGGAGGTTTTGTCACCCTTAGTACGGTTGGGGACGGCCTCTTGGTCCCTTCGCTTATGCGATGGGCCGGTACAGAATTGGCCCAAGGTCCGTCTTAGGATGAGCCGTTTATCAATCACCAACAAATTTTTTCAACACCTTAGATAATTTTTTAAAAAAATACAAGACAAACTATGAATTTACAAATTTTTTCATTTTTTTTGCATTTTTTATTTGCCCTGTACAATTTGTTGGAAAGACAAAAAAAACATGGGCTAGGGAGGTTTTGAACTCACGACCTCACTGTTAAACAGAGCAAGCCCTACCACCAGGAACAGAGCAAGCCCTACCACCAGGCTAGATGCAGGTATGTGCCAGGTATGGCAGCCACTTCTATTTATAGTTTGTCGTTGACGCTTGAATTGAAGCAATGGCAAGAATAAGACTAAAAAATGTCATGTTGGCCACTACGTACCGTGGTGCCATCATGGCAACTCCGACGCTACCACATACACCGGGCGCGACGGTGATGTAAACGCCAGCGTCAATGGCGTGGCGCGGTCAAAAGGTTAGATTTGAAAAAAAAACTTTTGCCCAGGGTTAAAATTAAAATAATTTTTTTTAAAAGGTTGTAAAATAAAAATTTTTGACGGCACGGCAGCCTCGGCTAGTCCATCATCGGCGACGGCGCAGCATAGCGGTGACGCGGCGCGGCAGCTCCACCTCCAAGCAGTGGCGGCGCCGGCTCTCTCCTCCGCGACATAACGGCCCTGTGTGGTTGCTCATCTACGCGACGGCTGGCGGCGTCTTCTTCACGGCCCCACACGGCGGCAAGGCCTTCGCCATCTTCTTCAAAGCGGCGGCGCCCCGGTTTGACCCGGCCATGCACGGTCGGCGCGGCCATCTCTCCAGCGGCCCAACAATGGCGGCGGCGCGGCCATCTTCCACGCCAACGGCGCCCGGCGCGGCTGCCGTCTTCCACACCAACAGCAGCCCAGCGGCGTCGCGCACGCCTCCTCCTCCATGCGCCGGCGGTGGCGACGGGGCTCCTCCTTCACCAACTCCTCCACGGCTCTCCATCCCAGCACGGCGGCGCGAGCTCCCCACAGCGCGGCGGCTACACGCCCAGATCCGGCGTCTACGCGGCAGCGGCGGTGGTCTCCCCTTTTCCCTCACCGGCGCAAGCAGCGCCAAGGAAGGCGCGGCCCTCCACACTCCCGTCGGCGACACGGCGCGGCAACAGCGGCCACCTCCTCCACCCACACGGCGACGCCGGCGCGCGGACTCTCTGGCTCGGCAAAGTGGCGGCGCTCGGCCCCTGCATCTACTCGGCACGGCGGTGTCCCAGGCCACGGCGGCGGCGGCGCCCCTTTCTTCGGCCAGGCGCGCCGCCCAGCTTCTCCAACACGGCTGAGCCGCGGACTCCCCGCGGGCAGCATCACCAACTCTTTCACGGCGCCGTCGTCCTCAGTTTTTCCGGCATCGGCAGCGGCGTCTCTATCTTCTACGGCAACGGCGCGCCCCCTTCTTCTCTGACCACGCCGACCCGATGGCGTCCCCTTCATCCCAGACGGCAATTACACGGATGGCGCCCGTCTTCGAGCACGGCGGCTTTCAGATTTCTTCCCCAAGGCGGCGAGGTCCAAGGCGGCCGGCGCAAGCGTCATCCTCGGCAAGGGGTGAAAACGGGTAGGGTACGGGTCGGGTGAGTCTTTCCGTACCCTATCCTATTTATTTTTCTCCGGGTACAGGTACGGATACGGGTAGTTAAAAACCGGGTAGGGTACGGGTACGGATACGGGTATTTACGGACGGGTAGAAAACGGTTTTCGGGTATAATATGAACAGGTACAATACGGACATCAGATATTTAGCGGGTAGTACGTGAATTACCTATAATACTTGTAGTAACAGAGGTAGTGTGATATCACGTGTGCATACAAACACACTGCAGCAACATATGGTTACATAGCATAGGTAGCCAGCAAAATTAAAAAAGGATGCAGTTTTCGTATCGGTAGAAACAAAATCATAAAATAGCATTGTGAACAACTGGTTCTATATTTTCAGCATTACCAACATTTTAACTGTATATACAAGCTTTAAATCACAGTCAGTCAGGCTCACTACACCAAACAACATTACCAAGCTCCAGTTAGGTTGTGATTGAAATACACAACATGTAGTTGCTTGGGCATTACCATGTGTCCACGTGGCCTGTATCAGATTTATATGCATTTCATCTCCCAAATAACATACGGGAAATTTACAAAATTTACTCCAGTTGCTAATCTTCTTTGGAAAAGGCATGAATACTTCCCAAAATTCAGTCCGCATACGAAATTTTCACTCAACCAGCAATCCAGCATGGGCAATTCCATATAGACACCACAGAAGGGGCATTACCAACAAATGACTGCGGCGGCGGACCTCGGCGCGGGGAGGCGGCGGCGGACCTCAGCATGGGAGGCTCAACTGGAAGCGCCGTGTGGCGTGGCGGACCTCCGCTGGGAGGCGGCGTGGCGGCGGACCTCGGCGCGGCGAACCTTGCGCGAGGCTCACGGCAGCGAGCCTCGGCGGGAGGGCGGCGCCCTCGGCTCGACGACGTGCAGGGAGAGGGAGGCGCGGATGGCGGTGCTGGACGGGGACGCCGGGAGGTGTGGATGGCGGCGGCTTGATTCTGTGGAGAGGGAGGAATGGATTGAGGTGTAACCCTAAGCTATTTTGGTTTTGGAGTGGGCTATACTGTTGTCGGGGATTAAATTACGGCCCATTGCCATGGCCCACTCCCTGACGGCCCAATCGAAGCGACCTACGGGGCTCGGCCCTGGAAGGTTCTATCTGCCCATATGCATCTGCCGCCAACAGCCTCTGGCCGGCGCGGTAATTCAACATAGGATTCGTGTTCGAGTCCTACTCGAACAAGAGTTCAGCACGGCTACGTGAAGACCCGGACGTTGGTTTCCCGGATTGGATTAGGAGTCGTGATCCCCAAGAATTGGAGTTTACCTTATCTGCCGAAGGATGTATTTGGCATGGTATGAGTTCGTTACGTAATCGTAGTTAGCCCGGCCCGATTCTCCTCCGGTAGGTCGGTTGTTCAACACTATATAAACCGAGCCCCTACGGCGTGTAGAGGGCACGTCCAAGATCATCGGACGACACGAGGCCCTTGCATATTGCTTCTTGTACACCCATAATCTCGCCGAGACATGTTCGTCTCGCCGAGCCACCTCTTGTATTCATCTCTGATATATAAGAAAGGCTGGACGTAGGGCTATTATCTCTCCCGAGAGGCCTGAACCAGGATAAAAACCACATCTCCTATTCGTTCTTTGTTAGTGGTTGTTTGGCGTGTCTCTATCTCAATCTTCAAGAACCTTAGCGACTTGAGATCGATATCTCAACCGTCGGACGTTGGCGCCGACCGCGGGACCCGCAGATTGAGCATGTCGAACTCTATCGGCGATCAGAGATTAAATCCCGAGGACTACGACTTCGGCGGCGGATGTCTCTTCCCCGCCAGATCGGATCGATCCTTCGATCTTGATCGCCTTCAGATCTGGTTCCGGCTGCGTGCTCGGGATCGGATCTCTCGCGTCGGCACTCTTCGTCCGGGAGCGGCTCGTCTCCGCGACGAGCTCCGTGCTCGGGATGGACCAACTTTGCGCCGGCAGCTCTTCGCCATGGCGCTGGATAACTTTCGCGGGCAGCTCTTCGCCCATGGCGCGACGTCGTCTCCCGCGACGAGCTCCGTGCTCGGGATGGATCAACCGTGCAGGCGAGTCTTCGCCCGTGGCACGCTGCTCGTCCTCGCGACGAAGCTCCGTGCTTTCGAAATTTGGATCACCAGCGGGCGCTCTTCGCCGGGCGCTTGTCTGATCCCCGCGACGAGCTCCGTGCTCGAGGATCGATATCTCTTCGCCGGCGGCTCTTCGCCGGGCGCTCCTCGTCGTCCGCGACGAGCCCGTGCTCGAATCGATCTCTTCGCCCGGCAGCTCTTCGCCGGGCCTTGCGTCTGATCGCGACGAGCTCCGTGCTCGGGATCGGATCTCTTCGCGGGCAGCTCTTCGCCGGGCGCTTCGTCCCCGCGATGAGCTCCGTGCTCGAAATTTGGATCGCCTCGGGGCGCTCTTCGTCCGGTAGCGTCTGTCTCGCGACGAGCTCCTTGCTCGGGGGCTGGATCAAAAATCCTTCCGGATCCCGGGGCTTTTCGCCTGGCAGTGGATGACGGGAGAGAGCTAACCAGCACTTGGAATGTCGACCAGCTTCGTAAGTTCCTCGTGTAGGTCTTTCGTTTCCTAGCTTCGCGCTTTTTATCAAATTTCGTGCCTTAGTTCGTCCAACTCTCTCGGGCTGCCATGTAAAGTTCAATCCGGTAATCTGTGAATGTTCGCGGCCCCCTGCGGCCCTTCTCACCACTCGTCTTCTCAGACTACTTTACTCTCTGGTAACACTTGATGGCTGCCCGGTCTTGCGAACTCTTGGCTCCGCAATCTTTAGGGTTTCCCTGCCCGTATCTAGTTTCAACGAGTTCCTAAACTCAGAGTTGCGTAACACGGCATCCAGCCTCGCGGCTAAGCCTGCTCTCGTAAGCCCTCCGCGGCAGAGGCACTTTACCACGCAAGACGACCACTTGGCAAAGCTCGCTCGTAAGCCCTCCGCGCAGAGGCACTTTCCTTGTTCGCTATCGTCGGAATCGCTTAACTTACGTTAATGGCGGTTCCTCGAGCGAGTCGATCAGATACGGTGTCGCTTATCTCTACGCACGTGCTTGAAGTCGCAAGTTCAGGTCTTCATGCATCGTCTGCACGGGCTAGGCGTCGCTCTTTCTCTTGTGCACTGCTCGAAGTTCGCAAATTCAGGTCCTCGGCGGTACTGCACAACGGGCCGGAGTTAGGCTAAGCGTTCTACCGGTTTTTCTTAAAACTTTCTAGCGTTGTTCGCCTTGCTCTTGGTTCCTCGTCCTTGTCTTTTTTTGCTCTTTTTGCGGGAAAAGCTACTCGTCGACTCTCGCTCGATTCAAGCGCCGCTTTCATTGTCTTGAGCCGCTTTCGGCTAGCTCCTCGGAGGATCGCCTCTCCCGGTCGATTGGGACTTGAGCTGAATTTTGGCAACCCGATGCGCTTCAGCTTTCCTTTTTCTTTCCTTAGCGTTGGTTTTCCAAAACCTCGTTGGTCTTCGCTCCGTGAGCGCTCCCAGCGTCTGAGCATGTCTTTTATCGGCAACAACTCATGCGGCTCCGGTTAGCAAAGCGGTGCACCACCGATGGAGTTACGCCCACCGTAAGCGATTCTCATCATAGCGGCACTCTGGCGCTGTTCCAGATCCGCCGAGGCGACACCGACGCAGACGGGTCCATGCGGATAAGATTTCGCCGCGCGTTTTACTGCGGCTAAGGTCGATCGCCTTCCACGGTTAGCGGTCTTAGTCACGGCGGTCTTGCACTTGCCGCACGCGTCTTCTTTATCCATGCTCGTCCTTCACAGCACGGTAATCCGGAGCAATGCACCACCAACGGAGTCTCGCCCTTCGTAAGCCGATTCTCGCCATAGCGGGCATGCCCACCGTAGCCGATTCTCATCGCAGCGGGCACTCAAGCGTCGGTTACGCACTTACCAAGACAACGCTAACACCGCCGCAAGGAATACGTCATGGGTAAAGCGTTGATCTCACGTTCTCTTGCGGCTCGATGCGATCGGGTTGTGATTCACCTCGACCGGACGCTTATTCGCCCGGCGCCAGATTCGTCCCTGCGACGAGCTCCGTGCTCGGGTGGATCACTCGCGACCGGCGGCTCTTCGCGGTCGTGTGCTCCTACCGATGCGTCTTCGCTGGTCGCACTTTCGTTCCTTTAATGAGCTTCGTGCTCGGGACTAGATCTCCTTACTTGGTTCCTTTGGCGAGCTCTACGCCGGATCGGGTCACCTTTCCTCGTATGCATTATGCGCTCTCGGCACACAATCTCGCTCGGGCGCATCACCTTCGCTCCAGAGCATAACGTTTGTTCGAGAGCGCAATCTCTATTTCCTCGAGCAAGCTCTAGCCCGAGAGGAGGATCTCCTATCTTTTCCTAGTCATCCGAATGCCTGGATGCAGCAGCACGAGTCCGTCTCGCGACTTGCTATGTTTATTCTCCCGGAAGATCTGATATTACCGGATGTGGTGGTATGCTCTTCACTACCAAGAATTCAATCCCTCCTTGATGACGTTCAGCCTCAAGGAGATGATTCACCTCACTTCTTTCGATTTCTGTATCGAGAGCTGGGTACTCTGCTCGGACGGATGTCGTTCTCACATTCGACGAATGAGTTGCTCGGCGGCAAAGGCGAGTTTGTTCGATCCCGAACAAGTATTGTTCGGTTGAACCATAACCTGTTTGGTCGCCTGTTGCACGTCTTTGTAGCAGGAAAAATACCCTCTTCGTGACTTGGAGTCTCAAGAGGAAGACCCCACTCTAGTGAGTCCTCCCACTTGAGTCTCGGGGGCTAGCTGTCGGGGATTAAATTACGGCCCATTGCCATGGCTCACTCCCTGACGGCCCAATCGAGCGACCTACCGAGGCTCGGCTCCTGGAAGGTTCTATCCGCCCATATGCATCTGCCGAACGGCCTCTGGTTGTACGGTGCATCTTGACATAGGATTCGTGTTCGAGTCCTACTCGAACAAGAGTTCAGCACGGCTACGTGAAGACCCGGACGTTGGTTTCCCGAATTGGATTAGGAGTTGTGATCCCCAAGAATTGGAGTTTACCTTATCTGCCGAAGGATGTATTTGGCATGGTACGAGTTCGTTACGTAATCGTAGTTAGCCCGGCCCGATTCTCCTCCGGTAGGTCGGTTGTTCAACACTATATAAACCGAGCCCCTACGGCGTGTAGAGGGCACGTCCAAGATCATCGGACGACATGAGGCCTTTGCATATTGTCACCTGTACACCCATAATCTCGCCGAGACATGTTCGTCTCGCCGAGCCACCTCTTGTATTCATCTCTGATATATAAGAAAATTTGGGCGTAGGGCTATTATCTCCCGAGAGGCTGAACGGGATAAAAACCCATCTCGCTCGTTCTTTGTTCGTGGTTGTTTGGCGTGTCTCTATCTCAATCTTTAAGAACCTTAGCGACTTGAGATCGATATCTCAACCGTCGACAAGCGTATGGCGGGCGAAGTGAAATTTGTTGGGGGCGGGTACCCATTTTTAAAATAATCCGGTACCGTGCCGACCGATATATCGGGTATTTGTCCGGGTATCGTCCGAACTGTATCCGACCCGTATCCGAACCTCTACTATCTGGATACTACCCGTACCCGTACCCGACAGAAAATTACCCGTACCCGAACCCGAATTTTACGGAAAAAAGCACCGGATCGGATACGGGTCGGGTATTACCCGACCCGTTTTCACCCCTGTCGGCAAGCCAGCAAGCAGGCGCGCGGCGCGCCCAGCTTCTTCATGCGGCGCCTCACCCCACGCGCATGGCGACGGCTTTTGGCCCATCGACACGGCGGCATCGGCCTCAAAAAGACGGCGCCCTGGCTTTCGACGACGGCGGTCCGGCGCGGCTGGCTTTCTACGGTCAATACCCACGGCTACGCCGTCGACGCGTGCTTCATGCCATGCGTATAATGCCCACAGCTGAGTTACTGGAACCGAGGTATACAGAGACTAGGAGCATTTACGTATTTGCATGGTCTCGCATGCATGTGCGTTCATACATATATATGTATGCTGCGTGTATAATAAGCTATCATCCATGGAGCTTAATGGCTGAAACACTTGCATCATCAAGCTTTGCCTCGTTGCTGCCAATAACAAAGAAGCGTATTCAAGGCTTCAAGCTGGAACACATGCATTGGCATGCTCACCTCGTCGCCATGGCCGAAGACACCGGCCTAACTATATATCATCGAAGAAGCGAGCATATTCGGAGTCAAGCACAGTGCCTGCCAATACTAACTATTGCCATCGTTGTACGTGGTGCATGGCCAACACATGCATGCGTTTTTACACTAATCCACTAATTAAGTTGATTAGTGGAAAGAATACATACGTATGGGCTGCACGCATGGATTTTCATGTTAAAGTCGCTGCCTACGACTCTACGAGGAGACCGTGAGGAGATACGCGAGTCACTAAAATGCGAAGCTGCACGTAAGAGAAACATCATCAGCAGAATACTCCACGCTGGAATAAACAATGGCCGGTGCCCTACGCGGCACTGCGCACCGTTGTCTCCATCAAGCAAAGAAGCATGAGCGACATCGCATAAAATGACGTATCAGCCTTAGCGGAAATACGTTCCGCTAGGGAGAATCGTCCCAGCCAAGTCTCATTAGCGGAGTCACGTTCCATTCGAGGAATCCGAAGGCCGACTACCGGCGACTCTGTTAACGATCACAGAAGCTGTCCGGCGACCATCTTTAGCAACTCCGTCAACACCGTCGAGATCAACCGCTACATCGACCTTAATGGGATTCCGTCTCGTTCCAATAAACACGGCCTGAAGGTGAACAAGACCCTGAAGGCCGGCGGTAGCGTGGAGATCCCAATTCCACGGTACCGACATACACTCCGTCCCGATAAAAAGCCCGAAGGTGAACAAGACCCCGAAGGCCAACGGTATCGTGGAAATTCTAGTTCCATGGTGCCGACATCCATCCCGTTCAACAATAAAGCCAAAGGTGAACAAGACCCCGAAGGCCAACGGTATCGTGGAGATCCCAGTTCCACGGTGTCGATCTACATATCACTCCAACAAACGCTGCCCCGAAGGTGAACAAGACCCTGAAGGCTAACAATATCGTGGAGACCGCAATTCCACGGTATTGAAATACACTCAGCTCCAACAATAAAATCGAGACGATGGTGATCAAGACCGTCCACATCTACATCCAACCTCGGACAAGCCGGAATATCTTGATGACGCCGACAAGCCGTCTGCTTCAACTCCAAGTCAAGTGCTAAGCTGTGCATCCCCCAAATACAATTACACCAACGTGAAGCCTAAAGATACAAATTCAAGCGACACGGGCGGGCATAGCCATACAACGGCTGTGCTAGGCACTATGTGGGCCGTGTTACCTCACGTATTCTGTCGTCGCCAAACAACACCTTACATCCACCCCCAGCACGGTGAACCACAAGACAAAGAGAAGAAGAAGACAGCCTCGCGGCTTAATCGGAGGTACGTGTTCCGCGCGTCCCCGTGCGGATGTAATTAACTGGATAGCCTCTTGAGGTCCTAGGATCCAGAACCATCACGATCGTCTACACAAGATGGCCAACTAACATGGCTATACGGAGCGCAATCCCAACAGGAACCTGTATTTTGTTGCGATAATAAAATATCATATTCTTGTCCCCTTTCTTTTGTGCGTTTTTGATAAATGCACTGGCACGCCTGCAAAATTCCCCGCGGAATTTGTGTGCGTCATAGGGTAGTCGACAGATCGTCGCTCGGATTCGGAGGTAGGGGCACCACTCAAGCGACGGGATATTTTCCCGACGTGGGGAGTCGAGGTTGTATTCCTGGTGGTTTCCACAGGGATTAGGCGGGGAAAATTCTTCCTAGTTGGCTTCCAAATGCATCTTGTCTAACCCGAGGAACATTGTCCCATGGATTTCTGACCCCAGGATTAGACAGGGTTCCCGGCCAATCCCGGCCCTCCCAAATAAGCCCTTATTGTAATTTGTAAACAGATGTTATCTGCAATGAAATCAGCCTGTTGTGGTCGGACCCATCAGGAGCCTGTTTAACTATGTCGAGGAGTGACTGTGTAAAGGAATAAGTCCATATTCTCATCTATCTGTCAAAAAGCCCTTATGCACCCTTCAAACCATAATTTAGTATGAGAAAGTTAGTATGCTTTTCTTACCTTTGAATGATCACTACTTACCATAATTTATAGTCCACTAACTAATTTAATATATGCGCATCTATTAACTGTACAAAGCCGTGTTGAGGTCGCCCCGGCTGGCCACATGGCTCGCTCTGTGCGCAGCGCTCTCGGGGGAGCTCAGCGCATCGCCTCCCGCGAGACCCACGTCGCCTCAATTTTCTCAGACCGTCCGATCAGCTTTGTGCGGTCCACAACCGGCTCTGTGCTGCCGTTTTTACAAAAAGGCTCCTGTAATTTCATAAATTAACCCGCGGTCCACCCACTGATATGCCCCGACTCCCCTCTCTCATCTCTCTGCCTCTCGCAACCCTAGCCGCTCCACGCCGGCTCGGCCTCACCCCGATAGCTCCCATGAAAAAACCTCTCTCCCCCTCTCTCGGTCTCTCCTCCGTGGCCTACTCCGCCACCTCTCCCACGGCACCGATTCCCCACCCCGCCGCCGCCGTTTCATCCTCAGGCTGTTCCCTCTGTTCCTCCTCCGCCGCTGTCCTTTACCGCTGCAAACCGCCTCTCCTTCGACTGCCGCCGCCATGCTCTAATGGTCTTCTCCCATTGTCCGTGCAGGTTGGATCCGACGCCGACGCCGCTGGGTTCCGGTGAGGCCGGATTTCGTCGCCGGTTGGGCCCTGGGAGGCTCGATCCGTTGGTCGGGGAAGGAGCAGGGTGCCGTTCCCCCAACGGACGCGTTGCCCCGCGCTAACCCTCTTCTTCACATCCCCGCTGGTACAATGATACTCCTCTGCCTTGCCCTTCTCCACTGCCGCCGCCATGGTCTGATGGTCTTCTCCCGTCATCCGTGCAGGTTCCATCCGACGCCGTCAGGTTCAAGCGAGGCCGGATCCATCGACGGTTGGGCCCTGGGAGGCTGGATCCGTTGGTAGAGGAAGGAGCAGGGTGCCGTTCCCGATTTAACGTCGCCGCGCTAACTTTCTTCTTCACCTCCCATTGATGCACGGTGATACCCCTCTGCCTTGCCCTTCTCCCATGCTCCCCCTTTAGCCACGAATATAGGTTCTCCATGAAGGTGGCGTCCTGCTTTCTTGGAGTTCTAAAGATCTAGGCCATTGTCTGCATCTGTCAATTTTGCTATACAAATTCCAGTTTATTACACCGTGCGATATGTTCTGGGACATATTCAGCATGGTTCGTTCATCACCATTCACGTGGATGAAACAAAATGCCCCAAGCCACTTTTTAATTGGGTAAAGGAGGATTCTATTGACATTTGATACTTGAAGCATGTTAAAAAAAAATTGGTTTTGAAGTCAAGGGGTAATATCTGCCTTGTAGAATTTAGAGGACAATCTATGTTTTTTTAAATACCCATCATTTCAAGCTTCAATATTAAATATTAAAAGCTACTGCCATTTTTGGCCCAGCAAGGCTATCAATGTCATCCTCAGTTTCATTTGTTGTCCAATCGTGTAATCTGCCAATAACCACATGTCCACGCCACTAGGTTTTACAAAAAGACCTTCCATTTCTTAAAAATCAACCCGTCATCCTCCACTACCTACAAAATCCACATTTGGTCTGACACCAACCTCTCCCCCGTCTCCCCTTTTCCTCCCCACACCGCCGCTCTCGTCCCACTCTCGATCTCGAGCAATGCCGCCTCCTTTTCCTCAGTTCCCTCTGTCGCTTCTCCATCGTTGCCTTGAGCCCACATCATTGTCGCCATTGGCTCATGCTGTCGCCGCCCTTAGCTCAATTGTCGCCATCTATCCTCTCAATCATCATCATCCTCCAACCCACGTCTCCGCCCTCTAGCCCACATCACCATCGTCCAGCACCTAACATCTCCTCAAGCCCATCATCATTGCCATCGGACTTGGGTAAGAACGGCTCACCTGAGGAGCTCAGGAAGTTGGGGGAAAGGAAGAATGAAAGAGAAGAGGAATAAGATGGGAGAGGAACATTTTCTTGTAAATTTGAAGTGTACAGAGGGGTACAAAAAGTCGACAAAGACATGTTTCCAATGAATTTAAAATTATAATGTCACAAGGAGAAATTTTAACTTCATAATGATATTTGTGAGATAAAAAACTTAACAATGGCATGAACACAACTAACCCCGGTAGCCTTTTTTCATTGACTACTAAAAAAATCCACACCAAATAATAAGATCCTGTTGAAATTAATCTTATCAATCGAACGCCATCTTTAGCCGCTGAATCAGCATTTCAGTGGTCACAACTCGCAAGTCGAAGCATCTAGCAGCATGGGACGAGCATACGCGTTGATCGAATCAACGCATTTCCAAATTTTTCAAAAGGCCCTTGCCAAACAGATTTTGGACTGGAGCAGCAACTACATGGGTCGCTTTCTGAACTTGGCACGTCACGGGCTCACGCAAGTTGGTGCAGCCGTGCAGATAGCCCACTCAAAGCCAAAGGCCCCTTTAATTTCTTGTTTTAATTTTGTATTTGTTGGGCTAAAATTTTTCTTATTTATATACAAACCATTAATTTTTTAAAATAATTATTTAGGATTTTGTAGAATTTTTTAAATATTTTTAAAATATTGTTACCTCAAGTCACAAAAAGAAGTCGTCGTTAACTTTTGGACACGTTTTTGACCATTCGTCTTATTAAAAAATTTAGTTCAAATATGCAAAAATATATGCCATACTTAAAATACATTTGATAACAAACCAAATCATAACAAAATAAATAATATTTATATAACTTTTTTGAATAAGACGAATGGTCAAAGTCGTGTCCAAAAATCAACGACGACTTCTTTTTGTGACCGGGGAAGTATTTAAATTATTTATTTAATTTTTCGAACTATTTTAAAGATGATTATTTTTTTAAACCATAACTAAAACTAAGACAAAAAAAAAAAATCAAAAGAGGACCAAAGTCTTGCCGCTTGGAGTGGGTTCGGCTCGAGGTGAGCCACACATAAAAAGCCCGACCGGTTTGAATTTGGCTTTTCTGCTCCGGTTTCCGCTTACGCCATCTCGCCCGACAGGCCGTCCCCATCTCCCCCCATTCTCCGGTGGGATCCACCTCCACTCCTCTCCTCTCCGCCTCCTCCGCCGCGTCCGGGCCGCGGCGACCTGCCCGCCGACGATCCCGATCAGGATCGGCGTCACCGCCATGGTCAGTCCCCCCTAGCCCCGCCTCCCGTCCAACCTCGCCGGGTTAGGTTGGAGGGAACCCGCGCTGCTCGATCGTCGTTTGGGTCGGAGTAGTGGAGTCCGTGTAGATCCGCGCGCGGTTTGGTCCCCGGCGCTCGCCGACGCTGAATCCGCGTGCCTCTTGTTTCTGATTCGGCGCGGTGGAGTGTTCGTCTCTGGCCTTTTCGTGGATAGTACCACTACCACCTGATGCGAATATTGTAATGTGCCTGTAGATTCTCTGGCTCCATTTCTTTTTTTATATATATATACAGAAGAACATCCGTTCAGGAAGAATCTGGCTTTATAAAAAGGATCGCCTTTCCGGGGTTGTCCAGCGAGTTCTGCCGTTTCTGTTTGTCGCTGATGACCTGAATATCGATCAAAGGAATCCTGCCTACCGTGGGAACTCTATAATGACATAGATAATATTTTGGGTTTTGTAATGGCATTTCTGAGAAAAAGAAACTTAATAATGGCATGGATCCAATTTACCCCCTTTTTTTGTGTGGAAATGGTGCTAGAGATCTGTGTACAGATCTTGGTTGAAGGTCCATGGTCTTGTGTTCCAAAATGTTCCTGACTTTGTGTACTTTAGGATTGATTATCTTTGTGTTATGCTTTGTGCGTTTCCCATGTAAGGTTAGAAGATTTGTTATAACAACATGCCTCTTATCGCCGACTGACAAAATGCCACGTTTAGAATACCAGTGATTCAGGATTCCATTTTGGGAGTTATGAATGATCTGTGCAAGTTCTGGATGAGCATTATATATGCATATAAACATGATATTTTTTTCTGAATAACTAGGGACGTTAGAATATGCATTTCCATGGGCTATCTGTCTTAGCTGGTCAATACTATCCAACAATTTTATTATTGATGACCATCTTAAAAAGCTTTTGATTTGTAGATGGAGAGTTCTAATTGTTCCTTGCAACTTGCGTTGTGTCTGTGGTCAGTAATACTACATGTGTTTGTCGTCTTTCGCAATTTTTGTTTATAATAGTATACTTTAATTGGACTTATGGTCTGAATTTAAAATATGTTGAATATAAGATCCGACAGTTAAGAATTTAGTCTTGACTAGTGTTTACTGTATTTATCCTTTTCTTGTGGGCTTTCATCATATAATTGATATAATTAAGGTGCAGAATGTGATATCCCTGAGTACGCCTTGATTTTACATTCTTGCTGCATGCAGCTATGGGTTAAACATCTGGGCCTTAGTTTTCTGGTTCCATATCAGTTATCTTGTTTTTTAAGGGAATGGAGTTTTTTATCATCTTAAGGCAAATTGGAGAAATCACCAGCACAAATAAGAAACAGATTCAGAAGATTACTTAAACCATCACAAACTAGGTGGTGCATGAGCGAGCGTCGGTTAATTGATGATGGCACCATAGGGCTTTGTACCTTGATTAAAACTTGCTGAATAGCTGAAAAATTTCATGCATAAAGTTACTGGCATTGAGTATAGAAATAGAACATGTTACACTTCTTGGTGTTATTTATCGTACACCATATCATTATTCATATTGCTATAGCACAGCGCCTAGTTACTGGCACTGAGTATAGAAATAGAACATGCTAAACATTTTGGTGTTATTTATCGTTCACCATATCATTATACATATTGCTGTAGCGCAGCTCCTTGGTACTACATAATATTACTGCAAGTGTTATTTTTCATTGGTGCATATCTATATTCAATGTGTTGTTCATTCTAAACAGACTACCTCGAGGCGTTTCTCGGATAGGAAGATAGCTCGATTTGAGAAGAACATCACTAAGAGGGTTTCTGTTCCTGAGACAGTCAAGAAAGGAAATGATTACCCCGTTGGACCTATTGTGCTTGGATTTTTCGTCTTCGTTGTCGTTGGGTCATGTAAGTTTTGACATTTATGATGTTTTATGATTGAGTCGCTGATCTTTAATAGTAATTCAGAATGTCTGTTTACCACCCAAAACAGCACCGAACAGTTTTTCCAAGTATCTTGATCAACACAGGCCAAGTCCTGACTAGTTTTTCAATACATATGCTTATTGTTTTCATGAGTAGTATTCTGAACTTGTAATCTTAAAGCAACAGAGTTAGTAGGTGGACTATTGATGGCTGCAATTACATTAAAATACTGTTCTTGGTTTTATTTTGAATTCATATAAGTCAATTCTTTTTAAGAAGATTCTGGAACTGGACCCTTGCATTTATTTATTCCAAAATGGTCTCATGGTTTACTCCAGATGGGTTGGCGACAGAGCTAATGTTTGGCATTAGCTACTGTAATATAGAGTTGGACGGCAGCAACTAATATTATATGGGCATAAAATCAATTGTTTCTGATTCACATCAGGGCTTAGAAGGAAAAAAAATGGAATGGTCACGGTCTGATATGACTCAAGTTATGCACATATATGTTAGGAACGGATAGAAACAACCCTTTTATTAATAAAATTCAACTCTGTGAGAATGAAAACATTGCAGCTATTTCAGTCATCGTTGTATTATTGAAAGTAATTTACAATTTTTGGTCACAAAATTTATGCACTTTTCTCTATGCAGCTCTCTTTCAGATCATCAGGACAGCCACAAGCGCTGGTCTTTTCTGAGGAAAATGGTCCTGTACTCATGGAGTTGAGTTAACTTCAGAAACATACTTGACAGATGCAGTTGTTTGTCACTTTAAAAAGAGAAGTGTATGGCATAGCTGGTACTGTGTGATGTTATCTTTTACCATTGTATGTACTGTGGGAAATTTAAGTTACATATAGATAATATCCTATATACTGGCACTCACAGGTCATTGGAAAAATTCCCCATCTTATACCCGGTTATTACAATCCGTGTTAGATTTGGACGTCTAATTTACGTTTTTAGTCATGGTGTGTTCTATTCTTTCGACCCATCACACATGATCCACCATAGGGGTGATTGGTAAAGCGCTCTTACAAACAATCACTTGATTTTACCTCTAATTCGTCTTGGAGGATACAGGTTGAGCTTGAAGCTGTTCTAAGAGCAACTCCAATTACCCCTCTATATTTACAAGTACAATGCCCGTGCTTTGTCATGGACCATAAATGGATGAAAAAAAAACATAATTCGTGGAAAAATATATAAGCATCAAGAGTGATTTAATGGAAAGACATTATATGTAAACTAATTTCACGTCGACAGTATGGCATATGATGCGATGTAGCTTGGATCGTCTACGTAGGATCCAAGCATCGAAAATACTCTGTCCATCAACCGATTTGAATCATATGGAAAGATTATTAATGCCAACATTTCTATTAGATGGAAAGAATATTAATGCTTCATATTTCCATCGTGCGTATTAAAAAAATTTATTCGTTATAATAAATATTGGAGAGGCCTGGCCATTGTCGATGACTTGATAAGACTGCAATCACGAAAAGAGATCGATAGTAAGATCAAATGGGAAAGCACACTGTCCGAAGAAGCTCACAATGAATAATAGAAGCAGATACTAATAATATGTTTGATTCACATATTAATAATTTACTTATGGAGGAAAATAATCAATAATGGAAGCAGCACGATATGCCATTGGTGCTTCTCTCTAGAGTCAAATCTATTTTCAACAAAGAATTAATAATCGTGCTCTCTGTAGCTAATATGAAAAAAAAATAACTTTTCCAAATAAATCTAGATACTATATCAATGCCAGCATTTATTCCAGGTTGCACATAGTAAGTATAGTTTGCACCAGGTGGCTAGGAGATCCGGTCTATTCCTAGCCAGTCCAATATTACAAACCCTTACAGCTACAATCAATGACCATGACAAAGTACGTTTAGATCACATCAGGGAGCATAAAGATGTAGAATTATAGATAAGTTGCAAATTTATACTAACTCTAAAATGTAATTTGGATTTCGGGTAGCCAGTGACGAGATCATGTTTGGCATGCATTTTGACACCATTCAAGTTTGAGTATGAAACCATAACAGTAGCATAAATACACTTTACCCTGGAAAAAAGACAATGATACACTAAAAGCGGGTGTCAGGACCCGATCTAATCAACTGAATCCTAATTGTACATATAGTACTAGTCCCAGAAGATCATGGCTAGCACACACAATTCAACAATAATGGTACATTGCCTTCGAGTTATATTATTACAACATAGGGGACTAAGCGTCCCACAGGAAGTCACAATTTAATACATCAAGCACGGCACGCAGGCCAAGATACAGAGTTACACACACGGTGACACAGGAGTCCAACATGGCACGATTTATTCTAGTAGCTAGACTATTCCACAGGCAAAGCGGCAGGCAGGACACAACCCTACTCCTCGTCCTCGAAGTCCTCCTCCTCCTCGAAGTCCGGGTCTTCCTCAGATGGCGAGTCGTAGGGAGCCTCCTCAACTGTTGAAATGTTTGGAAGAGGGGAAGGAGAAATAGGGGTGAGTATAAAGGAACTCAGCAAGTCGAGGATATATGCGGATGGGGTTTAGTACCAATGGATGGCTTGGGTAGTTTTGCGGAAATGCGTTTTTGTTCTTTTCCTAGTTTTATAAAAGCATTTCTAAGAAAGCTGTAAACTCAGATATTTATCTTTTGGGGCTCATTCTCAAAATACTCTCGCCATTCGGCCTCATACCGTAGCGAGTCTCTTCCTCAGTTTCTTCCCGTTACGGGGAATAACCCGGAACAAAGGGTAGGTCGAAACTGTGCAAACACTTCATGATAGGCCGAACCCAATTCATGAGGCAAGCCGGTAGTACCTATCTCAAGATCAAAACTCTTTCTCAACAACTTTTACTCAACTCAAATCCTTTTTGAAAATTCCCGGTTTTTAGAAATGAAGAACTACCATATGAACAGTCCCTTCGCATGCTTATAACCGCGAGCACGACCACCATGATAGTTTTAACTCTGCAGAGTGGGTACGCTTTACCCTCGAGAGGCTACACACCCAGAAGTGTTTCGCCACAAAGCCATTAGATTCAAACAACAACGGCGACCGCCGGGAGTCTCCGCTAGGGTTTTTCGGCTAACAACTAGGCCCGTCCCATAACGGGACTCGAGGTCGTACTGTATGGCTCAGTTCGTAGGTTCATAGGATGAGCAGTCCTTAAACTAGAAGAGAGACAATAATTTAGCCCCGTTTTCTTAAAACGGTACCTTATTGCACCAAACCGGCAAAAGTCTCTCCCTAGTCGGAAAGTTTTAGTGGAGAGAGATAAATTTATTTTTCACCCATGGCATCGCCCTCGATGCTTCAGTCTTTCGCAAAGAATTTTCTTAAACCTTTTTCAATCCTTTTCTCTTCACACAATTTATTTTTACACACAAGAATTATTATTTCATTTCCATAATATTATTTTTGGTATTTTTTTCTACCATCAATGGAAAGTATATATACACAAGACTATTGGTAAATCCTTATGGTTTAAACCTATCACTAGTCTTACCATGATTTATTAGGTTGCATAACTAGTAGCTACCAAATACGATATTTTTAGTTTTAATCTAGCATGCTAGTTTTCAATCTCTAATAAATCTTTTTTTTAAAACAAAGCACCAGGCTCATAATATGATCAAGGAGATTTGCCTTGGTCAGAAGACGGGTAGGAGCAACCGGCGGCGCTGGGCGGGTCTAACGCTCCTCGAGCTCCTAACCACGCGGACAGCACATACAAGATAATACAACCATCCATCAAACAAGGAAACATTTATATGCGATTTTGGTTTAAAAATCATGCACGAAATAAATATTCAAGGAAATGTGATGCATGCACAACTATTTTATATTTTTATTAAATCAAGTGTATGCATCGAAATAATATTTTTTTACATTTTTCTAAGGTCTTTGAAAATCATTCGTTATTTGTTATTTAATGCAAAATGTTTAGTTTATTTTTTTATTGTTACAGGTGTTAATAGAAAATAGAGTTATTGAATTTTGGATTATATTTATGTGTGCGCTTTGAACTCTGGAAAGCGTATTCTGCTCAAATACGCTTCCACTTATTCAAGGGCTAGCCATCCACCTACTAGCACTAATCTCAAAGCACCTTCTTCAAGCTCTAGCCACATGCATGCACATAGACAGCACGCACAGCACAAGCAACTCCATTGGAGCACACTGGAGCTCGGCTAGCCATCTGTGGCGACCTCCGTCTGACGAACCGACTGCAAAAATGGATTCCTCTCGACTCAGCGTTTCCAAAGGGACCTAAAGTTGGGGTTTCGCCGACCGCTTGGTTCCGGCGCCGACGCACGTATTTATACACAAGTTACAGGACACGCTCTTAGCTCACTCGTATGGCTTCTATGGGAGCTCTAGCTCAACATGGCACACGCAGGGGAGACTACGGCCACCCCGGGAGCATCTTCCCATGCCCATGCGCACTTAGAAGTGTGCAGAGGCTTTCCGAGACGACGACGAACTGAGCGCTAAGGCGGCAGCTTCTTTTTAACTTGGTGGTGCTCTGGGCTCCTTCGGCGCTGCGGTAGGGAGGATGAGAGGAAGCGAGTGAGGAAGTGACTAAGAAATGAAGGAAAACCATGGGATTGAACAAAGCTCACAGGGGAGAAGTACAGAGCACGGCACGGCGCAAGGCGAGAAGCAACGCGGTGCTCGGTGCTTAGTTTATAGGCGGAGACGGCTCGATCGTAAGCTCGCCGGGAGCAACGATGGACAGGTGCTATTGCTCTACAGCGGCAGCGACGCGAAAGCGCGGCCAGAGCACAGCGGCAGAGACGCGACGGCGAGGCAAGGTCTTGCGATGTCAAATGTGCAGAGCGTGCATGCACGGCGCAGAAGAGCGTTGGGTGGAGTAACTCGCAAGCGACAGCTGAGTTATGGGTAGAGATAAACTCACAGTGCAGAGGCAGCACGGTGACGGGCAAGGCTCAGCACGAAGAGAACAAAGGGCTTCGAGCCCAACAGAGAGAAAAGATGAGGATTTACTCTTTTTGTTAGCTCTTGTAAACATTAATTAAAACTTCTTCTTACATCCTAAATTATACAAATTAATTTACACAGCTGGTCAACAATGCTTATAAGATGCTGAGTTAACATTAATAAAGTATAAAATGCACAAATCTTTTTATTTACCAAATGAACAATTTAATTAATGATGTACTTATGACATGATGCAGATGATTATTAAATTATTTTAATGCCATGATTTTTCAAAAAAATTAACATGTCAAATTTGTGTTTAAAATTTGGGATGTTACTGCGGGCCCCAAAAAAATTATCATAAAATGCTACACCTATTCGACCGCACAAATACACTTATATATGAAAATGTCAGTAAATAGTCCTTGTTTCTGCCATGCGCCGTCTTCGCCAACTTTGATAAGATCGAACCAATCATCGACAATTTCTCACTACTATCTTTCATGATTACCAAATACAGAAGATATGGAGACATGCCATACCACAATCTCTACACAACTAATCCTTGAATCCGATCCTGATGTGCGCGGACGCGAGGTCCTGATATAGTATACCATCTTCTGGTGAGAGATGGTAAGAGGATAATTCGGTAGGTGTCACGGGGACCTAAACGATCTGGCCTCCAACTGCGCAAAGGAAATGAAAATCCCGGCGATCGCTAAACTACCACGACGATTGTTATCGACCGAACCAGAGGCACGATCGACCTGTCCACGAAGGACGATTCCTGCAGGCAACCGAAGAACGAGCAAGAACACAAGATAAGCAATCTCAATTGTGAATATATATTAAGGATAACGAGGTTCAGAAACTTGGTCCTGTTGGTCTAGCTGACACAAGAAGAACAAGGCGAAATCTCACACGACAGTGACAAAATCAACTAAACAAAACCCAACTAAGATGAAGCACGGCGTGGGACTTATATAGGCGGTGGCCAGAGGAGGGGCGTCCAAACAGGTGCCCACACGTACTCAACCCTAACTCTAGGGGTACACGGGCTTTGGGCCCAAAAATACGGCGACGTAGCGCCGGAAAGTTTCTATCCGTCTGATTTTTTCATGATTCCCGTTGACTCGGATTGAATTTGATGGCATGCTTAGATCCGTTGGAAAGCTTATCTCGTAAGCTTTCCGTAGAGTCCTTGTTTGCCTCATTTGAACGTCGTATGTGATCTAAGCGTCCGTTTGAAGGTGCGTTGGTCCTGGAAGTCCGAACCGCACCCGGCAACGAGTTCGACTTCCTCTCGTCTTGGGCCCACGTCAATGATGTCCTCATCATCCTTGATGTGCGCGGATGCGAGTCCCGATCTTCTGGTGAGAGATGGTAAGAGGATAACTCGGTTGATATCACGGGGACCTAAACGATCTGGCTTCCAACCCCGCAAAGGAACTAAAAGTCCCGGCGATCGCTAAACCACCACGACGATTGTTATCAACCGAACCAGAGGCACGATCGACCTGTCCACGAAGGACTATTCCTGAAGGCAACCGAAGAATGAGTAAGAACACAAGATAAGCAATCTCAATTGCGAATATATATTAAGGATAACGGGGTCAGAAACTTGGTACCGTTGGTCTTGCCGACACAAGAAGAAAGGCGAAATCTCACACGACCGTGACGAAATCAACTAAACAAAACCCAACTAATACGAAGCACAGTGTGGGACTTATATAGGGCGGCGGCCAGAGGAGGGGCGCCAAACAGGTGCCCACACGTACTCAACCCTAACTCTAGGGGTACACGGGCTTTGGGCCCAAAAATACGGCGACGCAGCGCCGAAAAGTTTCTGTCCGTCAGATTGTTTTTGCGATTCCCGTTGACTCTGATTGAATTTGAGGGCCTGGTTGGATCCGTTCAAAAGCTTATCTCATAACCTTTCTGTAGAGTCCTTATTTGCCTCATTTAGACCTCGTATGTGATCTGGGCATCCGTTTGAAGGTGCGCTGATCTTGGAAGTCCGAACCGGACACGGCAGCGAGTTCGACGTCCTCTCGTCTTGGCAACTGTGTCAATGATGTCCTCATCAGATCCACATCCTACTACTCCCCTCATTTGTATGAAATGGACAAAACAAAAGTATATAAGTTTTTTTTTTGTATTTGGACAATATATGCAAGACTGGACTTACCCCAACAGAAGGAACTGATGCAGATCTTGTAGTATCAAAGCCCCTTGGTTTGGCTTGGGCTTTCTGAGAGGGACAAAAGATCACAGGAATCAGAAGAACACCTTGTTTAAGAAGTTCAATCTGGTACCTCTCAGCTCTTTGCATTGCTCGAGTAACAGATGCTTTCGAACCTGCCAATATAACCTAAAATACTATTCACTTCACAAGTCACTGAAGAAATTTTCAAAGAAATGCAGCCAGTATGTGCATGCTGATAAAATAAATTACGCACTTCATGAAATGCCTCAGGTATTGACCATGAAAACGCAAGGAGAAATAACTGGCCTAGTGATGTCCCGGAGTTGCACGAGCTCAGTAATGCGATTGGTCGACAGGCGCACATGTAACCTCTTAGCACCCCATGGACAGGACAATGCACTTGTATCTGTTATTTACTACGGGTTTTGCGCAAAGCCACATCCAGAATCTTGATCGGATATTCCTTAAGTGTCAAATCAGGCTGCAAATCTGCTTTATCCAATGGCAACTGCTCCTCGGGCACACGAAGGCATTTCTTTAATTGAGAAACATAGAACACATTGTGCACATCAGACAGATACTAAGGAAGTTTCAACTGGTATGCCACCTCACCCCTTCGAGCTAAGATTTGGAAAGGACCAATATATCTTGGAGCTAGTTTTCCGCTCACACGGAACCTGCGCATGCCTTTGAGAGGGGACACCCGCAGATACACGAAATCACCTTTGGTAAATTTTAGTTCATGCCGGCGATTGTCGGCGTAACTTTTCTGCCTAGACTGGGCTGCCTTCAGCCTTTGCTAGATTAGCTTCACTTGCTTTTCAGCCTCTTGCAAGATATCCAAACCAAATACCTTTGTCTCACCAGTTTCTTGCCAATACAGATGGGTACGACGCTTTCTTCCATACAAGGCTTCATAGGGTGTCATTTGGATGCTCGACTGGTGACTGTTATTGTAGGAAAACTCAGCATATGACAATTGTTTATCCCAGCTAGTAGGGTTAGCTAGGGCACTTGCTCTCAACATATCCTCAAGGATTTGGTTAACTCTTTCAGTTTGGCCATCGGTCTGAGGGTGAAAGGCAGTACTGAAATTCAGACGGGTACCAAGCGACTCATGGAGCTTATCCCAGAATTTAGAGGTGAATTGGGTACCTCGGTCAGAGACAATCTTCTTTGGCATCCCATGCAGATAGACTATCTTGCTCATGTACAACTTGGCCAACTTGCCTCCGGTGTAGGTAGTTCGGACAGGGATGAAGTGTGCAATTTTAGTGAGGCGATCGACGATTACCCAGATGGAGTCATAGCCGGATTGAGTTCTAGGTAACCCGATAATGAAGTCCATCCCCACTTCTTCCAACTTCCATTCAGGAACCTTGAGTGGTTGCAACAGCCCAGCAGGCCTCTGATGCTCGGCCTTTACTCTTTGGCAGATGTCGCAGAGGGCGACATACTCGACGATGTCACTTTTCATTCCGGTCCACCAGTAAGTGGTTTTCAGATCAACATGCATCTTGGTACTTCCAGGATGGATAGAGATTGGGCTTTCGCGAGCTTCTTTTAAAATAATTTCTTTAAGAGATTTATTATTTGGTACGAAGATTCTCTTTTTAAACCAGAGTACTTCTTCTTCATCCATGGAAAATTCGGGTGCCTTATTCTTTTTAAGTTCTCTTTAATTTCAAGAACTTTATTATCACCTTTCTGGGCTTCTTTAATTTGATTCATTAAGGTGGGTTGTAATTCAAGCATATTTATTTGACACACCTCAACCATTTCCACGTTGAGGTCAGATAATTCTTTATATAATTCAGGCTGATCTTCTTTAAGCATGAGATAATTGCAATAGGAGCGCCGGCTTAAGGCATCAGCCACCACATTGGCCTTGCCAGGATGATAATGAATTCCCACATCATAGTCCTTGATTAATTCCAACCATCTTCTTTGTCTTAGATTGAGATCAGGTTGAGTGAATATATATTTGAGACTTTTGTGATCGGTGAATATTTCGGTTCTATTGCCAATTAGATAGTGCCTCCAGATTTTGAGAGCGTGAACCACAACGGTTAGCTCAAGATCATGAGTGGGATAATTCTGCTCATGAGGTTTGAGTTGCCTTGATGCGTAAGCAACAACTCTCCTTTCTTGCATCAGCACACAACCTAGGCCTTTTCCTAGATGCATCGTAAAATACCTCAAAATCCTTATGGATATCAGGCAAGATCAACTCCGTAGCGCAAGTTAATAGCCTTTTTAACTCTTGGAAACTAGCTTCACACTTATCATTCCACTCAAATTTATTTTCCTTTTTAAGAAGATTTGTCAAAGGACGAGAGATTTTCAAAAAAATTTCAATGAACCGGCGGTAATATCCTGCCAATCCAAGAAAACTTCTCACTTGCTTTACAGATTTTGGTTGTTTCCACTCAACAACCGCGATGACTTTTTCTGGGTCAACTGCAACACCTCGGGCTGATATCACATGACCAAGGAAAATCACTTCCTTCATCCAGAACTCACATTTGCTCAGCTTGGCATACAACTGATTTTCTCTTAACCTCTCCAAAACCTTTCTAAGATGAATTCCGTGCTCCTCTTCCGATTTAGAGAAGATTAGAATATCATCGTTGAACACCACCACAAACTTGTCCAAAAAATCCATGAACACTTTATTAATTAGATTCATGAAATACGACGGAGCGTTGGTCAGACCAAACGACATCACCGTGAACTCATAGAGGCCATATCTTGTGGTGAAAACTGTTTTCAGAATGTCGTTATCTTTAATTTTAATTTGGTGATAACCAGACCTCAGGTCGATTTTTGAGAAGATACAAGCTTCTTTCATTTGATCAAACAGATCATCAATTCTGGGAAAAGGGTATTTATTCTTGATTGTTACTTCATTTAGAGATCGATAATCCACGCACATGCGGAGAGATCCGTCTTTTTTTTTTACGAATATCACGGGCGCTCCCCAAGGGGAAACACTCGGTCGGATAAATCCTTTTTCTTGCAATTCTTCAATTTGTTTCTTTAATTCAACCATTAGATTGGCAGATAGGCGATAAGGTCTTTGGGAGATAGGACCAGTGCCAGGAACTAGGTTTATCACAAATTCAACGTCCCGGTCAGGGGGCATTCCAGGCAGCTCGTCCGGGAACACATCGGGAAAATCCTTTACCACAGCTGTGGTTTCCAGGGAAGAGGCCTCCAACTTATTGACAGTGATTAGATCAGAGGGGAAAGGATTTGCGATGAATTGGACCTCCTGTCCAACGTTATTAATTAGTTTTACTGTTTTAGTGGCACAGTTGATTTGACCTTTATTTTTAGTTAACCCCAAAATCACTTCAATTCCTCTTGAGTTTATAACCACCAAGTTTGCTAAAAACTCGGTGTCTTGAATTTTTAGGTCAACCCCGGGGCACATCAAGGTGGACGTCATGATTTTACCGGGGGATTTAATTAGCATTGGATTCTTTAGTGCATCAGTTTTTAACTCATGATTTTTGACAAAAGATGATGAGATGAATGAATGCGTTGCACCAGAATCGAAAAGAGTAGTAGCAGGCATTGCACTTATGAAAAACTTACCCATCACCACATTGGGATCAGCGTGGGCGTCCTCAGCAGTGACGTGGTTCACACGTCCACGTCCAACAGCAGGAGCAGATCTTGCAGGTTGGAAGTTCCCGCGACCCATCCCAGAAGACAGGAGTCGCGGAGCAGCAGACTTTCCTTGGGGCTCAGGATTTTTGTTGGGACATGAGCTGGCATAGTGACCCAACTGTCAAAGCATTTTATGGTGGAGATATCTTTCTTTTGAGGGGAGGAGACTTGGGTGCGAACTGGTGGAGATGGCAGAGGAGCAGGCCGCGACTAGACCCACTGAGTGCGAGGGCGAGGAGGAACGATGTGCCCACGATCACGAGGGCGCTTGATCTTGAAACGAGAACTTCCAGAGGAGTGGCTATCCTCATGGGCCCTTCTCTTCTTTCGAGCAGCCAAGCATTGGCGACGGTTCTCCTCTTGCTTAACCGCTTGGGCAAACATTTGCTTGAAAGTGGGGAACTCAGAGGAGTCAATCAAGGCACATATCTCAGGGTCCATACCTTTCTTGAAGAAATATATCTTATCAGCATCGCTCCTCACGTCCCTTGGAACATATCGAGCCAAGAGTGTGAATTTGGTGAGGTACTCCTGTAGGGTCATGCTTCCTTGCACGAGTGAGTGGAATTCAATTCTTTTAGCCTCCTTAACACTGTTGGGAACATAGTTCTCTTCAAAGGCCTCAACAAACTCGACCCACTCAATAGCATCAGGGTTATCATGGGCCTCACAGAACGTGTCCCACCAAGCAGCAGCAACCCCAGTGAGCGGATGTGCTGCGAGCTGAACACTCTCAACCTCACCACATTGGAACATGATGAGCTTTTTCTCGATCTCCTTTAACCAATCCACTGCTTCCAGAGAATCAGCGGAGCCAGCAAACTTAGGGGGATTGGCCCTAAGGAAGTCATTGATACGGGAACGGAAGGGAGGTGGAGCTAGTGTATGAGCAGGAGAGGGAGCTGGGGCAGGAGGATGATTCCGCTCTTGGACCAAGTCGCGGATCATTTGGTATTGCATTTGCATGATTTATCGGGTGGTGGGTTCTTCAGGAGGTGGTGGTGGAAGATGATGGGTGGACTCGGCTTGATGCTCGGGAGAATTTTCGTGGTGGGATCTTGGTTGGGAATTTTTTGGAAAATTTGGCAGAGGAGTTGGCGGAGGAACAGGAGCAGGAGGAGGTCCTCCAACAGAAGGTTGATCCATGCGCACTGAGCGATCTTGCTCACGAGGTTGGTGCGAAGCACTTGCTCGGCTTGGGGCACTTCCATGACCTCGGCCCCGGGCAACATCCCTTCTTCCAGCCACTCGAGCGATCACCATCTGATAGATAGGAGAGGAACGAGATAAGCATAAGGGGGATTACATTTTTCATCCAAAACATGATTTTAAATATGCAATTTGGCACCAAACAAGCACCCAACTTAATTAGTATTATAGAGATACAACCAAAGGTTGCGTACCACAGTAAGCCGGTACGTCAATCCATGCATACGTGCTAGCTACGATACAGGGTACACAACTGGCGCCGGAACACTAATAGGACTGGGTCCTCAGGACCCACCAAGTAATTGCTATCCAGAGGAGGATGGTTACCACGGTGATCCAGAAAGGGAAGTGCCTCATCTCCTCGAGGAACAACCGGAGCTTGCTCGGCTCAGGCCGAGGATGAGGACTCGGGGAACGACGAGGACTCAGAGGGCGGCGAGGGGGACTCGGAGATCGGCGAGGCCTCGTGGAACAGCGAGGACTCGGAGGGCGGATCTCCGGCTTCCTCCTCATCGCGGCTGGAGAAGCGGTGCGGCACGGCAGGGAGACGGGGTGGCCACTTAAAATAGGCGGCGAGCGATTTTGAAACGGCGCGGAGGCAGGGCAACGGGAGGAAGGGAAAAAGGGGTCGGCTAGCATGCGGCGCGAGGCAGAGGGGTAAAGCAAAAGGATATACAGAAGTGGTGCAACACTACGAGCCTACATCTGCTCGTAGTTGGACTCAAAGACGACCTCAGCAGGTTCTTCATCTTCTTCGTCCTCGTCTATGGGTACGGCAAAGGCCCAGCCAGGCGGCGGGGATCGGGTAGCAAGTGGGGTGTGCTGGCGCTCAGCAAGAGTGGGAGGAGGTGCAATGATACCCGACGGACCCAGGTTGAGCCTAAGGTCCCCAGGGGTAAGGCAAAAAGAGCACAGGAGTTGGTCGGCAGGATCCTCTGGCACGGGATCGGTGGAGATACCAACGTCCTTCTTGGCAACAGGAGGGTAAGTAGGGGTCTTAGAAGAAGAAGCCGTGGCAGCAACAGCGGCATCACGATGACACTCCTTCTCGCGCTCTAGCTGGCAGATCCTTTTGCGAAGCGCGGCCCTCTCCAAAAGGTTGCGAGAATCGCGCTTCTTGAGCTCGCGGTTCTCCTTCCAGACTTGCTCCATTTGGCGGTTGGTCTCGTAGGAGGCGTACAGCTCTCGACGGGTGAGAGTGTAGGCATCGTCTAGAGACTTGACGAGCTCAGCGAGATGGAAGATAGTCGGGTCGATCTCGCCTTCGGCTGAAGGAGCGTGACCGAACAGCTCATTTGGCAGGCGAGCAGGGAAGTAGCGGAACGGGGTGCGGTGCAGTTCGCGAGCGAACAGGCTGCAGACTCGGTGTATAGCCAGGCGAGCGACGTCTTGGATGGCGTCTGAATAGTTGACTCGAGTGGTGGTGAAGCGAAGATCTCCTCGGGTGAACGGCTGACCCGCAGGAGCGATGGTAACGGCCACCACCCAACACTTGTGCCCACGGCGAGTGGTCACGGCCCCTTGGGAGGTGGGGTCGCTAAAGCCAAGGGTGCCCAGCAGCATCAGCAGCTGGCGCACAAAACCTCCGTAAGAGAGTCCGAAAGTAGAGGTGAACTCCGGTATCTACAATTTTAGCAGAAATAGTGTAAGTTACGAAAACGTATAGCAAAGTTTACAGGGAAATTTCAAAATTCCGTTTTAGAGAATATTAGGTCTCTATTTTTACAGGCTACGTCCTAAAGCCAGTCGGCTCTCATACCACTTTTGTCAGGACCCGATCTAATCGACCGAATCCTAATTGTGCATATAGTACTAGTCCCAGAAGATCATGGCTAGCACACTCAATTCAACAATAATGGTACATTGCCTTCGAGTTACATTATTACAACATAGGGGACTAAGCATCCCACAGGAAGTCACAATTTAATACATCAAGCATGGCACGCAGGCCAAGATACAGAGTTACACACACGGTGACACAGGAGTCCAACATGGCACGATTTATTCTAGTAGCTAGACTATTCCACAGGCAAAGCGGCAGGCAGGACACAGCCCTACTCCTCGTCCTCGAAGTCCTCCTCCTCCTCGAAGTCCGGGTCCTCCTCGGATGGCGAGTCGTAGGGAGCCTCCTCGACTGCTGAAATTTTTGGAAGAGGGGAAGGAGAAATAGGGGTGAGTATAAAGGAACTCAGCAAGTCGAGGATATATGCAGATGGGGTTTAGTACCAATGGATGGCTTGGGTAGTTTTGCGGAAATGTGTTTTTGTTCTTTTCCTAGTTTTATAAAAGCATTTCTAAGAAAGCTGTAAACTTAGATATTTATCTTTTGGGGCTCATTCTCAAAATACTCTCGCCATTCGGCCTCATAACGTAGCGAGTCTCTTCCTCAATTTCTTCCCGTTACGGGGAATAACCCGGAACAAAGGGTAGGTCGAAACCGTGCAAACACTTCATGATAGGCCGAACCCAATTCATGAGGCAAGCCGGTAGTACCTATCTCAAGATCAAAACTCTTTCTCAACAACTTTTACTCAACTCAAATCATTTTTGAAAATTCCCGGTTTTTAGAAATGAAGAACTACCATATGAACAGTCCCTTCGCATGCTTATAACCGCGAGCACGACCACCATGATAGTTTTAACTCTGCAGAGTGGGTACGCTTTACCCTCGAGAGGCTACACACCCAGAAGTGTTTCGTCACAAAGCCGTTAGATTCAAACAACAACGGCGACCGCCGGGAGTCTCCGCTAGGGTTTTTCGGCTAACAACTAGGCCCGTCCCATAACAGGACTCGAGGTCGTACTGTATGGCTCAGTTCGTAGGTCCATAGGATGAGCAGTCCTTAAACTAGAAGAGAGACAATAATTTAGCCCCGTTTTCTCAAAACGGTACCTTATTGCACCAAACCGGCAAAAGTCTCTCCCTAGTCGGAAAGTTTCAGGGGAGAGAGATAAATTTATTTTTCACCCATGGCATCGCCCTCGATGCTTAGTCTTTCGCAAAGAATTTTCTTAAACCTTTTTCAATCCTTTTTTCTTCACACAATTTATTTTTACACACAAGAATTATTATGTCATTTCCATAATATTATTTTTGGTATTTTTTTCTACCATCAATGGAAAGTATATATACACAAAACTATTGGTAAATCCTTATGGTTTAAACCTATCACTAGTCTTACCATGATTTTTTAGGTTGCATAACTAGTAGCTACCAAATACGATATTTTTAGTTTTAATCTAGCATGCTAGTTTTCAATCTCTAATAAATCATTTTTTTAAAACAAAGCACCAGGCTCATAATATGATCAAGGAGACTTGCCTTGGTCAGAAGACGGGTAGGAGCAACCGGCGGCGCTGGGCGGGTCTAAGGCTCCTCGAGCTCCTAACCACGCGGACAGCACATACAAGATAATACAACCATCCATCAAACAAGGAAACATTTATATGCGATTTTGGTTTAAAAATCATGCACGAAATAAATATTCATGGAAATATGATGCATGCATAACTATTTTATATTTTTATATTTTTATTAAATCAAGTGTATGCATCGAAATAATATTTTTTGACATTTTTGTAAGGTCTTTGAAAATCATTCGTTATTTGTTATTTAATGCAAAATGTTTAGTTTATTTTTTTATTGTTACAGGTGTTAATAGAAAATAGAGTTATTGAATTTTGGATTATATTTATGTGTGCGCTTTGAACTCGGAAAGCGATTTCGCTCAAATCGCTTCCACTTATTCAAGGGCTAGCCATCCACCTACTAGCACTAATCTCAAAGCACCTTCTTCAAGCTCTAGCCACATGCATGCACATAGACAGCACGCACAGCACAGGCAACTCCATTGGAGCACACTGGAGCTCGGCTAGCCGTCTATGGCGACCTCCGTCTGACGAACCGACTGCAAAAATGGATTCATCTCGACTCAGCGCTTCCAAAGGGACCTAAAGTTGGGGTTTCGCCGACCGCTTGGTTCCGGCGCCGACGCACGTATTTATACACAAGTTACAGGACACGCTCTTAGCTTACTCGTATGGCTTCTATGGGAGCTCTAGCTCAACATGGCACACGCAGGGGAGACTACGGCCACCCCGGGATCATCTTCCCATGCCCATGCGCACTTAGAAGTGTGCAGAGGCTTTCCGAGACGACGACGAACTGAGCGCTACGGCGGCAGCTTCTTTTTAACTTGGTGGTGCTTTGGGCTCCTTCGGCGCTGCGGTAGGGAGGATGAGAGGGAGCGAGTGAGGAAGTGACTAAGAAATGAAGGAAAACCATGGGATTGAACAAAGCTCACAGGGGAGAAGTACAGAGCACGGCACGGCACAAGGCGAGAAGCAACGCGGTGCTCGGTGCTTAGTTTATAGGCGGAGACGGCTCGATCGTAATCTCGCCGGGAGCAACGATGGACAGGTGCTATTGATCTACAGTGGCAGTGATGCTAGGGCGTGGCCAGAACACAGCGGAATGATGAGGACATCACAAGCAAGGATACGGACGTGCATCCTACTTCCACTACGGCCGCTACATCGACTACAACCACTACATCGACTACGTCCACTATATTGCTGAAAGAACGAGAAGAACGACAAGTGGGCTTGAATCCTTTGGCCAATCCATTCAATCCATCAATGCGGGATGTTAAGCACTCCAACATGAAGCCCCAAGACCATAACCCACGGCCAAGGAGTCCCAACTGCAGGCTCAACTCTCAAGGAGGCCCGGTTCGGCCGTCTGCGCGCAGCATAACTTCAAACGAACGCCCAGGCCACATACAAACTTCAATTTCGACGTTCTACCACTCCACGGAAAGCTTAGGAGATAAGCTTTCCAATGCATCTAGTCCCACTGCAAAATTCCTTTGGAATCATCAGGAATCGTCGAAACAATCAAGCGGCCCAAATCTGCCAAGTGCTGCGTCACCTCAATTTTGGGCCCAAGGCCCATGTAACCTTAGGGCTGCGTGGGGGTGCGTGCCACCATGGCTTGCACGCCCCCTCTAGCCGCCGTACGTCCTCTACTTATGGCCGCCACCCCTATTCTTCATCCCTAGGTTTTGTTTAGTCTAGTTTTCCACGTGTGTGTTGAAACAGCCTCGATTTCGCTTGTGTCGACTAGACCAACCGTATCGATTTCAAAACCCCAACTCCTGTGTGCTTATTCATATTTGCAAGATCAGATTGCTTTTACCTTTGTTTTTGCTTTTTTCTTCGGTTGCTCGCAGGAACAGATCTTCGTGATCAGGTCGATCGTGTTTCCGGCACGGTTGATAACGCTTCGTTGTGGTGGTTTAGCGATCGTCGGGTCTTCCAGTCACCTTCGTGGTTGGTAGCCGGATCGTTCAGGTCACCGTGACACCAAACCGTAGTTATCCATCTCACCAGAAGATCGGGCCGCCCCCATGCCCCCATCAGGCAGAGACGCGACGGCGAGGCGAGGTCTTGCGAAGTCAAATGTGCAGAGCGTGCGTGCACGGCGCAGAAGAGCGTTGGGTGGAGTAACTCGCAAGCGACAGCTGAGTTATGGGTAGAGATAAACTCACAGTGCAGAGGCAGCACGGTGACGGGCGAGGCTCAGCACGAAGAGAACAGAGGGCTTCGAGCCCAACAGAGAGAAAAGATGAGGATTTACTCTTTTTGTTAGCTCTTGTAAAAATTAATTAAAACTTCTTCTTAAATCCTAAATTATAAAAATTAATATACACAACTAGTCAACAATGCTTATAAGATGCTGAGTTAATATTAATAAAGTTTAAAATGCATAAATATTTTTATTTACCAAATGAACAATTTAATTAATGATGTACTCATGACATGATGCAGATGATTATTAAATTATTTTAATGCCATGACTTTTCAAAAAAATTAACGTGCCAAATTTGTGTTTAAAATTTGGGATGTTATAGCGGGCTCCAAAAAAATTATCATAAAATGCTACACCTATTCGACCGCACAAATACACTAATATATGAAAATGTCAGAAAATTGTCCTTGTTTCTGCCATGCGCCGTCTTCGCTAACTTTGATAAGATCGAACCAATCATCGACAATTTCTCACTACTATCTTTCTTGACTACCAAATACAGAAGATATGGAGACATGCCATACCACAATCTCTTCACAACTAATCCTTGAATCCGATCCTGATGTGCGCGGACGCGAGGTCCTGATATAGTATACCATCTTCTGGTGAGAGATGGTAAGAGGATAACTCGGTAGGTGCCACGGGGACCTAAACGATTTGGCTTCCAACTGCACAAAGGAAATGAAAATCCCGGCGATCGCTAAACTACCAAGAGGATTGTTATCGACTGAACCAGAGGCACGATCGACCTGTCCACGAAGGACGATTCCTGCAGGCAACCGAAGAACGAGCAAGAACACAAGATAAGCAATCTGAATTGCGAATATATATTAAGGATAACGGGGTTCAGAAACTAGGTCCTGTTGGTCTAGCTGACACAAGAAGAACAAGGCGAAATCTCACACGACAGTGATGAAATCAACTAAACAAAACCCAACTAAGACGAAGCACGGCGTGGGACTTATATAGGCGGTGACCAAAGGAGGGGCACCCAAACAGGTGCCCACACGTACTCAACCCTAACTCTAGGGGTACACGGGCTATAGGCCCATAAATACGGCGATGTAGCGCCGAAAAGTTTCTGTCCGTCAGATTTTTTTCACGATTCCCGTTGACTCGGATTGAATTTGATGGCATGCTTAGATCCGTTGGAAAGCTTATCTCGTAAGCTTTCTGTAGAGTGTCCTTATTTGCGTCATTTGGACGTCGTATGTGGTCTGGGCGTCCGTTTGAAGGTGCGTTGGTCCTGGAAGTCCAAACCGCACCCGGCAACGAGTTCGACTTCCTCTCGTCTTGGGCAACCGCGTCAATGTTGTCCTCATCATTCTTGATGTGCGCGGATGCGGGTCCCGATCTTCTGGTGAGAGATGGTAAGAGGATAACTCGGTTGATATCACGGGGACCTAAACGATCCGGCTTCCAACCCCGCAAAGGAACTGAAAGTTCCGGCGATCGCTAAACCACCACGACGATTGTTATCGACCGAACCAGAGGCACGATCGACCTGTCCATGAAGGACTATTCCTGCAGGCAACCGAAGAACGAGTAAGAACACAAGATAAGCAATCTCAATTGCGAATATATATTAAGGATAACGGGGTTCAAAAACTTGGTCCTGTTGGTCTTGCCGACACAAGAAGAAAGGCAAAATCTCACACGACCGTGACGAAATCAACTAAACAAAACCCAACTAATATGAAGCACGGCGTGGGACTTATATAGGGTGGTGGTCAGAGGAGGGGCGCCAAACAGGTGCCCACACGTACTCAACCCTAACTCTAGGGGTACACGGGCTTTGGGCCCAAAAATACGGCGACGCAGCGCCGAAAAGTTTCTGTCCGTCAGATTGTTTTGCGATTCCCATTGACTTGGATTGAATTTGAGGGCCTGGTTGGATCCGTTCGAAAGCTTCTCTCATAACCTTTCTGCAGAGTCGTTATTTGCCTCATTTGGACCTCGTATGTGATCTGGACATCCGTTTGAAGGTACGCTGGTCTTGGAAGTCCGAATAGGACCCGGCAGCGAGTTCGATGTCCTCTTGTCTTGGGCAACCGCGTCAATGATGTCCTCAGCAGATCCACATCCTACTACTCCCCTCATTTGTATGAAATGGACAAAACAAAAGTAGATAAGTTTTTTTTTGGGATTTGGACAATATATGCAAGACTGGACTTACTCCAACAGAAGGAACTGATGCAGATCTTTTAGTATCAAAGCCCCTTGGTTTGGCTTGGGCTTTCTGAGAGGGACCGAAGATCACAGGAATCAGAAGAACTCCTCGTTTAAGAAGTTCAATCTGGTACCTCTCAGCTCTTTGCATTGCTCGAGTAACAGATGCTTTGGAACCTACCAATATAACCTAAAATACTATTCACTTCACAAGTCACTGAAGAAATTTTCAAAGAAATGGAGCCAGTATGTGCATGCTGATAAAATAAATTACACACTTCATGAAATGCCTCAGGTATTGACCATGAAAAGGCAAGGAGAAATAACTGGCCTAGTGATGTCCCGGAGTTGCACAAGCTCAGTAATGCGATTGGTCGACAGGCGCACATGTAACCTCTTAGCACCCCCTGGACAGGACAATGCACTTGTATCAGTTATTTGCAAAACTTGTAGCTCACACCATTGTAATGCACTACTCAGATATAAAAGTTTAAGAATATGTGTCACTATCTCTAACCTTCTTATTAATAATAAAAATAAATCATACCAAAAGAACAGAGAAAAACTGACATGAAAATTAGGCAATAGGAAATCGTGGTACCTTAGCACATATTTTGCAACAACCCATTGTTGAAGGATCTGAGACCAAAGAAACTGAGCCTAATTAAGCTTTATAAGCCGAACTAAAGCATGTAAATCAATTAGACAATGTAAAAATACCAGCTCAAATTCAAACATTCAGCATACCACACGCAATGAGGGAGCGAATGATCGGTTAGAGCTGCAGATTCAAGCATGGGCCAGCACCTCTTGCCGTAGGGAGTAACGGCTGGCACGACCACCTCTATAGCAGAGAAATATCCGGTCATCGTTATCAAGCGAGCTTATCCCAGTTTCTCTAACAATAAATCAGTATCATCTCACACAATCACACTTCTAAACCATCTCTCCCACATCCTAAGCACGTCTGAAATCCACCTGATTCCCTACACTGCAGCTCATGACATGCCTGGAAATTCTGGATAAAACCGGAAACACCTGGGGGCGAAGCACAAATCCATTATGGCCGATCCCTAGAGAGAACGGCGGATATTAACGGACATGGGAATTGGGATGGAGGATCGGGAACCCACCTGGAGGGACGGCAGCACCAGGGGGAACATGCCCGGCTGGGGCGCGTACATGTTCGGTGTTCGCAATGTGATGGGAACAGGGGACGGTCCGATCTTCTGGTGAGACTCGTGGGGGTAATTTCAATCTGGTCGGAGAGGCGACCTTGACGATCCGACTACCAACCTCGCAAGGATGAGAACCCGACAATCGCTAAACCACCAAACCTGCTCGTTATCAACCACGCCAAGAACACGATTGACCTGTCTACGAAGGACGTTTCCTGCAAGAGATCGAAGAACAAGCAAGAAACAAGATAAACGCAATCTAAAATTACAAATATAGATGAAGCACTTGGATAAATTTGAGGTTTGATAACTCTTCTCGGGTGGTCTAGCCGACACACGCAAATTCGAGGGGGGACGCACACGGGGTATACCAACACACAACCAAACCTGAGTCTAAACAATTATGGCTACTGAATATATAGCGATGGGTAGGGTTTGGGGCGTTCGACCCTAGGGTTACATGGGCCATGGGCCCAAAGTGGAGGTGGCGCAGCCCGGTAGATTTTGACGTCCTCTTGATTTCGTGATTACCGTTGATTCTGATAGAATTTGGTCCTAAAACTACATCCATTGGAAAGCTCCCGTCGTGGGCTTGTCCGTGCATACCAAGAACGTCCAAAACGGACTTCGTATGACCGAGTTATGATCATTTCAAATTGGACTGCTCTTGATGGCCGAACTGGGCTTGTGAACGATAAATTGGGTTTAATCTTTGGTTGGACCTTGAGCAACATGGGGGGTTTGGACCTGAGGTCGTCGAGGAGATGGAGATGCGTCTTTTTTGAATGCCCCTTAAGTATGGGTGGCGGCCAAGGTGGCGGCCGGAGTGATGGATACCGTAGCGTCATGTCCGAAGGTGAAGAAGACCAACTGTGTGGTCGACCTGACCAAGGTGGGGCCGATGAAGCCATGTTGATGTAGCCGAAGGAGTGGATGCGATGAATTGTCGCCAACATGTCACGATCGTAGTGCAAGAAGTAGAGGAAGGAGTGGTTATCGCATCCATGTGGACGATGTCCTCATCACAATGCGCCGGCCGGCATCACTGGGGGGACGCCCGGCGGCTGCATCGGCTGCGGCTCCATCGGGTAGCCAGGATTAGGCACGGCGCCGCATCGCGGCATCTCGCTGGGAGGCGCGCCGAGCGGGCGGAAGGAGGGGCGGCGAGACCGAGCGGGGAGGGGGACGGGCGCAGCCCGAGGGGCGGCGATGGGTACGGGGATCGGGCTACGGTTATGGTTTGGCGTCGGGGGGTTGGGGGTCGTAGGGTTTGGAGGGGTGGAGGCAGAGGTGGCAGCAGGCGGGGTTGCAGTGCTGGGGGGGCGTGGATGGCGGCGGGTCGAGGGTGTCGGGAGGAGGCGCCACGGCTGCCATGGCAAAGAGGGAGGAGCGGAGAGGGAGGAGGCGGCCGGCGGCGCGGATGAGGGTGAGGAAGGGCCGGCGGCAGATGAGGGAGACGGAGGGGGCGACCAAATGGTAATGGGATCGTAGCTGGTACGGCGGGCGGTTTTGGAAGGCAGATCGAACGGAATAGAGTAGGCATTACAAGATGGATGGCTCAGATCTCAAGTTGGCATTGCAGACACCACCACCATCGTCACCACGATCAATCCGTGCTTTAAAGTAGTAGAGATTAGCGTCCCCTCTATCCATCCCTCTAAAATTCCTTCACAAATTACACTATCCTCTAAAAGATTTCTTCCCTCCAGCAATTCCTCTATATCTGATACAGTATTATAGAGAGCCATCTGGCTTTGCTCTAATCTTCGGTCTTGCCAAAATAACTACGTCTATGAGTGATGATTTGACATATGCTTAGTCGCTTAGAAGAGTCATGCACGGTGCACATGTGCAAATACTTTGTCAAATTTGCATGAGCACAGGTGAACATTACAAGATAAATATTCAAAGGAGTGACGCTTTTTGATAAATTGCCAAAGGAGAGGCGCTTTTTTTTTTTTGCTTAAGGCCTTGTTTGTTTCAGATCAAATTAAATTAAATTAAATTAAATAAAAATTTATTATTTTTGTATAAACCAAATGATGTAATGTTTTGTAGTCATTCTTGTAGGGTTTTAAATAGTACTTCTTAAAGTTTGTAAAATATTTTTTTCATAATTTTTTGAACTCGTTAAGACGTATTTTAAGGGGATCACAAATTTGCTACAGTAAAACACAACGCTACACTAATCTGAAACAAACAAGGCCTAAATCCAATCTTCTGCCCCTCACCACGCTCTCGCCGACAGGTGGATCCCTGGAAGGCGCGCGGTAGACTACTGCCATTCAGTCAATATTTTATTTTTATTTTTCCTGCCGTTGATTGTTTGAACATGTTAAGGAACCATACCCAGCCGGCCGGCTTTGGGCCTGGCTCGGCTAAGCGGTGGGGCCCACTTGGATGGACCAGCCAAAACCCTAGCACCCAAGCATAAATAGGAGAGGTTCCCATCTATTATGTATCCCAGAGAAAGGCAATAAAGAAACTTTCCTCTGAGATGTATTCATCTGTGGTTGTTCTTCGTCGTCTACGATCTACGCACTGCTAGCACTAGTAGAAAAATGATTTTCAATGACACTACGAATTCGTCATCGTAAGTCAGCAAAGCGTCATCACCTATCTTTTGTGACGATCTTATGACGAAATTAGACTCGTCATTGAAAGTGCGTCATAGAAAACTCTTATCGATTTAATTGCTTCCTTTCGTCGTAGAAAATACTATTTTCTATGACGCCTTAACTATTCATCATCAAATAGTTATTTTCTATGACGATTACAATCGTCATGAAAAGTATGTAAAACGTCATGTAAAATTACCTATTCGTCATAAAAAATGGTGTCGGTGGGCTGTGAAGGGCGTTGACCGATCTTTCGTGAGAAAAACTTTCGTCATAATATGACACGTGGATAGATTATTTCGTCACTAAACATTCTAGTGACACGTCAGCGTCTAGGATATCACATGACATGGCGTACGTTCCATGTCATCATTGTGTCATATATGCCACGTCATTTTTTATTTTGTTTTTATTTTTTTAGCTATTAATGCAAGCCCAATATTTATAGCCCAATTCATTTTCCACCGTTTAATTCCAGTCCATTCCATCTTTTCAGCCATTTTTTGGGCTATATTTTTAGTCCGATTGCCATGGCGATACCACATTCACCCAATTAATTTTAGGGGATCAATTCGCAGAAATATTACGCAGCACAAATATTCAACAAAATGATAAGTAATTGAAAAAACAGGGATACAATAATTGTTCCAACATAGTATTTCAACAACTTCATAAATTCAACACTTCACAAGGCTGATAGCAATACAAAGCAAAATAAGTATTCCATGTCTAGGTTTTAAAGCACTTCGTATAATGAGAGTACTGCATAAAATCACTTAGAAATTATATTAATAGTACCAACCGAGAGCAAAATATGTATTCCATGTCTAGATTTTAAAGCACTTGAAGGTTGAGAGCTAAAGTACTGCATGAAAGCACTTAGTTGTTCATCTATTCACTGCTGGGATTGACCTACGATGCTCAAGACTTGGCGAAAAATGCATCATTATCCTCTTGTCTCTTTCTCAATTCCTCCATTTCTCTTTGGGTCCTAGCCATCGATTCTCCGATGCTTGTGTTTTTGCTTCAGTCCTCATTAGCTATTCATAACACCGATAACATTTGACAAGACTGCCACTTTCATATATCCGAGGAGAAAAGTTCAACAATAAATTTTGAATGTTTAAATTTGTCCAAAAGATAAGACACTCTACATAACAAATGTCTTTCGCGTGCACAAGCACGCAACATGCGCGTGCGAGAGCACACACAAAGAACATTTTTGCAGCAAAAAAATCTTGACATAATTTACCTGGAACAAATAATCTACTTGAAATTTGAGCAAACATCTAGAAGATAGAAATGTTCAAGTGCACCTATCAAGTTGTATGTAAGAATTAATTGGCAGGTGACTATAAGCATGCTCTCTTTTGCGGTAAATGCAAACCACTAAATACCCAACATTTATAGGAACAATGATATCTCTCACCTATGAAGAGAAGCTATTTTTCATAAGGATGGATGCTCATCAATTCTAGAGTGCATCCCGATGGCAATGGCAACATAGCAAGGATAAATGGTCTTCAAAGAAAAAACACCACCTTCTTCCAATGTATAAATTCGTCTAAAATCGTAAGATATCATAATTATTTAAGAAATTTCATGCCACCCCACCGCCATTGCAGAGATGTGATTAGGAAATGATAACAAGAAGCACTTTCAAGACGGTTGGTGGTTCTACCGTTGGTGCAAAACAAAAAATAAAATCAAAATGACTAGCAATCCTTCCAACCCGATAGGAAAAATTAACAAAATCAATTAGCACATACATGATACTACTTTGGCAAGTAATCAAGGCAATCACGAAGGACCCTAAGCACAATTACCATGTCGATGCCGATAACGCATCTTGCATAGAAGTGATTAGATAAAGGATAACATCAAGTACTTATTATAAAACCATTATATTCTTAGTAATCCTACCGCTAGTGTAGGATAAAAACAAAATTAAGCTCTTAAGCAATCCGTCTAATTCGTAAGTCAAATTCGAGTAGAAAAAAGGAAGATAGGAGATTGTAGAAAAACGATCATAGGCCTTAGAAACAGGTAGATGGAGGGGACGAGCACACTTGAGGCGCGTGTGGGAGCCGGGATACCGACAAAGGGCAGCGACTCGTCTGGAGGACGGCGACGCATGAGAACGGCCGACGAGGGGAGGACGGCCACGCTGGGGGATCATGGTGGCGGATGGCAGCGGCGGAGGGCGACGACAATACTGCTGGGGCGGCGACGGATAGCGGTGGAGGTGGGAGGACAGCAGCTGCTGGGGGGCGGTGGGGGAACGACGGCGCATAGATGGTGGTGGAGAGTGAGGAACCGAGAAACCCTAATTTACTGACCTGCGAGGGAGAGGGAGATGCTTTAGAGTCTAGGATCTTAGATCTAAAATAGAAGGGATTTAGCTAACTTCAAATTTTTGGACAGCTCACGCGAAAGAATGGGCGTGCTCTTTTCAAATTTTCACATGCCTCATGTTGTGTCCAGAGTTAACACTCAAAACTTTTGAAAAGTTAAATTGAGTTGGGAATTGATTATTTTTGTAATCTAAAATCATAGGTTGATTACAATATAGATATCTATTATTTTTAAACAAGTCAAATGATTTAGTGCTCTATAATCATTTTTCAAAAGAATAAGTCAATAGTAAATCTTTGATCTATCTAAAAGTTCAATCTACACCATAAACTACTGAAACCGATTATTTAACACCGATATCGATAAACCGATGATAAATTGATGATTTGATCGCTGATATTGACATATCGATCAGCAAAGAGGCGACGATGAGGTTGATCATTTGATCTCGAATGCGATAGCCATACCTCGTCAACGATGCATATGCGGCGCCAGTATGGTACTCATGTGAGGGCAAAACGAATCAATTAGCACTGTCAAAGCTTCCAACCTTCTTGGGCTTTGACTTTAGCCCGATATTACCAAGCCAACTCGATGCCAAGTTTTCGTGACGACACGCATAATTCTTTTGTGACGAACTTTTAACTTTAGTCACTAAAAGATAGGGCTAACCGACGCATGGTGCGTGTTATGACGATCGAAATAAAATCGTCACGAAAAAGTAGTTTTCTATGACATTAGTTGACATCGTCAAGAAGTTTTTGTCATAGATAATCGCTTTTCTAGTAGTGTAGGCAACCTCGGACTACACCCGGTAGCGTGGTTGTTTAACACGTTACCAGCACGAAGCTCTGACGAACGACGCCGGAGATCGGTCGCCGACGAACTGCACCGAATCGTCATCCTCTTCGTTATTTAGCGGGACCCGCCGATCGTCCCACGCAAGCAGTTTCGCATCCCGTCTTTGCCATAAGCAAGATCAGAGGTATTTTTGAATCTATCTCGCGGGTTCCCGTTTGAATCTATTGAAGAATTGCAGGGGTCATGAAGATCCTATCGAATTAAACTGTCGATTTCTTCAGATCGACGACGAACGGACGTAAATAGCAATGAATTTTTGAATGAAATATTCTCGTCGGCCACCGGTTGTCGCGCCGCCAAGGCAAGCTCTTGCTACTGCTCCTTGCTTTTTTGGTGCAGCCCCTGTGATGTGCAAATGGAGATATGCCCTCAATGAGCAATAAAAAAAATAAACCAAAGCATTTCGTACCCAATAATCAACTTACAACATTGTTGTTCGTTTTTTGAAGTTTCTCAACCCAATTCTCTGATCACCTAGTGTTTCTGCACGGACAGTCTCTTCTCTGTGAAAACTGCCTACAACATGTAGTTCATTAGCCGTTGCGTGATCTCCCCGCAGCGCAGGGTCTGGTAGATCTGTGCCCCATCCAAGTGCAAGTTTTTTGTTTGGTTGCTTCTGGCTAGGAGGATATGAACAACCAATGCACTCTTACGAAGGCAACTGCCCAACGCTTACTTCTGCCCCCTCTGCCTGAGGAACCTGGAAACTCCAGAGCACCTCTTCCCGGAATGCGACTTCAGCTCCTTCATCTAGACGCGCCTTGCTGCTTCGCTTCAACTTTCCTCGCTGGACCCGTCACACTGGCAATGGAAATCTGAGCCGTCGCCCAGGGTGCCAACCCAAAAACGACCCTTTCCATTGCCACCTGCACCATTTGACATCTTTGGCTCAAGCGCAACAACCGTGTTTTTTGCTCGTCCGAACGACCATCGGACGTTCTCACTTTTAGATGACCCGTGGCTATGGGCAACCGTAGGAGTGCATTTTGTAATCTCTTAATTCTTTGTGCGCCCTTTGGGGGGAGGGCTTTAAAACACCCATGTTTGTAAACTCCTCTTTTGATTAATAAATAGCAGATCTCCTATCCCTTGCTAAAAAAACAAATACCTCCATGGCACGAGGGATATAGATGAATGATAGTGTCGATAAGAGCTTCTTAAAGCGGTTTTTATAAGTTTTTTCTAATTCTTATTACTTGTTTTAAAATTTTAAAAAGTGGTTTTAAGGCAAAAATAATGAGCTTGGAATTTTCAAAACAACATAATTTTCATGCCTTTTTTCACTAGTTTGTTCATTGTCTCATCACTATTTATGTATTGCCTTCATCTCAAACTGTCTAGGCTCAATAGGAGTTACTATGCTCTTAAAGGTATGCTTCGGTTCTCTTTTAAGGTTTTGCCACCTTAAAGGAGAGCAGATGTCACCGTTAGCCCCATGGCTGAGTGTTACCCTGTTTGTCTTCTGTAGTCGCAATAACTAAACTCAAACTTCCATAGATCAGTGTGAGGCGGCATATGCGCCTCACCTTCCTAATTGTGGTAACCACTCGGGTATGTTTGCAATGGGTCGAGACTAGGTCAAGTCGTTGAAGGGGGTGCTAAGAGGCTAATTTATTGAAATTGAACTACCAAAACCATTTAAAAGCCCTATTTCCCCCTTCCTAATGTACCTCTGCCTTCACCACCTCCTAGATATAAAAATAGAAGAGCTTATGTTCTGATTTGTTCTTTAGGTTCTTCGTGAGACATAGGGCACTTTGACTATCGGTGAAGAGTGTGCCCCTCGGAATGGTACAATGACTAGAGCCACTCCATTACTATTTACCTTCCAATAACATCCATCATCATTTTCACACTCATTGACCATATTCTTTTCCTCATCATTTGAGGAGGCAATGGGGCCAGGGCAAACCCATAGAGATGGCCTAAGCACATCATACTAGACTGAGACGGTAACTATACTCACATTTACAAAATCTATTTGGCTAGCCTTCACAGTTTAAGACATAAAGACAGATAGTGGCATTACCAACCGTGGTTTGAAATCGATCAAAATTAAAAAATTTAAATTAATTCATTTGGATTTCGAGCAATTTTATGAAAACCTAACAGGGACCATCAAAATTTGGATTTTCTCGTATTAACTCTAAAATCCACGGAAAACCGCTTATACCTAGAGATGGTCTAAGCACGTCATGCTAGATTGAGACGGTGACCATGTTCATATTCTCAAAATTTGGTTGGCCTTCGTGGTTTCAAGACATAAAGGTAGATAGTGGCATTGCAAAATCGATCGGAATTAAAATTTTAGATTTATTTCTTTGGATTTCGAGCAATTTTATGAAAACGCTAACAGGAGGCCATCAATTTTTGGATTTTCTCCGATTTCTACTGAAAGCCACGGAGAGCCGCATAGGAGGGGTGCATGGTTTTTGTTTTGTTGTGTTGAAACGAAATTTGAAACCCGTACGATTAAAAAGAGAGAGAGATAGAGAGAGGCAAGTTGTGGCAGCCTTGGATGCTCTGATCATGAGCTGCCTTTGTTTGGGCATCATCGCTCCGACTTTGTCCACTTGGTACGGCTCACCTCCACCCTCCTATCCTCTCCTTTCCTTTTGGCAACTGGGCTTCTCCGGTCCAGGGGAAAAGAGCTAAACTATGCTGTTTCCCATGCACCCGCACCCTGCTGCTGTCAGCAAACAGGAAAGGCAAAGCCAACCACAAACCAAACCATTTCATTTCATTTCATTCCTGCCGACTGATCCATGGGGAGAACATCACACGACTGCTCTTGGATTGCACCAAACCTGGAGAAGAACGATGCTACTGCCACAGGCTTAAAAAAAAGAAGCATATAGATTAGTCAGTGGATGGATACTACTTGCCAGTTGCCATCCATCCTTCGCTACGCCTAGGATAGTTTTTGGCTCACTTCGATCTTTAGTAATGTGTGTAAAGGCGATGTATCAAATATCTAGCTTTGTCAGTTGCCAAATCCATGGGCTGAGGGAGGAGACACAAATGGACGTGGTAGCGGCAGCGGTATACCCCCTGCTTATCTCATCTGGTAGGGAAGGAAATAATGCAAATGCTTCCTCCAACTCCAATGGACAAAGCAGGAGAATATATATAGCTTGACAGAGTGGCCAATCCTGTGGGCACTGCACTGTTTCTGCAGGATAAACACATAGGCGCATTGAAGCAAAAGAAACAAAGCCTCAAGGGGCACCCTAAAAAAAAGATTGCCAATGCACCCTCAAGGGGCATTTCCAAGATTGCTTTCGAGCTGGAAAGAACTGAGGTTGCAAGAACAAAGAAGGATGGTCTAAAACACAAGAATGCAAACCATTTGTATTTTGGAGATGTTTTCGGTGCTCATCCAGGACAAAACAGTCTTTAAAATTTCCCATGCACTCGATCGATGTCGCCACAAAAATCGCTTGGAATCTTTCAAAAGGAAAGCCCTTTCGGCCACTCTTTAAAACTGATCTTTCGGACGCCACCGTGCAAATCTGGAAACATCAAACGGAGCCGCAGCATTTTGCCTGCAGAGATTTGCAAATTGGCAGGCCACTTGTGTTGAGCCTGGCTTAGGCAGCTGGACATGATAAGGGAGGGGATGAGCAAGTGGGGGGTGGCTAGGCTAGAGTTCACCATCTAAAGCAACTACTAATTATGCCAGCCATAACATCACACTGCCTTGTTCCCTGCATCAAACTATTATCTGGTCCTTGAGATTCTTAACAACTTTCTTTAACCTCTCCTATCCCATATATTATAGTAGTAGTCATACCGACCAGGACAAGTGGGAGTTTAGTTTTTATTGGAGACAAGTGAATAACAGTTGATACATAAATGTTGGCTGAATCTTCTCACACTTTTTTTTATGGGGAATGGAGTGAAAATGGCGGCTGAATCAACATTTGCTAATGATAAAATGGTACTAGTAGTGAAGACATGGAAGCCACAGGAGTTAAACTTGCACAAAGGAGACAAACAACTTGCCAAGGCCCGTAAGAAATACTCCCTCCAGTTTGATAATTCCTGTCGCTGGAGCGTTTTGTGTTTAGTTGAAAAATTACTATCGTTCTAGGATGCATTGATTGCAAGCAAAACTTTACATGGCCCTAGAACCATTTGTTGGATGTGCATGTAAATAAAGTGTAGCATTAAAATTCGAATCTAGACATGCAACTCATGGGAAAGTGGGAGCAACCACTAAGCTACAAGCATTTATTTGACCATATGAAGTATTACGAGATATTTTATACTTCCTTGGTATGTGAGATCATGTCTAAAACGACAGGAATTATCAAACTGGAGGGAGTAAATGATTCAGCTGGGTCCTACCTACAAAAGATCTTGTTTTAGATCTTTTTTAAAGGCCGAAATGGCATTATTATTGAAACACAATCCAAGATCAGGATTTTCTGCTCTGTGTGAATGATGAGGTGCCTGTATTTTATGGACGAACTTAGAAATTAGAGCAAAAAAAGGGAGGCGTGCATCACATACACACAGGTGGTTGAAGGAAAAAATTAGGTGGCTGTTGCTGTTGACTCCCAATTTATGTCAGATATTCCAAGCTGAAAATTCATAAGTAGTCACCTAATGCTTAGAAACATCATTGTTAGATCCAACAAAAGAGCATACATAATGCTGAGATTTCCACAGCTAGAATCACCATCGGTGCTGATTTCCACAGCTAGAATCACCATCGGTGCTAATATAAACATATGCGGTGATTTCTTGCATTAACACTACAGAGCAGGTCTACATTAACAAACTAGAAAGCCGTAATAGACATGTAGCACAGAGGCATAGGTAGAGCAGCATTGGTCAATCCTGCTTAACTATTTTATGGAAAGTTTTCGTGTCATCTTCATCAGCAAGTTCCTTCAGAACTTCATCATCAATGACATTCACACGGTTTGGCAATGGATCATCGACATAGCGTCCCAACAAGACCATGTTCGCCATCCAGGCTTTCCTCCTGTTGCTGTTATACTTCTCCTCTTCCCATGTCCCGGACGCCACGAGAAGGTACACATAAACCGTTCGCTCCTGGCCTGGCCGGAACGCCCGTGCTATTGCTTGCTTCGTCTTAGAGTGGTTCCACTCTGAATCCAGCATGACCAATCTTGATGCACCTGTCAAGCTGATACCCTCAGCACATGCTGTTGTTGAAGCAATGAGCACCTTCCTCTTCCCTTCGTTGTCACCGTTGAATTTATCCATGATGTCGGCGCGGACAGGCAGCTCTTGATCACCTTGAAGCACCAGGACTTCCTCCCCGAGATGCCATCCAAAGACAACTTCAATCAACTTGACGAGAAAGGTTATCGGGGACACATTGTGGCAGAATATGAGTACTCTCTCCCCCCTGAATGAGGACTTGTGTAGCAGATCGATGACAAACTTCGCCTTGCAACCAGCGGTGAAGTCCCGCTTGTACTTGTCGACCATATCTGCTTCTGCTGGAGTGAAGTAATTGGCAACACATGTGGTTGCTTTTATCAGCCATGGATGGATGGAGCCAATTGTGATGAGCAGCTCAATCTCAAGAGGGTAACGTGTAGCGCATGACATTGTTAGTTTTGTCAGTATCTTTTCCTGAATATCAGTGGGCTTCATGAAAAGGGTGTATATATGTATCCCTGGAAGGCTGTTCAGATTCGCCCCTTCAAAAGAATCGATGAATCCACAGGTAAGCTTGTTTAACAGATTGATACCATCCATTATATCCCTCTTGTTGCTAGACTCAACGTTTTGCCCCACCTTATCCACAAAAATGCGCCTTGCCACTGCATCTTGATGTTTACTTCTCCTGCCTTGTGTTTCCTCTTTCCTCCCAGGAACAAGTTCAGTCATAACATCACCAACAAACCGAGGTCTGGCCAAAGATAGGGTGTTGAAATACTCTGCAAAATTATTCTGAAAGAGTGTACCAGACAATAGGATTCTGAATTCAGTCTTCACCTTCATCAGCGTCTTTCTCAACTTTGACGTCGTGCTTCTTGGGTTGTGTCCCTCGTCGAGAATCAATAGCCCAGGGTTGTTCATCAGAATTTTCGCAATGAAAGCTGGGCGTTGCATTTTCTTGTCTTCTTTTGTCATCCCTAGGAAAGAACCATATGTCATGAGGAGAATGCTTGGACGCTCATGCCACTTGCATAATTTGTCCAGAACACCCATGAGGCGCATCATTTTCCAGGTTGGTTGGTGAAAATTGTTCAAAACTGCCTGCAGTTTAGAATCAATAGCCTCAATCGGTTTGCCTCTTCTATCAGAGTGGTGAAGCACAATAATAGGAATCAAAATGCCCCATTTCTCAAATTCTCTCCTCCAAGTATGGATAGCAGCTTTTGGAGCAAGTATCAAAGGCCGACTTCTTGGGTGAACTTTCAGGTAACTGACAAGGAATGAGATCAGCAGCAGTGTTTTCCCGGACCCAGGAGTGTGTGCAACAACACAACCACCTGAACTGGCTGTTGAATTACCCATCTCTTCAAGCTGTAATGATCCTGCCAAGTTTTTCCAAATAAATTCGAACGCTTTTCTTTGGTGAGGTAGTAACTTTGGTTCAAGATCAGCTATTGAACTCCAAATGCTCCCAGAGCCCCTTAATTCTGAGAACTCTGGTGCAGAGATTACGAGAGAAGGATCAAGTACATGATCATCATAGTAAACATTGTTGAATCCAGGTCTCTCCTTGTAGTCATTACCACTGAACTGAATACAATTATTATCCATACAGTCAATGAGGATTCTGAAGTGAAAATAAAGAGAACAAAATTACGCTTGCTAGATTGGACCTACCATTTCCGGAAGGATATCCTTTGCCTCAATACATACAACATTGCATAACCTGCACATTAGTCCAAACTCCTCATCTAGTATGCAGTCATGATGACATGGTATTTCTCCGCTTCTTCCTAGATCAGCAGCGTCATGAACTGCTTCTGAACGTGGAAGCTGGAAATTCCTAACTTGTCTTATTATCTTGTAGCCACAAAAACAAGAAAGGAGTATTTTCCGGAAACAGGATATCAAGTAACTTGTGATTATGTTAATTACAAGTGCCGTATATTTTTGCAATGGTTTATACTTGACATCCTCATTTTGGCTCTTAGGATTTATTTTCCCATGATGAATTCTCCATGATTCTACTATCTAGTGGCATTTTGTGCCCATGATGAATTCTCCATGATTCTACTATCTAGTGGCATTTTGTACCTCTCAATCATTCCTTGTAAACTAAATTATAGCACAATGGAACTCCTCACACCTAATATCTCCATATCATAAATTGTAACGGAATAAAGAATCCCATGGGCAAGGAGGAAACAATGCTTGTATGTTCCCAAATTTTAGCTCCTTTTACAAGGAATTTGCAACAATTATAAAGGAAATCCCCATACCTGCTTTTGTTCAAGAAGTGCCAGTGTGGTCAATGAATGATCCATTTCCTGCCAGAGTTCTTCGAGCTCATCCTTCTCCTCTTGACTGTCAGCAGAAGATGGCCATGTAAAATCCTCTTTTTGGTAAGCATCCTGACTGTAATTCAAAATTTGAACATTTAGCTTAAACTCAGAGTCCCTCTCCATTTCACTCTGAATGTTTCCTATGCATTGGTCTAGCATTTCCTTGTATTCTCTTGTGGACATGTGTTTCTTTCTTTTCCTACCCCTTTTTTGGCAGAATGCTGGCTCACAGCTGCCATCGTGTAATGAAGTAAATGATTTTCGGCGAAATGAGAAAGGCAGCTGATCATGCTTCTCCTTGTTCTGTGCAGGTGTATTTGGTATGTGAGAATCTGGACACTGTTGCTCTGTTGTACTCTTCTCCTTCAAGATAGAATCTGGTTTTTCCTTCATAGATGAAGAGCATGGAGTTCTCTTTGTTGTGTTGTTACGCTGTCCTTTTGTGTGGCTTGGGTTTTCCGTCGCCACGGAAGGGCATGCACCTGTTTGCTTTGGTCCGATACTCCCTGGTACCTGTGCATAGCATGATTCTACTCCAACAGGTGAGTCCTGATGTAATGCTCTCTGCAAATTGTTGTTATCAATGGATGATTCACTCACTTCTTTCTTCTTGTAGACACGACAGAAATTAGGTGTATCATAGCTAGTAAAGCGCTCTGGTTGGGTTTTCAGACGCTTTGAACGCCTTAAATTCACATGCTGATACAAGATCTCAACATCCACACCATCTAATACACCCTTCATAGTGAATCTCCTATCTTCTGTGAGATTGTGCTTCCTCGCTTGGGTGACGGGTACATTTCTGATCCTTGGGCGTAAAGTCTTATCGTGCACTTGGAATGATATCATCTCCACGTTCTTGCCAAAACCTGGAGGTATGCTCATGGAATCAAGACTACACAGCTGTTGGTCTCCTTTGATGATTTGATAAATGATCTCGCCTTCTACAAGCTTGATGCTGAATTCCATTCCCCTCAGGATAGACAAAACAACTAGATGTGTAATTTCTGAGGAGAACCTAGCACTTAACAGCTTGCTTCTATTGTGAGAGAGGCAATCCTCCGCCGAATTCCATTGCACGCTTCCCTCCAGGAGCTCCTTAGATTGCAACTTCTGCAAGAGGAAAACATTGTCTATGGTAACTATCTTTGCTATTCTATCAGCTATTGCCTTTCCTGTATAGCCTGGACACTGATTCTTGGTAGTAACAGCAAACAAGCATAGACACTGGTCGGCTTGATGGTTTCTCTTGATTGTGATAAGCCTCGCATCATGAGACAGTGCTACCTGCATGGGCAGCAGAATCTATCATGACAAAGAGAATGGTACAATAGTTGGCCACAATATGCATTGCACGTGGTTTTTCTATATAATGGAAAATATTCCGGGTCAGAGAGGTATAAAGCCATACAGCATGGACATGCGGAAGATAGAAAACAATGGATACCTAAAAACTTATCATACAAAAAAAATATGACTCCCTCCGGTTTCATAATACTCGTCGTTTTAGGTTTGTCCGAAGTCAAAGTTTAGAAACTTTATCTATAAAAATCTTTTAAACTGTTTGGATTGTGTACATAAAAACCATACATATAATTTTCGTTTTTAAAAATACTTTCATAATATCATATTTTCGTGGATTTTGTAAATAAACTTCATTAGTAATTGGTGGTTAAAGTTGCATTTCGAAGACCATGTCTAAAACGACAAGTATTATGGGACCGGAGGGAGTAATAAGTTGACATACAGATGCTTCTGTTTCTCCTCGGGAACTTGGTTGGGGCGGCTGGTGTGATTGTACACAGACATCTACCCCTGGCTTGAGAACATGTGAGCAATCAAAGCATGTTGCCCTTCTCGATCGTAAGCGTAGATGATCCAAATCAACATTGTGCTGGACGAGGGATCCAGAGTAGGGAAATTTGACAAGCAGTGCGCCATCCCTTATCCGTACACAGTCAACTCCATGCCACGATCCATCGTACAGTGCCTCAAATGCTGCAAGGATAGTACAGATTCTGGGGTCAGAGCGATGCAATGTTGGTGGAATGCTTGCATTGGATCATGTCTTGCTTACGAGTGGCGCTGATGGGGTGGGTACGGAGAGCCTTGGGCATCTTGTCAGCAACGCAGCTTGAGCGTCATGATCTGAAACTGAAGCACCTCATAAGTTGGAGCAAAGAGGGGAAGAGGAAGCGAGGAGAGGGAGGGAGGCAGAGGAGGAGGAAGTGTTTCCCACCCGGGCCCGGCGCCTCCGTCGCCGATGTCGCCGCCGCCGTCGGAGTGGAAGACCAGCCGAGCTCTGCTGTGCTGCTGACTAGGCTGTCTGATCCAGAACAAAATCTTTTCTTCTTGGGAGGATCCAGAATAAAATCTGATTTTTGGACATCTAGGCCTGAGTCAGACGAGAGCCGTTCGGTCCAACACGTGGCATTGTTCTTTTCAGCGTCAAAGTTGAGTTTAGTTTTACTTTAACAAAAAAATTATTTTTATATAGCCTATATGTTGTAATAATTGGTAACGATTTTTCAAAACTTTTAGTGTTCGTATAAAAGGTTTTAAAGCTATTTTTAATTATTTTTTCAGTCCCTTTAGACCTCTTTTCGAGAATCCTCGATTTTTGATACAGTAAAACTCAACTTTACTCAACACTGAAAAGAACAGGGCCTGAATCACGGTCAGAATTTCTTAAAGTTTTGAATTAATACCTAAGAGAATCCCAAACAGTCCCTCTATCTTTTCTTAAAAAAAATAGTCCTTCTATCTCGCTCCTTAAAACACTATACTATTCACACATGTTTTACTGTTCATCTATATTTTCTTCTCTTACTTTTTTTTCGGTGCTCAGAGCAAGAATTGTGGCCACAAAGGTTTTGCGGCCGTGGCCGTCCCGTGGCCCTGGTGTGTGCGCTGAGCATGAGGAGAGGGCGTCGTATGATCATTGAATTTGATCTGCAGTAATATTTCAGCCCATCACATTCAATTCGTGTGCCTTTTGACTGTGTGTATGACATATGAGACAATCAAAGCTAATAAAAATAGACTAGATCGTTACTTGCTGAAATGTGGATTTCAAAAGTGTCACCTGCCGAAATCTTCCGATCCAGGTACGACCGAAAGTTAGAACTCCCACCACTATTTAGCACTTTTATTAGTAGAGATCGAAGAAAATGTATAACAAAAATGGCTAAAGCACAGATCAAGGAGTCTTTTTGGCAAATCTTAAAAAGGAATAGAGGAACAAACTCTTAAGTGGTATTTTTTTGGAGGAGCAAACCCTCAGGTGTCTCCATGGAACCTAAAAACTTCATGATGTTCGCAGACTGCATGAGCATGACACAAACAGAGGGTATACAATACATGACCACGTGTAGCTTCTTTATAGTCAAAAGGCAATTCAGAGCCTCAGGCAAACAACAAGAACCATCAGCATTCGCTCGATTTCAAAATTCCAAATTACAAATTTCCTAAAAGACAATCTATGGTCAAAAGAGAAGTAACCGGGGACTGGGACCTGTCATCTTCTGAAAAAAAAAAAGAAAAGGACATAAAAAGCCAGACATTCCGGTGATTTGTTTTACTTCCACAAAGCTGGTGTCATCACGAATGCACCACATTTTGGCCTACCCTCACCACAGACCAAATTACCAAAAGATGATGACAAATAGCTCACACTAGAATGCATACAGCACCTAGCTCACATGCATCATGCATATCATATATCAGCACAGCACTTAACAATACTAGAACCAAATAATCTGATCAGATCAAACACATCTTAAGAGCTTAGCTATAACTGCTATATAAAATTGTACATCTGTAGCCCAAACACAGATAACCAATCAACATTGTCCAAAATGCAGAAGTAAGCATCACAAGCAGATATGCCTACTCCAATCCACACACAGGACTGAAACACAAGTTCTGCAGATGCCAGGGAACTGTATAATCTGCTGATAATCTCGGTAGGCAAGAAAAGCAAAACCACCAACAAATCATGCATTATTACCGCGTACGCGTGATTTGTCACTGGCTTCAATTTTAATCAGGGAAAAAGGAGGTATTTTTCCGTACAAGTACAGGGTAACTGGCACACCATGACTTTCTGAGACATTGAATGATACAGCACACAGATGTAATGCACAGAATATAACTAAGTGGAGCAGCAAAAATCAAATTACAAAAACCTCGTGAGGGTTGAACTTAAAACAGTTTGCTAATGGAATGAATCTAATGAAATGATTTGTTTGCTCAATAATGACAGTGGCAATCCACAGCAGGATTTACTGGGAATGCAGTTGAACATTACATTCTAATCCTTTCTGTAACTCCTTTTAACTACATAATGTAATATCAGAAAACTACCCAATTTCTGAATCCTTATGTTCACAAGAAAAAATAAAACAAATATACTATGGAATTAAAAAAGAATCGAAGTGTTAAAACCCTTTTATCGTCTGTAGTTGAACTCTTATCAATTTGGAAAGTGTATACCAGTAATCACCACCACTGATGCACAAGAACACCGCTCTCCCGGAGTGAACTGAACAGCTCCAAACACTCCTCATATGTGTTCTGATACTTGGGTGACCGCTCACCAGGGCAGCACTTTTGCCACCGGTTGTAATGGCACTCAAGGAACAACTCGTCGACCAAACAAATTGCACCTGTGTCAAAAAGCCTTGGGATCAAATCAAACTCAGTCCCCTCCACGTCCATCTTCATGACCACATAGTCCTGCTGGGACACTGTCTGCTTCAACCACTCAGCGAAATCAAATGCTGGGACACTCCGCACCTCACCACCAGACATCTTCTTCCCGGCTGTGGGGCGGATGCGCCCCATGCCACGACTGTTGGCCTTAGCCTCCTCCTCCTTTCCAGGATCACCGTTGATCTCGAATTTGAGTGTCTCATTCTTGACCCAGGCAGCATATGGAAGCAATGTGACGGCCTTCTTTGTGGCATACTCAACGTGGAATGCCGGATCAGCCTCGATGGCAAACACCTGGAAGGTATGGTTCTGCTTTGGGTACTGCTTCCGGAACCAGCTTCCTATACTGGAGCCATAGCTACGGGAGCCAACATCGACATAAACGTACTGTCGCTTGAAGCTGATGTCGGCTAGCTCAGGGAGGTACTTGATGTTCTTTATGTTCCTCTTTAGCGTGATCCATGGCTTGAGTGGTTCTTCTTGAATCAGTGGCTCGGCATGCGTGAGTAGTTGGAGCTTGTGATCCTCAATTGTGCAGTTTGCGGCATTGTCAGTGGAGGAGGAGGAGCCCGGAGTACCATGAAGCTTCTGGAAGACTATCTCCCGGAGGATTGAGGCGTCCGGGCCATTGATCTGGCGAGATCGGACAAAGCGGAGGGATGGGAGGATAGCCTGAAGCGAGCGGAGGCTGTAGGCGTCGCCGGCGCTGGAGGTGAGCACGACGAGATGGCCGTCGGGCTTGAGGATCCGTGCGGCCTCGGCTGCGAGGTCGGACGGGCGCTTGGAGGAGTCGAGAGCGCGGCCGGCGAAGACGAAGTGGACGGAGGACGGCGGGAACGGGAGGCGGCGGTCGTCTCCGGCGACGACGAGCGGGGGCGAGCGCTTCTTGGCGACGGCGACGGCCCCGGGCACGCCGAGCTCCCGCAGCGCGAGCGCCGCCTGCGCACCGCCGAGGCAGACGGCGCGGGAGGACGCGGAGAGGAGGCCGGCGGCGAGGTGGCTGGCGAGCACGGCGGCGTGGAAGTCGACGGCCTTGCGCCAGCCGCGGCTGCTCCAGGACTGGGGCGAGGGTAGGGTGGCCTGGACGTAGGCCCTGGTCCCTAGGAGGGCGGAGGCGGACGGGACGGGCGGGTAGAGCGGCCAGGCGGAGGCGGAGGCGGACCCGACGGCGAGGAAAGCCCCGTAGAGCAGGCGGAGCGCGAGGGCGGCGACGGCGAGAAGGAGGGCGCGCTTGAGGAGGGCCCACCTGCGCGGCGGCGGGTCCATGGGCATGGGTGGCGGGTGAATCTAGGAACTAGCGGGAGCAGAAGCGGGCGGAGGTGTGGTTGGCGCCGACGAGGGAGGGGAGGAGGGCGGCTGCGGGGGGCGCGGGAGGGCAAGGGCGGCGATCCATGGCTGCCTCATCTCAGTCTGCGCGGGGGCGGTGGTGGGGGATCGCCATCGCCTCGGCCTCGCCCATGGGATCGGACATCGGAGACAACCAAAACAAAAGGCAACGGGCTTGTTTGGTTTATAGCCCTGAGTATGGCACGACCAAATCTTGTCGATTTAACTAGTGTACGTTTGGATTGTAGCCAATAAAGTTTGGCCAATGAAAAATCAAAAAAAATAGAAAAGTATTTAAAATGGGTTGAGTAGGATTTTAGATGAATTATGAAAAATTTTCTCTGCAATTTGGACTCTAGATGAAATAGATACAAAAAAGAGAAATTTAAATAGAAAAAAAAGCAACTGCATATGAGCTTGCAGCGAGGAAGCGAGCTAGTCGATTCGTCATGAAAGTACGGTGGTCGACACAGGCCCGTTGTTTTGCGCAGCGTTAGCACGCAGCTTGGCCGATTTCGCTACCGCCGCTTCATTTCACATCGGCTTAAAACCGACATGGCCAATGGATTGGCGTAGCGCGCTTAATTGTCGGATGCCAACCAAACAAGCTCCAAATCTAGTTGGCTGCCAATTTTTTGGCATGGTAAGCTAGGGTCACAAACTAAACAGCCCCAACGTCATTCCAAACAATGAAGTGTTTATTCAGATAGCACCACCGACGCACCGGGAAAATTATCTACATGCCATTAAATCTGCGTACCAATTGCTATATAAGTATGACATGTGACACCGTCTGAGTCACTGAGGCCTTGTTTGTTTCAGATTAATGTTGAGTTAAGTTTTACTCTATCAAATTTGTGACCTACTCGAAAGACGTTTTAATTTTTTTTTAGATTATAAAAAAAATTATTTTGCGAACTCTAAGAAGAACTATTTAAAACGCCACAAAAATAACTAAAAAATAATACAACATTTGGCCTATACAAAAATAACAAATTTTCATTTAATTTAATTTAATCTGAAACCAACAAGGCCTGAATATGGGCCCAAGCCGCATGGTAGTATATACGATTTTTAAAGAGTGGCAGGAAGAAAAGGCCCCCGATCCCACCACACACACATACATGTATGCACGTCCTCTCAAATTTTGGATTTTTTCCTAGGGTGACGTGGTGCACCCAAAGGAGGTAATTTAACTATTTTTTAATCCTAACTTTTTTAAAAAAAATACTAATTTTTTTATGGACATCTATATGAAATTATGGTTTTCCATACTTTCAAATTATAGTTATATTTTAAAAAGTTTCTTTCTATTTCTATTATTTCTTAATATATTTTGTGTAAGTTTGTCGGTGATTTTTCACCTGACAGATTTTATGAACTGTGTTCGTCTAGAGGGGATTTTTGCTATCTTGTTTGATCGAGCACACACATGGAGACAGTAGATTTACCCGGACGCCCAAGGCGGGTAATAGTCACACTACTGCTTGTGCTGAATTTCTTTGGTTTGAAGGTGTGTGTGCTCTCTCTGGAGCTTGTGTGTATCAGAGATCCAACCCCCTCTCTCTCTCACCCGGATCCCCCTTTTATACGGCCTGGGACGGCTGAGAGAGAGAGAGAGAGAGAGAGAGAATACATTAATTGGGTCGTATCGCTATGCATCCTATTTTCCTCCGCTGCTGACGTCGGTTGCTTCACCTGCTCCCGCCTATCACAAATTGTGGACGGGGCGGAAGAGCCGCCTGACACTGGCGCCAGTCAGTCCTGTGGCAACAAAGTGGAAGAATGACTGCTACAGTGCTTCGGCCAGAACCACAGTGACCACAATCATCATCTTCTGCCTCTCACACCGAATCGTCGTATTTAATGCCTCCGATACGCCGAGTGGAGACGGGCCTTTTACGATAAGCATACTCCTTCTCTCGGAAGTGGGGCTCGAAGCACACCCATTGGCAGGGCGTCATCTGTCGGGGTCGCCACATCAACGTTGATTCGCCACGTGGTGGCTCGCGCGTGGCGCCTGGGGCCTTGCTTGCCCACCGTGCGCCGAGCCGCCGCGTGGCCTGCTCGCCCATGGCGCTTGGGCCTTGCTCGCCCGCCGTGCGTCGAGCCGCCAGTGATTAAATGGAGGAAATGAACCCCGATGCACGTTGCACCGACAGTAGCCCCCAGGCCTACCTCGAGACGCGAAGCACCGGCGCGAGGAAACAAGTGATCTTTGCGCGGGCAGAAAGCGAATCATGGGGGGCTCCACTCCTGCTGTCGTTTCTCAAATCACCCCCACGCACGAAGTACTCGATTACTGTGTTGGAAACCGCCGCCACCTCCTGCGGGAATCGAGGCGACGACGATCATTGGTGCGGTGGCGTCCGTGGGAGCATTCGAGCCCTGCTATTCTTTGTAAGGCCATAGTGTGTTGATGTTGATTAAAGTAAAAGAATATTATTTTGTAACTGAGACTATTTTGAATAAGAAATTTTTTATTGTTCGAGTTTTTAAATCCCTAGTTATGGAGTGATTGCGGTTGAATCATCTAGAATTGATTTCAGCTATGTGTTAATAAGCGATTAATGTAATGGGGTGTTTCATCCTCCACCTTGGTGAGTGCTTTCGATGCTAATTGGGCTGGCTGTCCGGATGATCGGAAATCCACAGGTGTTTTTGCAGTTTTCTTTGGATCTAATCTGATTTCCTGGAGTGCTCATAAGCAAGCCACTGTTTCTCGTTCTAGTACAGAGGCAAAATATAAAGCTCTGGCCAATGCTACAGCTGAGATTATGCGGGTGCAGACTCTACTTGCTGAACTTGAGTTTTTCAGTCGAAAACAGCTTGCCTATGATGCGACAACTTGGGAGCTTCCTACCTTTCAGCTAATCCAGTGTTTTATGCTCGTACTAAACATATTGAAGTGGATTTCCATTTTGTTCGTGATCGAGTAGCACGACGAATACTGGACATACGATTTATTCCATCACAAGATCAAGTTGCAGTTGGTTTTACGAAGGCTCTATCCTTAAATCCACATAAGACATTTTGTCACAATCTCAATCTTCAACCGTTGAGATTGAGGGAGGGTGTTAGGATAAGCAGCGGAACAGCTGCGGCTGTAACCGATCCTAACAGATAGGATCAGCATGTAAATCCCTTTCTAGTTTATAGCATCTGGTAACATACTCATGTACGCGTACTTGTGAATATATAAATACAAGCAACTGCACTGCATCAGGGCGGTGATTAACCAACCCAACAAACCATCATCTCTCTCGTTTGTTTACACTATGGCCTAATCATCTTTTCCTTCCCGTCCTTAAACTTTACTTTTGTTGACGAGGCCGACATACATAATTAAAGGGATGGAGTAATTGACACGTTGGTGGTGAGTAATTCTTGTTGCCTTCATGATCCTTCGACGCGGATTGAAAGTCGAGTGTTCCATGTCCGGTTCGCCACGCAAGTAGCCCCATTAATTGCCTGACTAAGATTGCCTTCTTAATGGCCTTGTACATTTCAGCTTAATATAGCGTAGCGTAGCATTTCAATAAAATTTAAGAGTATTTAAAAAGTGGTTTAATTATTATAAAAAATAATTTTAAAATAGTTTTAGGATGTTTATGAGAACTACTAAAAACCTGAGAAAAATCATTACAAATTATTACACCAAATAGGCTGTATAAAAAAAACAATTTTTGATGAAACGCTACGCCACGCTACACTAAGCTGAAATGTACATGGTCATTATCATCATTTCGTTGTATTACTCCCGTCACCCCCATGATTATTGCGCCTGTGCCGTGTGATCTAGCTGAGAACCAGAAAAAAAAAATTAAGGTGAAGGCCTAGTTCTCTAGAAACTTACTTATTTAACTTATTTACTTATCTGACTTATCTCGTAACTTCGAGAGCTTTTCAAGTTGGGTCTCCATTATTTGACATGTTTTTAGAGAGTTTTTAGACAAGTCTTCAACGTAGAAAAAAAATGGATTGAAAAACTAAAATATTTATATTTAAAATGATGATAAGTAAATAAGTTGATAAGTCAAACAAGCCGTGGAGAACTGAGCCTAAGGCTCTGTTTTTTTGGGCTTAACAGCTAAACGCCTTAACGGCGTATTACGTTTTGAAAAGACATGCATTGGGTTTTACTAGTCCTCTGTTTTTTCACTGTTTCGAATGTGGGCCCTAACAATTTAAAAAGTTAAGTCAAATGAAATAGATGTGAATCTCGAGACTACCACGAGAAACTCTCAAAATTAAGTCATTTCAGTTGTTCGGCCGTTCAGATCATCCAAAAAAGCATAACGTAAGTTGAACGAATAAAAACATTTCCAATACATTCTCTATATTATCGCAGTAGATTTAGTGTGGTTACCGGAGGGAAAGTGTTTTAAAATATAATACTCTATATAAATTATGAGAGAATTTTATGTGGATGGATAGAGGCGAAGCTTATAATGTTTAAAAGGGATTTATAAAGGAACTGCCAATGATCCGAAGTAGGTTAAGTTGAATGCAAACTTGTTAGAAAAAGGGACTGGCTAGTTATCAATTGCCTGAAATTTTTCTATCTTTCAATTGATTTTTTAGCCATTGGATTGACATCCAACGACCCTAGATCAACCCGTGCTTCCCCTTGTCCACTCCCACCGTACCCTCAACTGGGCTTTCTCTCTCTCCCCACCCCGCAGTCCCGCACTCCTCTTCCTTCAGCCCCGATCCCTTCTTCCTCCTCCGCCCCCCGCTTCCTCCACTGCCTGCGGCCGGCAGCGGAGCACCGCCACGCTTCCCTACCCAACCTAATCCTACCCCTGTGCGCCGGCCCGACCGCCTTCACCCCCTCCCCGTGGCTTCAGCACCTCGCCGCCCACCTCCTCCCCCACTACTGATCCCCACCCACCGCCGGTCATCCGCCTCCCGCCGGCCATCTCTAAGCCCGGGGAACCCCACCCCCACCCGAACCCTAACCCTAACCCTAACCCAAGCTCTCAATGGCGATGGCGGAGGAGCTCGCCGAAGGGGAAGAAGACGGCGGCGCGCAGATTCGACTGAGAGTTTTTTCAGGTATGAAAATCGACTGATGTTTACCAATTTTGTTAATAAATAGTGTTTTGTTCAATGTTTTTAAGGAGTTTGAGAGATGGTTTTACGGTTAAAAGAAGACTGGACTAATAAAGCCAGAGCGTCTATATATCTTTTGAGTTGAAAACAGGATGAATAAGTGCAAGTGCGGTCGTCCCCTTTCCACCACGCAGACGCACCTAGCCTGCTGCCTGCTTTACTTGCCCAAAGCAAATGCAATTGCAATTGCGATTGCTTGCTTTCCTTGCCTGCTAAGGCAAAGCCCATGCCCATGGCCGCCTCCCCCGACGACGACTGCATCGCCAAGCCGCTGTCGCCGCCGCCACCGCCACCGCCGCCGCCGTTGGCCGTCCAGAAGGCGAGCTACAGCTCACACAACGGGCACGGCGCCGCCGCCGCCGCCGCCGGGGATCAGCATGAGCTACTGGACGGGACGGTGGTCGCGCTCCGCGCCGCCGCCGCGGTGATGGCCTTCGTGGGCTTGGCGCTGGTGGCCTCCTGCCGCCATGGCGACTGGATGGAGTTCACGCGCTACCAAGAGTACAGGTGCGCCATCACCATGCAGCGCCATCCATCTCTGATGCTATTGCTCCTGCAAGTCCTACTTATGTGCTCCATCTAATCAATTTCGATGGTGGTGTGTGCTAATTACATTAACCTGACATGGCCGGAGTATATACGTAGATATCTCCTCGGGGTTTGTGTGGTGACGTCGGTGTACTCGTCGGCTCAGGCGCTGCGCCACCTCCGCCGCATGCGCCGCGCCCACCACGCATCCAATTACAGCCCCAGTTTTCTTGATTTCGCTGGTGATCAGGTGCCTGCGTGCCTACTCTACTTACAGTTGATCCTTACATGCATTCATGTAGCTGGCAACTCGATCACATGCATTGATCATCGTTCTGGACTCTGGAGCGATGGATTTGCTTTGCAGGTGGTGGCGTATTTGCTGATGACGGCATCGTCTGCTGCTCTTCCCATCACCATCCGCATGAGATCGGCCGTCGTCAACGTCTTCACGGACGCCATCGCCGCCTCCATCAGCCTCGCCTTCCTCGCCTTCGCCGCGCTCGCCGCCTCCGCCGCCCTCTCCGGATACGCCCTCTCCTCCTCCGCCGCCTCCGCCCAAACATACTACTAGCTCGCTCACCTACGTACCTCAAGCACTATAGCTAAAATAGCTAATACGTACCCATCACTTGCACAGTTGCACTCCGTCTTGTTAGTGAGATGTTGCATGCCATGTAAATGTCATGTACCCTCAGCTAGCTTCTCAGCAGTGTCTTTAGGGATGAAAACGGAACGGATAATATCCGAACCGTATCCATATCTGATATCCGTATTTTAAAAAATGGCATGAAATTCTAGTATCCGACGGATACGGATACGGATAATTATCCGGATAGACCTAAGCGGATACGGAGCGGATATGGTATCGGTGATATTCGACGAAAACGGAGCGGATACGGATATCTGGATAAAATTACAATTTGGATATCCGAATAAAATTGCAACCTGGATATCTAACCGGATAATGGCCTAAAACTAGATTGAGGCCCAACGGCTTGTAAACCAATTAGGCCCATGACTAAGCAAGCCTAACACCTCACATCCCACCTCATCAAGACGTCAGCTATCAGGCACCAGCTACTTGCCAAGTTCCCATATGTGATCAATGTGTCATCCGTCATGATGTATGATCAATGTGTAAACTATATGTGCACTTCTGTTATCTTAAGTTGTTATGCTATGGGCAATATTTCTATGATAATCCAAAGTTTATTACGCTATGGGAATTGGGCCATGCTTTTATGGCCCGGCTCGAGCACGGTCCGATTTTAGAGGCCCAAAGCACGGCCCGACACGAAATTATTTAGGCCGTGCTGGCCCGGCCCGATTGCCGTGTCGGGCCGGGCCTGAGAAGCCGGCACAACGGGCCGCCCGGCATGGTCCGAACATTTGGGCCGTGCTCGGGCCGGCACGGCCCGAACTAAGGCTCAAATCAGTAATTTGTATTTTTGGTGGTCTTTTATTGCTCAAATGAATTTTGTTTGTATATGAGAGTTGTATAGAATTTGGAGACGCATCTTTTTCATGTAGATAACTTTTTAATTTGAGCAATGCATGAATTTATAAAAAATATTTAGTGCGCTGGGTGTTTTAAAACCCACATCGCACATTTCGGTCACATTTTTAGAGATATTCCGATGCTCAGATAAATTTATGTTCTACATCAAAGTTGTAGAGAATTTTGAGACGCATCGTTTTTGTATAGACAACTTTTTTATTTGACCAACTTACAAATTTATAAAAAAAATATTTCTCTCTCTGTTTTTGTCAAGGCGTCTTGGAGTCTCGGCGTCCGCCCGATCACGACCGTCAGCTTTTGGGCCATGCCGTGCGTTCTGCTTTTGGTAGTCCGTGCCAGCTCGGCATGGCCAAGAAGTTGGTTGGGGCGTGCCGGCGTTCAATACGAGGCACGACGGCGAGGCACGACCGTCTTGCTTGCTTGCAAGACTACCAATTCCTAGGACTATTCTCAGGTATATGCATGCTGCCTTGTTGCTTCGACGTGTAACGAGCTACAATTTTTTTCTTGGGTTTAATCATATACATGACCCATTTTGCGATATGAAAATTAAAGACGAAATCTAATGCCACTCCTAAACTGCAATCCTTTGAAATATGACGCTATGTATATTTTTAGACCAAATTGCCTTGGCCCTTTATTCTACCTCTACCCGATCTACTCCATGACAAAATTTGTCACAACCAATTCCAGTAGGAATGGCGAAAAAAAAAAACCCAATAGGGCCCTATTTTAAAAATGTGGTCTGTGGTTTAAATTCGGTAAAATAAAAAACCTACCCCAATCCATCCCACCTGACCCACCATAATTTTAGCCCACGCCTAATCCCCCCAGCCCCCAAAAAAATTCATTTACCACTGCCATCCTATCCACTTATCAGTCCCTCCTTACCTCCAGCTCCCCCTCACACATCACAAACAAAGGGCACAATCTCTCCTCCCTTCCTTGGCTCTGCGCTTTGCACATTTCTTACTGTTACTGTTGTTACTCGTTCATTACTTCAGATTCAATCTCTTGTTTAGTCTCACATCCAGGTTTGAGATGGTTGACCATGCTAGAGGCCATCCCTAAACTTTAGTGATATCCTCTCTCCAACCACTTGAACCTAGCAATTCAGCATGCCACCTAGCTTCAACCAATCATATTGCAATATTTCCACTTCTTAAACCTCCATGCATGTATTCTCCTCGTCTAGATCTTGGGATCCCGTGCCGCACAAGCTCAGGAGGTTCCAGAGGGGGGGGGAGAGAGAGAGAGAGAGAGAGAGAGTCCCGTGCAAGCGAGCTAGTTTCAGAAGGATTCTGGGTAGGAAGATGGAGGTCCAAGCTAACGAGCTTAGGTAAGATGTTAGTAGGAAAAGGGAGCTCCTTGCTGGCAAGCTTGGGAACTCATGACAATGATCTCGGGGATGATCTATGTAGGGAAACTGAGCTCCTCTTTAGCAAACTTGATACCTCAAGAAAGTAAGCTTGTGGAGGATCTTAGAAGGGAGACAGAGCTTTGTGACGATGAACTCAATAGGAGGCGCCGGTGAGGGAGTTAGGGGCTAGAGAAAGGGGATGAGAGAAGGGAAGATTATAAGTTAATTCAGAGGGGAAAGGAGCAAAATTGCTCAAAATGGCATATGCCAAAGGATTGTATTTGCAGAGAGGCACAAGGTAGGTTTATGATTTTTTATTGCCATAATTGAAAATCAGCCACTTTACAATGACATATATTTATTTAAGCCTTTTTTTGTGCAACCTAACTCACATAAGATCTTTTCAGAGATAACAAGGATAATTTATGGCCTCTGCATTGTGTTATTGTGATATGTACACATCCTCATCCAAAGTTAATTTCCATGATTTAGCTTATAGCTAACAAAATAAGAAACAAGAATTGTAAAGGTAATTTTAAAAATAAAAAAAGTAAATATCCAACCATTATTGGCAAATAAGGACATGCCCATCGCCTATAGTTGTTGACGCATATAGTTTATCTCCTTTGTTTCATTCTTCTTTATAGAAATCCCCGGTATAGCAATCAATATGCCTTCTTGAAAAATAAAAGAGTAGTTTTTGCATTTAGGAAAAGACTTGTCGTGTCATAATTTTGCTTCCTTCATGTTGCGTTAGTAGAGCTTTGTCCCACCAAAGCTCATTTAGGTCATGGTTGATCTGCTCCTTTGAACTTAAAAAGGTTAAGGCTCTGTTCTTTTAAGCTGATCTGAATGGCTGAACGGCTGAAATGACTGAACTTTTAGAGTTTCTCGAGATAGTCTCGAGATTCAGATATATTTCGTTTGACTTGCTTTTTAAAGCGTTACGACCCACCTTCATAACAGCGAAAAAACAAACTAAAAAAACTGAAAGCATACGTGTTTTTAAAACGTAGATAAGTCGTTAAGTTGTTAAGCCGAAAAGAACTGGGCCTAAGAGTGATGGGAGCACGATGATGAGAGGTGGTGTAGCGAGACCATTGCGCTGCTGTCGGCTATCGGTGGTGGTAGGGACAAGGAGACTCGTGTCATGTAGAAATTTACAGCCAAAGTTAAAAGATAGTCGTACCCGATCCAAATTAGGTACATATCTGATTTGTATGTGCATTCGTTACACTATTCGATCCGTAATAGTATTCGAGAGATATTCAGATTTGAATTTGTATTCGTAGAAGCAAATATGAATACGGATATGATAAAAGCAACCTCCTATCCGAATCCGATCCAGTTCCCACTAGTTGCTAAAATCAGTTTTTTTTAATAAAGTGCTAAATACACGAGACGAGACGTTGGGATCAGTGATAACGAAACTGCGGTTAACCGAACGAAAACCGCGGTTACCGGCTCGGGTTGGTTTTTGGAAAACCGTCGGTTAGGTTTGAATTAAATTCAAATTTGGTTCAAATTTGAAAATTCATGAAAAAATCTAAAAAAATTCCATAAAATATTATTTTATGACTATTAGATGAAACAAAATTTAAAAATTCGAAATTTTCATGTGTTTTTCGTTTGAAAATCTTTTTTTCCTATTTTCTCTAATTTTCTCTATTTTCCACTAAAAATCTTGGTTAACCGAGTTAACCGGTCGGTTAGCCGACCGAGCCGTTTTTTGTATTCAAATTTGAACCCTGCCGGTTTTTGCTCGAATTTTCCTATTAACGACGAAAACCGTCTGGTTAGCCGAGCCGAGCCGAGTCCCCCTCGGTTTTTTTTGGCTCGGTTCGGTTACGTATCACTGGATGGGATTTGTTACTTGCAGTGTAAGTTGATTGGAACGGAAAAGAGGAGAGCGGCCGCATCGAAGAGAGAAGCCGCCGCCGTCTCCTCCTCATCCCGTCGCCTCGCCCCACCAAACCAAGGAAGGGGAGCCAACCGCCGGCGGCGGCGATGGGCCAGGGCACGCCGGGCGGCATGGGCAAGCAGGGCGGCGCCGGCGACCGCAAGCCTGGCGGCGACGGCGACAAGAAGGACCGCAAGTTCGAGCCCCCCGCGGCGCCCTCCCGCGTCGGCCGCAAACAGCGCAAGCAGAAGGGCCCCGAGGCGGCCGCCCGCCTCCCCCCCGTCGCGCCGCTCTCCAAGTGCCGCCTCCGCCTCCTCAAGCTCGAGCGCGTCAAGGACTACCTCCTCATGGAGGAGGAGTTCGTCGCCTCCCAGGAGCGCCTCCGCCCCACCGAGGAGAAGACCGAGGAGGACCGATCCAAGGTCGACGACCTCCGCGGCACCCCCATGAGCGTCGGATCCCTCGAGGAGATCATCGACGAGAGCCACGCCATCGTCTCCTCCTCCGTCGGCCCCGAGTACTACGTCGGCATCCTCTCCTTCGTCGACAAGGACCAGCTCGAGCCCGGATGCTCCATCCTCATGCACAACAAGGTAGCCAGCTCCAACCATACCACGGATCCGTCTCGATCTACTCACGCCTGCTTACCCGGCTACGGGAAAAAAAATGGATCTTTCTTTGGAGGAACTAATTCACTAAAAAACTTAGAGGAACTATTTCACCCATGGCCAATACAATTGAAGTGCGTAGTATCTCTTAGGTTTGTTGAGAGTTAGGGATTGGCACAATCGAGGGAGGGGGGGGGGCAAAAGAATTGAAGTCTGGGGAGTTCGGTAAACCTTTGCCCTTTACCTCTAACACTAAGTGAACTAGTGTTAACCAAAATCAAGCTGCGATTCTTGGAATTGGGGATCTCAAGGTCCATATAGTGGAATCGGTAATTTTGTAGCTCATTGGATTTCATTGTGGAACATCTGGTAAACGTAGCCAAACATTTTTACATCATTCTGTGATTTATGTGACACAAGACTGTAGAAGCTTAAGGTTTAGGAACATCCTTAAGATCCAGAGGAGAACTAACTGTACCTGTGTGAACTTATAAATTTATAACTAGGGATTTATCTGAAATACATATGTCTACTGCCCAAATTGTTTTTTGCGGCAATTAAAAGCCTGATGTACTTGATGGTTGTTGATGCATTTGTAGGGCCACTGGGCCATTAGTCATGTGGGCTGCAGAGAAACCTTCTATTTTTTTTATGCATTTGCTGCCTTTTACTTTCGTGTTTCTATCTTACGTTTGATAGATATCTGAGTATTCATACTGAAGGACATGCTACTCGTACCATAAAACATTCCAACATGAAATCATTCTAACTTCCTTCATAGTACATGCATACTCAACTATGCTCACTTGTTAATTCCAGATAACAACTGCAATCTTCTTTTGCTTGCATGAGTGCCTCAGTTGCAACTAGTAAGAACTAAGAAGATACTAGAGCTGAACATTTACTAAATAATCTCTGCAGGTTCTCTCTGTGGTCGGAATTTTGCAAGATGAAGTCGATCCAATGGTATCTGTGATGAAAGTTGAGAAAGCTCCCCTGGAATCGTATGCCGATATTGGTGGGTTAGATGCTCAGATTCAAGAAATCAAAGAGGCAGTTGAGCTTCCGTTGACCCATCCGGAGTTATACGAAGACATTGGAATCAGGCCACCCAAGGGAGTCATATTATATGGAGAACCGGGAACTGGGAAAACACTACTTGCCAAGGTCAGTGTTCTGACGTATATATTGGATGTCAGTAGATTTCTTATTTTCTTATAGGAGTATGCCAGGTTTCAGTCCTTAATTCTGCCTTAGTTTTATAATTCCCCAGATCAACTGTGGCAGTGTATGACCTGTGATTACTTGAAATTATGCTGCAGGCTGTTGCTAACTCCACATCCGCAACTTTCTTACGAGTTGTGGGAAGTGAACTTATTCAAAAGTACCTTGGTGATGGTCCCAAACTAGTTAGAGAACTGTTCAGAGTGGCGGACGAGCTTTCTCCCTCGATAGTCTTTATCGACGAGATCGATGCAGTTGGAACAAAGAGGTATGACGCTCATTCAGGAGGAGAGCGTGAGATTCAAAGAACTATGTTGGAGCTGCTGAATCAGCTAGATGGTTTCGATTCGCGTGGAGATGTTAAAGTAATTCTAGCAACAAATCGCATCGAAAGTCTCGACCCAGCCTTGCTTCGCCCTGGCCGAATAGATCGTAAGATAGAATTTCCTCTGCCAGACATTAAAACTAGGCGGCGCATCTTCCAGGTTTTTTTTTTTATCATTACATGGTAAACTTAGCACTACATGATGCAAAGTTCTTTTGGTATTTATGAGCATTGTAAATTATGCAGATACACACATCTAAGATGACATTGGCAGATGATGTGAACCTGGAAGAGTTTGTCATGACTAAGGATGAGTTTTCTGGTGCTGATATTAAAGCAATATGTACTGAAGCTGGCTTGCTTGCTCTGAGGGAGCGTAGAATGAAGGTAAGACTGAACTTTGATATCTTGTTCAATTAATTTAACCCTTTGGGTGAACTGGGCCTTGAATTTTCTGTACATAGAGATACAAGTTATGGTTATTTGGCTTACACCATGCTGTTGGATAGTGGTGGCAATGAACTTCAACAACATTGTGTGAATGTATCGATATATCATGGTATAGCATATGGTTTTCTGTTGCATACTTGCATATCCCGTCATGATGTCACACACTTGTAAAGTGGAGATATACACGCTTGAACTGTTTATACCTAAACTCAAGGAGGAAGCTACGCTGCAGTATTGATTTAGCAAATAACTCGTTTCCTAATTGACAGCTCATGCAGCTTCATTCTATAAAGTATGATTGTTGAAGTAATAGCCTGTTATGTCCAGCCACATGGTCATCAAGTTTAGTTCCATTCTATAAAGCGTGATGGTTGAAGTACTTGCACACGCCTTATGCAAGTAATCATAGTAAAAATACTCAGAAGCATGGTATTAGTTGCATGGTTTTTTTAACGCCCACATTCTTACGGTCATGTGGTGTTTTCTGATTCTCCTAGGTGACGCATGCGGACTTCAAGAAGGCAAAGGAGAAGGTCATGTTCAAGAAGAAGGAAGGTGTGCCAGAGGGGCTTTACATGTGATGAATTGTTCACGGGCAGAATAACCCGGTAGTACTGTACGGCAACTGCAATATGCCTGAATTTATCATGGGCAATGCTCGCCCTGGTTTGGAAAATAGGCCAAAAATTGTTGTTAACTTTTATCTTCGTTTGATTGGTCGGATAGTATGTCTTACCTTACCTTGCATTGATGTCTTGAAGCAGTGAATCGTGAACTTGAAACGCAATGGTCAGTAATCACAGGCTTACAGCCATACATCAATTTGAAGCACAGCACAACACAGCATTAATTTGTTCGGACAATTATGCATTCTTGCGTATTAGGTTTCGTAACTCTTTTAAGGGGTGTGTTTTGGTTGGTTGTGGAACGGAATGAAATAGGATCGGATGAAATATGCTACATGAAGGAACAAAAGGTGCACAAATGAAGCGTGCTACATGCTGAAACATAAGTTATACGGATCGTCTGAACAAAAAACAAAAAAACAATCCTTTTTTTTTTAAAAAAAAGAAAAGTTGTAACCACGCAGTGAAGAACAATTAGGGAATATTTTCTTGAATTCGAACCATCATGATGTACAGAAGCGCTACTATTTCACGAGCAATGCATTATGATTTATGTGGGAGAGTGAATGCTTCAATGAGGAGCACAACACAGTTCATTCGTTCGCAGGATCATGTATTCTTTTTTTTTTTTTGAAGAGATCGGCAGGAGCACTGCCTAAGCTTTATTGGGGATGAAGAGACAAAACTGATACAACAGGGCCACAAAAAGAAGAAGAAGAGGAGAACAGCAAAGAGAGGAGGAAAAACAGGAAGAAACTAAACAAGGCAAAGAACAAAAAACAACAAAGGGATGAGGAGGTAGAACAATCTAGCGGAACCAAGTGCTCAGTGCTCAGTGCTCAGTATTGTATTCATGTGGCATGCTGATGTCCATGATTCTATCCCTGATGAACCGAAGATTCGAATGGGGAAAGTATATCATGTACCCAAATGAACTGAAGATGCTGCCGGAGAGCTGGGTTGCGCCGAGCGTGGACTATATTTTTAGACATATGAGCTCTAAGGAAGTATAATCCATGCTTTTTCCTCAAAAAGAAGGAAAAGGGGTAACTCGCTTTATAAAAGGTTTTTGATCAAACGAAGTATCAAGTTGAGATGGCCGAGTTGGTCTAAGGCGCCAGATTAAGGTTCTGGTCCGAAAGGGCGTGGGTTCAAATCCCACTCTCAACATAATTTTTTTTTTTTTGCAGGGCGTGTTTCGTTGGTTTTAGCTATGCTGTGCTTCTCGTCACATGAATACATGATCCTGGCTAAGTCTGCTTCACCTCAATCATCTCTGTACACTATAATGTGTCCTCAGTGCTCAGTATTGTTTCTCATATCATAATGTTTAGGATATGCGTACTAATTATTTTCTCCCTGCAGACTCAAGTTACAAGAATCATTTCAACTATATATGTAGGGAGTAGGGACTGTACATTGATGCCACAGCGTTTGATACAGACTGTAGTTACACGCATTTTGACATGAACATTTTGGTTCCTCTACAGCAAACTTCATACTCTGAGCATGCCTCTCCAAGTTCTATGAAGGAGATGTTGCTTTGATGAATCAGTCACTCTCGCTCCAGCTATCTTCACTGTCAATTTCGTTGTTGTCCACATGGGCCTGATTTACGATTAGAATGAGCAATTAAATGGACTTAATTTGTTATGCTGAAGTAGGAAGTATTGTTGAACTCAGTGTTACCTGACGAATGTCATCAGCCCTCTGCAAAATGGTCGCCACCTTTGAGTTCCTAGGACTAATCATCACATTTGTGCTCCTTCCGGAAACTGGCTTTAGATTCAAAGACTGTGAATCACAACGTTGTCAGGATAATCCAAATGTACTATGTTACTTTCAAGAATAACGGTATGATTATCGATTGCCATTATAAGCGTATTACCTTCTCCTTAATCTGTTCTAGTAATATACTCCTCTCGCCCGAAAGCTTTCTTGGAGGATATATCATAATCGGAGGCATCTTAAGCTGCATTGATCAGGTACCTTCTGTCATTGTGCGGTTTATGCAGTATGCACTGATCTTCTGAAAGTTGCTGAAAGAAAAACATGGAAAGAAAAAAAAAAAGAATTTGAAAGCATACCGTGCTTCTGTCTTGGGATCCAACCTCAACTAGAGAGTATTCAGGCCTTGGCACTGAAGGAGGGGACATGCTTTTTAGCTGTTCTAATGCAGAAAAGAACACGTTTCCTTCGTTCACATTACTATTGTGGTATTGGTTACTTTGACATGCTGGTGAATTCTGCACATCAACTTGGTCAATGCCGGTGAATTCTGAAACTGCAAACGTAGCGCCATGCGTAGGTGAAATCTTTGTCGCCTTCCGATAGAAATCTTCTCTCCTTCCCTGAACCTTCAGAATTTTACCTTCTGAAAGCCGGAGTTGATCTTCTATGAACGATTCTTGAGGACTAATCTCACCAGAATCCTTACCAAGGAATGAATTTCTATAGACTCCATCTACATGTGCGATATCGACATTACCATTGTCCTTACAAGCCAATACCCGTGCCATATCGGCCTGTGCAATCAAGTTGTGCTGACTACTTGTCTGAGTCATTGCAGTCTTTTGTGTTCTGACCAAAGAGTCTCTCTTAGGTGTACGTTTTATCACTGGGGATTTTGGCGTAAGTGCTGTAAGTTTAGGAGATGCAATTCCAGGGGACGTGTTAACCTTAACTGATAGCCACTGCATCGGAGGAAGTGGTGGTACTGTGCCATCTTTAGTATCTTCAGAACAGACATTTCCAGGCCGCACAACAGCTTGTTCATGCACTGACTCATCAAGAACACATCTAGAACTTGGCGTGCTTGGTAAAAACAAATCTCTTGTATCAGGAGTTGATGTATAATATCCAGAATTTTCAGGACTTCGGCGGCTGCTGCTACACACATATGGAATGGCAGAACCATTTTTTTCCTGATGTCTGACACTCTGATGCAATCCTTGTAACTCTCCATCTACTGGTGCATCATAAGGTGGACCTGTGGTGCTTGTCAGGCTAGTAGTTTCAGGGTGTAAACAGCACTGTTCACTATCCGGCACGGAGGTATGGCAGCTGAAAACTGGATTGGCAACCAGTAAAGGCACACAGGCCTCCTTTGGGATGGTTTCAGGGTTGCAACTGACGCCGCTGCCACTCGCATCTTCATCCTTGCCATCGCGAGGACATGCTTCACAAGTTTGGGCGAATTGCTTTGATGTGCCAGGCGAGGAGACGATTGCAGCATCTGAAATCAGCTGCTCCAGCATGCACTCGGCACTTTTGTCATCCAATGCAACTTCATCTAGATCAAGCACGCCTTCAGAAGGTACTCTACTACGAGACTTCTCAGTTGCCATGTCAGAAACTTTCATCGTGCGGGCTGGCCTATCTGTAGTTTGGTAATCGAGAGAGTTTGGAGATGAAGGCCCATCACGTGCAGTTGCAGATGCAAGTGCAAGCAGTTCCTGTCTGAATCTTGGAGAGACTGCAGCAAGCTTGCACCTCCCAAAGTCATCTCCATCTGCAGGAGAGTGCACAGTGTCAGTAGCAGCATCAGGTTGATGCTCACATGAACCATGAGCTAAATCTGAAGGATCTCTCTCCGTGGCGTTGCTGTCTTCCTTGGTTTCATCCACACTGTCACACTGAGACATCTCAAGGCACTTGGAGTCATAATCCTCGCTGTCCCGTTCAAACCCATAGGATTCGTTGTCTCGAATGGCGTCGTATTTCAGCTGAAGCAGATTCTTAGCGATGTTCCTGAAGGAGCTTGCCAACGGGTCGTGCCTCTTGACGAAGATATTCCTCGGGAACTTGCTGACCCTCGAGGTGATGAACTCCACATCACCTCTGTACCCCGAACTCTTGCTGGGAGAAGCAGCCGGAGCTCCATTTGATGTAATGTAGCTGACAAACCCATTAAAATTGCTGTGTGGAGCTTCTTCAGTTATCTCACTCTCAGGAGAGAGCCATGCTTCAAAAGAACTGGTTCTCCCGAGGTCACAGGTCTTGTCCTCACTGATTGAAGCAGCACCTACTGCAACGTGTGCCACTTGGATCCTTGATTCAGGTGAAGCAGTGGAAGGCGTGTTTACTTTAGGGTGATGCTTGGCAATTGATCTCTGCTCTGCTGATGAATCCTCCTTGTGAAAGTTTTGTGATTGTGTTTCAGGCTTCACGCCTTGGCAGGCGGGTCCATTTGTCTGTCGATACTTCAGGCGTCGTCGGAACATCGAAAAGAATCCATCAGAAGCTTTATCAGATGTATCTGTTTGGGATCTGAAGGAGAGAAAAGGATAGAGATTTGTTGATAGCAGACACTGAAAGGACTCGAGAGAGAAATAGGGAGGGCGAAGCCGAAGTCTTACTTGGAGCAAGTCAGGGGTGCCTTTGGAAGCTTGGAGTCGTTTGAACTCTGAAAAAAAGGATATTAGTAGTAAGTAATTAAACTGTAGGATGTGAAGTCTGAAGATTTTCTATTAATTTTTGATAGATGAACTCTGAAGTTGATGGAATTAAGGCGGTTTTTATCATTGTATTACCAATATGTTGGAAGACATCTTGGGCGGTGGTGGTTGAGAGTGGGTCCTGAAGAAGGAAGGATTGGTGTATCTGCGCAAGCATGCTCCCTCGCCAGCAGCATCAAATCTGCAGGAGGTGACAGTGATCAGTGTAACAGAGCAGAGCAAGCAGCATCAGACGCAGAGGAGAGCATCCTGAACTGAAGGTGACCTTCATGCATGCATACAGCACACCACCACCATGTGAAGGAGCTTACTTGTCAAGCATGGACAGTATTGGAGGGCCGCGGCACCGCTGGATATGCTGCACAATGAAGCGAGGCCTGCCATTGCCATCGCTTACAACCCCATGGCTGAGCTTCAGATTTGCGCGCCAGCTGAGACGGGCTGCAGCGCCACGGATTCCGTTTCAGCCAGTGTCAGCCTGAAGAAATCTGAATCGAGGAAGAGGAAGTGCAGGTTCAGTGATGCTGATATATACCGGTGCTGCAGGCGGCGTGCAGGTGCAGGCAGCGTTGCTCGCCGGAGAAATGCTTTTCGACGAGCGGCATCTCGTCCTCGAGCCGCCGCAGTCGCTCGGCGAGGTGGTGGCCTCGCGCGGACGCCGCCGCCGCCTGCTCGTGCAGCTCATGGAACACCTCCGAAGCAAGCCTGCATGCAAACGCAACATAGATATGTATATGCAGCCATGCATGCAGCAGAAAGGGAAGGAGAAGAATCTGCGGCCGTGGCTCCTGTGACGCAAGAGGGAGGGAGAGAAGGAGTAGAATACTGCGCGAGATCTCCGAGCTGGCGGAGGATGGCGACGAAGCCGGCCATGGCGACGGCGTCGGGGTCGGGGTCGTCGCGGCTGCTCACATTGTCATTCTTGTGCCTCCAGAGATGTAGAGGCATATATACACTAAATGTATTATCAGTCCGCTCGCTCAGTCGCTCCTGCTCAGCTCGGCTGCTTTGCTTCTTCACTGAACTGAATCCCACAAGCTAGACAATGAGGAACTGAGAATGCTATTGCTCTCATTTGCTGATGATACCTCTCCTCTCAGGCTCTCAGCTATCTGCCTAAAAAATGGAAGAAGCAGTACGTCCGTACTGACAAGATGACTGTGCCTAATGATGGAAGAAGAAGAAGAAGAAGAAGAAGAAGAAGAAGCAGCAGCAGCAGCAGCAGCAGGAGAAGGAAGGAGATACCATAGACGATGATGACAGCAGCTAGTCCGGACTCTGGAGAGAGGAAGAATTAATCCAGGTACGGAGCTGCATGGCATATTGGCATTGGCATGGCAGTAACAACTGACGACACCGTTAGTAAATAGGAGTAAGTTTTTTTTTTTTTGCTGGGCTCCTTGATCGGCCGGCCGGGATGAGGAGGTGACGGGTACATGTGTCTGTTGCGTTATCTTGGGGACAAATTAATCCATTATCCATGCATATATACATCAGTACGTATATGCACGCCGGCCTCATTAGTCACTACTGCTGGAGTACTTTGCAACTGATAATTGCAAAGTAATGCTGTGCAGGACTCCTCTTGTATTTTCAGTTTCAGGCCCAACAAATTAATTAACCGCAGCCTTCGTAAAAACACAAGTTAATCGATCATCACCCTCCTGGCCTCCTCTCATGTAACCAGCCAGCTGAAGCTTAGGCGCCATGTGTCTATGTCATCATTTTCATCCTCACGTGACTTCCACCACTACATGACAAGATCTCTCGCTCACAAGCCACAAGCCAGTACGCATATAGCTTAGCAACCGGACAATACGTACATATAAGGGATAGATGCATGGATGAACCACGTAAAATACCCTGAATTTATCACCTCACTCTTGCTGCGTGCACAAGCTAGCCAAATATTAATATGTATTCTTATGTACCTTCTCCTGACCTTGGAAGCTACTCGTATCAACTTTGTCTAGGTTCTGTTATTTTGAGCTTAACAGACTAACGGCTTATCTATGTTTTAAAAAGGCATATACTTTGAGTATTTTTTATTCCTTTTTTTTCGCTGTCCCGAAGGTGTGTCCTAACATTTTAAAAAGTAAGTTAAACGAAATGAATCCGAATATCAACGCTACCTCGAAAAGCTCTCAAAATCAGTGAATTCAGTTCTTCAGCCGTTCAGATCAGCTAAAAAAAAAAAGAACCTAAGTTGATGTCAAATATATTATATAACCACACACTGTCATTGTAACCAATCATGATAACAAAGCTATAACGTACAACGTACATGGTAAGCGCCCGATTTGTGTCTTGGGTGACCTGATGTGTGCTTTTGTTGCTGAGAAGAAGTCCCCCATAATCAATCACACAAATGCAAGCAGTTGTGAGAAACTACGTGACCAAACATCGTTCCTCCATGGTCATCTAGATCTTACATGGTGTTAAATTCTAACAAATGCTACCAAAGCGAGGTTGGCTATGCCGAAGATTTCTATGGAGGTGCGTGCTTCATGTCTTCATGAGCGTTTGATATAGCTCTTAATTTAGAGCAAGGTGGAGTGATCAACAATTTGATCATTGGTGTTTTGGGCAGCTGTCTTGGATCCTTCAATGGGCTGTACTTGGTGCGGATTGACTAGACATGGCGATCTGACCAACAACGTGGCAGGAAAATTGACGCAACAGTCGCAAATACTTTAGCTCGGAATCAGACCAATGAGGGGCCAGACATGGCGGGCACTTGGATAGATTGGAGCGGTGAAAACATCACGTGTGGTGATGTGACCACATACATGCAGCGCAAAACACCATCATGGCACTAGAGAGCAATTTTGTGTCGGTGATGCGGGCAGCCAGGGTGTGACATCATTAGCTGTAACATATATGACGCACAGGGTTAGCGGCCAACTTGTGGCCGCGACTTGGGTGACCTGGTGTATTTATGCTAGTTAGAGCTCTGCAAATGTACACAGTCATGCCAAATTGCATAACCAGACATTGCGCCTCACTGTGTAACCAAACATTGTTCCTCTAGTATCGTCTAGACCCTGCGTAACACCAAAACCATAACATTTTTGTATACCTAGGTGTAATTTACCATAGGTACATAAACTTTTAGAGACTTAGGATTGTGCTAGAAGAGCCTCTCGACAAGTCCTATCAAATTCTTGCATACGAGTCTTATAATTAAACTCTTGAGAAAATTGCTCACTAACACTACACTACAAAAAATGATCAAAACCATCTAATAATTCTCCACGGTCAAAACCGTCCACCCTAAGCTAGAAAGTTGTCCACCCTCATTAGGATCGATGGCCTATTGTTGACCATAGGCCAATGAGGATAAGTAGTTGATCATAATAAGTATGGTCGATGGTTTGCTATCGACCCTATCATGGTTGACGGCTATTTCCTGGTGGTCCACCCTAGTATGGTGGGTTGACGACACCCTCCCGTTAGCTCATGATCGGCGGCAAATTTAGCCGTCAACCCTAGTTTGAAAATTATGGTCGACGGTCAAACACTAGTCGTCCACCATATTTTTAAATTATGGTTGATGGCCAAATCCTGGCCATCCACCATAAGCCCCAGTGGCAGCCACCCTGACAACCATTATGGTGGACAGCCAGACTCTAGCTAGTCACCGACCATATGGTGATATTATGGATTTATGGTCGATGGTTAGGGTTTGGCCATCCACCATAAGTGTTTCATGGCAGCCATTATGATAGACGGCTAGGTTCTGACAGTCAATCATAAACCCAGAACAAAAAAAAAAATTACGGATGGAAGGAAGAATGCTAAGAGAAGGAGCTTGAGAGAAGACTTTCCGGCCGGCAAAAACCGAAAAGGGAGAGTGGGAATTTCGACGTGCATCGGGCACCTACGTGGCTGCGAATTGAAGGTGCCTGGGAGACGTACTAGTCGTACACTCGTACGTACGTACGTAGAGGTGGGCGTTTCCGTGTAATAATTGATTGACACGGCTACGAACGCAGCAGCTACTCACTTCATAAAAATTACAGTACTTACCTGATGATCACTAATGTTATTATATTGTATATATGTACACCGTTCGTACGTACGCACACCTGTGTTGAACTAGCTGGCATGGCAATATTCGCAGCAATTTCTAGCTACATGCAGCTAGCTGTACGCCCTAACACTATTAGGGCTTTGATTCTGCGCTGTGATCATATTCACAAAGCAAACTACGTACCTGCCCACTAATCATTGTGCAGACCGAGAGAACTGCAACATCACAATTAAGGAATCACTTTAATAGGACAATATTTACGTTAATAGATTTTCGCTGCCACATATTTATGTCCATCCATGTCTTTTCATCGCTAGCGGATGGACCAGAGACACCAATGATGAGGCCTGCCCCATCCCAGTATCCCACCCTAAGTCTGTCACACACTCACACTGAAAAACCGCCCGTGATGGCAACCGCCAGTGGTTCCACGTTATATATCACTGTCGGTTTTTCAACAGGATCGTTAGTAATATTTTTACTGACGGGTCCATAAATGACCTATCATAGTACCGCCATCAATACTAAAAATAATATTATTGTCGGTTTTTTTATCGAAATTGCCAGCGATATTATTTTTACAAATGTTTTTATCTTTAAAATTTTATAATTTATTTATATTAGCTTGGATGGAACCAAACTTTATGTGTAAATTGTAGCTCTAGAAACGATGCACAACTTTGTAGTTGACATCTTTTCCATTTGAAACAATTTAATTAGATGCTCCAATATTCTTTACAATGTGAAACAATTTATAATTCATTCAAACAAAGTCGGATTAAAATAATATATACATAAAAACTATAGCTCTCGAGAAGATCTACAACTTTGTAGTTGAATGTTTTCTGATTTGATGCCGTTTAGATATAAAAAAAAAGTTGTTTAAAGATTTATAAAGACAAAGCTTAAATATATGCATATCCTACATATATATTAGAAATAGTGCATAGGCGATATGGTCGGCTGCGGTGGGTTAGAGTGAAGAGGTCATGAGCAGTTCGAGTCCTATTATGATCCAGATCCTTCTTTTATCGAAAATTAATTCATGTCGATGGTTTTTACATTATGTGATTGATGCTCTTTGAAAAACGATACCTTTTATATAGATAGTTCTATGTTTTAAACCAAAGGCACCACTAACTCTAACTGGATTGATGGTTATACAGGTAATGTATTCATATTGGAGCACTATGCACGACGTGTCTGATACTTTGGCCAGGTCGGAGTCCCATGCTTTGACCAATTTTGGCTATGCAGACGAGTTAGGCATAGGAGATATCCCTGTCGGTATGAGCCCTCAATCAGAGCCCACTGTCACCATGACCCAGGAGGCAAACAAGGCACGTGTCAAAAAGATGAACATGAAGACAAAGCTGGCCAACTTTGGCGTGCAGGAGGACCTAATCCTTATATCATGTTGAATCAATGTGAGCACGGACCCGATCATCAGTACGAGTAGTGATAACGAAACCGTGGTTAACCGAACAAAAACCGCGGTTAACCGAAAACCGGTCCAGGTTGGTTTTAAAAAAACCGGTCGGCTAGGTTTGAATTAAATCCAAATTTGGTTCAAATTTGAAAATTCATGAAAAAATCTGAAAATATTCCATAAAATAGTAAACATTATTTTATGACTATTGGCTGAAACAGAATTTAAAAATTCAAATTTCGTACCATTATTTAATGTGATTTTCTTTTGATATGAATGAAAATATTGAAATAAAGAAGAAAAACAACATATATATTTAATGGACTGCCTCCTAGGACTATTTCGTTTTTTTAAACATATATATTTATGTTCCTATAATTTTTCTATTTTTAAAATCATTTTTTCTATTTTTCTTTAATATTTCTATTTTCTGCAAAAACCGCTCAGCTAGCCGAGCTAACTGACCGGTTAGCCGAGAAAACTGGTGGGTTAGCCGACCAAACCGAAATTTGTATTTAAATTTGAATTTTTTGGTTTTTGTTCGAATTTTCCGATTAGTCGCGGTAACCGCTCGGTTAACCGAACCGAGCCTACTTCGTTTTTTGGGCTCGGTTCGGTTCTGTAATCCCTGAGTACGAGACAGAAGGAGTCATTGTGGAATACCATAGCGGATAACTATAACAGAAGACGAGGTGAGTACCTGGAAAGGAGCCAGAAGAGCATAAATAACAGTTGGGATTTCTTTAAAAAGCACATCAACAAGTTTGCAGGCTACCACCAACAGGTGTTGTATGAGAATTAGAGTGGCCTCACTGTCTCACAAAGAAAAGAGAAACAGACTGACTGGCAATCTCTCGATCATGATCGATTCTAGTTTTTGTTGATGCGTCGACCTCTCAATCATATACATCGATCAGATCCTCAAAACGATTTTGACCGATAAAATCAAAGCAGGCACACGTATATACCTAGGCATCTCCGAACCACAAGTGTCTGGGCCTCTGGCCTGCTATGGTGAATGTAAACAACTTGGCTGCTCCATGCGATGTGATTCATAATTCACTCGGCAGCTGAAACCATGATTAGCTTGATCAAATATGATCAAAAGCACCAAGTTTTTTTGAGCAAAAGACAAGAGCGCTGCTTGATTCATTGATAGAGAAGAGAGCACCGTACAATTAAATATTTTGGTCAAGTTTGTCATCGTAAAAAAAAAACATACACTGAAGCAAAATATGGTTTGAAAAGGTCGAAGTTTGAATGGAGTGGGTTAAAACCGTACTTCTATATATGCACATTTCAAAACATACGTATTGCGAAACTATACATGAAGTTTATTTATGCAAACAAGCCCTAATTGAGTTTGGTCGCACGTTCCTCTGGTTGATAGCTTCTGCCGTACCAATGTCTGCGTCGACGTCGGTGACGTGACGTGGCACACGCATCGCCGGCCGAGGTTTGTGATTGCGCTGCATCTGTATTATTGTGGGGGTCCAAAGCCAACTCAGCGTCCTACTTTCTTGGATTCCTTTCTTTTCTACCCTTGAAATCCGACGAGAATGCTCCGACTCAGCCGGAGCTTCTCGATACGGAGACATTATGGACGAAAGGAAATATAAACTAGACATTATATAACGAAGAGATACCTTTATAAAGAAGTGATTGATCGATGGAAATTACCGTCTGATTTCCTCTCTACATTTATGTGTATTTGATCTTGTGATTGTGTTCTTGATAATAAGTATAATATATCTCATTCGACTACCGTATAATGTATCTTTTCAGTCTCTCTCCTCATTGAGAATTAAGGATCAGAAATTTTATAATTTTACGAGGATGGAACAGAGAAGATGCCAAAATTAAGGCCATTTATATGCGCAAGATTAGCGGTTAATTATATGGAGACGAAAAATGTACGGTTGATGAAACTTTGACACCTCACCTTATCCGACAGATCTAACTTATTTTCCTATATACTCCACTTAACTTCACTTTAAGAAAAAAAATTTGTTTTTCATGTGTTCTTCACTGGGAGAAAGTTAACTTGGAGGTGTTCTTCACTGGGAGACTTTTATTTTCGTGTGTATTTTCCTCTTCGTTCCGTTTGCAGTTGCGTCTGCATTTTGACATTTTGGGAGAGATTCTCCCTGTAAACTTCTTTCACTAGTGAAAGGAACTTTACGGCCTATAGGGGAGTGAATATGCAATTTTTAATTTCTTTGAGTTATACTTGATTAAGCAATAAGATTAAGAGTGACCCAATTCTAAATTCTAGTGCCCTATTAAGCGGAAGCAAATAAGACGGCACGCACTAGCAAACTATTTCAACTCACCAACGAAAACAAGCAATTTAAACAATTCAAGCGAAAGTAAATGCGGAAGTAAATGAGACAAGAGAGATGACACGGGATTTGTTTCACCGAAGTTCGGAGTCACCACTCCTACTCTCCGTTGAGGCTAGCCCTTGCGCACAAGGACCAGCTCCCTCTTAAGCCACACGCCTCGCTTACTCTCCGGTAGTCGTTCCGCCACTCCGGCGAGGTGGACTCCGTCACCTTCACACCGACTCGAGAGTAGCCACACGCCAAGGCATACTCCCAAGCCCACACCTCCAAGAAGAACACCGTCTTCAAGAGTAATAAGCCCGAAACGTCTCGATCATGCCAAATCGAAGGACTTCCATGAAGCTCGGTTTGGGGAAAGGTAGGTGGTAGATTGAATGGTGGAGGAATGGCTCTAGAACACCCTAAGATGAGTAGGTGATGGCTATGGGTGAAGTGGAGCAATAAACCTCAGTTATGGCAGCCTACCCACGACAATAAATACCCCTAAGAGAGGAGCTAGCCGTTGGAGCTCGGGAAGACTCCAAAAACTAGCCGTTATAGTACCGTTGGACCCGGTCCGATGGTCGTCAGACACGGTCCGATGGCTGCAACCAGGCCTCAAACACGGCTGACACACACACTGTCGGACCGGTCCGAAGCTGACCTGACTTCGGTCCGACAGAAACGAAACACGAAACTAGGGTTTGGCTAGGAGACCCAGTCCGGTGGCGACCGGACCCGGTCCGATGGACACAGAAAAAACCCGGTTCAGGAGATTTTCAAAGGATTGAGATTTCTAAATATATTGTGGTTGGCTTGAGGGCTAGGGCAAGAGAAACTTGGCACGATCGAAAACATTTTGACCCCTCTTGAAACATGGGTGAAAAAAAAGCCTAGCTACTCCTAGACCTACACATGACCTCTTCGTTTGCCCGGTCATGTTTAGATTGTCTTGAAACAGCTCAAATGATCGCCGATGCCTCGCTAGGGTTCCATGAGACATCTAAGAATCCCCTAGCGCACAGTATACGTCATCAATGCCACTAAAAGAATTAGGGCTCAATGATGCTCACAACTAGGTTCTACTTTTTACTCTGTGTGGGTGGCCTTAGTGTGCCCCTTTAAACTCTGCAGACATTGTTTCTATTGTCCTTCGTAATGGAAATAGGGGTATGGCGCCCCATTTCTCGAAAAAAATAATTAGGGATCTCATTTGACTACAGTATAATATGTATCTTTTCAATCTTTCTCCTCGTTGAGAATTAAGGATCAGAAATTTTAAAATTTCACGAGGATGAAACAGAGAAGACGCTAGAATTAAGGCCACTTATCTGTGCAAGATTGCGTTTCATTACACGGAGACGAAAAATATACGGTTGATGAAACTTTCACACCTCACCTTATCCGACAGATCTAACTTATTTTCCTATATACTCCACTTAGCTTCACTTTAAAAAAAAAATTATTTTTCAATCATTTTCTCTATCTCAAAGATTTATCCAATAGTTCAACACAAGTTATTTTCTCATGATTAGGCTAAGGTCACGTCCTTAATCACTTCTAGGGTTGGAACCTGAGCTCGAAGCTCGCGAGCTGCTCGGGCTCGGCTCGGTCCCAGGTCGGCTCGAGCTCGGATCGTGTAGAAACAATGCTGAGCTCGGATCGGATCGGCTCGGTTGCGAACGAGCCGAGCCGAGCTGGAGGTTGGCTCGCTCGAACTCGGCTCGTTTCCACCCCTACTCACTTCTCTAATTACTCCCTAAATTCCTATCCGATCTAAGAAGCACCGTAGTTGCTGGAAGGCCTCACTTCACCCCATGACTGCACTACACAACATCATCTTCGATCTACTGCATCAGCTCGTCCTCACGCAGACTTCTACGGCCTAATCCTTTCTAACCGATGGCATCCTCTAAGCCCCTCAGCTATTCGGTGTTCAAATCTCTGGGCTATTGATCCTAAATTACGCTTCCACATTGCAATTAAGTTTTAACATCTCTCTCTGCAAGAAGTCACCCACGGACAGGTCCCTGTCCTCTCACGGCTCCTACATATGACATCACGATCTTCAATATTATTTGGCGTCATCGTCATTGCCGGTGCCCAAATCCACTGCTGCTCTCGTCTTCGGCGCTGCCCTTGTTGATCCGGTGTTGCCCTCGTCGCCGATGCTGCCCCCACTGATCCGACAATGCCCTCACCGTCACCGACGCTATACTAGAAGATCCAGCATTGCCCTCGTTGATCCATCTGCGTTGCCACCACTGGGGTCTGGGGGCATCGCTATTCACTAAGCGTTGCCGTCACTTAGTGGTCTAGTCGTTGGCGAACCACTAGAAATCGGATCGAGCTCGACTCGGTTTCAACTCGAATGCTCGAATAGCTATTCACTAAGTGACAGTTGCAGCATTTAAACAGTCTAGTTGATAGTACTATTGGCTCACTGGTCATTGTTTAGCACTATACTTTTATGCATTTGTGACTATAATTCAGGATCATTATTCGATGTTAGCCGTATCATGTTATTAATTTAGTATTAATTTATATTTGAGATAGTTGCATCGTCAATGTAAAATAATTAAAAAGAGATATTTAATGATTTTCGAGCTAAACCGGGCCGAACTCGGGTTTAACCGAGTCAAACCGATCTCGAGGTCTTCGAGCTGAGCTCGAGCCAAACCGAGTTCGAGTCTAGACGTGCTCAACTCATTCAAGATCGGCTCGAATCCACACCTACTCGTGCAATCCTCGGGAAGTTTGTCCTGATGTCCCGGCCAATTTCGGTCTCCATGTTCGAGTCCATTGGATCCACTAATCCCGGCCAATTTGTATTGTGTAGAGGCCAGCGCGCGGGTGGATGATATGCTGTCAAGAATCTTTGGGAGGCATGCATGCAGGCAGGCGCGCGTGTGTACATTAATTTTGCGACTTGTCTCCCATCCCAGAGGCGTCCTGCTGCGATTAACTAATTCTTTAATTTGCATGGAAGACAAGATTCGGTTTGTTTTCTGACAACTCGTATCAGTCGGTGGTCAAATTAGTGGCCAACTCCCCCTCTATATTTTCCCTCTAAAATACTATTAGCGTCCCCTCTATCCATCTCTCTAAAATTCCTTCACAAATTACACCATCCTCTAAAAGATTCCTTCCCTCCAGCAGCCTCTCTATATCTGCTACAATATTATAGAGGGCCATCTGCTCATCAGTTTGGAGGCTGCGACTGCGAGCGTACATACTGATGCATGTGGTCAAACTAGCTTGCTTATTAGTTATCCTCCTAGATCTTACTGCTCTGGAAGGTGGATTAGTTGCTATTCTCTTTAAACGAAATAGGCAGGACATGAGTAATTAATTAGCGCAAATGAGAAGCTGCATAATGATGATAAAGCCCCAGACGTACAAATTAAGCAAAGAATCAGTAAACTGCAAGGAGTTGGTAATGACAACCAGCTTTATTATTATTGCCGCACTAGGAGCATAGTAATAGTAGTAAACACTTGTGCAGGCATGGCGCCACGTCGCCATGACCACCGACTGAAGGGGCACAAGCTCACGAGAAGCAGCTAGCTAGCTAGGAAATTGTCGGGCTAGAGCTAGATGGCGAGGAGGAGGGCGGGGAGGGGGTTGCGGGCGCGGTCGGGGCGGCGGCTCTGCCACACGCACTTGGCGGCGCCGGCGCCGGCGACGGCGAGGCGGGTGACGGTGAGGTCGGTGTTGAAGTACTCGCGCAGCTGGGTGATCACCCCATTGGGGCCGACCGTCCAGGCGTGCACCCAGTAGCAGCCCTGGTCGCCGGCAGCCGCGATGACGGTGGAGCCGAAGGCGTCGACGGAGCGGGGGGCGAAGCGGAAGGAGGCGGCGGTGCCGGTGCCGGTGAGGAGGCGCATCATGTGCTGGCGCGCGGGCGGGCCATGGAACCACCACTCGAGGTCGGCGGGGAGGAGGGACTGGACGGCGGCGTGGTCGCGGGCGTTGAGCGCCTCGTACAGGCGGAGCACCAGGAACCGGTTGCGCTGCTCCTCCGTCTCCTCCAGCTCCGGCGACAGCTTCGGGGCAGCCAGCGGCGGGCCTTCCTGTTCCTTTGGACTGCAAATTTGCAAATTTGGATATGGATGGACGGCGTTGGGTTGGCGATGGCAAATTGGCAATGGCGCTGCCTCCTACTTATAGCGCGCGGGAGAGGAGCATGACGCGTAAAAGGCGTGGCGTGTGGGCACGAACGTACGAGCACCACTCCGCGTACGTGCTCACACTCCCGTAGTCCATATATTGTGCATCAAGATCTGCGCTACACCAGAGAGCCCATCGTTTTCCTTGTCCACACGGATGCAAGCCCTCCACCAGAGCAATGGAACCGCTCACCAGGTTGGTGCAGCTAGCCGAGCAGCGTGGCCTCCTTGAGGTAATACCCCACAATGTATCCAGGTTACGTGCATCCCTGTTTGCGGATGATGTCATGGTCCTTCTAAGGCCGGTCAGGGAAGAGGTGCAGGTTCTCAGGTCCATACTCCACATTTTCCACGGCATCTCCGGGATGGCAGTCAACTGGGCGAAGAGTGAGGTCTACCCTATCCGGTGCACAGATCAAATGCAGGAGTGGATCCCACGGGAAATTCCGGCACAAATGCGAAACTTCCCCTGCAAATACCTAGGTCTACCTCTGAGGCCTACCAAGGTCAACAAACTCGATGTGCTTCCACTAATCGACAAAGTTAGGCGCAGGTTGGGGAAGTGGAAGGCTAATCTACTCTCAAGAGCAGGACGCCTCGTGCTCATCAATTCTGTCCTGACCTCCATGCTGGTGTATCACCTCATGGTTTTCAAATTGGAAAAGTGGGCAATTAGGAAAATTGACAAGATCCGGACGTGCCTTTCTCTCGGATAGGTGGCGGGATTGCAGCAGGGGCCATTATGCGGTGAATTGGTCAAAAGTTTGTAGGCCAAAGGAAATGGGAGGCTAGGAGTGATCGACATTGAGCGCTTTGGGAGAGCCTTACGTTTGCGTTGGCTTTGGTTCGATTAGTCGCGGATGCAAAGCCTTGGCGAGGCGACCTTACGCATCGGAGGCGGACGAGCGCTTTTTGGCGGCCACCCAACTAGAGATGGAGGCGGGACTAGAGCGGACTTCTGGTCCTCGCCACAGGTGCATGGGCAAACCCCTAAGGAAATTGCACCACTCTGTAGCAGGTTAGCCAGAGGGATACGAATTAATGTTCGGGATGCCATCGGGTGGCTCTGGATGGTTCCTCTCGAAGGATCTCCGACGCACGACAGTTGTGGAGTTTGTCCGCTTGTGGACGGAGGTGCAGACTATGATGTTAGCACCGAATGCCCAGGACAAGGTTCTTTGGAACCTGACAGCTGATAGAGCCTACAACGCGAAGTCCGCTTATACTTTTCAGTTTGGGGGCTCCTTTTGGGATCATGACTACAGAAGGATCTGGAGAGCGAAGGTGCAACCCAAATGCCGCTTTTTCTTCTGGGTGGCAATACAAAGTAGGTTAATGACAGCGGATCGTTTGGCACGTCGAGGTTGGCCTTGTATCCAAATGTGTGTTCTCTGCGATGCTTCCCCGGAATGTCACCGCCACTTGTTGTGGGTTTGCCCTTTTGTTAGACAGATTTGGCATCTCATGCAGCCAAGATTGTCCTACACGATTGTTACGGCCGCTTGCATTTCTTCTTTGGGAGAATGGTGGGACTCTCTCATGGGGGGAGCTGTGGCTAGGCGGAAGGAAGACGGCATCATCATCCTCGTGTGTTGGCATATCTGGATTGAGAGGAACAATCGAATTTTTCGAAATGTACATAGATGGCCGGCCGACGTAGTTGCGGCTATCTATTTTATACTCCCTCCATCCTCAAAACCATGTCATTCAAACATTTCAACGGAGAGATCACCAATATCCAAACCAGATGACGTTTGTGCCCCTGGTTATTTGGGAAAATAAAAATAATTAATACGCTAACAATTGGCCATTGAGAGTGCTAGGTGCTTGGGTGGAAGTGGAGTAATAAAAGAAATGGGACCCATAACACAGGATGACATTCTTTGTGGGACAAATTTTCAATGCTACAATGACATTCTTTTGGGGACGCACGGAGTATATATGTACCAGTATATGAATAAGCATACTAGTGTCCGTAATATATAACCAGATATTATTTTATACATACGAAGAAAATGTAACATAAATATTACATAACATGGTTTCAGCCCATTGGCTCATTAAACATAACGTCTGACCGGCCATATGCTTGTGAATAACAACATAATAAAAAAATCTCTCCAATTGCTATGCATCTCTGCAAACAACTAGAGCGACACCCTACACCTTTTCCTGGTCATCAAAACTTGAATTCTTATCATCATGGCCTTCGCAGGAATCCATTTTATAATTTCCATCTAAAAGAGTATGAGTTTGCGAGGTCATTGTCATCCAAACACTGCCTAGCTATTTTACACCCCTCTTGACACAATTAGTGAGGCAGTCTACAAGAGAAGGGGAGGCTCTTTTATTTGCGTAAAGTCAGTTTTAAAGCGATTTTAAATCACCATATCTAGCTTATTTACTTATTGCTTATCTGGAGTAAGCAATGGGGTCAATAATATCTCAACAAACAACTTTAGCAACTAAACCACACAGCGAATGGATTACTCCCCGCCTGTCCACGGAGTAGAGCTTCGGTCTTGCACAGTCTCAGCTCCACCTCACCCACATCGTTCATACTCCGCCAACCTCACATTCTGCTCTATGAATCTATCACTTTGACTACCGGCTTCCCTCCACCCCGCCCTGCACTTCGCCTCGATGGAAACCCCACCAAGTTTATGAGGTTTGTTCACTTCGTCACTAAATAAAAATCACTAAAAACACAGTTTTCGTTCGTTGGTAATAAAAAGCCTCACCAATGACTAGAAACCCTAGGTTTTTTTGTTAGGTTGTCGCCACCAACCGGGAATCTAGGTTGGCCCATAGCTATGGTGGTGGCACGGTTGCCAGATCTGAGTCCACGTTGGGAGAGAGTAACAAAGAGAGATACAGAAAGCCAAGAAAAGAGAGAGGGAGAAGTGTTAGGTTCGCTGCGATCCTGCCATCCTCCCAAACACAAACATTTGGTCTCGAGTCTAGGTCTCTTATATCCATTGGCTAAAGTGAAGCCATAACCAAGGTCCTGGCTCAACTCAACCTAAAAGACTAGCATAATGGGTGAGAACGTCTCCACCTTAAGTTGCGCTCTCCCATCTCCAATATCCAAAACCCAACAATCTCGCCTATCAAACATCGCATCCCATCTGACAGCCGTGCGATCTCTAGAAAATGTTTTGGGTTATCGACCTTGACTTTGATACCACTTGCTAGAGCCCGTTGCTATCCTGCATCCCATGGGCCATCAACAATCGGGCTCACCAAAACCAGCACTTGATCTCAGACCCAAATCTGCTACATCCATCGATTCAACTAGAGCCACAGCCGAGTTTCTGACCCAACCCAATAGACTAATCGGATGGGTGAGACGATCTGAAGCAAGAAAGGCACTTTCTCCCACCCTAGGTAGACTTGCTTTGCACACAGCTTTCCTACTCTCCTAGCCCTAGGGGGCCCACGTACTCTGCTTTCGGTTTGTCATGCTCGCGGAGGAGAGGAACATGACCACTGCCGATGCAGCATTGCCGGTGGAGTGCCCCTTTGGGGGAGGTAGCTAATATATAGCTTGCTGGGTCCCACTCCCCCAACGTCTGCAGAGAGGAATAGGACTGGATTGCGACGCCGAATTGAAGCTGCCTGGAAGCTTCGTCGTAGCAGCCCCGCTTGCTTGAAGTTGAAACATATCATTAACAATTAATAATGCTTGAAGTTGAATGAATATCTGAGCTGGCATGCCCATCCAAATATGCGACTTCACTTCCCTACTGATTACCATTACCAAGAACTCTACGAGACGTGCGGTGTTCTTGTTAATCTCTCGTCAAACGTACGTGTCAAATCGATGTCATCGATCCTCGCAGACTTACTCTACAAAAGATGTTGCTTAACACATGCTACACACGACGTTGTTTAATGGCATAACAAATTGGTTGTAACGTTGTTATGCTAACCACATTACGTTTTCGCGGCTCGGGCTATCTAATCATGATGTGGAGAAAGCAACCGATGCTTCTCGATTCTCCCTGCGCTTGGTATGCGAAGCTACCTATGCCAGTTATCACAAACACCAAAAAAAAATAAAGACACGGACAGTGGTGGACTCAGAATTTTATCCTAAGATAGGCCTTATCAAACAAAATAAATCCAAAACACATCTTAAAAAAATTACGAAGCAACATGCAACATAGTATAGTATATTACAGTAGAAGTAATTAACATATTACAAAAACTAGTCTTACATACCTTATTTGCCTTCTTCGCTCTATATTTTCCTTTTTTGCCTTCTTCGCTCCATATTTGCTTTCTTATTTGCAATTTTATTTGCCTTCTTTGCTCCATATTTCCCAAAAAGCGACGCAATATCTCCGGTTCCGGTCCTCTTCATACCTTAACAAAATAACAATCAAATGTGCAATATTTGCGTCAATACTTGTATGTGTACACTGTGTAGAAAAGGCAGTAGACTAGTAGAGTAGTAGAACTTATATGTGTACAGTGGATGTGTCTGATGAGACTAGTAGAGTAATCTTGCCTCTATGATGCAGACGTGCACGTCAAAGACCAGATCAGACGGCCAGTGGCCATCGAGGAGGGCTTGGAGGGGGGCATGAGGAGGTGAGTGGAGCATGGAGGGCGGCCGGCGAAGGACCGGAGGCGGGTGAGGCGGAGGAGGAGGCGCGGCGTGGCGTCGCCAAGTGGCCAGGAGGAGGAAGGCGAAGCTGTGAGCAAGGCCTACTCATTGGGGAGGGCACAAGGCAAGGTGAGGGCGCAGGGCAGAGGGCGGCGCCGCCTGTGGTCGACGATGGGGAGATGCCGAGCCGAGGGGAGGCAGGGCAGGCGCCTCGTGCTCGTCTTGTCTGCCTGCCTAGCTCAAGGAAAATGAGGAGGTGGGCTGGGCTGGGCTGGGCCAAAATGTAAAAATATATCTAATAGTATAGTCTTTGGTAAAATCAAGCAGTAGGCGCAGGCTAACCTGGACTACCCTTTGGGTTCGCCCCTGGACACGGATCTTCTGCCATATCTTGACATTGGGTCACTGACATATGAGACATTGACATTGGGTTATTGACATATGAGACCTTGAACACGTGGGGCTCACATGTCAGTGACTCCCATGCTAGAGGGGAACGGCGGAGGATTCCAGTGGTCGATTTCGCTGGATATGCCTGCCTGTCTATCAAACTATACTGCTACACATATTTAAGTAAAATAGCCCACACGCACAATTAACCAAGGGCCGAATGCCCTTAGATGCTTCCCTACTTATCGAACAAGACGTCTTCTCTGGGGAAAAGAAAGAAATTAAGAAGCCTTCGATTCTAGGTTTGAGCAGATTTAAAGGTTGATCGAATCGGCCGTGTGATTGATCGATCATATCGTGCATGCCAACTATTGGCCCCCGATTCGCCACAGCTATCGTCGATCAGATCTGGACCATGTTCACGTGATCAATCGCACTCATCTTCTGTGGCCGAAACATTTCCATCCGATTCATCAGGAGTTTTTTTTTATGTCGATTTCTGAAATAGTAGGACAGTGCATGCACCGACATCTGGGTTACCATGCCGACCATTTGTCTTGGAAGTACTAGAGAATGGAGACTGGACAAATTAGATGCGTAATGTGAGATGCTTATGGATATAAAACACCCACATGTTAACAAACATCTACGTAAAAAGTCTTTTCTCCGATGCCTAGGGGGGACACATATGTATAGATATTACAAAAGTGAAGAATATAAACTTAAGCACCATCCAAACATCGACGCTAATTAATTTAAGCATATCTTTCCTCTCCTATAAACAACGGTGGAAGCATCCTACGTGGTAAAACATACTGGCTTTTTTTTCAAAGTGCGCCCTAAGCACCATGTATGGTACATGGCCTTGAAAAGCATTTGACATCTCCACTATTTAATACATTTAGTAATCAAGTTGAAAAAGATAAGCTCTGGACGGCGCCTTGTTCTATTCAACTTGAAGTTGCTGAAAGTTATAATCTGAAAATGTTATGACCCCTAGAGAGACCTTGAAGAGTTCAAAAGTTATTTCAATAACTCTATAATGAACTATTTAAAACCCCATAAAAATGACTACAAAGTACTGCATCGTTTAGCTCGTATAAAAATAACAATTTTTAATTTAATTTAATTTAATTTAAACCGAAAAGAACAATACTTGCAGGATAGATAATAGCATGCACATTTGTAGAAATGATGGATCCACTCCTTGCAGAAAGGTTCTAGGGCCTTGATCTTTTCAGTGTATCGTTGCGTTGGCTTATTACTGTAGCAAATTTGAGACCCCTCGAAAAGAGGTCTAAAGATTTAAAAAATAATTAAAAATAGTTGTAGGAATCTTTGAAAGAATTACTAAAAGCCACGAAAAAATCGTTACAAATTATCACAACATACAGGCTACATAAAAATAACAAAATTTGAGCAACTGTGGGTAACGCTGAAAAGAACAAGGCCTAGGTGAGGAGATTTGTCAAACTCCATACATACATACATACATACATACATACAGCCAGGCCGCATTAATCCTATTCATTCTTTCAGAAGTGATTTTCATCGCCGCCGTGCAGCGAGCGGCGAGGCCGCCGAGGTCACATTGAAGCAACTGCGTCACTGCCGTGCCGCGACCGGCGAGGCCGCCGAGGTCACGAGCATCTGCATCACCATCGTGCAGCCCGAGCAACTGCATCGCCGCCGTGCATTGTCTTTTCCCATTGAGAAAATTCCTTATTTGCCACTCTTGAATTTGCTTGTGCCTTATTTGCCACTAGAAAGCTTTCTCTTCCTTATTTGCCACTCACTTCAACTTTGATGCTTTTTTTGCCACTACCGTTACTTTGCTCCATTAAGTGAGGGTTTACTAGTCAGTTTTTTATACAGTGGACTATTTTACCCTCAGTATATTAGAGGAAAAAAAATAAAAAAGAAAAGCACAAGCGTCTCCCGCGACCCCCGTCTCCCTCTTCGTCCTCCGTCCCGACGGCTTCGCTCTTCGGGTTCGCACGCCAGGCCCCTCTCCTCGCCACGCCGCTGGCGTCTCCTCGAGGCCGCCTACGCCGCAAATCTGCTGCACGAGCGAGTGAAGCGGCGGCGCCAGACAAGCAAGCGGCAGACTGACGAGGTTGAGGCGGTGCTGGCTGCACGAGCGGGACCGGGGAGGCGGCGATTGAGGCGGCGGCGCTAGGAGTTGGAGGTGGCGACGCCAAGCGTTGGAGGCGGCGGCACCGCTAGTCTCAGCTGCCGGTGGCGGCGCGAGTACGAGGCGGCGGCGGCGGCGCAAGTCCTTCTCCTCCTCCTGAGTTCACGGCCAAACTAAAGGTGATGCCTCCTCTCCAATCCCTCCCTAGATTTGAATGAGGTGATGCCTCCTCTATAACCCCTTACCAGATCCGAATGTTGTGATGCCTCCTCTCCAATCCCTTCTTTGAATCAAACATTTGTTGTTAATGATGAACCTAATTTGTGTATGCAATGGTCAATTGATTATGCACGTTTTTGTCGCTGTTTTGAATGATAGGATGGATCCAAATTCGAATTTTTGCAATTCGCGGCCGAGTGGCCTAGTCCTGCTAGTGAAATTCGCGGCCGAGTGGCCTAGTCCTGTCCAAGCAAAAAAAATCGACGAAAATGAAATTTCCAACAATATTACAAGGAAAATAAGTTGAGATTATATATTTTTCAACATAGGGGCAAAATCGTCTTTTCTTGCTAGACTTAACACCACTTAACCCCAAAACTGACTGTAGTGGCAAATAGAGCATCAAAGTTGAAGTGGATGGCAAATAAGAAAGAGAAAACTTTCTAGTGGCAAATAAGGCACAAGCAAGTTCAAGAGTGGCAAATAAGGAATTTTCTCTTTCCCATTTCTGGGTATCTTTCTCGATTCTATTGCAGTTTTTTTAGGCAATTGCAGTGTGTTTCAATTTTTGGTATCTTTCGTGTCAAGTTTGCGTATTTGTCGATTTTTGCTCTTTTGATTCAGTCGATGAAAAGACTAGCACAGTTTAATGTAATTTTTTAATGATCAGAGTACTATTGCCACGAGTTACGAGCGGTGAGGCCATCACACAAGGTTCATATCATAGCCGTTGTTCCCTTTTCGATTAGTATGTTCCAATTTCTGGGTATATTTCGTAGTTTTTGATGTTTGAGTATGTGTTGTTTTTTACTCTTTTGGATTAGTGAATGACAGGACTTCTGCAAGTGCTAGACGTATGAGCAGACGGATTTCAATGCGGTGACATAACATCTATCGATTTTGTCTATTCATGACAGGTAAAACACATCTACTCGATCTCTCCGTAGTCAATTTTTAACACTAGTTATATGTCAAATTTATGTCTTTTTAATTATCTATCATCTAGGGTTGCCCAGGATGAAATGTTCAAAAGTCAAATAAAGTAGGATGCAAAGCCATGATGCGTATTCATAGATATGGCAATGATCAATGGATGGTCACTAAATTCGATGATGTCCATAATCATACACTCCATCAGACACCTGGTGCAACTCGTCAATGCAGATCACACAACAACATCGATGAGGGCACAAGACAAATAATTAAGGATTCAAGTGCCAACAACGTGAAGAACACCCAAATATACGGATACCTCAGTGATCTAGCTGGATCAGCTTCGAAGTTGACTTTCACAAGAAATCATTTTGAGAGTGCGAAGCAATTCATTCAAAAAGATGAAAATTTTGATGATGTGAATAAGACAATAGAATTCTTTTCAGATATGCAAAGTTCCTCCAAAAACTTCTTTTATACTTTTCAGACAGGCAGTGATGGAAAGATCAATAACATCTTCTGGACACATGCGTGGTCTAGACTGAGTTACGAACATTTCGGAGTTGTTCTTACGTTTGATACAACATATCAAACTAACTACTATGGGATGCCTTTCGCTCCATTTGTTGGGGTTAACAATCATTTTCAAATTATCATTTTTGGTTGTGCTTTGCTACAAGAAGAAACAGAGGAAGCATTTAAATGGCTATTCACGACCTTTTTAAAGGTGTTCAATGGAAAGCATCCTATTGGCATTCTAACCGGTTTGTTCCCTTTATATAATTAGTTATTTTTCTGATACATTGGTTTCTTCACAATATTTCTTTAACTGTATTTTTATTAAAAAATTGTGACCAAATAGATCCGTCCAAGGCTATGGAGAATGCAATCAAGGAGGTTTTCCCAAAAACTATACATCGGTGGTGTAAGTGGCATGTCCTGAGGAAGGCAAAAGAACATTTGGGACATGTGTACACCAGAAGTTCACTATTTAAGGAGACATTTCATCGTGTCATAAACCACAATAGAACTATAGAAGAGTTTGAGCATGCATGGACCTCTTTAATTAATGAGTATGAACTGCACAACAACGCTTACCTTGACAGAGTATGGGAAGATCGAGCTAAATGGGCATCACCGTACTTTAAGGATTTCTTCTTTGCAAATATGTCATCGACCCAGCGAGGCTAATACATGAACTATGTGCTAAAACAATTTTTATCACCCTCATCCAAAATGCACAACTTTGTGATTCAATACTTAAAGTTCATTGCCGCCCGAATTGAAGCAGAGGATAGGCATGAGTTCAAGATAGCACATGTACGAATCCTAGACATACCCTTCCCCGGTTTAGCACTTTTTTTTTGCAAGTTATGATCAGTAGTTTTCTTACTTAAATTGTTCAGGAAGTCAAGCGCACCTTGTCTGGTTTTCCTATTGAAAAAGCATTCTGCAACCATTTACACAAATGCAATTTTCAAAAAAATTAGTGACCAGGTGTACATGAGTGGATCATATATTATTAAAGAAATAAGAGAGAATGGCACATATGTAACCATACATGTGGATAGCGAGACAAGAGAATCATGGTCTGCACTAAAATTTGAGGTACATGTAAATTTGGAAGCTGAGGATCGTTCAAATGTATATGCAAATTATACGAGCATATGGGTATTTTATGCTGCCACATAATCAAGGTATGTCATCCATCTCCAAGAGCCATTATTTCAACTCAATAAATTCCTACTTATAACACAACCTGGATTATGATGTTATTTTTTACTAATAGGTAATGACTCATGTCGGTTGTACACGTATTCATTGTAAATATATATTGAATAGATGGACCCTGAATGCTTGTCATGGAACTTGCACTGATCTCAATGTGCTAAAAAATGATAAAAATGTTGCTGCTTCGAGCACACACCATCATACCCTGTTATTCTGTGCTTGCATGGATCTTTCCTTGAAGGGGGATATTTCTATTGAAGCATATAACATTGCTATGGGACATATAAACCAAGCACTCGACGAGATTAACACAATTGTATTGCCGATGAATGAAGGAAATACTTCTAATGTCGCGATAATAATTTGTCATCAAACCAACATGAAGATAGTTCCACCATCAATCCACCTGATTGGCGAATAAAACAAGGTCGTCCAAAATCAACCAGGTATAAATCACACATAGATGGTCCTATCAGGAAGCAGCGAGTATGTTCTCATTATGGTCACAAAGGACACTATAGAACTTGTTGGGGATAAAATTACGGCCCATTGCCATGGCCCACTCCCTGACGGCCAAATCGAACAGCCTACTAGGGCTTGACACCCTAGAAGGTTCTATCTGGCCCATGTACATCTTGCCGAACAGCTCTCTGATTGACATGGTGCGTAACGGCCAAGGAATCGTGTTTGAGTCCGTCTCGAACAGGGGTTCTGCACGGCTACGTGAAGACCCGGACGTTGGTTTCCCGGATTGGATTAGGAGTCGTGATCCCTAAGACCTGGAGTTTATCTTATTTACCGTGGGATGTATTTGGCATGGTACGAGTTCGTTACGTATTCGTAGTCAGCCCGGCCCGATTCTCCTCCGGTAGGTCGGTTGTTTACCACTATATAAACCAGCCCCTACGGCGTATAGAGGGCACGAGATCTTTGCATAATACTTCCTATACACCCATATTCACGCCGAGACTTGTTCATCTCGTCGAGTTCCACCTTGTAATACTCTTTAATATAAAGAAAGGCTGGACCAGGATAAAAACCTTTGTCTCCCTGTTCGTCGCTGGTTGCTGTTCGTGATTGTTTGGCGTGTCTCCTATCTCCCCTTCTCAAGAACCTTAGTTGACTTGAGATCAATATCTCAGCCATCGACAGAACTGGCTGCCCTAATAACCCAGAGAACTCTTCAAAGACCGAACTTCAGAAGGTGTGTCAGAAATGCAAATTGCCTGGTCATTATGCATCGACATGTGGACGTGGGGTATAGACCCACATGTTGTCATTCTTGTTTATTGCATTGAGAATACCAAGGAACATATCTATCAATACATTTTAGTGTTTATCAACTTATTTGATACAGACGTTATTCTTATTCCTGGACACATACCTATTTTTAAGTATATTCATATCTTACTCAACGATGACTAATTGTCGTCATGAATAATTATATGATTTTTGTATGATTAGCTCACCACTTTGGTAAGCGTTTAATTGCTTCTTGTACCATTTGAACTGCATGTTACTCATTGATGCCAAACTTTTCAAATCGAATCACACCGCGTCACTCATGGAAAGCACTTAATTGCTTATTGTACCATTTAAAGTTTTGAACTGAACATTCCTGGATGCCAACCTTTTTGAATTCCCTTTTTACATACCTTCATTTTTCTGAGAACTTGATTGCTTCAAGATTTTGGTCCTTGCTGGAGTGGCCAACGGCGCGAGCAGGAGCAGCTGAATTGCCTTCCTCCGTCCAGCGAGCGGCCAGGCCATCACTCGAGGCCCAAGCCATAGCCGTCGATCACCGGCCATTTTCCATTGGTATGTTTCGCCAAGCTTTTCAAAGCAAATTTTACCGCGTTCAGCGCATTCGATGGAGACTGAGTCACTGGTCCTTTTCCATTACTGAGTATCTTTCTCGATTCTATAGCAGTTCATCTAGACAATTACATCATGTTTCAATTTCATAGTTCTCGATTCAATCAATGAATAGACTCCCATGATTTTAATGTAATATTTGTTTACGATCATAGTACTATTGTGTCCTGTTTAAATTACTGTGTATCTTTCATGTTTTCGACGTTCGAGTATTTGTAGATTTTTATTCGTTCGATTTAGAAACATACCAACAGTACCCTGAGCTGCAGGCGTGAAACGTACAAAAATATTACAGGTTAGAAGTATTCGAGTATCGCCTTTATTTGAGTATCGATAAAAGACTAATTTAAATTGCATATTTCAGTATCGATAATCCATTCAAACGATCAAAACGTCTTTATTTGCCCACCGGCTAGAAACATTGTAGGTTATAAGCATTTATGATTGCATGTGAATTACACTAAAACATTTCTATATCTATACCTCTAACGGGTATACCCGATATGAATAGTATCCATTTTACCTGCGCTAATCTTGGTTTAATCTAAGGGCTACAAGACATGGAGCACGAGCTTCATAGAGTCCCATTCCGGCGTCCTAATTAAACAGAATGGGACTCCATGAAGTCAGTACTCCATGCTTTGTTGCCGTCGGATTCATTCAAGATTCGTGTTTATCAAGTAGATACATGCACAACAACGTTGTCATTTGCCATAAAAAGATGTGAATGCAATAACTGCACAATTAATTGTTTCCAAACCAGGTACGAAGTATAAACTTGTGTCTATATATATATATATCCCTTTCAGCAGTTAGGTGGAGTCCATCTCATTGATGGTAGTGTTTTTTTGCTAAAAAATTCTATTGATGAATAGATGAAGTGGGAATAGATGAAGTGGCTTGCCATTGCCAAAGAGTCTCCCACAAATGTCTTATCTATCTACAGCTTTATATGGATTGTGGAGTGAGCATAGAGCCTAGACCTAATCATCATATCATATAAATAGTACAAAGTTGCTACCCCCTCGCGAAGGTCATCAGATCGAGCGCAGCGCGAGAGGGAACGCTTGCTTCGTCTCGGCGCCACGTGGACTTCCTCGCGCTCCGCAGCGCCCCGCGCCCGATCGATTTCGATTGAACGGCGCGGATTAGGCGGGTGCAGTTCGCCCACGTCGCCCCATCTACCTGCGCCTCGCCTGCTCCGCCTCCCCTTTCTCACCTCCTTTCGTCGACGATTTCGGCGCTGCCTTCATGGCTCCCCCGCCCCTCTTCCAGACGCTGCGCCGCCGTCACCCAGCCCTAGCCCGCCACCCGCTCGCCCCCTGCTGACGCCGCCGTCCTCTCCCACCGCCGCGGATGCCCTCTCGGTCGGTCGTCGCCGTCTCCGTCCTTTCCCCTCTCACACCCGCATCTCCTCCCCTCCCCACTAGCTTCCGGGGAGGCCGAATCCGGACACGCCGGGCTCGACCAGCCCCGGATTCGCGCCGGCGGCGGCGGGCGATGAAGAAGGCGGCCAGGGTTCACCGCTCCTCTCTTCCTTCTCCAGCCACGAGCCGCCTCTCCATTTCCACCGCCATGGTCTCACCGCCCCCAGATTCCCTCCTGCCTCTTCCCCAGCCGTCCCCCTCCGCCCCGATTGTGTGATGTGGCAGCCAGATCCAAGCATAGCGCTGCAGTGGCCTTCTCCTCGCAAGACATCGCTCTGTGTTTACCGTGGTATGACCACCTCCTACCATCCAAACCTCACAGGTGGTCTTTCCCCTCTTCTGATTTTGATTTTTGTTTGGTTGTACTGTGTAGCTGTTCATTTTTTTTGTGCTCATGGAAACAGGTGGAAGAGTAGCAATTGATAAGGGAAACACAATCGCACGGATTGGTACATCTGCACAACATTAGTTTTGGAGTTCAGGTTGCTATTTATCCCCATTACTTAGTGTGTCTCACGATTTGAATATAAAGTTGTGATTTATGTTGGTGTTACCCTATTGTGCTGCCAGATTACCAAGTATGGGAATCCACCGCACGAGAATTCCTGCTTATTGATCTTCGTTAAAATAGATTGCTCTTTTATGTGTTTCTTTTCGATAGGAGTCAACAAGGGTATAAATAGGATTTGCACAACTATAATGATTTCGTGTGGTGATCATCGATGCGCACATGGAGTTGCAGTGTGCTTATTTTGTGCTTTGTATAGTTCTCAAGCTATCACCTGCCAACTTGATGCAACTTCGTTTTGTGAAGTATCATATGGAGTGCCACGATTTCCTGCATGGTCCGTACTGGATTTTTTTTTCTCCCGCAGTTGTATTTTGTGCTAGGTTATTTCAGAGCTTTGTCAGTGATCGCGCCCTTATTGACCAGGACACATGGTTGTATTCATGCGTTTGTGAAATGTTGTTTGTCTAGGAATAGTAAACGAGGAAAAGGGCATGAATTAATTAGAACAAGCTACATTTTTAAGAAGGATAGTCTTTGCTGTGCTCTTATAGCTTCGATGATTTATAAATAGGGCCATGTACTGTTATAGTGTGACATGGTGATTATCATATAGCAGTATATGTGTAGTGTTTATATCCTTTTTTTTTTTCCTGATTCGTGTTGACCTGGACATTAAATCCTCCTAAATAGCAGATCTATTTTGTAAATAATGATTCAGTTCTCCATTTGGGCCTGCGGTGTAATTTAGATACTTTCCTGTACAATACTAAGATACCTTACATTTGTTTATTTTACATAATTATTATGAGGTCCTTACTGTATATATGCCACAGATGGTCCTTCTGGTAGATAAGGCCGTTTCAAGATACTTTAATCTGATATTTAAAATTGGGCTCCCACTTTAAAATGAAAAAGGTAAGATGCTTCAGATTGGATTGAAAAAAAAGTATTTGATCAGGGTTTAAGATTGCATAGGTGTCTATGTGAGCTTTTTCTGTACTACGTTACATCTCCTGCAACCATATTGGCAAGCAACATTGCACACTATCTCAGAGCTTTTGAGTAATAAGAATGATGTCACCAGAACAGATTTAAGTATTCATTCTGCTTTCAGTTACTCTTAAAGCTGCATAGAACAGATTTGACTATTTGCAATTTTGCGTTCTAATAAACCCGTTAATATTTGGTCAGAAAACAACTGTGGATGAAAGCCTACAATAAGAATTCACCGATAGCTATTACTGGCCAATGAATTTTTATGCCAATTAATAGCCATAAAAGGTTGCTATTGTCTTATTGTTGCATGGTATTTTTAATTACAAATTGTGGTCACCAATTTCAGTTAGGCCGTGATGTTATTACTTACTCATTACATCTTCACAAGTATAGCTGTCTACAATGTTTTGCTTTTCTTACCTGACATGTAGTTATTTTTGCTCTCATTCTTTGCTCCCATGGCAGCTGATTGTTTCCATTAGGCTATATGATGGTTGTGCCCCCCCTCCTTTAGTGTGAATGATTTTCTGCGGTATAAACTCGGCGTCGATAGGCCACAGGTTAAGAAACCATCATTTTGAGTTAACTGACAGATATTTTCCATTTTTTTTGGCACTCCCCAAATAAATTATTTGCCAATTAAATATTACAGAGAATTGCGGCCATTCAACACTGGGTTATTGTGGCAAGTCTATTTCTTCTAGCAGCAGTTTTCCAGAATTCTCTTTTCCCCGGTGTATTGTTCTTTTGCAGAGAAGTTGTTTGGAGCTATTATTCTAGGCAAGATTCACATGGTAGTTATTTAAATTTTTGCTCTTATTGACTCATTGATGCATGTCCTTTTTTAATCAATCTGGCATCCTTTATTTTTTTTATTGGAGCTTTACCTTAGAGAGTTCTTTTAAATGGTCATACATGTGTGTGTGCCACCGTGTATAATCCAAATACAAGCATTTATTGAAATACACTCACACATGCCATTTTTTGTTTAATCTGTTTGTCAGTTTTGTCTTTTCTTTGTTGCTCTCATATGATGTCAAAACATACCTCACTGTAATGCAGACTCGGCGGGCCATGGGCCCGCCTACTCAACTAGTCTATCTTATATTACAAAGCGCCTAACCAGCCGGCATCCTCGCGCGGCCACGTCGCCCAACGATCGTCGGCCGTCCGATCGTCTCGTCCGCGAACATCCAGCCGTCCATACTGTTCTTACTTTTAAAAGAAAAGGTTCCGTTCGTTTTCTAATCCCCGCTCGCCTTTCAGTCCGCCGACCGCCGTTCGAATCCCCGCTCCGCCCTTTTTACCGCATTAGTCTTCGCGTACGCCAGCCTTTTTCCCGCGCACGCGCTCGCTCCCAGCCTTTTTCCCGCGTACGCGCGCTCCCTCGCGCCCGCACCTACGCTGCTCGTCGCGAGCGTTTTTTTTCCCCAGTGTCCACGGGCCATTGGCCCGTCTACCTTGCTAGTTATTGAACAATCTCCTACCTAACCTTTGGTTTGTCGCATGTCCAGTATACCTAGCTAGGCCCATCCAATGCATCAGCATGGCTTCCACGGCCTTTATGCCTTGTACGGGATAGGTCGAGGCTGAGTAACCTAACAAGTTCATAACGAAACTATGAATTTGATGACTCCCTAAAAACTATGAGCGTGTCAAATAAATCATCTTCGTCATCATGTGAAGTAATTTTGATTAGTTTAAGTCGCACCAATCGTAGTGGAAGAAATCATGAGAAATTTGTTTGCTTTGCTACCAGCCGAAAGCATCCATGTAATCATCATATGCTACTCCTTTTGTCCTTTCCTTTTTCATTCTTAATGGTGATCGATAATGTATTTTATGCGTGCGTTTAATTTCATTTTTTTGGTTCGATACATAGTTACAATGAGGGTGGAACCTTGCTTTGCCGTGGCATAGCCAGAGCGAAAAAAAACGCAGGGGATTTGCTTGCTACTTTCTTAGCTTAGCTTAGCAAAGATGCTCGCCCAGGGTTACGACATGAGAACGGCCTACACATCCAAATGCAGCTCAGAAAGTTTCACACCCATGAAACGTTGGAGATACGACACGACAGCTCACGATGAAAGGTTGCACGATACAAATCGATGTTACATTTTTCTCAAAAAAAAAAAAGAAAAAAAAACGATGTTACATCACATGGTGACGAGAGACCTTATTTTTTTGAGCTGTAATGGATGGCCGACCTCTTTCCATAGAGCTGGGGAATGAAGGCTAGCTTGCTCTTGCAAACGCCAAATCAAGAAGTGTCCGGAAGAACTCGTGGGGATAGATGGGCGGTTCCTCCGTGAGTGCCTATCATTGGGATGGTACCAACAGAATGTACAAGGTTAATACGGTCAAATGTAACGCGTATGTACATACATGTGTAATGTAAATGCCTGCAGGAGTTGAGTGAGGCTTTACTTGGTGAATCAGCACGGTGGATGGTGTCATCCCAGGCACAGTGTTTACCTCTATCAGCAGCACCTTCGGGGCCAAAACGTGGGAACATCAATTAATTCTTGCAATTGGTTTATCCTTTTCGGTTACCAAAATGAACGCACATGAGAGCGAGAGGTACCTCCCCGTTGCGAACATTAACAAACGCGTCTATTCGTGAAAAGCCTTCCAGGCCCAGAGAGTTTGACATGATCTCGATACTCTTCTTGCACCTCTGCAGTGCATCCTCGCTACAAATACAGAAGATGCAATATTGAGTCATGATGCGGGGATGAATCTGGAACTATGTTAACAGCAGGCAATTCAAATCATAATTCATAAGAGAGGGGAACAGAAGTACAGAACAAAGATGGATGTGATTCCAATCGACTGGAAAATAAATTATACTATGCCCAAAAAATGTGTACAGGGACAAGTATCAAACCTCATAATTGTTGTTGGAGGCGGCGTCAAGTTGATTCCTGTTCCACCTGAGGATGGAACGGAATTAATTCTCGTTAATTATAAATATACATGAGCAAAATATATTGTCAATTCAAAGTCCTGGAAAGGACTATTTGTCTATTTCGATCCCTGAAACATTAGGAATGGGATCTTAGAAAACTACTTTGGTCCAATAACTTTAGAGCCTACTGACATCCGTGTTCATTAACTCCCACACTTGCAAATGACATATCTTTGATATGCATCCATTTAGTTGAGGGATCAAAGTAGTACACTAGTATTTAAAAAGATTATAGTATGCCCAAGAGATCAAAGATTAAATCCTACAAAAGACCAAGTTTTAGGGACTAAAACAATTCTCTATACAATACTACGACTGTTGTGATTACTTTGTGCCAATTACACCACGACAAGCATGTTCTAGCTTTTCCAGTGATCAGCATGTGTCCATTTTCCATTTGTTCAGGTGTAGTGAATAATAAGGTGAGCAGTGTCTAGTGCCTACTGCTTGATAACAACTGCTAACTTGCATGCAGGTTAGCTAAGAGCCTAAGAGACAGAATGACAACCTAGACAGTTCTACACTGGCGTAGTTCCAAGTGTTCTACTCTATATTTTTTGTAACAGTATGAACAGTGAAATGCAGTGCTCCATTCGAAAGTGTATTGCAAAGAACATTGCCAAGCTGGTCTTTAGACAACAAGTCAATGAAACGATCAATACAAAAACCTTTAAAGACTTTCTCTAGCCTACTTACCTTGAAATTTCTCCTCAAGAGATAAAATATCACCACTTTCTTTGACTGTGATACTTGGATTTAATGAATGCATTTCTCCACGTTTGCCAACTACACCAATAGTCACTTCAAGCCACTCATTTTCTCCTTTCCATGCCAGATGGCGAGCACTATCATTCGTTGATTTGTTTGTAATAGTAATCTCATCGGTTTCAATGAAAGGCTCGAATATTAATGATTCTGGAAGAGGGACTGGCATCTCAATAACGCCATGTGCCTACCAAATATAGCTCAGTGTAAAAAAAAATGCATCTCAATATCAAGTCCCTCAATAGGCACAAACAAAGGCTTAATGAGTTGATAGGTTTAGTTTCTAGACCCTAGATAGACAATTAGCAGGCAGATGCTGGAACTTTCTCCTCAGTGCGTTCGCATAGACTTCTAGATCCATTGGACAGCTGAAAACAGATAATTTTTTAATGAGCTATGCACATGAGACATCCCAATATACATCAACCATATTAAATAGTCGAAAAACACTAGCGAACTAGAGCTAAGGAAATGCTCACCACAATCTTGCCACACCAGTTGAGCATCCATCACGAGCAGGTTTCACACATACTGTTTCTGTTTGCAGTTTTGTTTTCAGGTCATTCCAGATATCAACAAGAGACGATTTTAGTATCTCTTCTGTTGCTATTACATCCTTCGGTATGGTGTGAACTCCATAACTAGTCAACTACACGATTATAAAAAAAAAACCGTGAACCACCTTGCAAGGTCAGAATGATGGCATGGGTAAAGATCTAACAATTTGTTTAACAAGAAATCATTGCGCTGTTAACGAATTGATCATGGATTGCTTTAAAGTTGTTTGAATCATATACTAGCATTCTGAAATATCACCACATTTTCATACTCAGAAATCACAATTTAAAATTTTGACACCAAACCCTAAAGAGAAGGTCAGAAGGTTCATACATGGTCAACGGCAAGTGAAGTTGCGACTTTGTCCATGCATATTCTTGATGCTATTGGTCCTGGCCCTGCATAATGAGAACTTTAATATTGTGATAGTTCTATATTAAAGTTCACATCATACAAATACACCACAAGTTGTAAGGGTACCTGTGTAAGGAACCCCTGCAGATTCCAGCAGCGATTGAATGGTGCCATCCTCTCCAATACCACCATGAACTACATACAGGTAATATAATGGATACAAAATGCTAAAACAAATGAAACCATAAGTATGAATATAAAATGAACGACACATTTAAGTTAGACTAATAATTCTACTGTGTGTAGGCTTCTCCATCTGTAATTTTCATCTTGTGCCATTGCCATTTATTTTTTTGTTTTTATTGTCAGAGGACATACTGAATTACTAATGCAGTCCAATAATTCGAGAGAGATCCAGCCAACATATTTACATACACATTTGATTTGACAATAGGATATATGGAAAAGACTAACGGTGGTGTGCCTAGATGTTTAGCTACACAAGTCTGTTCGCAAGAATACCTGCTATAAACACTGCAGCTTTGGCTTCTTTAACATGGTTGATCCACTGTTGCAGAGAGTATTTGATAGGTTGTTCATCAGCTATGTCAAATCCCACAAACCAATCATGTTTGCTTAGTGCCTCTCCAAGTTCATTCATTACTTGACCACGTAAACGAGATGTTATTTCAACCCGTTCTGGTTCAATTGCCTCAACACATGCAGCATGAACTTCTTCAGTAGTATGCCGTAACACTAATGAATACCTGCCACACAATTATTAGTTAATGATTGAATGAACTGTATGAATTACAAAGAAACAAAAGGAACATAGCTGAAGAAACAAAAATTACGGCAATGTCCAAACGTCACGTGAAGTTTCACTGAAATCTTGGTTGTAGGAAGAAGAATATCCATTTGGAGGTGTAAGCAAACATGGTATCACATCAAGCTGGCACCAAAAGATGAAATGAAATAAACCATTAAATGAAACACAAAAGCACAGGATACCATACAACCCAAGGTAATGGTAACAAAATACAGAATGAACATGTTACTGAAACATGCATGAAAGCATCAAAAACAAAAATACCATGGTAGTCAAGGATCAGCTATTAGAAACTAGAGATCTTACATCGTCGAAACCTTGCAGATTAAGCCAGACATTTGTGCCACTCATAAGAGATACTTGCCGCTCTGAAGTGTCACCACCAAAGATCACAAAAACCTTCTGTTTGGATGCGCCTTTGTGGGTTGCTTCTGTTTGTTTTTCTGATTGCATTTTTTTGAACAAAGCAGACCATGCATCATTGCATGGAACAAGCGAAGAAAACCTCGAGCAAGCATGCTGAACAATTGTACGAAGGATTCGAGAGTGAGAGAATCCAACCTGAAAAATGTTCTGAAGTAAGTGGCAAGACTAAGCAAAATATATGTATACATGTATTTGTACACAAAATTTTTATTATTTAATCCTTTTTAAAAAATAATTTTATTTTTAACCCCTCGATTTTTTTTTTCAAATCTAACCCTTTTGGACGCGCCATGGCAGCTGACGCGGCTCATACACTCTGACGCGCCAGTGCATATGGCGCTGGAGAAAGCTACTGTGGCGGCCCGGTCAATGGCTGCCGGCGTGGATAGTCGTGTCCCACCTTGATCGCCGCCCCGCTGGCGCGTCAAAGGCCTTTTACAGAGAACGCGCAGGCGCCTCCTGCTTTTTCTTCCCGACACCTTGCCGCCCGCCCGCCCCGCCCGCTTCGCACGCGCGCCGCCGCCGCTGTTGCCGCCTGTCTCCGGCCTCTTGGGTGTGGGGAAATCGTTCCCCGTCTTCCTGTTAAGGTTATCCTCCAACCTTTTTCTCCGATTTAGCCCTCGATTAACCGCATTTCGTACGGTTTGGATAGTTAGGGTTCGACGAAAAAACTTGATTTTTGTTCCATATTGTTGTGTTTTGATCGATCTGAGCACCGTGGTCACCGTGTTGCATCTACTGTCCGTGTTGTTACTAAGATGGACCGTTCATCGCAATGACATAAAGGCGGGTGTACCGCTCTCCCCGCACTTGCGACCGCCTTCTCCTCATTTGTCATTTCCGGTGGGTTTGCACGAGGAGGAATCCAACGCCTAAAATCCTTTACTGGTTTAGTGTCCATAGAGCGCCAGGGAAAGAGCCGGATCCTCGGATCGTACATTTCTGGGCCATCAATCCACTCGAAAAAACAACACGGCCGAATAGAACACTGCATATTGTCACTGTGCTTTATACCACAAGTGTAGAAGGCTCTACCGGCAGTTTCAGGGTCCCTAGACCGTTGAAACTCCGCAGGAAGGCCGTGCTCACAAACTGAAACCGGAAACGAGGAATGAACTGGAGTATCCATACTCCTAGGGTAATCCTCATATTTGAGTCTTGCCTTCCCTTTGTCGGCATTGTTTTCTACATTAAATTAAAAATGTAAAGTCTCTATATAATTCAACATACTTTCTACCACCATTAAACTACACATGCATACTACGAACTCATATTACAAGAATCAATACTACAATGATACCCGCAAAACACAATCTAACCCTAACCCTAACCCTAAAGCAATCAAAAATGTGTCAAACATGGATCAATAAAATATTAATCGAGAGGAGATCACCTGCCATAACGGAGGAAAGCTTTCCCCACAACAAATCCCGTCAGATGGAGATCAAGTTCTTGCAATGGACTAGGTGATTGCTTAGGGAAGAGGAGGAGAGAAGGGAAAATGAGGGAAGGGAGAGGGAAGGAAAGAGGAGGAACCCCGCGCGGTGCTCTGTAATGGGCCTTGACGCGCGGTGAGGGTGGGTAGCGTCAGGTGGGACCCACGTCGATCATGTTGTGGCCATTGACCGAAGTGCCAAGATAGATTTCTCTGCGCCACATGCACCGTGGCGTCAGTGGGGATGACGCGCCAGTTGCCGTGGTGCGGCCAAAAGGGTTAGATTTGAAAAAAAAAATCCGAGGGGTTAAAAATAAAATTTTTTTTAAAAAAGGATTAAATAATAAAATTTTTGATTTGTACAACACTTACTTGAAATAATGGCATGATAATGGGTATTGAAAAGCTTTAGTACTACTTTTTTTACTTCATATTTTAACAAATATGAAATATGAGTGAATACCATCAATGGTGTTGCGCAGCAGGAAGAAAAGGTGCACATGTAGCAGGGAATATCAAGTATCCTAGTTCATTTTTTTTATATAAAATGGAAATGGTAAAATTACGAGGGATGATACATAGTATTTAGCAGAAAAACCTTTGAAGCTCCCCCTTTTTTTAAAAAAAAAAAAAGAAATACCTTTGAAGCTTGTTGGAATAAGAAGCTAGTTTGCTCCATCCCGCTTATCTGTTAAACAAGGGCAACAATAAATATCAAACATTTAGAAATTGCAACCCACGGTGCAACCTTAATGACTAATAAATATTCTAAAGATGCTTACCAAATTAATATCAGTAAAAAGGACAATACCATACTTGGTATTTCCAAATTGATCACTATTTTCAGTTGAGGGTAGTGAAGTAGCAGGTGTAGGTAAAAACCAACCATCTATCCTAGCGAAGTCGTGCAGACCAAGAAGACGAAATAAAACAGACACTCCTTGTCTTATGCAATCAATCACCTCTGCTGGAAAACGTGGAGGTGTATGATAAGCAACCTGCGAAGAGATCAATATTCAGCTTGCTGCAAATGTTTCTTGTGTAACAACACTAGACCAGTGAAAAGTGCATTGTGTTAACTTTGTAAAGGTCTTTCACAGGGAATTCCAGAAAATTCTTGCTATGGGCAGGCCCAATGCGGCCCATTGAGAGTATCACGGTACTGTAGCGCGTGAACAGTACCCTCCGTACTGTATCACATGGGCCAACGTCATTATTGAGTCATTATCTTTTCAATTTTGTTAGCTATTTTAGGGGATCTAATTGATCAGATTGAGTCTTTTTTTAACGCCCAAGATAGATAAAATTGGAGCCTTTTCTTAGCATTAAGTTAGTTCTTCCTCTAAAAGAAAGCATGTATGCTTTATGAATCATCCAAGCAATGAAGTATAATTGAGATTTATGGTTGGTACCTAACATTGCCAAACCTAGCCTTGGGTAAGTGTGGCAAGCCACACAATGTGTGGCGTTAAAATTTACAGCCACACATGTGGCAAAGTTAGTTAAAAAACTGAGTTTATGACAAGTAGGACATGTGGCTAAGAAATTGTGGCAAACACGCCACATCTTTCTTCATGTCGAGCATGCACTCGGCAACCGCAACCGCAACCGCAACACCACCATCTCCATCCTCATTGGCAAATGGGCTGCAGATACTGCTCATGGTGACACGCTTCGCCTTCAACATTGACGTAAAATTCTTGGGCATCGTCACATCAGTCTATGTTGTGGAGATTTCTCGGGCATCAACCATTAGGACAAGGTTGATTTGAAGAGGGGAATAATGTTATGGGCAGGCCTAGTACGTGAACAGTAATCGTGGTACTGTAGCGCGTGGGCCAATGTTATTATTGAGTCGTTATCTTTTCAATTTTGTTAGCTAGTTTTTGGGGATATAATTAGATCAAATCTGGGTCTTTTTTTTAACGTTCAAGATAGATTAAATCTGAGTCTTTTCTTAGCATCTAAGTTAGTTCTCTCTATAAATGGGAGTATTATATTCTTTATGGATCATCCAAACAATGAAGTAAAATTGAGATTTAGGTTTTGTTCTTTTGGGCTGATATGAACAGCTGAACAACTGAAATGACTGAATTTCGATCGTTTCTTAAGGTAGTCTTGAGATTCGGATCCATTTCATTTGACTTGCTTTTTATAGCTTTAGGGCCCACCTTCGAGACAACAAAAAAATGGATTCAAAAAACTCAAATCATATGTTTTTGCAAATCGTAGATAAGTTGTTATGCTATTAAGCTGAAAAGAACAGAGCCTTAGATCATGTTCCTTTGAGCTGATTTGAATAGCTTAACAGCTGAAAGGTTGAAATGACTGAATTTCAAGAGTTTCTCGAGGTAGTCTCGAGATTCGGATCCATTTCGTTTGACTTGCTTTTTAAAGCGTTAGGACCCACCTTTAAAACAGTGAAAAAAGGGACTCAAACTCATAGCATATGTCTTTTCAAAACATAGATTAGTCGTTAAGCTATTAAGTCGTTAAGCTGACAGGGCCTTAATCTCACAGGCGGCGGCTCCGATTACAATCTAGATGCTAATTTCGATAACAACTCGTCTCACCCACGTTATGGGCCGTATCCATCCCTTGTTGCGTGCTTGAGATCAAGCGCGTCACAATTCTAGTCTCATTTTTATAGCAAAAGGGGTGGTAGGTGCTCTACCATTTCATGAAGAAGGAACACACATATTCACAAAAAAGGGTGGGGGTGTCACGAGGAACTACTCGTCCGACTCGGGATGGGCGGCGTGGCCGCAACTATTAATTCTTGTCTCATTTAGAGGAACAAAGGTTGCATAGATCAATAAGAAAGAATCACCACTTGTGCATATGTACCCTAATCAATTGCATGGTAATTGGGATGCATATTTCCAATACCTGTCGAGTTGGAAGGTACTTCCGACGGTAGTTAAATATTTTATCCTCCTGAATATCACTGTTATTGGACGATTGAAGCTCAACCTGCAGAGATGAAAAGGAAAATAACAGTTCAAGCCTGTATATTACCATGAGATTTTCTAGAAATTAACCCCACCCCACCTTTTTTTTAGCAACAATCCTACCCCACATAAGGAACAACCTTTTTTGTCTCTGCCCTTAGAGGACTACATGAAGTTTTTAAATAACTTTGCAGTTTGCAAGAACTTCCTTTATTGTTAATTGTTAATACTTAATAGTCCAGAGGCAATACCCTAAGGCTTGAATCAGGAATTTAAATAGAATCCTAGGTCCTTGATTCTGCTGAAGAAGATAGGGATTATGAAAATGCAGATCTTAGCCCTTTGTAATAAATATTATATCCTTTTGTCTTGGATGTTACCATCATTTTACAGACGCAGAACAACTATTAACAACTAAATAAAACAATGAAAAACATGAAGTTGATATTTGTTGCAGGTGCAGTCAAAGCAGTCTTTTTTCTTCTTAGACATGTTCAGGACCACAAGAAATCGTGAAGAAGCAAAACAATAGCAAACATACTTCTGTTGGAAGAAGAACAACAGGTTCACTGTTTTTAGCTGTCCCAACATCAACAACGATGGCCGTAAACTCACTGCCCCCTTCAAGGAAAACTTCTATGATAACCTTGTCATCAATTCCCTGTGAGCCACCAGAGGATATCACATCAAAACCACTGATGTTTCTAAGAGCATCAACGATGGGACATAAACTAGGTCGACATAGTACTGTAGCAAATAAAATAGGAGAGAAATATAGATAAACAGTGAAAATGAGGTGTAAATAGTGGCTAGGTCGACCAACTTAGGTCCCATTGGTAATGCTCTAACCTGAATGATCCCCAGAAATACTACAGTAAGTACCACGTACCTCTAAAATTATTTCCTCAGCTTTCTCGGCTGCCTCTATAGCACCATAAGCGATAACTACACCAATGCTTGATCCAGCTCTCGCAGGTTTGACCTGTATAAGAGAATCAGAAGTTGCACAATAACCAAGGCAAACCTAGAAATACGTTTTCCAAAGTTTAAAGCAAAGTATCCTAACTTACCACCACTTTGCCATTTTCTTTATTCAACTTGGTGCTTTTGAACCATTCCTCAAGTTCTGACTTTACTAACTTGTCCTTCTACTTTTCCATAGATGACACATGCAGGACAAACAACAAACGACAGGCAATTTTTTTTAGAATGAAAAGCATCAAAATTAGTAATCACAATTACACCTCTCAAAATCATTTACTGCAAATGCTATCACAAAGAATTATTGAGGTCAACCCAGTAATTAATTTCAAAACAAGCATGGAAAAAAATGATCACATCTTCCCTTCTTAGATGGGTATGAAAGGCATACCTTTTTTATCTTAACTATTGATGTGATTCTAACTAACTATAGTTTTGTTCTTTTTCCTAAGTGTTTTTTCAACCCTTGAAGTAACAAAATCATCAAAGTAACTCATATTTTATCAAACGCAAATTTGTGAATGATAAAAAACTTTTAAGGGTGTCAGCCTGTTCCCTGTTGCATATTTTCTGAAAATTTGTCTTCTGTTCCTTGTAAATACATCAAAGAAGCAGAAACTATTTCCTTAACAGAAAAAAAAAGAATGTGTATTACATGAGTATACAGCACTGTTACAAAGAAGCTTTACCTCTACAAGAAAGTTTGGCACAGTTAAGAAACCTTGTGCACTGAGCTCAACCGACGCATTATGCTGCAGTCAGATTGAGGATTCAACGAGTCAGGTCATTTGGAATTCTTGATAATTGGATATTATCATGTGATTTCACAGAAGATATCTGGATATTGGTGGGCACAAGGTAGTAGTGATATTGTAAACCTGCACATCGATAGCATTTTGTAAAACTCAACTTAATTTGTAAAATAAAATATTTTTTATTCTAATACATTCTAGCATATCTAATAAACAGCAAACTCATTTTATGAGAGAACACGAGAAGATTTGCTCAACTAAGAAAATACTAAGGACGGCACCGGAATGCACCCTCCATCCAAGTACAAAAAATGCATAGGAGGATGATGAAAACACAATAAAAAGTATTCAATGCAACATGAAGCCTTGAGGAACTATTTTAGCGTAACATAAAATAAACTTGTGGCCAAAGTTGAACCATGTCACGACTGCTGTATGCAACATATTATGCTATTCTATAAGAAATCTGTTACAAAATAATGCATCGAATGAACAAAAGGAAAAAGGGGGGTGGGCATGGAAGAAGTGCATATCATACCTTGTCAAAAGCACGGTGACATTCCTTAGATGGCGTCCCAACAAATGGAACATTTGCTTTCTCCAAAAGCTCCTGAAATATCACGATTCACAACTGACACATTTATAATCAAGTGTGCAAATATTCATGAGCTGAGATAAATACTACACCTCAGCTATCTAACTCCTTTGGTATGTCTTATCACCAATGTGGAGATATTATAGAACAAATAAGGTTCATTTAACACTATATGCTAGCGCCAAGTGCCCAAGTGTATCACCATATATTAATTTCCTGAAAAGCACTACTAACCTGAATACCACCATCTTCACCAAATTTCCCATGGATCACTGGGAAAACAATGTCAACATTGGCAGCGAGATGCTCCGCAAAATCAGATAGGGAGAGAAATCCTTGGGCTAGACTGTTGGAGTGAAACTTGAGGGAATGAACATTTTGTGACGGACTAAAATTACTGAGGAGAAGAAATAATCCTGGCAATAAACTCACCTTTCAAGTTTGAAGTCAAAATCTGAAGGGGTGTTGGAATATAGCTGTGGGGTCAAAGAAGGCAGGCAATCATTTTATACATTGTATGCTCCAAACAGTTATAGTGCTCCAATATGCATAAACAAAATCTTCATAAGAGTTTGTAACTCAACCAAACAGAATATAGGAGGTTATTGGTTAATATAATATAGATAGGAGAGGTGCTTTGTAAAATTTACTAAAATGGGCTGGAATAAATGTAAAAAATGGACAGTGATGCCAGCCACACAAGCTCCTATAAGCTGAGCCCCTTCGATTTAAAACTCTTGCAAGCACCAACAATTGCCAAATCAATTCAAGCATGTGCACCAGCGGTGAAATCCCCAAGTGCATATTCATTTATTCGGTCAAGAGGAAAAAAGAACGGCTTTTGTGCACACGTGTACTCACCTGCGCAGGCGATATTGCGTAGGCGTTCATACCACAGTCGATGTAGTAGCAGCTGACGGCCAAATCCTCCCCCTGCATCCAACATATCTCGTGAACCAACCAACCAAAAATATAAGTATATTTCGTCTGTTCATGGGCACAGGAGAGACGAACACAAACAAATGAGCCACCATGCAAACACCCAGTTCAGAGTTGAGAGCACTGGTGGAAGCTGATGAGACGAACTGTCTTTAGACAATTCCGATTTGATCATTAACCGCACGCAGTGAAACTTAAAACACTAGATCTGGGGCATATCACAGCGCAGGAACAGTTGCAGTCAAATGGGGAGACGTGCAAGGAAGCTAAGGGTGCAGGGTGACCTGAATGTGATCGAGCACCGAGCGCGCGGAGTTGAGCGAGATGCCCCTCTCGGCGGAGGGCCCGCCGCAGACGAGCCCGACCCGGAGCGGCCTCCCCTCCGGCGCCACCATGCCCGCCTCCGGCCCGCGCTCGGAGACCGCCACCGCGCGGAGCCGAGGAGCGACGGCGCCTCGCACCGGCGGGGCGCAGCCTAGCGTGACGGCGGGGGCGGGGGCGCGGGGGCGAGGGAGCGTGGTCGTCCGGGAGGGGGGGAGCGGGAGGAGCGGCGGCAGGCGCAGGGAGAGCAGCATGCGATGCGATGCGGTGGGGGACGATCAAGACGGGGACGGCGAGGAGAACTCGCTGCTGTCCTTTTGTAGGAAAAGCGGCCGGCTCCGCCCTGTCGTCTTCTTCGCCGGTCGGCCGGCCTCTTCACCGGCTTCTCTCCACTCTCAATCGTCAGCAATCAGCATGTACAATTGGTACATCAGCTGTTCACAACAAAGAGAAATGACAGCACTCCTTGTTCGCAAAAGGACAGTTTGAGAGAATTTTTGTTTGAGTAAAATGCACCGGATGTCCATTAACTTATAGCGTGATGTCATTTAGGTCCATCAACTTTTAAACTGCAGTTTTGGGTCCATTAACTCTTTAAGTCGTTTACTGCAGGCCCGTACCCCTTCGTTTTGTGTTTAGGCTATCTCCAACAGGAACTCCTAAATTTAATCCCCTATAGCCTCATATATAGGTTCCCTTAAAAAAAAATCTCTCCCTATATTTCTCCTATCTCCAACAGCGTTTTCTATATGGAGAATTGTATAGGGGGAGGAGAGAGAACCCCTATATATAAGGGAATGAAGAGAAAAATTCTATTTTAGGAAACGGAATAGGGGATGCTGTTGAAGCACATTGGGAAAGAATCCGTCCCCTATTTTAGGGTAGAGGGTGCTTTAGGGGAGCCTGTTGGAGACAGCCTTAGATCCGACGTGTCATGGACACCGTGGTAGCCATAGGCGTGAGCCAGCGCCGTTGAGCGCGGAAGAAGCGACGCGGGGAGGCGGCAGCACCAGAGGAGGCAACGCGAGGAGGAGGAAGCAGCGTGGGGAGGAGGAGAGGTGGCCGATGGTGGGTAGGCCGAGGAGGGAAGGGGCGGTAGGGAAGCTGAGGTGGGAAGGGAGCGGCTACGACGTGGGGAGGAGAAGTGGCCGGCAGTGGGGAAGCCGAGAGGGGAAGGGGGCAGCGGGGAGGAATCCTGAGGAAGGAGAGGGAGAGAGGGAAGAAGGATTAGGGAGGAAGGAGAAAGATTAGGGAGGAAGGAGAAGGATTAGGGCAAGATTAGAGGTTAGCAACGTCATAATGGCATATTTTGAAGAAAGGACATTGTAGTAGATTTCTTGTTAAGTAATAGTATATCTCAGATCCGACCACTTTATAGTGGCATATATCGAGTTTTTCCTTTAAAATTTACCGTCGTAATTTAGACCTAATTTAGATAATTCTATGCGTCATACACACGGCTGAAGAGGTATAGAATTAAGTGGTATATCCTAAAATTACGCGGTTATGTAGTGGAACTTCCCACTCTCAGCGTGGTTTCATGACCATCGTCCACCGTTAAACACAAAGTTTGGTAAATCTTTAAATAGCAATATTTGAAGCGACAAAACATGATTTTTTCATAGAAAGAAGAGAATAAACAGAACCGATTGCACAAATTGCACCAACCACACATGGGAACACCACGTCTCCACCTTGCCAATAACCAGATGATCATGTTGCCACAACCAAATCTAGTTATCCAATAGTGCAACACCTCTCGCGTGTTCCTGATTGCCCATAAACCGCACATTCTGAAACCTTTGTCAAAAAATTGATCGTCCCAAGACTTGGCTCGCCCGGTGGCCAAGAGCTACCATCCCTATGTTGTGAATTGATCGTGCTCAATCCAATCCATCATTGCCCTTCACCATACTGAACTCGGCTAGATTCACGGTTCATGAGAACATTTATTCATATGTGTGAGTTGGTCTTCCTCAATGTTAATATGTCACTCGAGCATCTTAATTGGTTTTCGCCCACGCCCACCTTTGCTGTACTCGGGCTGCTCTCACCGTACCTTGCCTAAACCGACACCGAACATTACTTTTGAGATTTTTAGAAAACAATTTTAAAAGCCAGAATGTTTTGTACAAGAACACATCTCCCGCCATGGATTGTAGTCCACTTTTCATTCCTTAACATAACCACGTAAGGATCTTTTGTGTAATCGATAGTATTGGTTTTAGAAGGAAGTCAGAATGAAGGAGCAATCGAATTATTTTAACTGAAACGGCAGTGCATTATAAGTTAATCACTCTCCGGCCCTAGCTAGTGCTTGAAAAGAGAAAGACAAAAATTAACAAGTGCCGAGTGCAGAGAATGACTGAATTGGATGACACGAGATTCTACAAACAAATTGCTGACAACGGAACCTACTGTGTGGTTGGCCGTCTACATTACATTGCATATACTTATAAAGTGTGTTCGTTGAAGCCGGCGTCCTTTTGTTTTCTTCCTAATTTATATATCTGGAGTCTGGACAACACCATTAATCACCGTTTGCAAAATACTGGAGGGATATTTATGGGCCCATTTGATTTGACAGGTTGGCCGACGGCCCACTGTTTTTTTTTTCAAATCCTCTATTTATGTATAAAGTTTCCCGCACATTTGTGTCGTTCGATTTGTTTAAAATATTAAAAGATCTTGTTTAGATGCAATATAATTCATGTCCAACCAAAAAGGTATCTCATATGTACTTATATATATCTTTGTTATGTCTAATACAATCTTGTTTAATCTGGATGTCATATTAATAACTTCGATCTTGTTAGATGTGCATTATTATATTTAGGACGTGGTATCTTCCAATCTTGGCGGACGAAAGAAACCAGGAGGCGGCGGTGGCCAAACACAAAACCCTAGCCCTCCGACGGCGGTGGCCACGGCAGCGCTGCCGTCGGTCAGTTTGCCGCCGTCAGCGGGCCTTCTCAGCACCCTCCTCTTCCACCGGTGCCTTCTCCACTCGAGTGGAGCCTTGAGGCGGGCATATTCCTTTTCTTCTCTCCTTTTTTTCCTCTCCTCCGATGGTTTTGCTCTGGTGGCTGGCGGTGGCTCCGGTGGGGGATACGGCAGGAGCTGGTGGTGGCGCCGCCGTTCCGAGGCTGTGGTGCGGTGTGGTGCCTGTGCGCCACCTCACCCCTCTGCGGCTGGCTAGATTTGGCAGCGGGCAACAGAGTGGTGGCAGCGGCACGATAGCCTATGATGCGGAGGCAACAATGTCCTCCTCCCACGCAGCTTCCTCCCCTGTTCCTCTGTGGCTTAGCGGTTGGCTGGCCAGATCTAGTGGCAGGCGGTGGAGTTGGCAACAACATGGTGGCTTAAGGGGCAGAGGCGGCATCCTCCTCCCTCCACGGCTTCCTTCCCTTTGTGGCTTGTTAGCCGATTGTGGTAGCGGTGTGGAGGCGGTGAAAGCGCTAGTGGGTCGTCTGTCCCGGAGTCCGTTGGGTGATTTCGACAGCCGATGCCCGGTCCTTTCTCTGTCATGTTGCGTCGACGGCCAACGGTATCCATCCAGTGACAGGCTTCTGGCCGGTGCAACGATTCATGGGGCGGCTTGTGGTTGATGTGGCAGCGGCCGCAGGAGCAGTGGCCAGTGGAGACGGCTCTTCGTGGCTCTCCCGTGTCTACCATCGGCAGAGCGATGACTCTTTGCGGCGTTGCGATCTGGCCATGCTTCGTCCGCTCGTCGCGCGTTGTCCATCGCAGACCGCAGAACGCGTGGCTTCCTTTCTTCTTCTTTAGCACCTTCGCGTGTAGTGGTAGAGCTTGCCGTCGGATTTCCCTCTTCCTTCTTCCCTCCTCCTGGGCCCGTCTTGATGGAGACTGCCTATGGGGGACCGCTCCATGTGATGCCAGATCTGTGGGCTCGAGGCTCGGATCTGGCTATGGTTGGCCAGAGCAGCCGGAGTGGTGGTATTCCAGGGTCTTGGGTTTGGTGGCCTCGTAGCTCGCGAAGCTCAGTACCGGCGTCTTCTTCTCTTCCTCCCATCTCCCCAAGTCTGTCTTGGTGGAGACAGCTTGGGGGTCGCTCCGGAGAGGCCGAAGAACGGCTGCTCCAGGGGCATGTGTTCGGCAGCTCCTCGGCTCCTCTCGTGGTGGCGCGGTGGGCCATCGCCCATCCTTCGGTGGTGCTACGTCCCATGTGTCTACCCTGGTCCCTTCTTCGCCTTCATGCCCTCCTCTCCTTGCGAGGTGCTTCGTGGCATCGGGTGGCATCTTCCGGGATTGAGGTGGGGTTTGGTGTGTGCCGCCTAGGTGGCGTGGCGCTTGGTTTGATTTCTTCCCATGCGTGGGCCACCAGGTGTGGTGGCCCCTCTTCGGCGGTGTTGGCTGACGACCTTTCACCGACGACGTCCCTGTTATCTGCTTCCTAACTCGGTCCGGTCCCCACCATCTTAACCCTCCCTTCTCTGAGGTGTCGGGTGGCGTGGACGGTGTCTTCCGCATAGGGTGGCAGCGTTTGCTCTCTACAAGTGAAACAAATGAAGGAAGGAACTTTTATTAGCCAATCAAAGTACGTGAAGGATATGCTTAAGAAGTTTGATATGAGCAACGCCAAACCAATCAAGACTCCTATGCCAACAAATGGTCACCTTGATTTAAATATAAATGGTAAGGACGTCGATCAAAAGGTATATCGTTCAATCATTGGCTCTCTGCTTTACCTTTGTGCATCTAGGCACGATATTATGCTTAGTGTGTGCATGTGTGCAAGATTTCAAGTCGCACCCAAGGATTGTCACTTAGTGGCGCCAAGAGAATCTTGAGATATTTGATACACACACCCAACTTTGGCCTTTGGTATCCTAGAGGGTCAAACTTTGACCTAATCGGCTATTCGGATGCGGATTATGCCGGTAGTAAGGTGGATAGGAAGAGTACCTCCGGTACTTGCCAATTCCTTGGAAGGTCGCTCGTTTGTAGGCGTCCAAGAAACAACATTCGTTGCCTTATCCACACCAAGTGAATACATTGTCACAGGACATTGTTGTGCCCAATCGCTTTGGATGAGGCAAACACTGAGAGATTATGGCCTTAACCTCAACCACATCCCACTTCTGTGTGACAATGAGAGTGCCATAAAAATAGCCAACAATCCTATTCAACACTCTCGAACCAAACATATCGATATTCGCCACCACTTCTTAAGAGACCATTCAACTAAAGGTGATATCAATATTACCCATGTGAGAACCGAAAACCAACTGGCTGACATTTTCACCAAACCACTTGATGAGAGAAAATTCTGTGAGTTGCGGAGTGAATTGAATATCCTTGACTCTCGGAATGTTGCTTGAAATATTGCTCACATTGTTTGGTGATTGAAAAGGTTTTCTTTACCTTGTCATCTATTTTACTATAGCTATATAAAATTATATATATATAAATTGATTGATTTGGCTCTTCGGATATTCTTATCCTATTTATTCACGGATGACCTTAGTTTGATTGATTGATATGCTTACGGGTCATCCTTGGGTAAACTCAAGTCTTAGAACTCCCCTCTATCCTCCCGGAGCTATCTTATCTATTCTCGAGGTGTCTGGAGTCCAAAACTTTCAATCCAGCAAGAGGGGGATCGGATGTTCCTTCGGCATCGGAACTTCCGGTGGTATCGATGAGGTCCGTCGGATGTTCCGACCGGCGTCGGAACTTCCGATGCGGTCCAGCAGGGGGTCCGTCGGATGTTCTGTCGGAACTTCCGTCGGATGTTCCGACGCGACTCAGATCTGTGTCCCGTTTTCTTTTTAACCGCGTGGCGGTTTTACCTCAGAGCTTTTACCTCCCCTCCTCTCTCTTTCCTCTTGGCGGCGAGCGCGACAGAGGCTCGGAACTTTCCGGCGGCGGAACTTCGGGGCGGGATCAGATCTTGGCGGCTCCTGCACACCGCGCGCCTCCCCACTGCCTTCTCCTCCTCCGTGCTCGTCTCCCTCCTCCTCCATTGAAGGTAAAAGCCCCAAATCTTGAAAACTCCTAGCACGTGCAATGTGCGTCGTTTTGGTTCGATTTCGAGGCTAAATATGCGTCTATATTGTTCATAGAAGCATTCTCTACCTATTGCTGCCTCGGATTCGTCGTTTTGATGCGAGATGTGAAAGATTCCGTTTAGGGGACGTGCTGTGCACCGTCGGATGTTCCGACCCCCGGTCGGATGTTCCGACGGGGTACTCACTGACCTTGTTGGATTTTGCGCATTCTCGTTCAATTCTCTCAATTCTTGATTCCATCTTGTGTGTCATGCAGATGTCTTCTTCTCAGCGTGACCCCAAAGGCAAGGGTGTTGCTAATCCCTCCAAGCGACAAAGAACCTCAAGTTCAACTGTCGCTCGTCCCTCAGCCGAGCCCAATGAGGATCCTTCGTTGTTCCATGAGCGTTTGGCTCAGTGGAAGCGGGCCAACATCCGTGATCCCATTGGTCCTTTGATGATCAAGAAAACCTCAAGGACATTCCCTCCCTCTGTCACTCCGAAGGTTCTTGGCTATTATGTGGCGGATGTTAAAGAGATGCAACTCCGCAGGCTTGACGATCCTTTGAAGTATGAGAAAGAAGAAGGAGCCGATGAAAGATTTTGAAACTTTTTTCATCAAGACTTATATGATGTTGCTTTTGTGAAGAAGAAGAATCCTATTATGCGCATGCAATTCATTGATTGGGAAGGCATGGCTCTGTCACACAATTCAGTCATCAATGAGGTCATTGCTGCTTGTGACACCATGGGATTGACTGACATTTTGAGCTTCCAGCATGATTGGAACGATGAAGTTATTTGTCAGTTCTATGCTTCATTGTACTTTGCTGGGGGTGCTCCTGACGACTTCTTCTGGTTCATGTGCGATGGTGTCTGGTATAACTTCTCGAAGAGGGAGTTTGGCCAACACCTGAAGCTGTCCACTAGAGGCAACATGGAGGAGCTCCATGATGTGGATGCCCTGAAGAACCAAGACTTGAAATTCTTGTATGATGGGCCTATCCCTTCTAAGGCGGGAGCTACTGAATCCATGAAGCCATTCTATCAAGTGCTCAACCGCATCCTCCGCAAGACTCTTTGTCCCAAAGAAGGTGATGCTTCTCGTGTTCTCTCCTATTCTCGCAACCTTCTGATGAAGATTGGTATGCGTGAACGTCCCTTTGATATCTTGGATTTCATCTGGTGTGAGATTAAGATCAGTGCTAATGATCCAAAGAGGAGCTGCCCTTAGGCTCCTTATCTGATGAGCATGATCACTCATGTCACTGGTCTCAAATTTGTGCTGGATGTCAAGCACACCCCCTACCTTGTCACCACCCGTGGACTGGCTTCTCCTGGTGGGACTTCTGCGACACCACCCAGGAGGGGTTCGGCTACTCGTGATAGCGCGGGGCCTTCTTCTGCTCCTCGTGATAGCGCGGGCCCATCGTCAGCTCGGTCCAGCCCATCATCTTCTGGAGGCTCCATTAAAAGATCTTTGAAATCCATCTTCTGCATGTGCCGCAAGACAAATGATCGGGTTCAGGAATCCATTGTGCGTCTTCGCGACAATCGAAAGCAGATTCAAGACATCAAGAAGCATCTTGGTATGCCTCTTTCTTCTGATGATTCTGCGTCCTCCTACTCCACCATTGACACCTATACTCAAGGACTGTTTGGGATTTCTCCTTCCGGTGGCGGCAACAACAACGACGATGATGATGAGGTCACCGGAGGTGGTGGTGGTGGTGGTGGTGCTGGTGGTCAGGGTAGTGGCAGCAGCAGCAGCAGCGACCCAGAGTGGATTGAGTAGTCCTCTTCCAGTTTGTTTTTCTCTTTTTTGGCGTCTTGATGCCAAAGGGGGAGAATTATCTTATTTGTGCTCTTAGTTTCCTATGTTTGAAACTTGAATGTCTAAGTGTGTGCAAAACTATGTTATGTTTTAAACTCAATGTTTATGTGGTACGCTGTGTGGCTGTAAGACTTTATCTATTCTGTGATGATGATGTAATTGTGAATTGCTAGTAATTTCTGTTTTTCGCATTATGTGATATATCCTGTCATATTGCATCTAGATTCAAATTTTTGCCAAGGATATAGGGGGAGCTCTTGTTGTTATACTTACCATAGTTTAGGGGAGCTTAGGTTATATTCTTTGTTTATAAATCTATTTGTGAGCTATAATTGTTGTCATCAATACACCAAAACGGGGGAGATTGAAAGTGCATCTAGGCCCTTATGAGATTTTGGTGATTAATGAGCTACAATTATAGAGCTAATATTTCTATTGGAGAATTGTGCACAGATGCTATACAGGTTAATTCCATGAGGTACATGTTTACATGTGATGTTGTACCCCTCAAAAGTGAATTTATTGCAAGAAGGCATCAAGACTAGTATTTATTTGTAAATCTTTATTTATTGAGTCCTAGGGATACCGTACTATAAAGAGGGATGAAATGGAGAAGCTTATAAAGGTTCCTAAGTGCTCAAAATAGGTATCTCGAAGTTCGTGTGAGTTTTCCACTCAAAATACACCTTAAACAGAACCTATGCCATCAGAACATCCGACGTGAGTCGGAACATCCGATGGTGAGCCAGCCTGCCAGTTTTTAGAGCTATCCAGTAAAGGGTTCATCGGAACTTCCATCGGAACATCCGATGCAGGTCGGAACATCCGACGGGGGATCAGAACATCCGATGCGGGATTAATCGCACTGTGGCTAGTTTTCGGGATTCCCTATTTAAAGCCGTCTCTAATACCTTCCAAAGGCTGCTGACTGACACTTTGTTTACAACCTGATTTGAGCCTAATTCATATTCTTCACCATCTCTCTCAAGAACCCTAGCCTTTCTCTCTCTTGTTCATCTTGTGAGATCTAGATCTAGAGAGATCAAGGCAACCCAAGTGCTCCACGAATTAGTGATCTAATCTTTGAGCACTTAGCGATTCCTACTGTTTTTCATCGCATTTGTTACTCTTGGAGGCTTGAAGGGCTCCTAGACGGCTAGGTGTCGCCGGTGAGTCGCCGATCTTTGTGTGGCGTTCCTCCGGAGTTTGTGAAGGTGCGAATCTACCTCCGCAAGGAAAAGGATTCAACTAGTGAACACCGGTGAGTGCTTTGTGCTTCGCTGGTAAGGGGGATTAGGGTCTTGGTGATCCGGGCTTTGTGCCTTCCCTAACGGTGAGTAGGATCTCCCTTCAAAGATCCGAACATCGTAAAACAAAATCATTGTGTTTTTGTCTTGGTCTTGATCTGGTGTTTAAACTATTGGTATTGGCACATTTCGAGTATTCTTGAATAGATCTAACCTTGGTTTTGCGAGAAATCGCTTTTTCTCTGAGTTTTCGACAAATTCGAACACCCGGATCGGAACATCCGACGGCCATCGGAACATCCGACCCAGGATCAGAACATCCGACGGAGGGTGTACTGTACCACGTCGGAACATCCGACGCTGCATCGGAACATCCGACCTACTGGTTACCGTTCAGATTTATTAATTCCGCAATTTCGTCTTATTCGCCTATTCACCCCCCCTCTAGGCGGCATAGCGATCCTTTCAGGTGGTAGATGTTCATCAGATTCAACTCTATTGTTTAGGAATCCCTTCTCAATGTGGCCGAATTGATAGCATTTTTTGCACTGATAAGGGCCCCTTTTACCTGGCTCACCACTGTTTTTTATACTTTTCTTTCTAGGCCTACCAGGCCTGTCCAATTTTGGAGGATGCATATCAAATCCTATATTAACCACTATCCACTGACTCTTGTCATCTAATGGGTTTATCTCAAATTGATAGCAATCCTTAAACCTCTGCACTGAGTAGTAGTCATGCACATAACTATCAATGGCGCACCCGCTAAAGTGAGTGATGTAAGAAATTGCATGCGTACAAGGCTTTTCTGACATCTGCCAATGGCCACAAGAGCTGTCGGGGATAAAATTACGGCCCATTGCCATAGCCCACTCCCTGACGGCCCAACCGAACAGCCTACCAGGGCCCAGCTTCCTGGAAGGTTCTATCTAGCCCATATGCATCTTGCCGAACAGCTTCTTGGCTGGCACGGTGCGTAAATGGCCTAGGATTCCTGTTTGAGTTCTACTCGAACAAGAGTTCTGCACGGCTACGTGAAGACCCGGACGTGGTTTCCCGGATTGGATTAGGAGTCGTGATCCCCAAGACTTGGAGTATACCTTATCTACCTCGGGATGTATTTGGCATGTACGAGTTCGTTACGTACTCGTGGTTAGCCCGGCCCGATATTCCTTGGTAGGTCGGTTGTCCCAAGACTATATAAACCGAGCCCCTACGGCGTGTAGAGGGCACGACTTAGACGCATCTGGCATCCAATCGGACCCTGGCCAGAAGCTGGTGACTTAGCACCTGATCATCGTATTGTTGCATACTACACCCTGTACACACATAATCTCGCCGAGATCTGTTCGTCTCGTCGAGGATCCTCTTGTAATCATCTCTGATATATAAGAAAGGCTGGACGTAGGGCTATTATCTCTCCCGAGAGGCCTGAACAAGGATAAAAACCCCTGTCTCCCTGTTCGCTGTTGTTCATCTTGTTCGGCGTGTCTCCTATCTCCATCTTAAAGAACCTTGGTTGACTTGGGTCGATATCCCAACCGTCGACAGCTGGCGCCGTCCGTGGGGATACGCAGATCAAGCATGTCGAACTCTATCAGCGACCAGGAGATTCTCCCTGAGGACCACGACTCAGAAGGGCAGGATGTCTCTTCCTCGCTCGATCGGATCGATCCTTCGATCTTGATCGCCTCCAGATCTGGTTCCCAGCTGCGTGCCGGGATGGATCTCTCGCCGGGCGACTCTTCGCCGGGCCGCGTCTGATCCCGCGACGAGCTCCGTGCTCGAAATTTGGATCACGTCGCCGGTAGCTCTTCGCCGGCGCGCTCGTCCCATGACGAGCTCCGTGCTCGGGATGGATCTCTCGCGGGTAGCTTTTCGCCGGGAAGCGTCTGTCCCCGCGACGAGCTCCGTGCTCGGGATCGGATCAAAACTCCTTCCGCATCCCGGGCATTCGCTGGCGGTGGATGACGGAGAGAGCTAACCAAGACTTGAAACATCGACCCGACCGTAAGTTCCTCGTGTAGGTCTTTCGCTTCCTAGCTTCGCTTTTTCTCAAATTTCGCGCTTTAGTTCGTCCAAGTCTCTCGCCGCCATGTAAAGTTCAACCCATTGAGCGGTGAATGCTTGCGGCCCTGCGGTCCTCCTCACCACTTGTCTTATCGGACTACTCTTTCTCTCCGTAACACTTGATGGTCGCCGGTCTTGCGAACTCTTGGCTCCGCAATCTTAAGGGTTTTCCCTGCCGTATATGGTTTCAACAAGTTCCTAAACTCGAGTTGCGTAACACGGCATCCACCTCGCGGCTAAGCTCGCTCTCGTAAGCCCTCCGCTGGCAGAGGCACTTACCGCCACGGCACAACCACTTGGCAAAGCTCGCTCTCGTAAGCCCTCCGCGGCGAGGCACTTTCCTTGTTCGGTTACCTTGAATCGCCTAACTTACGTTAACGGCGCCTCGAATGAGTCGATCAGATACGGGTGTCGCTTAACTCTCTACGACGTGCTTGAAGTCGCAAGCTCAGTCTTCATGCATCGTCTGCATCGGGCTAGGGCGTCGCTCTTTCTCTTGTGCACTGCTCGAGTTCGCAAACTCAGTCCTCGAGCGGTACCGCACAACGGGGCCGGAGTTAGGCTAAGCGTTCTACCGGTTTTTCTTAAAACTTTCTAGCGCTGTTCGCCTTGCTCTTGGTTTCATGTTCGTCCTTGTCTTTTGCTGCTCTTTTTTGCAGGAAAAGCTGCTCGGTTAGACTCTCGCTCTGATTCAAGCGCTGCTCGGCGGTCTTGAGCTGCTCAGCCAGCTCCTCAACCCTTCCTTCCGCGATGCTAGTCCTCGTGGCCAGCACGCGAAGCTCCTTGGCTTCTTCCCAAAGAGCCTCGGAGCACTGCCTCTCCCCGGTCAGTTGGGACTTGAGCTGAATTTCGGCAACCCCGCTCCGGTTAACCGAAGCGGTGCACCACCGATGGAGTTCTGCCCACCGTAAGCCGATTCTCATCGCAACGGGCACTCCTGGCGCTAGTTCCGCACCCGCCAAGGCGACACCAACGCTACACGGGTCCATGCCCGGATAAGATTTCGCCTCGCACGTTTTGCCTGCGGCTAAGGTCCCGATCGCCTTCCCTGATTAGCTGTCTTAGCCACAGCGGGGTTGCACTTACCCGTACACGTCTTTTTTATCCATGCTACGTCCTTCCTGGCACGGTAATCCGGAGCAATGCACCACCTACGGAGTCCTGTCCACCGTAAGCCGATTCTCATCGCAACGGGCACTCCTAACGTCGATTCCGCATTCGCCGAGGTGACACTAATGCTATCGGGGACGTACCCGGGCAAAATTACGTCTTGTGCGGGTAAGTCGTCTTTAGCGTGTTTTTCAAAACTTGCTTTGCTCTTCTTAGAGCCTGTTCTTGCTCTCTTTTTCCCTTGCTGGCTTGTTTCTTGTTTGTCTTCTGCAGGAAATACAGGAGCGGGGAACATCAGACGCCGGTGATGGTCGCGGCGAAGTTCTAGGCTTCCCCACCAAAACCAATGTGTGCATCCCTCTCTTTCCGGATACGCTCCGCGCTTGCCCGGGGAATGATTCACTTCACCCGCGTATGATCTCTTGCCTTTGCCCGGCACTGACCTTCACAGTTCGGCCAAGTCAAGGTAGTGCGCCACCAACGGAGTCCTGCCCATCGTAAGCCGATTCTCATCGCAACGGGCATGCCCATCGTAAGCCGATTCTCATCGCAACGGGCACTTCAAGTGTCGGTTCTGCACTTGCCAAGACAACGCTTACACTATCGCAAGGAATACGTCATGGGTAAAGCGTTGATTTCACACGTTCTTTTGCGGCTCTGACTGCATCGGGTTGTGATTCACCTCGCACTGGGCAGCTCTTCGCCCGGAGCGCACGTCTGGTCCCCACGACGAGCTCCGTGCTCGGGGGCTGGATCACCTCGCACCGGGCAGCTCTTCGCCCGGAGCGCGCGTCTGGTCCCCGCAACGAGCTCCGCGCTCGGGGACTGGATGGTCTTTTACCGGGTACATCTTCACCTGGTCGTACTTTCTGGTTCCTTTAACGAGCTCCGTGCTCGGGGACTGGATCTCTTTACCTGGTTCCTTTGACGAGCTCTGTGCTCTGGGACTGGGTCACCTTCCTCCTCGTATGCATTGTCTGCTCCTCGCACACGATCTACGCCCGAGGCACATCACTTTCGTTCTGAGCACGACATTTGCTCGAGAGCGCGATCTCTATTTCCTCGGGCGGTGTTCTAGCACGAGAGGTGATTTTCGATTTTCGCTTATGCTTTCCTAGGTATCTTCATGCCTAGATACTGCAACATGAGTCCATCTCGCGACTTGCTCATTTTTAGGAAGATCGATCTTACGGATGCGGTGGTACACTCTTATCGCCAGAATCCAATCCTCCTTGATGACGTTCACCTCAAGGAGATGATTCGCTCTCGACCGGGCAGCTCTTTGTCCGGAAGCGTGTTTGGTCCCCGCGACGAGCTCAAGCGCTTGGGGACTGGATTTTCGATTTCTACATCGGCGGAGTGCTGCTTTCGGACGGATGTGATTCCTGTTCGACGCATGAGTTGTTTCAAGATCGATCAGTTTGTTCGGTTCCTAGCGTGTCTTGCTCGGTTGAACCATAACCTGTTCGATCGTTTGTTACACGCCTTTGTAGCAGCAAAATTTCCCTCTTCAGGACTTGAGTCTCAAGAGGAAGACCCCACTCTAGTGAGTCCTTCCACTTGAGTCTCGGGGCTAGCTGTCGGGGATAAAATTACGCCCATTGCCATAGCCCACTCCTCGACGGCCCAACCGAACGACCTACCGGGGCCCGGCTTCTGGAAGGTTCTATCCGCCCATATGCATCTTGCGAAATGCTTCTTGGGCGGCACGGTGCGTAATGGCCTAGGATTCTGTTTGAGTTCTACTCGAACAAGAGTTCTGCACGGCCACGTGAAGACCGAACGTGGTTTCCCAGATGGATTAGGAGTCGTGATCCCCAAGACTTGGAGTATACCTTATCTACCTCGGGATGTATTTGGCATGTACTAGTTAGTTCACGCACTCGTGGTTAGCCCGGCCCGATATTCCCTTGGTAGGTCGGTTGTCCAGCACTATATAAACCGAGCCCCTACGGCGTGTAGAGGGCACGACTTAGACGATCCGCATCCAATGGGACCCGGCGGCGGTGGTGACTTAGCACCGATCATCGTATTGTTGCATACTACACCTCACACACATAATCTCGCCGAGATCTGTTCGTCTCGCCGAGGATCCTCTTGTAATCATCTCTCGATATATAAGAAAATTTGGACGAGGGCTATTATCTTCCCGAGAGGCTGAACCAGATAAAAACCCTGTCTCCTGTTTCACGTTGTTCGTCTTGTTCGGCGTGTCTCCTATCTCCATCTTAAAGAACCTTGGTTGACTTGGGTCGATATCCCAACCGTCGACAAGAGCATATCTTGGTCAAAAGGTCTATCCTATATCTCCAAGTGGACCCATCATTGAAAGTACTAGATCTCAACTTTCTTGTGCCCACTCCTATGAATGTTGTACTGCGGTCCTATGCTCTTTGTGCTCAACTCATTAATAACTTTTGGAAGGATTTGTCCCTGCAGTCCTCTAGCTATCTCTTGCCTTGCTTCTATCTTTTGTTGTATCTTACTCCTAATCCTATCCATCAGGTCAGCCACATGCAGGTCCTTCAAGTCTTTGATCCAATTGATGAAGCACTCAGAAATATTATTGTTAACATAATCAACTTTACGGGTACTTTAGAAAATTTGCCCTTGACCAGAGATTCTTATGATGGGTCTGGAGATAAGTGATTGCTTCTGGGAAAACTTCTCCTATCTTGTCATACAGGCTAGCATGTTTCTCAGCTTTGCAGGTCCAAGCACAGGGCCAGATATATCTCAGCACATTTCCTCTAGATGTCTTTCTAAAATTCTGCATCAAGTGCCTAAAGCACTCCCTATGCTCACCAGCTTCACCAAAAATCCTCTTAACAGCATAATCCAGTCCTTTGCAGGCATTTGTATGGATGGTCAAGCCCTCAGGTGTTTCAATTGCCTTCTTCAGCTCACTCATGAACCAATTCCAATTAGCATGTCTCCTTGTCAAATATGGCATAGGCTACTGGATACATTCAATTATTACCATCTATTGCTGTTGTTGTTGTAAGCTGGCCAGTATATCTCCCTGTCAAGTGAGTGTTGTCTACACCCAGATAAGGCCAACATCCCATAAAGAACCCATCCATACATGCTCTGATAGTAACAAACATATTAGAGAACTTCATTTGTCCACCTTCCTTCATGCAACATATGTAAACTATGCTACCAGGACATGCCTGCTCCAATGCTGCCTTGAAACTCCATAGTCTTCTTGTCCAAAAATGTGCACATAGGTTCAATGATTGGGTTGTCTCTGTCATAACTGTGGGATGCACAACCAGTGTCAATCACCTCTTCCTTATCCTCTGGTACACTCTTTTCATCTGGTTCTTCTTCCACCTGTATCTCCTTCAAGACTATATCATTAACATTCTTCCCCTTCTGAAAATATCTCAGGTCTTCATCAGCTGCAGTTGGTTTATCTCCTTCATCATCCAGACCACATTCTTCCTCCTCCTCCACCATAGAGGGACATGCATCTGCGTCTCCATGTACTATTACCTCACCCCAATCGATAGCATCATATCCACTGTCATCACTAGAACCTTCCTTCAGAGCTTGCAGGGTGACAAGCATTTCTTCCCTTGTGCCACCTGGTTGACCTTCACCTAGCTTTTGCCCATGTTCTTCACCTAGCTTCTGCCCATCTGCTACACCAAAATCGTCCATAGTCTCAATGTACATACTCATATGGATCTTCCTACTCCCAGACTAAAGCAACTTTAGAAGAGCGAGGTCACTGTCTATCCAATAACTTCGATGCTTTCCTTGAACTTGATAGAAACGAGGTCGCTGGTTACTTCCCCATCCACATTGCTTCCCAACGTCATCAACCAAATCAAGCAGCGAATAATCATCTGGTGCAACCACTAAATTAATTTTTCTACCCTTCCTTTACTCACGTCTACCATCAATCACACGAGCATAGGACACCACAGAAATCTCCAAATAAACATCATTCGGCTCCATCTTTGAAATCAACAAAAATCTAGGGTTCAAGGGATGGGAGAACTAACCCAAATCCAACACTGGTGCAGAATGCAAAACAGAGGGAGTACATCGAAGTACATGGAGCCTCCACGAACTAAAGGCCAACGATCGACGGTGCCGTGGCACGTGCGGCGGCGGGGTTGAAGAGGGGAGCAGCGTCAGCGAGCGATTTGGGGCTAGGGTTCTTCCCCTTCTGATTTCTGCCCAATTAATGCGGATGCGCGACTAAAACGAACGGGAATGACGCTGTAGACGGGCGCTGTGACAGAGTGCTAAAACGGGTTAACCGTTGCGCTTTTGGGTGCAACATAAATGAATCATTCCGCTTGGGTGCTAGAAAGTAGTCCGAGTGATCTTTCGATGCCACAAGCTCAATTTTCCCTTTTAATATTCATTTTATTACGGTTCATATTAGCTCACTTTCTATTTTTATTTAAATTTTAGTAGTTTTAATTTTAATTGATATGAACTTTTTTTCTAGACATGTACTCTTATTCTAACTATCACTAATATTAGTTTAATATAGTAGATACATTCTCTTTTTCATGCTGTATAGCTAGTATGCACTGTATTCTATTTTTACTATAAATTTATTATTTTTTATTGCGAATTGGTAATGACTCTTTTTAGTGTTTTAATTGACATGGACTCTTTTTTATAATATATTTTATTGTTTAGTTGATATGAAATCCTTTTTAGTTATACAGTTGATAACTCCTTTTCTATTATTTTTATTTTAAATTTGTATTATTTCCATTTTTATCGTGGTTTATATGGAGTCCTTTATAGTTTTGTAATTGGCATATACTCTTTTTATTATTTTTATTCTAAATTTATGCTATATTTATTTATTTATTTATTTATTTATGTTTGATGATTTTTTAAATCTAACTCGATATAATCTAGCCCCGGTATAATCAATGGTGAAGATATTTTATTCTTTTCTGATTTATATATTTTTTCCTCTAGTTAATATATAAATTTCTAGCCTTTTAGAGTGAACATGATGCCTACTTATGTTGCTCTTAGTTGATATGTAATTATGTTGTTTTAGCAACGTGTGCTCTAATATAAACCCAAAAACCCAGCACATCAACGTATGCTCCCTCTACCGCAGTACGCATTCACTCTGACTCAGATCTAAATCTTGCCTTGAAACCTTGGTCGTTTTGTTCATATCGATCTTCTATTAATTTGATCCAGTCTCAATGGGAATTGCGGAAGGCAATTATTAGTCAACTGACTAATATCTCATTAGGACAATTCGTAACTCAAGGACAATTTAGTCTCCAAAAGAAAGAACCAATTAATTGTGCATGTCTGCTCCTCGAAGGAGACTATATTCAAATTTTACAGTCCATTACTTTCCCAGTCGACCCTAACCCCCTTTTTCCTAAACTATTTTTGAAAATGATTTTCATGCGTTCATGCTCTATGCATTTCCATTTTGTATTAAATCCCTCCTTTCCCCCCTTTTACAACGCGTAGAAGATGAATTCGTTGCCTTGGATCAGCTAAGCAGGAATATCCGGATTTTAGCTTAGGACCTAAAGATTTAGCCGAAGCAGGCAGGTTTTCTATTCCCTAATATTTATTTATGTATTTATTTTCTAGTTAATTAATTTTATTCTATATAGACGATATTTATGATTGCATATAGTATTAGTTATCACATATTTAGATTATAGCTCCAACATTAGGTCATAGAAAACCCTAAGTAAATTAATCTAGTCATAATAATGGCAAAGTCTCATATAGCATATAGGATCATTCTTGTTGCATAAATAAGTTCTATTATATGGTTAAGGTGAAGGAAAGTGGATGTGTTGTCGAGTCTTGGTTTTTGAAAAGAGAAGAGAAGAAAGAAAAGGAGGGGTTAGGGGCTGCGATACCAGACATCTAGTCGGTGCAATGCATGGCGACACAGCCAGGCTTCTAGTCAGTGCAATGTGCAGCGGCATAGCCGTCGCACTAGGTGACCCTCCAGCTACCCTCGAGCACTAACTGTCGAAGCATCCTCCAGCGTTGGCCACTGCTGCATCCTCGGTGTCGATCCACCGTTGCATCCTCTAACGGCAGCCATCGACATGGTAGCAGAGAGATGAGAGAGATGAGGGAGAGAGGGGGAGAGAGAGCAGTGAGAGAATAGAGGGGAGAGAATGCTTATGTTGCTATCTGACATCAGCATCGATGTGGCGGCCTGCTCGACATCCACATGAGCAAAACTACCCACGTAGACGTCCATTCAACAGAAGACCATCCAAAACGGCTTGTTGACTGGACAAGGGAGTAATTATATTAGGTTTCAAGAGTTTGAGGACCATTTAAGTCCGATTTTGGAGTTTAGGGGTAAAATTAGGACCGAAGCGATAGTTCAAAGACTAAATAGTACTTTTTAAAATAGTATAAGCCACTAGGAATTCCAGGCAAGTAGAATGATATTCCATGCAAGTAGAATGATCATGTGGACTATCACATCATCCAAAACAACCCACACAAGCTGTATTTTGTCTAGTCAAAGGACTAAATTAGTGCTTTTGCGATACCACATGGACTTATTCCACCAGGTTTTGCACCATAGGGACCAATTTGGTGCTGAAGCGATAGCACGGGGACAAAGGAAAATTGTTGATTTGGTCCCAAAACTTTTGCTCCGATCCCATTTTTCAGTGGACTACAAATATAGGTTAGGTTGATCTTGAAATCATTTAAAAAGGACCAGTTTAGCCCCGTAAATTGTTTTTTTTTTTGAAGAATAGGCGAGAGGCCTTTTCATTCAAAAGAGAAGAAAGGGTTCGGAGGAACAACGAATTACAACAAATAATCGAGCTCAGGGGAAAACAACATCCTGAGCAAGAACAACAAAAGGGCCTAGCTATTTCTCAAACTAAATTCCTCCATCACAGTGGTAGCCACCTCGACAGGCCATCTACAATCATTTTCAAAAATTCTACCATTCCTTGCTTTCCAAATATTCCAAATGGTATGCATGATTAGGCCATCATCCAATGCCCGCAGCTTCCTAGCGCCATTTTGCGCATCCCACCAATGAGCGAACGTAGTGGTGTCAAGGATGCAAGCATTTGTGACGAGCAGGTGCGGCTGAACGAGGTGCCAGACCTGCCTGGCAAAGGAGCACGTCCACAGGAGATGAGAGGAGGTCTCATGCTCAAGCTCACAAAGCACGCAAACCGCAGTTGCAGGCCAACCCCTACGGGCTAGACGATCTGCCGTTAAGATCCTATCCTGAATTGCAAGCCAGCCAAAAAAGCGACACTTTGGTTCCGCCTTAGCTTTCCAAATCCTCCCATACTGATGGTCCGCAAAAGACCCGTGAAATTGCATTGCATACGATGAGGATGCTGAATAACGGCCTGTACCGGAAGAGATCTAAACAATGGTGTCTGGAGAATCAGAGAGCAAAGAAGCCCCTCCCCTGACATCCATCCAAAGAGAGCGAATTCGGGACCTGGCCGATTAGTACGAAAGCGCACGGCGGCCACATCCATGAGCCCGAGGTTAACGATCCCGTAGTGAAAGATCATTTCGGCGTGCCAAATAGAAACATGATGGAGCCATTTCACTCAATGGAGTATTCCTAAGCCAAGGCGTGTTCCAAAAGGATATTTTCGAACCATCTCCCACAATTATTCTTGTGTTTGCCCTGAAAAGATTTTCATCTGCGCTCGACGTGTGCAACCGGAGACCGAGCCATGGCCTCGGTGAGTCGTCCCAAACTTGCCAACAATACCTAAGTCTTAGAGCCGAACCGAAACGGGAGATGTCCTTGACGCCCAATCCCCCAAATTCCTTGGGCCGGCAAACCTTCGCCCAGTTGACCAAGCAATGGCCCCCACTGCACTGTTCATCACCCTTCCAAAGGAAGCTTCTCCTAATGCTGTCAATCTTCTTGGTCGTCCACTTGTCGAGGGGGAAAACCATAAGGTGATAGACAAGCATCGAAGTGACTACCGAGTTTATAAGCACAAGACGGCCTGCCCTGGAAATAAGCTTTGCCTTCCAAGAACCAAGCTTCTTCCTAACCTTTTCAATCAGTGGCGCCACATCCCCTCGACGAAGCTTCAGGGGGCGCAGGGGCAAGCCAAGATATTTGCAGGGAAACTGCTTAACCTGTGCAGAAACGAGCGATGGAAGCCACTGCAGGTTATGCTGGTCGCAACTAATGGGGAAGATGTCACTTTTCCCCCAGTTGACCTTCAGGCCGGAAGCACCATGGAAGATATTAAGCACCTGCGTAATGACCTGCACGTCCCTTTGAGATGGCGAGGAGAGCAGCACCACATCATCAGCATAAAGAGAAATTCTAAAATTCGCTGCATTGTGGGGGATGGCATGTAGAAGTTCCCTTCTGTCCACATAACTTAGGAGTTTGGAAAGAGGCTCCATTGCTAGGACAAAAAGGAAGGGGGAGAGAGGGTCTCCTTGACGTAAACCCCTGTGATGAATGAACTTTTCCCCCGGTTGACCATTCAAGAGTACCTGTGAGGTTGAGGAGGCCAACATTAGGGAAATCCAATCTCTCCATTTCTGTCCAAAACCATATCCCTGCAACACCTGCAAAATGTACTCCCAACCGATGAATCGAATGCCTTTTCTATATCAAGTTTGAAGAGGAGGCAGGGACTTTTTCTTTGTCTGATTGGCCACCGTGTTATGGATCGTGAGAAAGTTATCTGTATGGACTCGCCTTTAATGAATGCGCTTTGATTCGGAGAAACGAGGCTATGCATGAAGATCCCCAATCTATTAGCAAGGACTTTTGAGAAGAGCTTCCCCACACTGTGACCCAAACTTATCGGCCTGAAATCTGAAACAGCTGCAGCGTCGTTTTTCTTGGGGAGCAGAGCGATGTAGGCGCTGTTTACTAACTCAAAACCTGCGAGATTTCCACTCCAGAACTCCTGAAAGGCATCAATAATGTCAGGCTTGATAATCTCCCAACAGCTCTTGAAAAAGCTGCCGATAAAACCATCAGGGCCCGGGGCCTTGTCCGCTGGAAGGTGACTAACAACCTGAAAAATTTCCTCTTCCTGGAATGGTTCTTCTAAAGCGTGGGGGTTTGGCGATGGCAGATCCAACCTATCCCAACAAAGGTCATGCATGCGAGCTTGACGCTTACCAAAAAGGTTAACGAAGTGATTAAAAAGCTCCTGTTCGATCTCTGAAGTCGAAGAGAGGAGACCCCTCTCTGAAGCAATGGACCTGATCGAGTTTTTCCTTTTTGTCGCGTTTACCTTCGCATGAAAAAATCTTGTATCGGCTTCTCCTTCTTTTATAACTTTGCACCTCGATCGCTGCCTAAGGCGAAGTCTCTGGACGGCCGCGAGGCCTAAGATCCTGTGCTTCAGGTCCCGCCGTAGGTCCATCTCTTCAACAGAAAGGGATCTGGACTCCATAGCCAAATCAAGCCTTAGAATGACCTCCGAGGCGATTGCAAGCTGCAACGAGATCCTCCCAAATAGACGCGAACTCCAACGACGAAGAGCCTTGGCAGTTCTGCAAAGCTTAATTTGCAGTCTACCAAAAGCGCTGGGGTGGGAGGCGGGGGGTTGCCAAGCCTCCTGGACGACAGCAGGGAAACCGTCGACCTTTGGCCAGAAACTTTCGAAGCGAAAACCCCGGTGTTTAGTGAACGGAGTCTCCAAGACCAGTAGAAGAGGTGTGTGGTCAGAGATGGAGCTGGAGAGCGGTAGGAGGGACCTGTGAGGGACCATAAAGTCCCATCCTGTAGACATGAACAACCTGTCGATCCTGGTCATGGGGACGTGTTGGCCGTGTGGGGATCCAGACCATGTGAACCTTTTACCTTTCAGGGGCACTTCGTGCAGCTCCAAGTCATTAATTAACCTGTTGAATGCTCGTATCAGAGAGTTGTTGATGTTTGTGCCTGAGTTCTTATCCTCTGGGGACCTAATTAGATTGAAATCACCCAGTAGGAGCCACTCTTCCATGGCCTGCAACTGCACAACCTTAAGCTCATCAAGGAAACGCCTCTTATCTGTAGCGGTCTGTGGCCCATACACTCCTGAACAAGTCCACGAAACTGCAGAGGAGAGATCAGTTATTTCACATGAAACCGAAAACTCAGCACACCTAGGATTGGAAATGGCGAAGAAACGAGAAGAGGCAGCGAGCAAGATGCCTCCTCTTGTTCCCATGGCAGGCAAGGAGCAACAGTTTTGCACGAAGTCAGCACCTAAGACCTCGAGGAGAATGTTCCTGTCCACCATGCTTAGTTTTTATTCCTGTAGGCATACCACATTGGCCCTACTATTGGCAATTAACTGCCTAACAACTGCCCGTCTCGCAGGTGAATTAAGACCCCTTACGTTCCAACACAGTATTTTGAGATTATCCATAAAAGACAGGAACACCAAACAACCATGACCTGGGGCCATGAAGACACGAACTGCATACACGCCTGGAGACATCAACAGGCTTTAGGGGAACAAAAACTAGGACGTAAGAAGTGGCGCCTAAACAAAGGATACATGCAACACTTAAACTAGTGTTAAGAACAACAACAACACAGTCACAGGAGACTAAAAAGAGAGACAAAGTTAACATTAAAACGTAGACAGTACGACAATCCAGGCGGACCAGAAGGACGCCCTTCAGGCGGCCTGGACAGCCCAAGCATCGGCGCCCAGATTGTTGACAAGATCTGGACCTGAAACAGTCCCTGCAAGATCCTTTACCGCCGCGACTTCCACAGAAGACAAAGGCCTATTGAAAAGATTTGCGTAGCGGTTGAATTCAACCTTGTCCAGGCGCTTGTCCGAACGAACCACCCCTAGCTTCTTAGCTAGAACTTGCTGTGCTCTTTCCACTACAGTCATTGACGTAGCTTGAAACTTGGTTGTAAGTCGCGGGCTCTTCCGAATCGGTCTGGAAGGTTGAGGGGGCGGGCAAGAGAGAATGGCGTCCGTCTTTGCGCGGACCACTTCAGCGTAGAGCTTCTTTGTTGGGGAGGAGGACAATGAATCACCAGACTGCCCAGGTTGAGTCGCCTGTGAGATGACGACTTCCTGTGGTGCCGCGAGAAGTTGGACAGGGCCTCCTGCAAAGGAAAAGAGCGCCTCGTCCCTCATTGGATCAGTTGGGAACACCTGGAAGGAAGAGTTAACCTGCAACTCGAGGTCAAGAGGATCAGCGATCCTAGCAAATCCCAGACAGTAAGAACGATATGTACTTTGATGAACGCCTGGAGAAGGTGTAGGGCGTCCGCGATGCTGTGTAGCTTGCACAGGCTGTGCTGACACTAAGGGGTGGACTGCCGGAACGGCCAAGAGCGCCTCGTCCCTCATAGGGTCAGGCGAGCTTACCTGCAAAGGAAGATTAACCTGAGGAGCAAAATCGAAAGAGACAACAGCCTTCTCTGCTCCGACGAAATTTGAGGGTTCCGGAGCCGGACCAAACGCCAGGAAGCAACTGACTATGGGATTAGCATTCTGAGAGTCCATCTGTTCAGCCACGGGAGCACGACAACGCCCCCCGAAGAAGGAGGAGCTGCCCTTGTACCCCGTTGTCGACGAAGAGGCGCCTTGTGATTGAAATCCCTGTGACGGCTGCACATCCCAGCCTGAAGGACGTCGACGTGAAGGCCGCGTCGATGGTGGAGGAGGCGTTGGTGGACTGTCATCGTCGTCGTCAAACCCATGTGGTGTGGTGTCCATGTAATTTCAATCAAATGACCATCCGCTGTAAACTCTCTCATCCCCTCCGTCTTCCACCGACGTGCATGCATGACACCTCTCTTCTTCCCTACCGTCCCTCCACCGATGCCACACCTCGTCGTGAGCAAGAAGCGCCGTTTGTTGAATCGTCATATAGTTTTGGAGTTCATGAGCCAGAATGAGACGAAATAAATTATACAGCAGAATGGTCAAAATGTGCGATTGAATTTGAGAGCAGGGTTTTTTATTTCGGTGTATAAAAAAATTTCGGTCCTTAGCGATATAATCGAAATTCGTTTAACTCGAGAGTCGAGAGTCAATTCTTAGGCTTGACATTTATTTATTTCAGAGGTTAGAACACATGGCACAATTAACCCTAAAAACGTACGTACTGCATGTGGCAAATTCAAATTTGCCCTTGCCCTAGCACATGAGCATGCATGCAAATACGCAATGCATGTTACTACTCGATCATAATGTAGAAATGATTACAGATTGGGAGAGGACGGGAAATATGGTATATGCGGGCGACGAGGTAGGGATCATGGAGCTAGTGCGTGGTGCCTGGCTGGTCCTGGGGGAGGAGGCCGGGGATGAAGGGGACGCCGAACCTGGGGATGAACTGCTGGCCCTGGATGAAGGCCTCCACGGTGAACTCCTTCTGCGCTTCCTCGTAGGAGACGGCCTTGATGCCGCCCCACTTGGCGCGCTTGCTGGTGTCGGCGCCGGGGCCCCGGTTGTCCACCTCCGCGTAGAAGAGCGTCTCCAGGCCGAAGTCGCCGTTCCACTCCAGCCACCCCACGGGATCGATCAGCGCCCCCAGCTCGTTCTGGATGAAGAGCGTCCGCGAGTACTCCTTCCACGGCCGCGCCAGGTACGTCTTGATCTTCCCCGCCGCCTCGGCGAAGTCCGGGTGCGGCTCGACGGTGCAGTTGTGCAGCACGGTGCCCCCCGCCGAGCGCCGCTCGCGCCGCCCCTGCGCCGTGACGATGTTCACCTGGTTGTCCATGGGGCGGCGCGGCTGGATGAGGCAGTTCTGCAGCACCACCTGCGAGTTGCCGAAGATGAAGTCGATGGTGCCGGTGACGCGGCAGTCGCGGAAGAACTGCCGCTGCGCGTGCGCGTACAGCGTGTCCTGGAAGCCGTCGAAGGTGCACTGGTAGAAGACGGCCTGGTCGCTCTGCACCCGCAGCGCCACCGCCTGGTGGTTCGCCGCCCCCGCCGTGTTCTCCACCCTGATGCCCTTCATGAAGAACCCGTTCCCGATCGCCTCCATCGTCGCCGTGTCCTTGGTCGTCAGGTTCATCATGAAGTTCTTGCTCCCCGTGATGATCGTCTTCTCCGCGCCGTCGCCGATCATCGCCAGGTTCGTCACCGCCCGCCCCACCGACACGTACTCCTTGTACGTCCCCGCCTTCACGTACATCACGTACGTCTCCTCGCCCTTCGCCGGCACCTTCGCCAGCGCCTCGTTGATCGTCCTGAAATCGCCGCTGCCGTCCGCCGCCACCGTCACGTTCGGCTTCCAGTCCGCCACCTCCGGCCCGGCCTCCACCATGCTCCGCCGCTCCGCCGACACCCACGCCGGGACGTCGTCCTCCCCGAGCAGCCGCCGCCCGATGCTCAGGCTGCCCAGCGTCGCCGCGAACTCGTCCACCACAGCCAGGATGTCCTCCGTCAGCTCCTATATATAACATCAAGTCAGCATCCATGGCAAAGATGACAAGATGTCAAGATGCAAATGGATGGATCCTCGATCATCAAGATCCACCTGGGAGCTGTTGAGGGCGGCGCGCATCTTGGCGGCGGCGTCGGTGGTGGTGTTGGCGAAGCCGTCGAGGCAGGTCTCCTGGTAGGTGAGGGCGGCGCTGAGCCACGTCTTGAGGTCGTCGACGGCCTTGTGGAAGTTGGTCATCTCGAAGCCGCCCAGCTTCTCGAACGACGACTTGAGGTCGTCGACGGCGTACTCCAGGAGCTCCTTGCAGTTCTCCAGCGCCCCCGACGTGCGCTTGTCGTGCTTCAGCTCCGTCAGCGTCGCCGACTCGCCGATGGCCTTGGAGATCTTCTCCGACGTCACCTTGAAGATGGCCTTCGCCAGCTCCGTCGGCGAGCTGGCGTTGCTCGCCGCCGCCGCCGCCGTCAGCTCCTCCTCGCAACGCGCCTGGTAGTCCGTCGGCTGGCAGAAGGCCTTCACCGACTTCACCGACATGGACAGCTCGCCGTCGTCGTCGCCGCCCTTGCCGCCGCCCTTGAAGGACACCACGCACACCGCGGCCACCACCGCCACCACCAGCACGGTGGACGCGCCGATGATCGCGCCTTTGCTCATCTTGGCGGGCTGCCTTGGGCGATCGATCGATCGATCCTGTACGTACGTATATAGGAGCAGCGACCAGCGAGGAGGAAGGGAACGAAGGAGGTGGCTGTATCTATATGTGGAACATGGACGGACGTCGCAGCTGGGAAGGCGCCGTCCCGTACGCGCGGAATGCCACCACACCACCACACAACATGCATATACGGAGTATATAGTATTACGTACTCTTAATCTGCCCGCCTTCCTTATTATAGCGGATCAGAGCCATGTTATCTTTGACAAGCAAGCTTAATTTCATCCGACTTCTCAATCTGCCATTCATCCTTTTCCCTATTTATCCATTTTTGCGGGCTCTTTATTTTCGGAGAGTTTTTTTTTTCATTCCTATTATCTCATCATCTTACATACATATGGAACATAACCACCGGACCGAGCCCTTAAAATGGCACGTTCTTTCAGATTGTCAACTTCATCTCCTCAAACATCGTCAATGATAGGCTTGAAACGTTGTATACCCATCATATATGATCATGATCGAGGAAGATGAATCGAAGCACGCGCCGCCGAACACCCGTCATCGTAATCATCAAGACCGCTACCATATGAGGTCACTAGGAAGCATCCCAAATCTTACCCTTTTCTTTGACTCTACCTTGAATAATCCTCCAACGAAGAGATATGAACCACACGCCATCACCGCTGCACGGAGTAGATCACATGTCGAGGTTCTTCCCCTTCCTCACCCATGCCACCAACCCTCCGGAGAGGTCTCTTATTGGCTAATGCAAATACTAGACATGACCGGATTCGAACAACCCGACGACAACCCCAAACATGCATAGAGATTCACAATGTAAATTTCAATATTAAAAGGTCCTCCCGCTCGAAGACCGTCGGCGAAGAGAAACCCGACCAAATCTACGGTGACGCTAGCTCGGCTCTTTTTTTTTCCTCCTCTACTACGGTGCCTAGGAAAACATTTAGATATATATGCCGGTTCATACTGCCCCAATTACTAACTAGTACAAGCATGACGACCAAATTTTATGGTCTGGCGGACCATAGGTCCTTCGGAGCAGAAATTATGGTTTGCAAGTGATCCATGCATGGATAGTGTCTCTCGCACCAGGAGCTGACGGTTAAGGGCCTTTTTTTTTTGGCAACATAGCATAGGAAAAATCATGCTTTTTTAAATATACTACGGTTTACAAAACTATGGGGGTGGGGGGGGTGCAATTTCATGGCTATTTGGGGTGCAATTTCATGGCTATTTAATTAAGTTGAAACTATGGGGTTTTTTTAGAGTATTTATAACCCCACTCCTCACCAAAGATTTTTCTAATTTGACTATATCTGACTAGCTCCTCTCTTTTCTCTTTGGTCAAAATTTTGCTTCATAAAATTATGGAAACAAATAGGTTGTAGATTCAAGAAAAACAAAGTTAATTAAAACTATGATTTTGTATGCATGCATAATCAAACTCTATGTATTAAAAAAGTAGAGTATTGTATACACTATATTGCCAAGCAACTCTAACATTGCCTTTTTTAAAAAAATAAATAGCCCCATGGATGGAGACAGGGGTGCGGACAGGAGCCTTGGCAACCCCATGCTCCATGCATACTTTTATATGCACCTCTATATATGTTACTAGAAAATCTTAAAAATTTAAGGATTTATGCAAATTATTATCAAGAACTTAAAGATTTTATGACAAAATAGTAAAGATTTTCTAAAATTCACAAATAAATATAAGTTTGCATACTACAATTGTAAAAAAAACTATAGATTACCTAAAAATACATGTACATTTTTATGATAATAGTAGCAAAAATTATATTTGGCCCCCACAATTTCTACATGTTTCTAACTAGCTCCGGGAAGAATTTTTCCAGCTACCTCCCTGCACAACCCTAACATTGTTGGGTAGCTGCATTGCACATATCAATCGTCAGATTAACTGGGGTGACTGCATCACTGCACCGCGTTGCAAAACTGCACATGTTAGAGCCCGCTGCGATCTATCCCATCTCATAGCCCACATACATTCAGCTCCCACCGAGACCAACATTTGGTCTCGGGTCCAGGTCCCCACATCTGTTGGCCCAACTGAAAGCGCAACCCAGGTCCTATCCCAACTCAGCCCAAAAGACTAGCCTGAAGGAAGAGTGGTGCCTCCACCTTTTAAGTTGTGCTCTCCCATCACCAATATCCGATGAGGGACTAAACCCAACAATCTCGCTCATCACACATCGAACCATTTGTCCTACACCGTGCGATCTCCTAAAAATGTTTTGGGTTACCGACCATGGCTCTTATACCACTTGTTGGAGCTTGCTGCGATCCGGCCCATCTCATAGCCCAGGGCGATCCGGCTCCCCCCGAGACCAACACTTAGTCTCGGCCCCAGGTCCCCACATCTATTGGCCCAACTGAAAGCACAAACCAGGTCCTGGCCCAACTCAGCCCAAAAGACTAGCTAAAGGGAGAGGGGTGCCTCCACCTTTTAAGTTGTGCTCCCCCATCACCAATATCCGATGTGGGACTAAACCCAACAATATAAGGTCATATTCTCCAAGGTGGAGTTTGTTAGGTATTGTGTCGAATATGTGTATGAGTACGTTACATGGACTCTGTGTTGTAATAGGCCGAGTTGGTTAAGAGTTAGAGTTCGACTCTAGCCAGGCCTCCACTATATAAAGGGAGGGTGTAACCAGGTAAACGACTTCATAATAGTAGCATAGACAAGAGGAGATTAGCGGCTGGCATGTGGTCGTGACTCGTGACCAGGTCAGCCGGTGTGTTGCGGTATTATGGTTTAGGGAGTAGCGCCCATAGTCAGAGCCCCGCAGATGTAGGCGAAAGCTAAACTGCGTAACCAAACAACATGTCTCTTGGTGTCGTTCGTGATCTTGCATCGGTGCAAATCCTAACAAGTGGTATCAGAGTTTGGTTGGCGAGGTTGGCCATGCTGAAGATCTTGGGGGCGACACGAGCTTTATACATACACGGGCGCCGTAGAAAACGCCTTATCGGCGCAAGGTGGAGCATGGCGGCGATCAACGATTCGATCGGTGGTGTTGGACACTTTGGGCAGGAGGCTCGAACTTTTGATGGGCTACCGTTGGGAGGGAATGAGGGATTGACCAAACGTGGCGATCAGGCCGACAAGTAGCTAGTGAGGTCAGCAGGGGACGGCGACGACCTTGGCGTTCGCAATTAGGCCGACTGGCGCGGAAAGATGTCGGATAGATCAGAATGGCGGGAGCAGTGATGTGACCGGATGTTACACAGGAGGCACTGCATCACGACACTGAGGGCGAAGCAGTGTCGTGGATGCGGATAGCTAGGGTGCGGCATGTTTTGCCTTGCACGGACGACGTGGTACGCGGTGGCGGCTGGAAAGCATACTCGAGGACTCAAAGATTGTATGTAGGGTGCGGCATGTTTTGCCGTCATCGTAATCATCAAAACCGCTACCATATGAGGTCACTAGGAAGCATCCTGAAAGAGGATCCTAAGGCCTAGAGGGGGGGGGGGTGAATAGGCAATTTTAATTTCTTTTCTTAAATTATTCTTAATTAAGCAACAAGTTAAGAATGACCCAATCCTAGTTGCAAGTCAAGTAAGCGGAAGCTATAAATAAATCACAAAGCAACTATGACATGGCATTCAAATGAACACAAGCAATGCGAGAGAGTAAATGCGGAAATTAAATGAGAGAGTGACACGGTGTTTGTTTGACGAAGTTCGAGCCGCAACTCCTACTCTCCGTTGAGGCTACCCCTTGCGCACAAGGACCGGCTCGCTCTCGAGCCTACCGCCTCACTCACTCCCGGTAGTCGTTCCGCCACTCCGGCGAGGTGGACTCCGTCACCCGTACACCGACTCAAGAGTAGCCACACGCCAAGGCCTACTCTCAAGCCCACGCCTCCACGAAGGATATCTTCAAAAGTAACAAGTTCAAACGCCTGATCATGCCGGATCGAAGGACTTCCATGAAGCTCGGTATTGGGGTTTGATGAATTGTGGCTTTCGATGATTTGTGGGTGGAGGAATGGCTCTAGATCACCTAATTGATGAGCTATGAATGTGGTAGGTGAAGTGGAGCAGCAAACCTCAAAGTAGCCAGCCACTAGGTAGGTATATATAGCCCCAAGAGCAAAACTAGCCGTTGCCCCTCGGAAGAGGACAAAAAGACTAGCCGTTACACTCTACCGGACGCCGTCCGACAGAGCGTACTGCTCACGGAAAACAGCTGATCGGACGCCGTCCGGTAAGTACCGGACGCCGTCCGACAGTGGGAGTGAGCTGGAAATTGGCTAACCGGACGCCCCCCCAGACGCCGTCCGACCAGAAAGGGCCTCGGTTTTTAACCTTACCGGACGCCGTCCGGTAACTACGGACGCCGTCCGACAAAGGCGATATGTAAAGGACCGGACGCCTCGACGCCGTCGACCGAGAAAGACCAGATCTGAACCTTACGGACGCCGTCCGGTGATTACGGACGCCGTCCGGATGTAATGGATTTTCGGCTAAAAGGTTAGGGGGAAATTTAGGTGGGTTTCTCTCTCTCTCTAGAAATCTCACAAAGGGATATTTGGGTATTTATAGATGCAGTGGACTACGGAAATCGAGTTTTTCAAGAATTCGCAAAGATCCGGCATAGTCCGAGATATTCGAACCCCTTTTTAAATCCGACGAAAAACAGGAAATAAACCTAACTACTCTTAATCTATACGTGACCTCTTCTCTCGCCCGGTCAAGCATTTGAAAACTTGGAGCAGCTCAGAAAATTATCGACGCTTCAAATTAGGGTTTACAAAAATCGCCGAGTCTTCGCTAGGGTTCCAAGAAGTCCAAAAACCCCCTAGCACTTTATATTAATTAATTTGACATCAATGCCACTAATAAAAATTAGGGCTCAACGATGCTCACAATCTCCCCCTTTGTGGCACTTGATGACAACCCAAAAGAGAATAAAATTTTTGAGCTGCAAAAGGGTTAGTGCAATACAAATATGCAAGCAATTTCAAATTTGAAGATAATCACAACTCGACCACAAGGATGTGCAAGTAAAGGAAGCTCCCCCTAAATTCATGCATAAATAAAGTTCAGAAGCCAACAGGGTTCAAATGTCATAAAACCAGCCAAGCTAACAACCACAAATTTCAACGAGTATCGAGGCAATAAAAAATATTACAGGTAAACACAACCTCGATCTCACTACCCACTACTAACCCTCTAACTTCTCCCCCTTTGTCACCAAGTGACACAAACGGGAAAAGATCCTACTCTTGCTGATCTTGGTCCATGTCGTCGCCTCCGTCATGTCCGCCGCCTGAAGAAGAACCCAGATCTCTGCGACGCTTGTACAAAGGCATATGAGCTGCAGAGGGTACCGACCGAGGAGAAGATTGATCATCAAAGAGCTGGGTCGGAGGAGGATTTTGCAAAGAAAAGTTGAGATGGCGAGCGACTTCTCCACCCGTGAAATGAATCTTACCAGGAGGAGGATATGACTGTGGTGGAGGCACAGAGGAAGGAGCAGGCCCAGAAGGAGGGTACACCCAAGGATGAACCGGTGGTGGGTAGGCAGGTGGGCGAGGAAAGCTCGAGTCTGCTGAAAATCGATAGCTGTTGTGGGCATGAGAATACCAAGCATATGGATTTGCCCTTCGCACTGCATAAACATCGCCCCCATGTAATCAAGCAGTGACTTGAATTTGCGAACTCATCGCCAAGTATGTCTCCGCCCGCCAAGTCTGTCATCTCCTGGTGGTGGTGCTAATTCTTCTTTCACTTGGTGTGAAAATTTCTCATATATCTGCAAGCCCCTCATCTCACCTATCAAAACATCATACCATGGAGGAGGGACTGCTGACGAGGAGCTCGCACCAGGTGCTGGCACAAATGGCTGCATTGGGGCAGCAGGAGCAAAGACAGGAGCTGGTGGAGGAGCATCATCACCAGGTCTAGCTAACTTGGGCTTGCTCCCAAGAGAATTCAGAAGTTCTTCATCCGATGCTTTTTGATTCTGTTTGTCCGACTCCTTACTTCATCTCTGTAAACCCGCCGAGTCCCGAAAGCAATAGGCCAATATAGGGCGCTAGAGGTAGGGCCCTATTAACTTCTCTAAAGATGGCGTCATCAAATTCTCCCAAAAGGGTAGCTCCAACATTGATGGTCTTGCCTGTCAGAAGAAATAACATGAACCAGCTGCAAATGGGAAGAATTCTATCGCGATTGCTACCTCGAACAAACAATGTGCTTCTGAGTATAAGATTAATAAGGGCAGGCTCACGTCATGAATCGATTTGCCTTATCAATACTAATTTCTTCATCATCAAGATCCGGTACATAAATCGACTTCACCAAAGGAGGATATTTGCCCTCCGTAAACCATCTTCATAGCACACCTCATTCAAATCGGTGCTTAACTGAGTACCCAAAGCGTGATTCATCTCGCCATCGTGATCCTTTGAACTTGTCCATCAACCTGAATGATAATAGTTTGACTGCCTCGCCTTCTTGACAATCAATAAAGTAGCAAAGAACTCACAGTTCCTCTCTTTGCTCCGTGTCAACTTCTTGTTTGAAATCAATTCACCAAACCAGAGTGGAGCTGAATATAGTGTGTACCTCTGGTCCCGCCATCGCGGATATCTCATCCGATCTACGGTGAGGGTCCCTAGGGCCACCGAGGAGCAGAGAAGCACATGTACAATTGTTTCAAACTTGGTGTAGAACACGAAGTCCTCGGTATCCTCTCGCCGCCGAGGGAACCATCCGCATATGAGATGACCTTTTCTTCCTCGGTGTCTCCATAGACAATTTCAGAACTTGATCATCCACGTGGTCGTCCTCGGCGACCTTTGCCTCAAAGAACATCCTCATCTATGGGGTCCTCAAAGATAGGCGGCAAAGGAAGATCCCGCCATCCGAGACCAATGAATTTCGATCACGCCGCTGAATGTACGCTCTAGTCACTTTGCTTGGGCGAGGAGGAGCGGCACTACTAGCCGTCTCATCGATATAATCCGGATCGCCCTTACTGCCGCTGTCACGCCGACCACTGAGGGTCCTGCCCAGAGCCTTCCCGAATTTCTTCAATGATTTCGACATGTTGAATCACTTCCTCTGACAAAGAAACCACTGACCAGAACAACCTCGCTGCCAACTGCCACTGACCAACAATCCACTAACACGGTGCCAGCCCACCACGGTCCAACCCTGAACACGAACGGGGGAAAAACCTATTTAAACCCTAGAACTCGGTAAACAACAAAATTTGGCGAGAAGAAAGGCGGAAAGCCGTTACCGAGTCCTAGAAGCGAAGAAGGAAGACGCCGTGCGCGAGGAGATCGCCCCCAAGGCCCTTCCCGGTAGGGGAAAGGAGGAGAACGCGACGAAGAAGAGGCGCACGAACGGGGCCGTCCAGTTCCTATCCACGCGGAGGGGATCGAAGAGGACGACGAGGGGAGGCCGCAGGTGGTGGTGGAGATCGCCGGAGGTCGCCGGAGGGACTTCCCCGGTGAGGAGAAAGGGCAGGGGCGGCGCCGGTTTGGGAGGAGAGAGGAGATCAAATGAGGAGAGAGGGAGGCGGAAGGGTAAGTTATAAGCAGTTCCGCGCGATTAGGTCCTGTCGGACGGCGTCGAGCGGTGACGGACGGCGTCCGACAACAAGGTGCAGCGACAGGAACCTCGTCGGGACGGGTCGCGGAGAGGCGACGGCGTCCGACAGTGAGTTGCGCGGATAACGCCTGTCGGACGGCGTCCGATAGCTACCGGACAGCGTCCGACAGGAGGTATGCGGCGCATGCAGCACGCGATCGGACGGCGTCTGAGAGTGGCCGGACGGCGTCCGAAGAGGGCTGAAAACGCAGCTGCTGGCACTTCTGACCAGTGGGCCCCACCAATGCGAGAAATATTATAAAATAATATTTTGAAGTGATGATCTCCATTTTTGCTCAAAATTCATATGAAGATTCAAATGTGAGCAATTTGAAGTGATTTTCTAAGATTTAATTTTGAAGGGATAAGATTATAATATGACAAATGAAATCAAGTCAAATTCAAAAACCCAAATTTTGATCTTAGAGATCAACAAAATGTGCGAACCCAAATTTTGCCTTGATTTCTCATATAGGCATGAAAATCGAGCATAGGGGTTCACTTTAGAGTTTAGGCACATGTTTTTGAATTTTGGTTTCTTTTTCAAATATTTTCAACAATTTTGATGCCATATGATTTTCAAGAGAACAAATATGCATATGGAGCAAATTTTTCAAAGGGGTAAGATTTTCAAAACTAGAAGTTTGAGATGGTAAGAAGATAAGGATAGTCTATTAAGTTCAAATTTGTTTTGGCTTGAAATATAGGATAAGAATGTGCTCACCCAAAATCAAATTTATCTTTTCACCACTAGAGGGAGTTTTGAGATCATGAGTTGAAACTAAACTCCCCCTAAATGTGACAAGGGTCATAAGCAAATGAAAAAATCAAATAAGACCCAAAGGTCATAAAAACCAATCAACACGCATTTGATCTATCTAGTATGTTGAGTTCATTCCTTAATTTGCAAAACCGTGCCTCATCCAAGGGTTTGGTGAAAATATCCGCCAATTGGTCTTCCGTTCGCACGTAGGCAAGCACAACGTCACCCTTTGCAACATGGTCTCGAATAAAGTGATGTCGAATGTCGATGTGCTTTGTACGGGAATGTTGGACCGGATTGTTGGCTATTTTCACCGCACTTTCATTATCACAAAGAAGTGGCACTTTTTCAAATTTTAACCCAAAGTCACTAAGCATCCGAGTCATGTATAAGAGTTGAGCACAACAACTCCCCGCCCCTACATATTCCGCTTCATGTAGATAGCGCCACGGAGTTTTGCTTCCTCGAAGTCCATGACACGAGTGGCGCCCTAACAAGTGACAACCCCGAGGTGCTTTTGCGATCAATTTTGCAACCGCGAATCCGAGTCGGAATAGCCAAGAAGTTCAACACGCTCCCTTGGGGTACCAAAGACCTAGACTAGTAGTGATTTTAGATATCTCAAAATGCGTTTACGGCAATAAGATGCACTTCTTTAGGGGATGCTTGAAAGCGAGCACACATGCACACACTAAACATAATATCGGTCGAGAAGCGGTAAGATAGAGAAGCGAACCGATCATGGAGCGATAAAGTTTTTGGTCCACGGGCTTTCCATCTTCGTTCAAATCAAGATGCCCATTAGTGGCCATTGGTGTTTTGATCGATTTGCAATCGTCCATTGAAAAACGCTTGAGAAGGTCCTTTGTATATTTCTCTTGATAAATAAAGGTCCCTTCCCGAAGTTGCTTGATTTGAAATCCAAGGAAGAAAGTGAGCTCTCCAATCATAGACATTTCAAATTCCTTGGACATCATCTCGCCAAAGTCCTTGCATTTAGACTTGTTAGTGCATCCAAAAATAATATCATCCACATATATTTGACAAATAAATAGATCATTTTCAATTGGCTTTAGAAACAATGTGGAATCAATCGCACCGGTTTTAAATCCCTTTTCTAAGAGGAAGTCCCTAAGACGCTCATACCATGCTCTAGGAGCTTGCTTGAGACCGTATAGCGCCTTAGTGAGCTTATAGACATGGTTTGGGTGTTTGAGGTTTTCAAAACCGGGCGGTTGCTCGACATAGACAAGTTCATCAATAAAACCATTTAGAAAAAGCACTCTTAACATCCATTTGAAAGAGAGTTATGTTATAGAGAGAAGCGAAAGCCAAGAGTAACCGAATAGCTTCAAGTCGAGCAACGGGGGCGTAGGTTTCTCCATAGTCAAGTCCTTCAATTTGTGTGAAACCTTGCGCCACCGATCTTGCTTTGTTTCGCACCACTTCACCGTTCTCATCTTGTTTGTTGCGGAAGACCCATTTGGTTCCAATGACATTGTGATCCTTTGGTCTTTCCACAAGCTCCCAAACTTTATTGCGGGTGAAGTTGTTCAATTCTTCATGCATGGCGTTCACCCAATCCGTGATCCGCCAATGCCTCATCAATGGTCCTAGGCTCAACAATAGACACAAAGGCGTGATGCTCACAATAATTAGCGGTATGAGAACGGGTTCTTACGCCTTGATTGAGATTGCCAATGACTTGATCTAGGGATGATCCTTGGAGAGAGTGCGGTGTTGTTGGACGGCACTTGTAGATCAACGTTTCCCCTTGAGCTTGATCAACTTCAAAGTTCGTGATCTCCGCCCACCGCTTGATCTTGAGTTGTTGGAGAGGTGTCTTGAACTTGATCATCGATGGAGGTGGTGGGGGTGATTACTTCATCTTTTGGTGCCTCCGATGAGGGTCGAATTTCCCTCAACTCCATAGCATCATGCGGTGGCTCATCACCTACATTTCTTATCAAATCTTGCTCATTTTACGAGCCATTAGTTTCATCAAACTTGACATCATAGGCTTCCTCAACTAGCCCAGTAGAATTGTTAAAAACTCGAAAGGCTTTAGAGCGAGAGGAGTACCCTAACATAATACCAACGTCACACCTCTTTTGGAACTTACCCAAATGAGTCCTTTTCTTATAGATGTATACCTTGCAACCGAAGACTCGAAAATACGAGATGTTGGGCCTTCGTCCCACTAGTAATTCATATGAGGTCTTGTGAAGGAGTCGGTGGAGGTAGAGGCGGTTGATGGCATGGCACGCCGTGTTGATGGCTTCCGCCCAAAAAGCATGCGGCGTGTTGTACTCGTCAAGCATTGATCTTGCCATCTCTATCAAAGTACGGTTCTTCCTCTCCACCACTCCATTTTGTTGGGGAGTGTATGCCGCCGAGAATTCGTGCTTCACACCTAACTCATCACAAAATTCTTCAACATTTGTATTAGCAAACTCGGTGCCATTATCACTCCTCACCTTTTTAATAAAACAGTCAAATTCCTTTTGAGCTTTTAAAGCAAATCTTTTAAACACATCACCGGCAAGAGATTTATTTGCAAGGAAAAACACCCAAGTGAAGCGAGAGAAATCATCGACAATCACATGACAATAAGAATTACCGTCTATACTCGCATAGGTGGTTGGGCCAAATAAATCCATATGCAAAAGTTCAAGTGGTCGGGATGTAGACATAAAAGTCTTAGTCGGATGAGAATTAGCCACTTGCTTGCCGGCTTGGCATGAGCTACATAAACGATTCTTCTCGAATTTGACATCCTTCACTCCAACAACCAAGTTATCTTTAAAAACCTTTTTCAAAGTGCCCATTCCAACATGACCAAGACGTCTATGCCACAACCAACCAAGAGTGGTTTGAGAGATAAGACAAGTCTTGATTTGAGAAGTTTCACGGTTTGAAAAATCAACCAAATATAAGTTTTGAAACCGGGTGCCTTCAAATGCAACACTTTGATCCTTAGTGGAAACAACACGAACTCCGTTGATCGAAAAGAAGCAATCAAAACCCAAATCGCACACTTGAGCAACGGAGAGGAGATTAAAGTTGCAAGCTTCCACCAAGAGCACATTAGAGATGGATAGGTCATTGGATATTGCAATTTTACCTATACCCTTTACCTTTCGCTTGGAGTTATCCCCAAATGTGATCTTGTGTTCGGGGTCCTTCTCCTCCTCTAGTGAGGTGAACATACTTGAGCTACCGGTCATGTGTTGAGTGCAACCGCTATCGAATATCCAATGCCGGCCGCCGCTCTTGTAGTTCACCTACACATACAATTTCAAGCTTGGGTTTTAGGTACCCAAGACTTCATCTTGGGTCCTTTGGAGTTAGTCATCAAGCATTTGGGCACCCAAATAGCTTTTACATTCTTCTTATTATTTGGTGCACCAACATACTTAGTATAAGTAGAGCCATTTTTCTTCATAAGCATGTAGCTAGCATCAAGCACTTGAGTTTTAGACATGAATTGAGATGTTTTAGCAAGAGGACAAGCAATGGCTTTATGTTTTTCATTTTTACAAATATGACAACGGGTCCCTCCCTTGACAAAAGTTAGCTTGGGCTTACCCCAACCGCCCTTGGGCAAATCCCCGGGATGAAATCCCAAACCATGCTTACCCAAGGTATACCTTTGCTCCCGAAGCACCTTGTCAAGAGAGTTGTTCCCCACAAGCAATTTAGCCAAGTTAGAGTCTAGTTGCTCAATTCTATCCTTAAGAAGCAAATTTTCCTTAACTAGCTCATTAGCACATTTAGCAACACCACAAGTGCCAATTGAACAAGCATTTTCATTTGGAGAAGTAGCACTAGTGGGTGAAGATGAGCTAGCATTGGGTATGATCGTGGGTGACAAGGTAAAGGATATGTCATGAGATAAGCTAAGTGAATCGTCTATAGTGTCAATTAAATCACAAGTCACACCAACATTGCATTTTTCAATTGAGCAATCAAGCGGAGTTTTAACATCAACATTAGAGCTAGCAAGTTTATTTTCTAGAATTTCAACTTGCAAATTTAGAGCTTCATAGTCATCTTCTAGAGTTTCATGCTTTTCTAACAAGTTCTCAAATTCATTTGCAAGCTCTTTATGCACCTTCACTAGCTTCTTTCTCTTAGACTTTTCTTTCTCTAGAGCATTATTCAAATCATCAATCAAAAGCTTAAGCTCACTTTTAGAGAGGTGCTCATGTGTTACCTTCTCCTCTAATGCCATAAGACACATGGGAGGTGAGGGGTTGTCGATGGCGACTCCGGATATCTTCGTGTTTTCATTGTCGGAGGAGTCCGCCCAAGAACCTTCATCATCGGTGATCCATTCCCCAATCACCTCTTCTTGTATATTTGCGGTGAGGCAAAGCTTTTGCTTGGGAAGAGCCGGAGGAGCGTTTTCCTTTATCGCAAGTCCGGCTAGCCCATGAGCTCTAGTATCTTCTTCTTCGGAGGAGGATTGAGAGGACGATGAGCTTGAACTATCTTTCTTCTTAGTCTTTTGACCGGCAAGAGCTTTCTTCTTATCCTTTGATTTGTGATCACTCTTGCGGTAGTGATGATATTTCTTCTTGTCATCTTCCTCATCTTCCTCTTGATTCCTTGCCTTGTGCTTGTTCTTTTTACTTCTTGGGCAATCCCGCCAAGTGACCCTTCTCTCCACATTCATAGCAACGCATCTCGGAGATAGGTCTTCGCCTTGAAGAGGATGATCCGCCATGAAGCTCATCTTCTTGATCAACTTTCTTGACCGCTTGACAAGGAGGGCCAATTCTTCAATCTCGGAATTGCATCATCGAGTCATCATCTTCTTCTTCAATTTCAATCTTCTTCTTCCCACTTTTGGCTTTGGCGGGAAGAGCAATGGACTTCTTATTGAGCGGGGACTCTTCACTTTCAAGAAGTCGCATCTCATATGAGTTGAGTTGCCCGAGAAGCTTTGTCGGTGTCATTTTCTTGAGCTTTGATTTGGATGCTCGAATCAAGGTCACAAGTGGATTAAAGCTAAATGGCACAACATCAAGCATCTTCCGACAAATGTCAATGTCTTCCAAGACCTTCTTCTCCGAACATCCGGCAATTTCATTGACGATGGGGTTCAACCTAAGAAACATTTCATTAACACTTTCATTAGGGAGCATCTTGAATTGATCAAATCTTTTTCTAGCTCGAGATAGCTTCTCCTCAAGCATCTCGGCACTACCAACATGAATTTCCCTAAGATGCTTCCAAATATCATAAGCTTTAGTAAGATTACCAATGCTATCAAAAACTTCGGAGGATACACTAGAGAGTAAAGCATTTCTAGCAATGGCATTAAAGCGTTTGTACTTAGCATGAACTTCATCAAGAGCAATTGTTCCGGCCGGAGGGTCCGGATAGCCGGTCTCACAAGCAACCCACACATCATAACTAAGTGCCTCTAAGTAACATTGCATCCTAATTCTCCAATAGTTGTAATTTGTTCCATCGAAAATAGGAGTTTTTCCAATTTCTATCCTAGGCCCCTCTTGAGCCATCTCCTAGCGGTTAAGCTAATACCGGAGAACCTAGACGCTCTGATACCACATCCCAAATCTTACCCTTTTCTTTGACTCTACCTTGAATAATCCTCCAACGAAGAGATATGAACCAAACGCCGTCACCACTGCACAGAGTAGTGTTGGGCTAACTCTGATCTGGTCAAGGCCGTAGAAGCGGAGGCAGGTGGTGGGCGTAGCTGGCATAGGAAGCGCCGGCAAATGCGTGTGTGCGTGCATCTGTATCAGAACATGCGGTGGCATGTTGCGTCAAGCCGTGGAGGAGGGGATAAAACAAATGAGGCGATAGTCGAAGAAGTGGTACAACATGCAAAGGGGCGGCCAATGTAAACATCACAGTGAAAGATGAGGTTGGTGAGGATGTACTGTCAAAACGGGAAGGAAATGATGGCTGTGCAAAACAGGAAGCGACGGGTGTGGCAGGCGACGGGGAAGAAATTGAAGCTATTGTACAACAGATGGATCTGATATCATGAGCAACAACTCACAACAATATGCTAGAGCAACAACTCACAGAAATCTCAGCCTAAGCAAAAAGATCGCGTTCAATCGCAATCTCCATGTAACGCTGCCAATTATGCTTAGATATCATGAGCAACAACTCACAGCAATATCCTTCCGTAGCACAGCTAACGATAGCACTAACCCTCATCACATATTCATCCGGGTTTTGTCCCAATGTTCGCAGTAACCACTTTTGCAACCCACCGAACGTCCTCTCCGTGGGCCTAGATATCCCTAGTGTGACCGATTAAAAAATAGACAGATCTACCCTGATAACACCATACAGAATCTCTCCTTCGTAATAAATTATTGAAAAATATAACCTGTCTCCCATTATTTTTTCTAAGAAAAAACGACCGCAAATTATTTGATGTTACCATTCTATGTATCCTGTGAGTGACGCTAAAACTTTCCTAACATCACATACGTGAATATACCCTGAACGCTACTCCTATTTTTTAATTTTATTGAATGGAAATCATTTTTTATGAAACTAAAAAGTATAAAATGTTAAAAAATCATTTTCCATGTGCATATACTTCCCTGAGTCTTCTAGTGGGCCGGCAGCATGCGGGCCGTCGGGGGCCAGGCCCGTCCATCTGAATGCTGACTTTGCTGAGGATCGCATGGTGCGGGCGCGGTCAAGCATGAGCCAACTTGTCGCAGCCAATCAGCCAGCCATTCATTTCTAGACGCTCGACTGCGATCAGACGTGGCATCTGTCTCCGTGCCCATACCCAAACGCCTACGAGCCAAGCCGAGCCGAGTCAAGGAGCCGAGAAGGGAGATTTCTTTCTTGATCTTCCTGACCTCGCCGTTAGGGTTCTCAACCCCATACCCGCCGCCCGCCGCTACGGTTCGTAGTCCATTTTCGCCGGCCACCACCCGACGCCTGGTTTCATCGCCCACACCAGCGACCCTCACTCGAAGATGCCGCCGACAACCTTAGACAAGTCGAGTTCTCAATTCATAGGATCGCGCTTTGTTGATGATTGATAAGCGGCCCACCTCGAGATGGGCCTTGGGCTGATTCCGTACCAGCCCACCGCGCGTACAAAAGGTCCAAAAAGGCCACCCCTGGCCGTACTAAAGGAGACGCCTAGCCCGCTAGGGCCTGCTTCGAGCTTGACCGGGTCAACCGTGTTGTCCTGGGTCTCCGCCAGGTGCGTGGCGCACCTCTCGGGCTACCCTTAGCCCGGGAGAAGGCTCCGCGGACAATCCGCCTGTTCGTGGACAGGTGGCGACAACTGTCGTGTCCTACAGCACTTTCTCCGGCCTTGACCGGAACGAACTGTGTCTCCCCGGGAAACTGCAACCCGGGGAAGGACACGCGGGTAGCCCGGTTTGTCGTTTGTCTTCTTTGGCAGGCAACGGACGGTTGTTACGCTACGCGACGCCCCCAACGGGCGGCGCGAGGCTGGCCCAGTCCAGTCAATCTTGTATTGGGGATAAAGGGAAAGTGCTTTCTCCCTAAAGGGTTTTTCTCCCCTGTATCGGCATGTTAAGACAAACGCGTGTCCAGTACTAACCAGACCAGCTTCTCCCTGCAGGCTTTGGACCAGACAGAGCCCTGAAACGAGACAAGAACATCGTCACTAAAGCAAAGACCGGCGCAGGGCCCGCCGGATCAGCTCCGGACGGCCCACCGCGCCTATAAAAGGAAGGCCTCGGACCCAGTCGAGGCAGGCAGTTCCAAGCGATTCAAGCCACCCAAGCAACACCTGCGTCCGAAGCTTCCTTAGCAGTAGCCTTAGTCCCTAGTCGCCACGATTGTAAGTTCAGGATCGGTGCCTCCAAGCCCGGTCTCGGCACCTCTGTACTGTTTTCCACCATATAAACAATAAGACTAGAGTAGAGCTATTACCCGGCGGTGGGGGTTCGAACCAGGGTAAATCACTCGTGTCTTCACGGTTTGTATTACTTTTTCCTCTTTCTCTCACTGTACGAAGGATCTGTACCTGGAACACCGAATCGCACCAGGCCCTTGTCCGGGAAGATAGCGCGGCCTTAGACCCCTAGGCTTGGCTGCCGTCCCGGGCTGCTGAGAAGGGTGGTCGTTGGGCCTCACACCAACTATAAATTCGTCTGCCGGTCCGTGGTCCCGCTGCTCTTCAGGAGCACGTTTCTCAGACACCAACAGCTAGCACCCACCGTGGGGCCCATGAGCAGCCCTCAGCACTCCGTTCCCTCGGACATGTTTGAGATTCCGAGCAATGACGAGGCCCTGAACCTCGAGTTCGATGAGTGCGATGATCTGGACGACTTGGTCCCGTCGACGATGGTCGGGCGGAGGAGTACTCGCCGGGCTGTGGTCGATGAGATGGAGGTTGACACCTCTCGCCCCGTGGGTAGATCTTCGCCCGAGGAGTCGCTCCCGAGCTGGACCCTCTGTCACCCACGCCGTGAGACTCCTATGGAGTTCGAGCTGCTATCACTCCGCCACTCGCGGCAACACCGGACGCTTCCCGGCTTCACGACGCGTCCGCTGCGTCTTTGTATGCCGACGATGGCGTCGAGAATAAGGAGGCCTCAGAGCGATTCGCCGCCAAGACCGCAGCCTCTAAATTCTTTAGCGATGCTGTCCGTCGCGTCATGGATGGGATCTGTGAGGAGGACCGCCGCCAGCGCACCCCAACGGGCCGCAAACCGGTCAACTCCCTCGTTGAGACCATGATGAACCTGCCCCTGCGTAGCCAGCAGAGGGCGCGCGCCGTCACCACGGTCATCCGCGACCTGGAGAGGGATCCCCGTGGCTTTACCATGGCGGACCCGTGTCCGGCCATCGCCTAGGGCATCGGCGTCATCACCTGCGGCATCGGCGTCATCACCTGCGGCATCGACCAACACGAGGAGCAGACTGGCTGCGATCGCCCGGACATCTGGCGCGGAAACGAGTCTGACCGCCGCGGCACTCAAAACCGCCCCTGCCAGGACAACGCTCAGGAGCGTTCCCGCCGTCGCCGCAGCTGCTCGCAGCAGACTCAGACGGCCTCCTCTACCGGAGGATCGTCGCGTGCCCCAGACTGAGTGTTTTCCCGCCTAGGCCCGAGCCGGGACGCCTCTCCCCCGAAGGCCGCGCCGGGATGCCCCGCCTTCTACCCGCGCTCTCTGTGAAGCGCCATGGCCGCCGAGGTTCAAACCCGGGCCAATCGAGAAATTCGACGGGAGCAAGAATCCCGAGGAGTTCGTCTCCATCTACACCACCGCCGTCCGAGCTATGCGGGGAGATGAAACCGTCATGGTCAACTACTTCCCCACCGTACTTGAGGGCATGGCCTGGACCTGGCTGTTCAACCAGCGGCCTGGCTCTATCCGTAGTGGTCCCAGCTGCAGGATGCCCTCCGCACCAGTTTCCAGGGGTGTTACGCCCGCTCTGGGCACCACCAGGACCTCAAGCTCGTGGTGCAGCGAGACGACGAGAGTCTCCAAGACTTTGTGTGCCGGTTCGTCAGAGCCCGTAACACAATTCCCTGCATCTCAGACGAGGCCATCATCGAGGCCTTCAAGGATGGCGTGAGGGACCGGTGCTACACCGAGGACCTCGAGCTCCACCCGGTCAACACCGCGAGCGAGCTCTTCCACACCGCGGCCCTTTACGTCAACGCCTCCGAGGTGGTTGAGCGCAAAAGGGGTCGCTCCAAGAGAAAGGCCAAGGTCGGCGATGGGTCGGGCAAGACCGAGACGGACAAGAAGAAGAAGAAGAAGCGGCAGGAGCAGCCTGCCAAGTTCATCGCCGCCGTCGAGCCCGACCAGCCCGAGTGCCCGCCGCCGCAGCGCCCTCCGCCGGTCGTCCGCCACAGCAGCCGATCGCCAGAATAAAGAACAAGCAGCGACCTTCCCAGTGTGGAGGCGAGCCACGCGGCGGCTGGGGCCTTCTCGGGCGGCCTCCCTTCCGCAAAGAATGATCAGAGGTGAGGGCCCGTTCCATGACCCTAGTCTTTTCTGCCGCCTCCATCAGCGCCCCGGCCACGACCTGCGCAACTGCCGCACATGTACCCGCCAGTTGGAGGGCTTCTACGCCGGCCGCGGCCCCATGCCCGAGCTGCCCAAGGGCGCGGCCGCAGTACCCACACCTCAGGGCGGCCAGGACCAGGGTTTCCCTGAGGCCCGCGGTCACGTTGCCGCCATCTTTGGCGACACGTCAGCCTACACCTCTCGCCGCGAGCTCAAGGCCGTGTCTTGCGAGGTCCTCCACATCTCCCGCGGCAAAGTCCCTGCCTTGGTCCAGTCAGGCCATCACCTTTTCGGTGACGGACTGTCCGGCCGGGCTATCTAAGCCGCAGCGCCTCCCGCTGGTACTCTGCCCCACCATCGGCAACACCCGAGTCGACCGCGTCCTCGTGGACAGCGGGAGCTCGCTCGACATCATCACGGCGCGCGTTCTGGGCCTCATGCAGGTCCCGCGCTCTAAGATCAAGGACATCACCGTCCCCTTCCATGGGATCGTCCCGGGATGATCGCTTTGCCCCGTCGGGCAGGTCGTGCTGCCTGTCACGTTCGGCTCCTCCGCCAACTTTCGGACGGAGTACATCACCTTCGAGGTGGTGGAAACCGAGCTCCCCTACAACGCCATCTTGGGCCACCCCGCGCTCTCCAAGTTCATGACAGTCTCCCACCACGCCTACCATTGCCTGAAGATGCCGGCGCCAAAGGGAGTCATCACCATCCGAGGGAACCACAAAACGGCCCTCGACTGCGACGAGACCACGCTGGCCATGGTAGGACAGCTCCCTATTCGTGGTCCCAGCGGAAAGGAGCGCGTCACAACGCGCCCTAAGGTGGCACTGCAACCGCAGGAGCCCACCAAAACCATCGTCCTCACGGAGTCAGACCCCTCCAAGGTGGTCCACGTGGGGACAACCCTCGAGCTTCAATAGGAACTCGAGCTCATTACCTTCCTCCGGGCTAACACGGACGAGTTTGCATGGGAACCATACGATATGCCTGGTGTCCCAAGGGAGGTGATCGAGCACAGGCTAGCTGTCCGCCGCACAACAAACCGTAAGGCAAAGGTCGAGGCGTGTCCCCGATCGAAGGCTAAGATTATCCAAGACCAGCTCGGCAAGTCGCCGGGTGTTTCATCCGCTGGCACAAAGATTCCGATTGGCTTGCGAACCCAGTCGTCGTCCAGAAGAAAGGAGGCAAATGGCGCATGTGTGTCGACCACCGTGACCTTAATTCCGCCTGCCTCAAGGATAACTTTCCCCTTCCGCGCATAGATCAGTTAGTTGACGCTACGGCAGATTCAGCTTTGATGAGTTTCCTGGATGCTTATTCCGGTTACCATCAGATCGCGTTGTGTAAAGAGGACGAAGAGAAAACCGCCTTTGTAACGCCTTTCGGCATATTTTGCTATACGACCATGTCCTTCGGTCCAAGAAATGTTGGCGCCACGTTTCAGCGTCTCATGCAAAAAACTCTCCCTATTCAAATAGGGCGCAACGTAGAAGTCTACATCGACGATATCGTAGTCAAGAGCAAGGACGCTCAGGACCACGTGTCCGACCTACGGGAAACCTTTGATAGCCTGAGACAGCACCGGGTCAAGCTAAACCCCGAGAAATGCGTCTTTGGCGTCAAGTCCGGTATGCTCCTAAGCTACGTGATCGGCGGGGCGAGCATCGGTGCGAACCCCGAAAAGATCGAGGCCGTCGAGAAGATGAGGTCGCCGACCTGCGTGAAGGACAACCAATCCCTCATAGGCAAAATAGCGGCCTTAAGCCGTTTCATCTCCCGCCTTGGAAATCGAAGCGCGCCCTTCTGCAAGTTGCTTCGCAAGCACAATAGTTTCGAGTGGACTGAGGAGGCTGAGGCCGTGTTTCTACAGCTCAAGCAGTACCTTGCCTCGCCACCCGTCCTTACTACTCCCAAGCTCGGGGAAGCCCTCCTGTTGTACCTCTCAGTGACACCGAACGCCGCAAGCGCGGTGCTGGCAGTGGAACGAGAAGGTAAGCAACAGCCCGTCTACTACGTGAGCGAAGTTCTCACCGGGCCGAAGGAGCGCTATCCCGACCTTCAGAAACTGTGCTATGCCTTGCTGATGGCCTCGCGCAAGTTGGGTCTCTATTTCCAAGCCCACCAGATCATTGTCCCGACTATCTACCCGATCAAGGACATTCTCCGAAACCCGGAGGCCACTGGCCGGGTCGCGAAGTGGGAAGTCGAGCTGGGTGCGTTTGACATCCAGTTTGTATCCCGTACCCCGATCAAGGCCCAGGCCCTAGCTGATTTCATTGCAGAGTTGACCAGGCCGGATGAGCGTGAGTCAAGCTCTCCATGTCAAGACGGGCAGGAAGGTCGGTGGACTCTGTTCTTCGACGGTTCACACCAGTCCAGACGATCAGGATGCGGTCTCGTTCTTATTTCCCCCAATGGAGAGCGACTCCAGCACGTCATACAAATACACTTTGCGACGGCCAACAACGTTGCAGAGTATGAAGCCCTAATTGCGAGCCTAAGAGCATGCACTCCGCTCGACATCAAATGGTTTGTTGCGAAAGGGATTCGCAGCTCGTCGTCCACTAGGTCAGGGAGGAGTTTCAGGCAACTGATGACTCGATGGCGCGGTACCTGGCGGAAGTGAGGAAACTGGAGAAGCGTTTCACGAGTTTTGAAATTAGCTACATTCCCAGGGAAGAGAACGACGAAGCTGATAAGCTCGCCATGCTCGGATCCTCGCAAGAACCGACCCCGCCGGGGTGCTCGTGCAGCACCTTTTAAAGCCCTCTATTCCCTCCGGAGAGGAGGCCAAGGGGACATCCGCTACCCCCCAAACCGAGACATCCGGTACTGTCTCGTTTTTCGAGCGAAGCACCTCCTGGATGACGCCATTCATCCAGTTCTTGGAGCAGGGGACATTGCCCGAGGATCTTTGAAGGCGTTCGGAAAAGGCGAGCCCGAAGCTTCAGCGTCGCACGGGACTTGCTGTACCGAAGGGGTGCTAATGGCGTGCTTTGTAAGTGCGTCACCCAAGAAGAAGGAAAGTACCTTCTGGCCGACATTCACGAGGGCATCTGCGGCGCGCATGCCTCACACAGAACTCTCGTCGGCAAAGCATTCCGCATGAGCTATTACTGGCCCACTGCGAAAAGCGACGCAGAAGTCTTGGTTAAGCGCTGCGAAGCTTGCCAGTATCACGCGCGGATGACGCACCAGCCCGCGTACGAGCTGCAAACAATCCCACTAGCGTGGCCGTTCGCGGTTTGGGGCATGGACCTCTTAGGACCGTTCCCCAAGGGTCTTGGTGGTAAAATGTACTTGTTCGTAGCCATCGACACCTTCACTAAGTGGATCGAGGCCAAGCCGGTCTCCAATATAACTGCAATTGCCGCGGTACGTTTTTTCCGGAGCATCGTTGCAAGATTTGGAGTGCCCAGCAGGATCATCGCTGACAATGGGACCCAATTCACAAGCCGGGAATTCAACGATTACTACGAGGAAATTGGCATGAAGCTCGCCCTGGCCTCTGTGGCCCACCCACAGAGCAACGGAGCAGCTGAACGAGCCAACGGACAGCTAGTCCAAGGCATCAAGAGGCGAGTCTACGACGCCCTCAAGGCTAAACACCAAGGTTGGGTCGACGAGTTACCGTCAGTCCTCTGGGCAGTCCGGACAACGGCCAGCCGGGCTACAGAAGACTAGGATCCGATCGCGTTGACTTCGCCAGCTTCGTGATCAACGACGAGGAGCGGCAGCTCGACCTCGATCTACTCGAGGCGCGCCATGAGCCATCCCTACTCCGAGCTCATCATCAAACGCAGCCCGGGCCCGGTCCGCTTCTTCACGGGCTGCCTGGGCTTGGCTCCTCGCAGTTTTCTCCGCCTCCTGGGCCCTGGCGAACCTTGCCACGGCCTCCTGCTCCCTCTCCCGCGCTGACTGGAGCGTAGCCTCTAGCTCGGCAGCACGGGCGATCCCGTGCACCTCGGTTTCCACAACCAGCCCGTTCAAGCGCTCTATTTCAGCCCGGGCTTGCGCGAGTTCAGCGAACAGGCTCTCAACGTTCGCTGCATCCTCATCCGACCGCTCGTTCACTGCTTCCATCAGGGAGGATGTGCCAGCGACAAGACCATAGAACTGAAACGAAGGGATACACATCAAGTCACAAAGAGGCGAGTGCCTAAGCGTATAGGGCAGGCTTAGGGGTGTTACGTTCCTTTGGAAAGAAAGCATTTTCTTCAGTCTCTCCCCCACGGCGCCACGCACGGTTCGGTCGAACCCGCGGGTGCGCGCCTCATGGTACAGCAAAGGTAAGCAGCTTACCGAGTCCTGGCTGCTCTCCTCCGACGACACGGAATGCGATGACGATGGTGGTGCCGCCGAGAGCAGGGCCGTCGTTCCGGCCGCGGCCGCTCGCCTCTCAGCATCCTCCACCTTGGCTGCGAACTCGCTTCGCCTCCTACGCAGCAGCCGCCCGTTTAACCCATGAGGTTCAGCTTCGTCGCTTGCCGGCCAGGGCCTCCGATTCGTTCCTCCTCCTTCGCCCGGCCGTAAGCTCAACCTCGCTCCCGTCCACCGCCGCTGGAAGGGCGCGAACCTCACCTTCACCAGTTTGGGCCTCCAGCGCAGCCTCGGCAGCCGCCAGGGATTCCTCGAGGTTCTCCTTCGCCCGAACTGCTCTCTCCGCGACGTCCTGGGATCGCTGGAGCTCGCCCAGAAATTGGAGGACCTCCTGCGCAAGTTTCCGCCTTTCCATCATCGGCTCAGCTCGCTCCGCAGCCCTCTGGCCGTCATGCTGCGCTTCCACGAGCTGTGCTTTAAGCCTGCATCACCACGTCCTCCGCCAAGGCCAGGCCGGCCTTCGTCGCCCAGAGCTCCGCTTCCACCAAGCTTTCGCCCCCCACGGGGGCAGGAATGTGGGTGTAGCGCCCATTGCCAAGATCGGACGTGGTCGAGGGGGCACTGCCACACCTTCCGCCTTCAACCGCCATCGCTCCGCCTCGGCCTCTGCTTCTTCCATACGCTGGCGGGCGATGTTCGCTTCGCCCACCGGAATGGCGTCCAGGCGCCGCATAAGGTCCTCCCTTGTCAAACCAGGGGTTGGATAGATTTGCACCTTCGGCGGGCCTCCCTCGGCAGAGCGCCCCGTTCTGATACCTACCTATTGTTCCACCCACTCCGGCTTGGCGGATATCCAGCCCGCGGACGTCAGGGGAGCCACGCTGGATAACGAAACATTCGTCCAGCCCGACGGCACGAGCACGCGCACCTGCCAGTCCAATCCGAACAGCAGCATGCGCCGATCAGGCACCGGGGCACTTCCCCGATTGGGGTCTTGAAGAGGTCAGCAATCCCCGGCGGTCAATTGGCCACCACCCGTGCGCCGTGCGCCCTTCGACGCGCAGGGACGTAACCCACAGCGAGGCTCTCTCGATCTCCACCTTCACGGTCTCCGCGACCTCGGCAGACGTGTCCAGCACTGCCACTGGCAGGCAAGATGATGACCCCCCACGGAAAGACTGCCTCTCCTTGCCCCGCACATCCGTCGGCCTCAGCAACCCGGCAACCGCCAGCGTTCGCTCTAAGAATCCCTCTCCTTCGGGATCAGCCGGCGCATTTTCGGCCTCCCGGGCTTCGGCAGAGGGAGGTAGCACTTCGGCCACCACCTTGGCGCTACGCACTGCATTCAGAGATGCGCTTAGTGGATGGACGCGGGAGCGCAATGACAGCAAGCGAATGCGAAAACACTTACGCGCTGCTTCCAGCTCGGTGCCCTCGTGCACCCCCGGTGTGGGGCGTAGGAAAAGCTCCGTTTCCAGCCCGCCGATGTGGCTTGAAGTAGGCACGGCCATTTTCTTCCGGCCTGCGGGGAATTTCCTCGTAGGGCCCCGTCGCGGCACTCTCGCCGGTGGCGGACCCGACACCAGCACGACCTCCTCGTCATCGCTGCCCGGGGCAGGCCGGTGCATCCTTCTCTTTTTTGAAGACGCCACGCCCTGGACATGCAAGGAGGGGCTTGAGGGTCACCGAATGCCCAACAGTCGGGTAACATCGAAAAGAGAGGGCGACGGCGGCGGCGCCAAGACGCGTTTTCTTCTTCAAGCGTTTCACGCCGGCCGCGCCAAGGCATATCAAGGTCGATGCCGCGCGCGGACTCCCTCGGTCGACATCAGCGACAAGGCGGATGCCCCGCCGGACGCCACCTGTGACATCCCTGGCGGCGAGCGCGCCGCCATCGGTTGCGTGGACGAGCCCTCCTCAGCAGGGCCCATGGCTTGCGCGGCCTTTTTGGCCGCCTTCCACGTCCGCTGCAAAAACAATCGACGCAATCCGTCAGAACCCCATAGGCGTGCGGCTAAAGATTTAATCGAACACCTTATGGGCGCGTACCGCAGATAATTAATCCCTCACGAATCAAACGAGATGGGGACTTTTGTCCATGGGCAGCAGCATCCCCGCGATCCGCGAAACCTCGCGGGTCGAGAGCCCTGCATGGTATCACTAACGGCCACGACGCATCCCGACCTGGAATCAAACATAGCAGTGCGGCTCGTGCTTACCAGCATGGAAGTCCCAGTCCGGATCTTCCCAACCGCCCATGTCGCTGACGCACTGTTAGCGGCGCCCCTGGGCTGATCCGGTGCCGGATGGAGCCGACGACGACGTCATAGCCCGTCAAACCCTTCTTGACGAGCCCCTTGATTTCATGTTCCGTGACTTGATCCTCTGGCAGGATCTCGCTGCGTTGGAAGATGGGAGTGTCCAGCGCTGCCGAAGAATATTCCAGGGTCGAGGCCCCGCGGCTCAGGCAGAACCACCGCCGGGCCCAACCATCGACCTTAGTCCTCACCTCGTACTCCGGGTACGATTGGCTCCCTCGGGCTCGGCGCGCGGTCAAGTAGAAGACCCCGCTGAAGGAGGCTCACCGTTGGTCGCACCGCGCAGTATGCCTCGCACAAGAACGCGAAGATGGACGGATGAAAATAGGACTGCGGGACAGGTTCTCCGGCCGCAGCTCCGTGAAGGCAAAGTAGTCCATCATAAACTACGATTCCGGCGCGCGGAACCCGCAAATGGCCGAACTCTCGAAGCATACCCAGCTCGTCGGGCTCAGGCCTTGGCTCCTGCTCTGCGCCTGGGAGCCTCCACGAGCCCGGCTTCACGAAGCCGTCCCTCTTGAGCTCCGCCATCCTCTCCGTCGAAAGAGCGCTGGCTCCGATGAACACCATGGCGACGGGGAGCGAGAAGGCAGGAAGCAAGTTGGGAAGTCAGAGACGAAGGCAAAGGGGATGATTATACGGTAAGAGTTCCCCCTAAGAAAACAACCGCCTTATAAAGGAAGGCAACGGTCGAAGCGGAAGTCGTGGGAGCCGTGCCCAAGGGGGCGTAACTGCTCCACCTTTCCGTCAAATCAAATTCAATGCTCAGACTTTGGCTCCCGAGCCAAATCTTCCCGCTCGGCGCGTCATGGGGATTTTCTCTAAACCTCAGATCGGCTCGCCACGCGACCCGCTCGAGACTCGAGGGCTGGCTGTTGGTGATTGATAAGCGGCCCACCTCGAGATGTGCCTTGGGCTGATTCCGTACCAGCCCACCGCTGCATGAAGGTCCAAAAGCCACCTCGGCCGATTAAAGGAGGCGCTTAGATTCGCCAGGCTCGCCCGAGCTTGACTGGGTCAACCGTGTTGTCCTGGGTCTCCGCCAGGGGCGTGGCACCCTTAGCCCGGGAGAAGGCTCGGACACGGTCCGCTTTGTTAGTGGGATGTGGCGACAACCGCCGGTCTCATCGTGACTTTCTCCGCCCTTGACCGGAACGAACTTGTCTCCCCGGGAACCCGCAGCCCGGGGAAGGACACGCGGGCAGCCCGGTTTGTCGTTTGCCTTCTTTGGCAGGCAACGGACGGTTGTTACGCTACGCGACGCCCCCAACGGGTGGTGCGAGGCTGGCCCAGTCCAGTCAATGCTATATTGGGGATAAAGGGAAAGGGCTTTCTCCCTAAAGGGTTTTTCTCCCCTGTATCGGCATGTTAAGACAAACGCGTGTCCAGTACTAACCAGACCAGCTTCTCTCTGCAGGCTTCGGACCAGGCAGAGCCTTAGAACGAGACAAGAACATCGCCACTAAAACAAAAACCCGCGCGGGGCCCGCCGGATCAGCTCCGGGCGGCCCATCGCGTCTATAAAAGGAAGTTCTCGGACCCAGTCGAGGCAGGCAGTTCCAAGCGATTCAAGCCACCCAAGCAACACCTGCATCCGAAGCTTCCTTAGCAGTAGCCGTAGTCCCTAGTCGCCACGATTGTAAGTTCGGGATCGCGGCGCCTCCAAGCCCGGTCTCGGCACCTCTGTACTGTTTTCCACCATATAAGTAACAAGACTGGAGTAGAGCTATTACCCGGCAATGGGGGCTCGAACCAGGGTAAATCACTCGTGTCTTCACGGTTTGTATTACTTTTTTCTCTTGCTCTCACTGCACGAAGGATCTGTACCCGGATCACCAAATCGCACCAGGCCCTTGTCCGGGAAGATAGCGCGTCCTTAGCCGCCCGCAGGCTTGGCCGCCGTCCCGAGTTGCTGAGAAGGGTGGTCGTTGGGCCTCACACTAACTAAAAATTCGTCTACCGGTCAGTGGTCCCGCTGCTCTTCAGGAGTGCGTTTCCCAGACACCGACACACTTCATTCTGATCAGATTCCCTCGAGAAGGAAAGGAAAAGGTTCGACTACAACTAGACGCTATCCTCTTTGTTAGGTTTTGTGTCGGATATGTGTACAAGTATGTTACAAGGACTCTGTGTTGTAATAGACAGTGTTGATTTAGAGTTAGAGTCAGATTCTAGCCAGAGCTCCACTATATAAAGGGAGGCAACCCTAGTGTAGCCAAGTCAACGACTGCATAAGAATAATAGCATAGGCATGAGGAGGTCAGCGGTCTGCATATGGCCGTGACCTGTGCAGCCGGTATGCTGCATTATTATGGTTTGGAGAAGAGCGCCCATAATTAGTGCCTCGCAGATGTAGGCTAAAGTTGAACTGTGTTACCAAACATAGTGTTTCCTGGTGTCGTTCGTGATCTTGCATTGGCGTAAATTCTAACAAGTAGTACCAGAGCTTGGTTGATGAGCTTGGTCATGCGAATGATCTAGGGGAGACACGAGGTTTATGCATGCACGGGCGCAGCAGGAAAATTCCTATCGGCGCAAGGTGGAGCATGGCGACAATCGACGATTCTATCGGTGGTGTCGGACACATCGGACAGGATGCTCGAACAGTTCGATGGGCTACCGTTGGTAGGGATTGAACAGACATGGCGATCCGGCTGACAAAGTAGCCGGCAAGGTTGGCGGGCGACGGCGACGACCTCGGCGTTCGCGATCAGACCGACAGGCGCGAAAGGATGTCGGATAGATTAGAACGGCGGGAGCAATGATGCGACCGGATGTTGCACAGAAGACGCTACATCACGTCACTGAGGGCGAATCTGTGTCCTGGATACGGATGGCCAGGGTGCGACATGTTTTGTTGTGCATGGACGTGGTGCACGGTGGTGGGCTGGGAAGGTTGCTTTAGTGTAACTAAAGTTCGGGTACAAAGGTTCGCGTAAAACGATGGAACAACTTTAAGGTGGAGAAGGTCATATTCTTAAAGGTGGAGTTTGTTTGGTTTTGTGTGGTTTTGTGTCGAATATGTGTACAAGTAGGTTATAAGGACTTTATGTTGTAATAGGTAAGGTTGGTTTAGAGTTATAGTTAGACTCTAGTTAGGCCTCCACTATATAAAAGAAGGCAACCCTAGTGTAATCAAGTTAACGACTGCATAATAGTAGTATAAACATGAGGAGATCAGCAGTCGGCATATGGCCATGACCTATGCAGCCCGGTATGCTATGGTATTATGGTTTGGGGAGGAGCGCCCATAATCAATGCCCCGCAGATATAGGCTAAAGCTGAACTGTGTTATCAAACATCATGTCTCATCTTCTGGTGTTGTTCGTAATCTTGCATTGGTGTAAATCCTAACACTTCCTACGTGCTCCGTTCGGTGCCCTTCCCCCTTCCCCGCCGTCGCCGTCACCTTTGCCGTTGCGACTGGCGAGGGCCTCAAGTTGGCCGGAGCAACCATGCTGTGCTGCATGTTGGTTTAATTGCGTTAACCTGGCATGATCATAAATCATAATGGCAGGACGCTGTTGCTCCAGAAATCTCTTATTGTCTGCTGAGACTGATCCGGTCCAGCTCTGTTGTACCTGTGCTTGCCAGGTTTTATTGCTCCAGGATTCCTTTGTTGTCAGCTGAGAGCCTGACAGTGATCCGGTCCAGTTTCTTTTGTAGAATGTGCTTAGCACGTTTTACTGCAGTGACCTGTGCTGAACTCATTTCTAGCTAAGGTTCTTCCTTAGTTCACTGATACCTTTTTGTTTTCTGTTTTCATCAAGCTTGTAAATACCTCTGTAACCATTTCTTCTTCAAGTAATAGTACAGCTCCGACATAAAAGTTCAAATCTCATGTAAATAATGGCAGCACGAATGTCACACTTCAAATCTCATTCAGTATTTTAGGTGGGTTAGGACATTGGGTGGATGGCTTCTGACTTCTACTGATTATGAGAACGCTACTCACCTTGTGCTCATGTTTGTGATATGTTCAGATTCGGGAGAAGCAACACATTGTTTCATATTGTTTGTATTTTCATGTTTAGTTTCAACTTTCAAGTGATAAGAATGGATTGTGCTTAGGAGCATGCAACTGTTGGTGCTGTATCATTGTGGCAAGATGAAAGGAAAAAAGTGATATGCAAAGAATGGCTTGATGCCTATTATTATGATGGTAAGATACCAGCAGAAGCTGAATGTGTAAGTAAATGTGAATTTGCACTTTACGGTTTACTTTATTTCAGCTGTATATATTAATCCAACATACATATATATATATATATATATATATATATATATATATATATATATATATATATGGCTAAGCGTGCACCCAGAACACGGAGCTCTCCGATGCTCCCAGCGTTTTCGAACGCTGAGATGCCTAACAACTGATCCGAACCGTTGATCTTGTTACGTCTTATTGAAATGTAGCCGGTGACCAAGTTTAGTATTTTTTGAATTTATTTACTATTTGTTTCTTATTTTCAAAAATCAGCCTTCCGATTAGTCGTGGTGCGTTCAAAAAGCTGATTTTGTAAATAGAAAACAAATAGTAAATAAATTCAAAAATACGTAAACTTGGTCAACGGGCTACATTTCAATAAGACTTAACAAGATCAACGTGTTCAGATCTCTCTGTTAGGCATCTCGGATTTATAAAACGCTATGGTGCACCCGAACCGCGGATCTCACGAGTCTCTGCTCCCCAGCGTTTTGAAATCCGAGATGCCTAACAATGATCGAACCATTGATTTTGTTAAATCTCCTTTGAAATGTAGCCGATGACCAAGTTTAAGTATTTTTTAAATTTATTTACTATTTGTTTCCTATTTTCAAAAATCAGCCTTTCAATTAGTCGTGGTGTGTCCAAAAAAGCTGATTTTTGAAAATAGGAAAAAAAATAGTAAATAAATTCAAAAAAATACGAAACTTGGTCACTAGCTACATTTCAGTGAGACGAACAAGATCAACGGTTCGGATCAGTTGTTACACATCTCGGATTTCGAAAACGCGTTGGGAGCACGGAGAGATCCGTGTTCTGGGTGCACACTAGCCTTTCTCTCTCTACATACATACATACATACATACATACATACATATACATGTATTGGATGCGTATATCAAAGGAGAACTGTAGGTAGGATCTGTTCTATTTAATGTAATTTGATCTCTTCTATTTACTATCAAGAGCAATTAAAATATTTCGATAGTATTGTAATGTGGTATAAATATTATTCTCTTCTCATAGAAAAGTAATATCTACTAGCAAAATGAAAGTGGCCAGCCATATACATTTATGATGCCTACAGAGCTGATGGCAGGCCTGTTAGGAGAAGATTCATGTTTGCCACTAGAAGTTCTACCCGTGCTGTATATGTATCTCATGACAGGGACAGTGACAGGTATGTTAGGAGAATGCTCACGTTTTACAGTATAAATTCAGGTCGTGCTACTTCTTTTGACCAAGATGATTTGCTTAGTCAATGCCATCATCTGTTCCAATGCAAAATAGACCGCTCTCATTCAACAACATTCAAGGCATATGTTCGGAGGTATGGAAATAGACTTCATTTTGTTCCAAACACCCGGAAGTAAAAGGAGCCATGTCTTCATAATTAATGACCGAGATTAGAGTGAAGATTCACCTATTCAAATCATTTAGGCTGATTCCAGCTGTTCGTAAGAAGAAGCTATCTTAAAGAATTTTCCTTATGGATGATGTAATGGGCATCAAACTTGGTAATTTGGATGAAGAGATCTTAAATAAATATAACGATAAGGATGGTTGTAAGGATGATGATAAATTCAACATCGTGGTTCAGCGCGAGGTATTTCTTACATAACCAATGCCGAGTTGCATTTCCTCCTGGATTACAATGTGTGAACGGATGAAAGCTGGCGAGGAGTTGCTTTGCTATTTCATTGAGCTTATGAAAGGTCACTAGGCTATCGAGTTTTTTTGGCATTATATAGCATATTTGTGAAGATGAAGAAGTCTCGGCCACAGGCTTATAATGACATACTACACAATCTCAGTCACTATTCAGGATGGCGGTCTGAGATTAAAAAGAACAATAAGATATATTTGATGGAAGCTCTCTCAAATTCAAAGATCTAATGACTGACATTTCACCTGGGTATACTAGTAAGGTGGAAGACCTATTGAGAATTACAATCCATACTCGGAAACTTCTGAAAGAATAGAGAAGTTATATGGAGAAATGTTTACTATGAACCATCGCGAACACCTAGATTATGCTTCATTGTTAAGTAATATAATATCTATATCAAGGTAGAAACATCTAGAGTATGTATTATGATGTAGTGAAGAAATATCTAGAATATATATTTATGTGAAAGGGTGTAGAGATTGAATATTTAAATAGAAGAGTGTAGATATTTAGAGAGTAGGGGGAATGTTCTAGTAACACTATATATAGGAGGTGACCCCTTCACTTGTAAGTGTGCCTCATAAGTATATGTGCGTGTGCCTCATAAGTATATGTGCGCCTTGTCGGTATAGTAAATACCAGGGTATTATGAGTCCTAAAGAAGACCACGCGAGGGCCCCACGCGTCAAAGCGACATCAGACCTAGCCAGCCAGTCAAGGCGCTGGGTGAGCGAGAGGCCCCTCATCGACAGGTGAGGCCGTCTGGCGAAGGCCCCGAGGGAGTTTTCAGTGAAGGCTCTCCCATTGTGAAGGGCGAGTGCATGAAATGCGACATCACGAGAGGATGGACCGAGGAGGAGATGATTACCGTCACAGTGACCTCTGCAGGTCTGATCAACTGTCGCTGTGGCTCTGCAGAATTGACCGACAGAAAGAGAGCCTGCCGTCATCAGGCTGGCCGCCGCATCAGGCGGTGGGGGCTGGGCCCCGCCTGTTCTTTCACCGGTGTGTTCACACGAGTCAGAGGCCACTTGCGAAGCACGCGTGAGTGGCGCCGTTCGGCACAGTAGCAGCACGTTTTCGTCTCTCCGTTCTTGTCCCTCTAGTCTTATCAGTGTACCCAGCGTACTGTACTACCACCCCCCTTTTGCTCTCTCCGCCAACCCGCAGCTTGTATAAAAGGAAAAGAGAGAGAAAGGGGAGGGAAGAGGAAGCATTCTGTAACCATTCCCACACAACCACAACATGAAAAGAGCTAAGGCTCGGCAGGAGTAGGACTATTACCCGTCAGGGGGTCCAAACCTGGGTAATCTCTGTGTGTCGCTCCTCACCGTCCCCACGCTCGAATCGGATCGAACTCGAGCTGATCAGCTAGCAGAGTAGAAATTTGATAGGGGTGTGATTCGCTGTGGTTCGGTGAAGAACACGTCGTCAGTGGCGCGCCAGGTAGGGGGTGCTAGCATCAGTCCGAGTTCTTCGACCTTTTCTCGGGCAGCAATGGCGGATCAGCAGTCCGCGTTGGACAAGGAAGCAGCCGCCAGAGCCGCGGCATGGCGTCATTCGCGTAATGGTGGTGGATCACCGGCCGCGACCTCCCGCTAAGGGTTGGCGCCCTGGAGGAGAGCAGCCGTCCCAGTCTGGCTAGGCGACGCCTGGCCCTGGAGGAGTGCTCTCCGGCACAAAACCTCCATGCGGCCAGGGCCCTACTGGACAACCTGCTAGTTTCGGAAACTCCGGATTCTCCGGCGGCACCGTGGCTGGCCAATTTGGCCTGCTACGTCGATGCCGCCGCGGCGGTAGTGCAGGCTTCGGGAGGCACGGGAACCAGCGTTTTCGCTTCCTCCCGTTCCTTTGTTTCTCCGCACCCCTCCCGCGGATCTCCTGGCAGGAGGGAGCGGCGCCAGGACGGCAGGAGCCAGGCGACTCCTTCGGGGGTTCGACAAGGCAGACGCGGCGGTGGGCCGGACCTCTGGGCCTACTTGGAAGACCGCCACCGACTACATGGAGAAGACCTACGCGACAAGCTCCGCCGGCAGCACGGTCGAGAGGCGATCACAAGATCGCTGCGGCCGCTGGAGGCTGTGAGGGTTTCGCGACGCCGCTTCACAATGGCGCTTCCTCAGCGCCGCTCGACGCCGGGCGGCGGGACGAGGGGCGCGTGCAGGAGCAGGAGGCTCTAGACGTCGGATGCCGCGCCTTTTCGAAGAAGCTGCGTCGCGTCCAGTGGCCGGAGAAGTTCAGACCGGCCCCATCGAGAAGTACGATGGCTCCACCAACCCCCGACGAGTTCCTACAGATCTACACCACGGTGATGCAACCGGCTGGAGGGTCGGGGAAAGTTCTGGCGAACTACTACCCTGCAGTCCTCACCGGCGGAGCCCGCTCGTGGCTCATGAACCTACCCCTGGAGTTGGTGGGGTCATAGAAGGAGCTCTCCGGGCTCTTCATCACCAACTTCCAGGGCACTTTCGAGCAGCCCGGAGTCAAAGACGACCTCCACAACGTGGAGCAGAAGAAGGGAAAGTCGCTGCGTGACTACATCCGACGCTTCAGTCAGGTTCGCAGCACCATTCCTAACATCTCCATTGACGCCGTCGTCACGGCTTTCAGGAGGGACGCCCGAGACCCTAAGGTTAAGGAGAAGATGGCTACCCGCAAGATCAAGACAACGGAGGAGCTCTTCACTTTGGCCCACAAGTGCGCTCTACAGGCGGAGGCCCGCTTCCGCCCTGCCGGAAGGGCGGGGCGCTTCTGGTGTGGCCGGGACCTCAAAAGTCCCGGGAAGGACAAGAAGAAGCGCAAAGCGGCGAGGCAGGCAGGTCCTCGTCGCCGAAAGCGACGACGACAACAACGGTTCTTGGCGGCGGCGACGGCGCAATGCGTGGGCGGAAGAAAGGAGGAGGTCGTGGCGGTGGCGAGGACGGTCCCCGCAGGGGCGGTCGTAACGGTCCCTGCGGCAGCGGCGAAGGGCGAGGAGGTCGCCCCGACGAGTGGGACGGAAGGACCTACTATCCCATCCACCACAGCAGCACCCACGACTTGGCTGATTGCCAGGTCATTAGCAAGATAGTGGACAAGCGGGTCCACGAGCAGCAGCAAGCATCCGGCAGCGGCAAGGGCAAGGAACCGGTTCCGCTTGTCTTTCAACAGGCGGAGCACGAAGTCGCCTTCATCCACGGCATATCGGCCACCTATCCATCTCACGCCAGTTTCAAACGTGTGATGAGGGAGGTGTGCGCCGTCGTGCCCGGCGTGGGGTCTGCTAGGCAGCTGGTGTGATCGGAGTAGTCGATCACATTCAGCCAGGCAGATCACCCCGCCAGTACCGCCGGCCCGGGACATCTCCCGATCGTGGTTGCGCCCACGGTCCGGAATGTCAAGCTCGGGCGGTGTACTGGTAGATGGAGGAAGCTCTATCAACCTCCTATCCGCCCGAGTCGCCAAAGCACTTCAGATCCAGGAGCAGGAGCTTTGGCGGGCGCTTCCTTTCTTTGGCGTCGCGCCGGGGGCTGAGTCCGTCCCTCTAGGGCACGTCAGTCTCCCGGTGACCTTCGGAGGCTCCGACAATTTCCGTACGGAGATGCTTGAGTTTGAGGTAGCCGACTTCGATCTCCCGTACAACGCCATACTGGGTCGACCGGCGCTGACCAAGTTTATGGCAGCCTGCCACTATGCTTACATGGTGGTCAAGATTTCGAGGCCAGCCGGCCCCATCATCGTGAAGGTGGACCGTCCGAAGGCGCTCCGCTGCGACAGGGACGCTCTCGTCCAGACGGGGGCAGTTTGTACCCAGAAGGCTGAAGCCTCAACTCTGGGAGCTCCTCCGGCGAAGATCCGTGCTTCCCCCGGCTCGTCGGCGGAGGTTAAGACGGTCTCCCTGAGTGAGTCAGACCCGGCAAGGGTCGTTCAGGTGGGCGCATCTCTCGGCGTCAAATAGGAAGGCGCGCTCGTCTCCCTCCTCCAGTCTAACGCAGACGTGTTTGCTTGGCAACCGTCCAACATGACTGGGGTCCCTAGGGAGGTGATTGAGCATAAGTTGGCGCGTTCCCCGGTAGCGACCGGTCATGCGAAGAAGGTCAGAAGCGATCGGTGGGCGCCAGCCGTCATCCGCCAAGAGGTGGACAAGCTTTTGAGGGCGGGGGTCGTTCGGAGCGTCGCCCATCCTAGGTGGCTGGCGAATCCCGTCCTTGTCAAGAAATCCAACGGGCGATGGAGGATGTGCGTCGACTTCACCGACCTCAACAAGGTGTGCCCGAAGGATCCGTACCCACTGCCGCGCATCGACCTCATAGTCGACTCCACGGCGGGGTGTGAACAGCTGTGTTTTCTGGATGCGTACTCCGGGTACAACAAGATTAGCATGGCTGAAGAAGATGAAGACAAGACTGCCTTTGTGACGCCCATGGGCATCCACTGCTACACAAGGATGACGTTTGGGTTGAAGGATGCAGGCCCAACCTATCAGAGGGCCATGCACATTGCTCACCGCCCCCAGGTCGGGCGGAATCTGGAGGTGTACGTCGACGACCTGGTGGTGAAGTCCAAGAAGACGGAGGAGCTGATCGGCGACTTGGAGGAAACCTTAGCCAACCTGAGGAAGTACTGCATCAAGCTCAATCCCGAGAAGTGTGTGTTTGTCGTTCCGTCGGGCAAGCTGTTGGGCTTCCTTGTCTCCCAGAGACGGATTGAGGCGAACCCTAACAAAATCATGGCGATCGAGAATATGAAGCCACGGACGCGACTTCGGCAGATGCAGTGTTTGGTGGGCAGCTTGACTTCCCTGGGCCGCTTTATAGCTCGCCTGGGGGGCAAGAGTCCCCCTGTTCAAGCTCCTGAAGAAGACCAATCAATTCGAGTGCACCACGGAGGCGCAGGAGGCGTTCGATGAGCTGAAGAAGTACCTCACCTCTCCACCCGTGCTGGTCGCCCCAGACCCGGGTGAGCCGCTGATCCTCTATGTCGCGGCGAACCCGGAGGTGGTTAGCGCGGTGCTGGTGGCGAAAAGAGAAGGAGTTCAGCGCCCGGTCTATTACATCAGCAAGGTTCTCCACGACGCCGAGACAAGGTACTCGCAGCACCAAAAGATGCTGTATGTTGTGCTAACGGCATCCAGAAGGCTGCGCCACTACTTCCAGGGGCGAGAAATCATTGTCTTGACAAAGTACCCCTTGCGAGAAATCCTCTTCAACCGCGAGGCGATGGGCCGCATCGCCAAGTGGGCAATGGAGTTGGCCGAGTTCGATCTCAAATTCGCCCCCCGGACGACGATCAAAGGGCAGGCTCTGGCGGAGTTCGTCAGTGAATGGACTCCGGCAGTAGCAGAAGTTGAAGACACCCCAGCGCCCTCGCCGTGGACTCTCTTCTTCGACGGTTCGATCCGGCTAGAGGGGGCTGGGGCCGGCATCGTCCTGGTGTCTCTCACCGGCGACATCGTTCGGCACCTGGTGGTGCTGGAGTTCCGCGCTACCAACAATGTTGCGGAGTACAAAGGACTCCTCGCTGGGCTCAGGGTGGTCTCAACCCTGGGCATCCGGCGCCTGCAAGTCAAAGGCGACTCTCTCCTGGTCATCAACCAGGCGAGGAAGGAATTCACTTGTTCAGATCCCACCATGACGGCCTACCTAGCGGAGATACGTCGGTTGGAACGGCATTTCGAGGGGTTGGGCTTCGCGCACATCCCTTGCCGTGACAACTACATGGCGAATGAGCTATCTCAGATTGCCTCGTCAAGGGCACCTATCCCGGCTGGGGTCTTCAAGGAAAGGCTCACGCGACCGTCCGTCTCAGCCGCCGGTTCTGGTGGGGACGACATAACTCTTGATGCAGCTCCCACATCTGGTGGAGACGTCAACATTCCCGCACACCCCCCGGCTGAGGAGGATGCGAAGAAGCTGCTGCGGCGGTTGAGGCGAAATGCCAGGCGAGCAGAGTGCTTGGCGACCATACTAACGTCGTCGCTTTTCGTCCGGGAAGGTCGTGGATGGATCCTATCCTAGCCTACGGCGGACACAGTGATCCCCACGATGACGCGTCGTTTACCGAGAAGGTAGCGCAAGGCCAAGCGCTTCATACGGTAGGTGGGGACCTATATCGCCAGGGCGCTAACGGAGTTCTACTAAAGTGCGTCACTCGGGAAGCGGGGAGCGAAATCCTCTCTGAGATCCATAGAGGTATGTGCGGGAGCCATTCAGGGAGCCGGGCGTTGGTCGGAAAGGTCTTCCGCCACGGCTTCTATTGGCCTCTCGCCCTCGGGATGCCTTCGGTGGTGAGTTGATCTGAGCGTGCGATTTCATGCTAAGCAAATCCACCGACCAGCCCGGTAGCGCAAACCATTCCGCTTTTACGGCGTTCGCGTGCGGGATCGACATCTGGGCCCGTTCCTTGGCGGCATCGGGGCTACATGCATATGTTCATCGCCGTCGACAAATTCTCCAAGTGGGTGGAAGCCTCGCCGGTCCCGGCGATCACCTCCGCTGCAGCCATAAAGTTTATGAGAAGTATCTTCGTCCGGTTTGGCGTTGCCAGCAGAATCATCACCGACAATGGCGCTCAGTTTAAGAGCGCTGACTTTCAAGATTGGTGTGAAGAGCTGGGCGCTAAGCTGTGCTTCGCCTCCATCACGCACCCGAAGAGCAATGGGCAGGTGAAGCGGGCGAACGCAGAGGTACTCAAAGGACTCAAGACAAGGGCGTTTGACCGTCTGGAAAAGCATGGCAAGCGCTGGGCGGAGGATGTCCCCACCGTGCTTTGGGCGCTGCGGACAACCCCCAACAGAGCTACTGGCGAGACCCCTTTTCTTCCTGGTGTATGGTTCTGAGGCAGTGCTCATGTCGGAGCTCGCCTTCGGATCCCCAAGGGTGGCGGCGTACAGCGAGGATGGTGACCCTGACCGACGTCAAGATGAAGTAAATCTTCTGGAGGAGATCAGAGACAGAGCGGCGATCCGGGTCGCCAGATATCAGCAATCCCTGCGCCGTTATCAAGTAAGAAGGGTGTGCGAGAGAACACTCGCAGTGGGTGACCTTGTCTTGCGCAGAGTTCAGGTGCAGGCAGGTCGCAATAAGTTGTCTCCCCCGTGGGAGGGCCCCTTTAAGGTGGTCTCGGTATCTCGTCCGGGTTCAGTCAGGCTCGCCTTCGAGGATGGTTGCGAATTGGCGAACACCTGGAACGTCGAGCAGCTGAGGAAGTTCTACCCGTAGGTAGCTGTTTCAAAAGCTTTTTGGTCTTTCCTTGGAGCCGAGCGGCAAGGTCTTTCCCCTTCACCGCTCGCCTCGGGGGCTGCGATATACGAAGCCATCTGCAATATAAAAATAAGTTTTGTCTCTCTGTAAGCATTTGCTTTTCACCTTAAAAAGTCTGTTAGAAAACATTCTATTGAAAACTGATAGCGAGAAAGTACTTAAGGCTGATGGCCCCTTAGTTGCAAAGGCGAACGCTTAAACTTGCGCTAGGCGAGGCGAGGCGGACAGAAGGCGTGTTCTAGCCTGGTGTGTTAGCTCGGTCTGGGCCCTCTGCGCCAACGACGGCACCAGTGTCTTATACCACTTCCGGAAGCTAAGTTCTCACCACGCAATGCTTAAGTGGGTTTGCGGAGAGGCCATAAGGGTTGAAGTAACCAGATGTCTAAGGAAAAAACGCTTGCTTTCAGCAGAACGTTCTGTCTAAAACTTTTGGCGGTCGGTTGCCTAAGTTCTTTTTTTTCGCGAGTAAAGATTGCGTAAAGTTTAAACAAGACTTGTGGCAGGGAAAGCAAAAGGTTGTATTGACAGGTCTTATGTACAAGACGAGCGGCAAAAGGGATCGATCATTCCTCGCCGTGGTCGTCTTCCGCTGGTGCGGTGCCGACCATCATGGACACTCGGTCGGCGGCGACTTCGACGTGAGACTGTTCGTCCCGGTCCAGCTGGCGCGGAGGTTCCCCAGTGACGGCGTCAAGGTCGAACGCGGCATTTTGGGCAAGGCAGTTGCCCAAGACGAACCGCGCTGCTTCGAAGGCGCCGTGGTGACCATCTTAGATCGCCCGCGTCTGCATCACCACCGGCAGGTCACTCATAGCCTCGGCGACGCGCCCCACCGCGCCGGCGTACTGCGCAGCGGTCTCCTCCAGCGAGGGGTACAGGGTAACTCCCAGTGTGTCCAGGACCTCCGCCAGCCAGCGGTAAGCTGTCCGCAGCATGGCGGTAAGGGCCCGGAGGTGCTCAGAGTGGGCCGCGCGGAGGTTTGCAGTTTCTCGGGCGACGGAGGCAGCAGCGGTTTGCGCCGCCGCAGCCTCGCGGGTCGCCGTCTCCTTCGCGGCAACTTCCCGGTCAAGAACTCGCCGCAGCTCGCCGACGGCTTGTGTGGCTGAAGCTAGAGCGCCTTCTCGCAACGCCCAGGTGTGGGCGAGGGCATGGAGCGCTCGACGTCAGCAACAATGGCAGAGATGGCGTCGGTATCGGCCGCGGCGGCAGCCGAAGGGTGCTCCACCCTCGGCATCGGCGTCACCGTGTTCCCTGCAGCAGGGGGCACCGTCTCCGACGAAGGGGTCGGGAGCAAGCCGGGGGCAGGCGGATCGCGTGAGCCGGAGCTCGAAGCCCTAGGATCCGACCTGTCTCACGAAGAAAAGCTGAAAAAGGGTTCAGGTATGCGAAAAACACGTAGCATGCTAACCTTAACGCAAAAGTACATGCATGCAGAAAGCTACCTGAAGCGGCGCCCCCAAAGGTGAAGGCAGAGGGATGCAGCCTCAAGCCGCTCGGCCGCGGGACCGGCGCAGCCGTTCCTCCTCCCAGTGAGGGAGGCGGAGGCGGCGGCGGCGGAATCACCGCGGGCGGCGCTGTCAAGGCGGGCACCGGTGTAGGAGGAGGCAGCCCAGGGCTCGCGGGGCGAGGTCTCTTCGGGCTCGTTCCCTCCTCCTCCTCGTCGTCTTCAGAGAGGATGAGGCGGCGCTTCCCAAGCGTGCGATCGGTGTCGGTCGGGGCAGGAAGTGCGACGGCCACAGAAAGAGCGGCGGCCGCAGGAGTTTCCGCGGTCGTCGAAGGATGATCGTGGATCTGCAGGGGTCGCTGGACCACTTGAACTGTGGGGCCAGAAACTTCCATGGGGGGCAGCGCACGCAAGTACGGGTTGCGCTCCCGTGGGTCCTAGTGGCAGAGGGGGCGGACGCTTGCAGACAGAGGGCCGTCGCCGGTTGGCGCAGGCAGAAGGCCCACTAGCCATTGATGGAGCACCTCCTCTGACACGTTCCCTGCGGCTGGACAGCAAGAAAACAGTGAATTAGCAAAAAATCAAGAAGAAGGAAAAATAGGTTCCCTAAAGAGCAGAAGATCCAAAAGAAAGCAAGAGCACTTACCTCCGAGGACAATGCGGGTTCCATCGTCATCGCCATAGTACTGCCAGGCGGGGCGCGCCCTCATGCGAAGCGGGCAGAGGCGGCGCCGCAAGAAGTCCGCCACCACATGGGTTCCGGTGAGCCCATTGTGGCGGAGGTCAGCAATGCGCGCCAGCATCGCCTCCGTCTCCGCCGCGTCGTCGGGCGGAGACCCCTAGTAGGTGAGGGATTCCGCGGAGCCCTCTGGGAAGATGAGTTCGTCGCAGCCGCTGGAGTCCTCTACATACAACCATTGCCGCGTCCAGTCCTTCCAGTTGGACTTGAGAGCGAGCGGGATGAAGGCGGTGGAGTCGCGAAGTGAGAAGTAGCAGCTCCCCGCGGCCCCGCTCGAGCGCGAGCTTGCATGCAGGGTGAAGAGCCGGCGCCAGAGCGGGAGATTCAGCATCACCCCCACGAACATTTCGCAGAGGTGAGCGAAGATAGCCAGCATCACGATGGAGTTGGGGGGAGGTGTACCGCCTGAATCTCGTAGAAGGCGAGCACCCCCAAGAAGAACTCTGAGTACGGCGGGACGAGCCTCGCCAGGACGGCCCAGGTGAAGGTGATGATCTCCCCGTTGCGGGGGCTTGGCGCCATGGTGCCGGCGTGAAACTGGGCGGCGGACAGCAGCAAGTGTCGCTGGAGCCGCGCAACCGTCTCCTCATCGGCAACGGAGACGGGTAAAACGGAATCGGGCGATGGCGCTGCCAGCATCAAGGAGGCGGCCGGAGTGGCATCTCCACGGCGACCCTTGCTGCGCTTTGGAGCCATAGGAAGGTGGTGGAAGCGCGGTGGCGAAAAGGCTGAGTGCGAAGGCGCTAGCGAAAGAGCTCTATGACGGCGGCAAGAAAAGCAGACGGTGGTTCAAGGCTCTTCGGCGCGCGAAAGGATTCACCGCGGTGCCAAGGAGTGAAGCATTTATAGGCAAAAGAAGCTAGAGCGACGGTTTGGATTCCGTCCCCACTTGCACGCACGCGACGCCATTATGCCCCACGCGCCTCGGCTTCCAGCGAAAAGCGGCACGGTTCCCCAAGGAAGATCATGCACAGGTGGAGAATTAGACGTACGGCCGCCGTAGGTGGTGGGCCCCCCACGATTCGTCTCCCATTGCACGAGAAATGGCGAGATATCGGCGCGACGGTTCGCGTATCATGGTGAACTCGGGGGCTATTGTCGGTGCAGTAAATACCGGGGTATTATGAGCCCTAAAGAAGACCAGGCGAGGGCCCCACGCGTCAGGCGGGCGACCGTGCCCTAAGCGCTGGCGAGCTCCTCAGTAGCGTCAGCGGGCGGCCGAGCCCAGTCTGGGCGAAGCGCGAGAGGCCCCTCATCGACAGTGAGGCCAGCGGCAGAAGCATCCCGAGGGGAGTCTTCCAGGCGAAGGCTCCCCCCTGCTGTGAAGGACAGGTGCATTAAATGCGACATCACGCGCGGATGGACCGAGGAGGAGATGATTACCGCCACAGTGTCCTCTGCAGGTCTGATCAACTGTCACTGTGGCTCTACAGAATTGACCGGCAGAAAGAGAGCTTGCCGTCATCAGGCTGGCCGCCCGTGTCAGGCGGTGGGGGCTAGGCCCCGCCTGTTCTTTCACCGGCGTGTTCACACGAGTCAGAGGCCACTTGCGAAGCACGCGTGGGCGGCACCGTTCGGCACAGTAGCAGCACGTTTTCGTCTCTCCGGCCTTGTCCCTCTAGTCTTATCAGTGTACTCAGCGTACTGTACTACCACCCCCCTTTTGCTCTCTCCGCCAACTCGCAGCTTGTATAAAAGGAAAAGAGAGAGAAAGGGGAGGGAAGAGGAAGTATTATGTAACCATTTCCACACAACCACAACACGAAAAGAGTTAAGGCTCGGCAGGAGTAGGATTATTACCCGTCAGGGGGTCCGAACCTGGGTAATCTCTGCGTGTCGCTCCTCGCCGTCCCCCACGCTCGAATCGGATTGAACTCGAGCTGATCGGCTAGCATAGTAGAAATCTGATAGGGGTGTGATTCGCTGTGGTTCGGTGAAGAACACGCCGTCACACCTCATGAAGGTGTAAGTGTGTCTCATGATATGAGAGTGTAGTGCGAGTGGTAAAATTGTGGGGTAAAAGATAGTGTTATAATAGCCATTAAAACGTACCCTATTGTAATATTGAATCACACTTCAATAAAATAACACTTCCAAAGTACAAGACTCACAAGTAAGCTGAAGGTGCTTCGGTGATTGTGGGCAGAGGGCCACCGACGTCGCTTCTCCCAATAAGACTTATTCAGAATGATAAGAAATATTACCCATCATAAATTAAAGGGAAATGAGAGATTCATTCAATGTATTATTGGAAAAGTGTTTTTGAGTCTATTGATAAATTTTCAGAAGGAGATCTTTAAAATTGACGAACAGAACAGGCTAAAGTAAAAATACGGCATCTTAATTTGTCATGCCAACGTGCGGAAAGCAAAATCTAAAATTCTTCATTGGAATTGCAATCTGAAATTACGTTTTAAGAATAAAGAATTTACCCAGAAACCTTAAATGATTTGTCTTCTCGTGTCGAGTAATATGTGTTAGTGTGTATGTGCGACTCGTTCAGATCATGAAAGCAAACAAAAAAGATAATTTTTAAAGTATTCATCATGGATACGAATGAATAGGATAGAGCTTCTCTATCCTATATTTACTAGCAAAAATGCTTGTGCGTTGCAACGGGTCTATAAAGCAAACTTTCATTTGTCCATATTTCTAGAAAAAGTATCTCTGTTTTCATTTCCATCTTCGGCTCCGCTTCCCCCGCCGCTGCACTACCCTCCGTCGTTGCCTCTCTCCTCGACCCGATTGTCAGTCACCTCTCCTCGTCATGCGACAATATGTCTATACGTTGCAATGGAAAAAATAAAAATCCCCACACGGCTAGGGTCCTGGGCCATGCGAGGATTTATACGGATAAATTTTTCTTTTGGAATTCATCCATAAATCAGAACTACTAACATTTGTTCCGTTCCTCTATGGGAGAAATAAATATCCTCGCATGGCCCAAGACCCTAGTAAATAAGCATGGTTGCAATTTAATCAAATAATCACAAATTAATTTTGTAGCAAAAGTAACTGAGATCTTATTAAACAACCTGTAAAACTACAACATAAAGAAATTGTGATTCCTTAATATTGGGCCTAGAGAGAAAAATAAAAATAAAAATACTCGCGGTTGCAACAATATACTATATAAATAAAACTTACATTTATTGAATGACAGCAGAAAAACATGCACATCTTGTTTCATCACTTCGAAATATTTTTCAGTAATCCAAACAAAGAACCAGTGTGTTTATTTGTATTCACACTGCTCATAACAAAGATTGGAGTGCCTGAATAACTCTTAAACACCTAAGAGAAAGAAACCAGCATGAATAACACTTACACATAACTGTTACATATCTTATGAACTTTTCTATTGACCCTTGAATTTGCATACAGTGTTGGATCCTAACATATTTTAATCCATGGCAAGACAAATTAATTTTAGTTGGTAAAAACAGTACTGACTGACCAGTAATTGTCATAGCAATAGATGAACATTTGGCGACAGAAGGAATCAAACAAACACACATTCATTTCTGTATTGTGGCAAACATAATTACATTCTCAAATTCTACTTCATTATCCAGGCACATGATGAAGACAATAATGAAAGTAACCCCGTTCACAATAAAAATGTATACATGGGAAGTTATCACACATTGATAATCAATAATCATGTATCATGGGTGCACAGAGATCAAAATTATATGCTATGCATATAAATACATGCTAGAGAAGAGATGCTTTATGGTTTCTATTTCCGATTGGGCAGTCGAAGGTAGAATTCACTTTAGAAGCTAGAGCACCTGTTTGGTTACACCTGAAATTCAGAGTTACACCATGTTCAGTTTCATCAATGCCCAGAGTTCAGAGTTGGCTCTTGAATCAGTCTGAACTGAGTATGATGCAAGGAATCAATAGGATTCGTCAGACCATACCTGAATTGTGTGCCTTGTTTGTGCATCAACCAGGTTGTAGGCAATGCGTTGATTCTTGGTCCTGAATCAATGTTTGTCATGAGGAAATACAGAATATCCAATCAGAATATGGCCTGAAGTGAAACAATTAGAATTAAGATATTTAGAATACTGTGAAATACCTTCCAATCAGAGCCTCAAGCTGAGGATCAAGTACAATTCTTTATTGGAAGAAGTCCACATTGCCTCCCTCAACTATTAAAAAAGTTCACTTTTCCTCCCTCTATGTTAAATGGGTGAGATCTGGCTGTCCAATCTTGCATCGAACGGCCACAAATGAGTTGAGGGAGGAAAAATGAACTTCTGCAATAGTTAAGGGAGGTAAATTAGACTTCTTCCTTCTTTATTTATCCCGATAAGCATTTAGCTCATATGTACCTAGCACCTACTCAGAAGTACAAACAGTTCATCACTTGTTAATGGCTGCAATATAATTACAAAACGATGAAAGGATAAACAGAATATATGCATAAATGTCATAGCATACACACACAATTAAGAATGGCCGAGCGCACCTACATGAGCAAAAACAAAGACAAATGAATAAGAAAACTCAAACCTTGAGAAAACTCAAACCTTGGCTATTTTGACAAGCTGGTCGTGGTTGTCATGGCCATAGAAGAATGGTTCCTTGCGGAATATCTGTGTCCAAAATACTACATAAATCCTAAGTTGTGATATAATCCAATAATAATTCAGAGAAGCAAGGTCCTTGCACTTTTCATCAGATTGTTTTAAAACTGTTGAAGAAAAAACACACCATTTCAGCAAACATACAGCCAAGGCTCCACATGTCGAAATAGTAGTCATAGCCTTGGAAATCAACCAACAATTCATGCCCTTTAAAATACCTAAAATAAGAAAAATTCACAGTTAAAATATCCAAATAAGCAAAATATAAGGGTGCACACAGTCTACTTCATAAAGGAGCTAACTTGTTATAAACTTCTCATAGAAATATGTAATATGATTGTCCATAAAAATTATTATAAGTATAAGATAATAGAATGTGCTTATGGAACAACAGTTTATGTAAAGAGAAAAGACAAAAACTAAGCATCTTAGAGTAGAACACACCTCATTACAGCACATGCACGTGCCCGCAAAACCATGTGCATATCAGCAATGGTTCTACACCAGAAGCTTGCAGGGAATAAACCTTGCCAAATAGACAGGCAGTATTAGTGAGTAACTTACTTTTTCCAGAAGACCATATATCCCCAACGAAGTCTCCACCTTCTTTAGTACACATAGTTTTTGTCAAGATCAAACGATTCTAGATACGCCAGTTATCAATGATATAGCTATGACAATATCTTATATATAACCAAGCAAGGAGCCCACATTCTGCAAGAGTTAGGCGAGGTAAAGATAAACTAATGAAAAAAGAAAATGGTACATTACAGAGATAATTTAGGTACAGATCTCACCTGTCGGAGCATAAAGATCATCAAGAGCCATCCTTAGGGTTACCAAAACTCCAAATCAGTAGCATGCCTCAGCTGGAAAAATACATTTTTTTCAAAACAATCTTCCTTTGCTTCATCCACATGAGAATCTGGAAGTTTACTCTAGCTGGCAAGCATCAAATCCTTACACGCAGATTCCATTTCTATGTCAGATATTGCAGGTAAATGCTTTTCATTTGAAACAAGCTCCTGAATTTCCTAAGAAACATTGTTGCTGACACCTCAACTTGTAACAGGCAAAAGTTAGTCAACGATGAGCATAGAGAACACGAGACATTTAATACAAAATAAGCAGCAGTAATACTTCAGGATAACATATCTGAACTGTGTTGACCATAAGTCCTTGTAATATTTTTTTTTGTGTTGAACTGTGCCTGCAACCTTCTGCAAGAAAATCTAAGAGGATCAATCAACATTTCAATTTACACATTGTCAGGTCTAAAAATGCGAAGGGCTATGAAATAAGTATAGGATTATTGAATGCCAGCCTAGTGACAGCTGATGATGGCCCTATTTCAATGCTGTAGATGTAATATCAATTGAAAATTGGAATCCATAGTTGATGGAGATTGTTATTTCGTAGACATGGGAATACCAAAAACTAACTAAACAATCAATTAGATATGTTTTCGTAATTTTAAATTACTGCTCTAGGCTAAGTCAAACCGAGAAATCATCAGCATGAGAAAATAGCGCCTACCAAAATATTCTCTTGTTTTCGGAAGAGATAATTACTGGAAAGCTATGGCAGGAACGTAGCAGTTCCAAAATCCTTGCGGTAATGTTTTAGGGCAATCATCCACTTTATGTGCCGTTCCAATCGAAGACAAACCCAATACCCATGTCCTGATACTCTCAACCTAATAGCCTAACATGATATCTCGACATGATGCCAAACCCGATATTCTGGTTCTGATACCCCGACATGATACCTCGATCGATGCCAAACCCGATACCTCAACATGATTCACCGGCCTGATGCGTGACCCAATATTCTTGACTCGATACCCCGAGCCAATACCAAACCCGATACTCTTGATACATGACGATAATATCCTTACCAGGCGTTTAACCCAATACCTCGGCTCGATACCTCCAATGCTCGATGATAACCCCAACGCACAATGCGATACATGATGATACCCTCGTGATACTCAACCAGATACCCCTAAATCAAATGTTACATGCTCGTGACACATGATACCCTAATACTCCATGGTTTCTGATTCGACTCATGATGATAATTATTTATGATACATGAAAATATGTACAAAAATGATAATAGAAAAATAAAATAAATTTGCTAAAAATTTCTAAACCTTGCAAGAAAAAACTATACCAACAAGGACATGAAACACGTGAACATGGATGCGAAATTTGTTTTCTAGCTCCGTTGATGAACCATTAGGCCATCCTCAATGCAAGATGCTTAGAGCTAGGTGCTTAGTGTGCCACATCACTAAGCACCCGTATAAAAACTTTTCTTTCCAATGCGTCACAGCTTTCAGAGGTGCTTATAAACTATAACAATCTTGTTAGCATCTGGACCAGACGTTTTAATCTCAAATGGCCGGTGCCTAGCGTGTAACATAAAAAATACAATCAACCAGGTAGCATCTAGGCATCCAGACAAGCAGCTGTAGAAAAAAATTTGGCAAGCACCCGGTAGCAATGGATGCCAATCTAGGCATCTTCTCTCTCCTCTAAGCATCTCTATTTGCTAATGTGGCAAAAAAAACCCGATTTTTTCCTCTAAACATCTACTTAAGCACCTGCATTGGAGATGGCCTTATAGGTCCTATCAATGCTATCACCCTCAGCCCCACAAATCACCGGACCAACCTTTTGTGTAAACTCAAAAAAATCAGGGGGGGAGACTACACAGCGGCATCCCGTCCCGTGCGCCCCGCACGGGATAGGACCCCGCGCCCACGGAAAATTTAGATCAGTGACACCCAATTCGAGTGCGTTGGAAAAATTGACACCCAATTCGCTTTGGTTTCGTTCAGTTACACCCGGACCACGAATTGCTTCGGCACATGACACTCTTGAATTTTTTATTGCATTTTTGTTTTTCTTTCCCATTTATGCATAGTAAACTTCCTATTTTTATTTGCTCTCCTCCGCCTCGTCCGCTTGCTCGCCTTACCCTTGCTGCCGTCTCCTCCCTTGCCTTGCTGCCGCCTTGCCGTCTCGTTAAGCTTGCCGCCGCCGCCGCCTCCTCCGCCGCTTGCCGCCGCCTCCTCCTCCTCCGCCGCTTTGCCGCTGCCGCCTCCTCTTTCTCGCCTCGCCGACCATGCCTGCCGCCTCCTCCTCGCTTGCTCACTTTGCCGCCGCCACCTCCTCCTCCGCCCGCCTAGGTCGCCGATGCTCCATGCAGTCATGGCTGTCGTCGCTAGAGCTCGTCGCGCCGCCGCTGTATGTCGCCGTTGGCTATACCGCCGATACCTTTGGATGCGCATCGATGAGGGGAACCCAGTTTAGTCAACGTCCTATGTTCCCGTGCCCCCGAGCGTCGCCCGTTAAGCTCGCTGGAGCTCTCCCATGGCCGCTGCCTGCCTGTCAAGAGGTTGAAGACGATGTTTACTGTGCATAAATGGCCAGAAAAATGGAAAATGCGATAAAAAGTCCAAGAGTGTCACTGGCCGAAGCAATTCGTGGTCCGGGTGTCACTGAGCGAAACCGAAGCGAATTGGGTGTCAATTTTACCATTGCACTCGAATTGGGTGTCACTGAGCTAAATTTCTCCGCGCCCACGTCCTTCTTCCTCCGCCTCCGAGCCAGCCTCGCCGCCCCGCCCCCTTCTTCTTTCCTCTCTCCGATGGGGCGTCCATGGATCCGCCACCCTCACCATTTCGCCGCCTCCTCCTCCGCCCCCCCTCTCCCGGCCGCTCGCCTCCCAACCTCCGCCGTCGACGCCTCCACCACCCTAACCCGAGGGCGAGGTGTGGTCCCCACGACACCGCCATGCCGCTTCCTTCCTCGGCTCACGGCGACGGCGACGCGCCCCGCCGCCGCCTCACCCATCCCAACCCCATCGCCTCGCCGCCGCCACTGCCCAAATCTATGTCCGGCACGCGATACCCATACAAACATCCCACTCTGAACTCTATACCTAACCCGGCGGCTCCGGCAAGGTTGATGATGACAGCGAGGTCAGCTTCCTCCTTTCTCCTCCTATGGTCTGTCGTGCAGTGATCCCGTCCGGATCCCGTCTCCTAGCATTTCTCCAAAACCAGATGGGCAAATAAATTAGCGTCATGGTCGAACAAACCAATACCACAACATAACCTCGCTATGCTCTTGTAATAAGAGCATCGTGAGGCTTCAAATTTTCTGCGTCGATCGATAAAGAATCGCTACGATGCTACTACGGTCTGGCTACTACTTACGTGACCAAATTTCCTTCTAATGCATTTGAAAAATTTTGAAATAGAGGCCATTTTGGGGGTGTGATGGGGATGCTCTAAGTATCCTGTTCCACGACTCCTCCCGTTTCTGTGAAACCCTAATGGGGGACGCTGCCGCCGCCGGCCCGCAGCGTTCGCCGTCGCCCATCTCCCGTCGTCCGCAGCCCGCCGCGTTTGCCGACGTCCGTCGCCCGTCGGCAGGCCGTCGCCAGCCCCGTCGCCGGCATCCAGCAGGGCACTAGGGCAGCAGGTATGTCTCCGTGAAACCTTGCCTGCCGTGTGTGGATCTATAGGGTAGAGTCGCCACCCCTCTCACCGCTGACGCCTCCCATCAGATCTGCTCCCGTCGGGAGCAGCCTCCGGTGCTCCGCCCAGGCGCCCCCCATCTCCTTTATGCCTTTTTAACTAAGAAGTGACATCTTTTGAAGAAATAATGGGTATTCACTTGAATACCCACGAATCATGAGAGGTCCGCCCCTGGCACAAACCAGAATTTTGTCACACCCTGATCCGCGATCAGGAGAAACACTGCGATAGAATTAGAGTTTGGAGTGGGGAAGGGGAAAGAACAGAGAAGACAGAGGGAACGAGATTAGGGAGAATTCATTCTACTTTTTCCATACTTCTCTCGACACCAGAACAGCAGTATTTAACGACCAACTTCCAGGCCAACTCGCGCACACACCGGCCCACACAGCCCACAAATCAAATACAAGCCTCGTCGGCCTTTTGCGCCACGCAGGGCGACCCAGTAATAACCCCCTCCTCGTCATGTATGACAAATTTTTGGCTGAATTCAGTCTTGTCACCATGTCTTTCTGTCTTTTTTTTTACATTGTTGTGTGGTTTTTGGCTGAATGGAGTCTGACACCATGTCTTCATTTTTACACATTTTATTTGTTCTTCAATAATATCCATGGGTGGTGATGGAACGGCTTGGCTTTTATTAGGCCAAGATATTGGCCCTTTGGAAATTGTTGTCTAAAAGTTTTTATCAACCATAGTCTACTGTTGATGATGACTTTCTGCATCAGCATCAGGGTTGGAAAGATGAAGAAAATTAAGTGTGGAGATGATCTCACAACGATCTCAAACCATGTGCAGACAACTTGCAAGCAGGGAGAAGAGACAAGTGAGTCATTGATTTGAAATTTTCCACTTCTTCCTTTTTGCATTTATTTAGACAGCTTCCTCAAAGCTCTCACAACTTGCTGTATAATGCTTCCATAACTCCTAGACATGCATTTGGATGATACTGAAGAGGAACTCGACGGCTTACCTCATCTTGATGAAAATATATGCTGCCAACTCAGTGAAGGACTTGCTTCAAAGCTATCACGAAGAGTTGTCTCGCTCGCTTCATTTGATGGTGACTATACAATTATATGCACATTTTTTTTCCATGTTTCTAACTATTGTTTTTTGATTTAAGGATCAGTAGTTAATGACTGAAACTGTTATCTTGTGTAGGAACCGAAATGAATAATGAATGCACAGGCATAGTTATCAAAAGCAATGAGCGTGTAACACAATTTCTGACTTCAGCAGAATTGTTGAGACCTAATGATGGAAGCGACGGGATGTCTCGTGAATTTGAGGTCTGTGCTGCCATTTTCCTTTTTTGAGCATGTTACTTTCTTATTTACAATTGACAATCGCTCTATATATCTGTTTTCTTTCTTTATCATTACAGATTAAAGTGTGCCTTCCAGATAAGCAAGTTATCGAAGGATTGGCGTATCGTCATGATGAAGAGTACAATTTCATTGTTGTCATGGCCTTCTTCGTTGTTCCCTGCCCAGAGCCAGCATGTCTTGATCGAAATGTGCAAGTTCTTCCGCATACTGAGTTACTTGCTGTAAGGCGGTGCTTTTACTCGAATGAATTAATGGCCACACGTGGGCTACCGGTTGATATTTCAAGCGGATTTCACAGCAAAAAGCTTATGTCTTCTAAATGCAAAATGACTAAGGTGTGTTGTTGATTTCCCTCCTTACTTTTGTGCATCATGGATTATTGTATTATATGAATTCATGGTATGAGTAGTTGAATACCTGATTGTTAATTGTTGTATGCACTAAAATATGCCTTTTGGAGCATCCAGTTTATAATTTTGCTATATATATTGTTTTGTGGGTACTAGGATGATATTTTTTGTGCTAGGTTGCTGCCGAGGGACTTCTTGTTGATTTTGTTGGGAACATTATTGGCATGAACATGCGTGCTGAGGACATGGCTTTCCTACACTGTAATCTAATTATTGAAAGGTTGGAGCTTCTTGGGGTATTTGAGCCAGCATCGATGCGCTACTGTATCTCCAGGTCATCCCTGCGTCTCCTATCCCACTTTACTTTCTCCTAGTTGAGCTTAAGTTCCTATGCATGTGTAATACATGTTCTGAGAAAATATTAAGTGATAAAATGTTTAATTAAGACTATTAAGGTTCTTCAAGAGAGATTTTGCAAACCTCCAGAACGTCAACACCATCAAGAGATTCAAAGCTATCTCCTCCCACATCCCACATTCTTGTTGCCCATTTATTTTGGTTCTGTTCTCCTTGATAGCAACCTAAACTTGTTATGCACGAAGACCAAATCTTGAGCTGAGTATATTTGTTTCATTCATGCTATGGATAAAATAATATGTATTCTAGTTCCTTGCACAGAAAGATGGTGATACTGGTTGGTTAGCCAATTTGAGAGCCAAACCTTGCAGCATAGGAACAGATTGTCCATGGTTTACCCACCAATTCATTGGTTCAAGGATCCCTCTATCATAAATAGAGCTAAAGCCATTGAATTATCCAGAACAAGTTGAAAATCTCGCATATTCTTCTTTCACTTTCTTCAAATCTTCAAGTATAGGAAAATTCGTTTTTTGGGGTGTCGGATACTGTGTCCAACATGGATCTGTGAGCTTTCCGAAGTATCGGTGCATCATAGCTGCACTGCACACTAGTAATATTTATGTCTATGTTAAAAGGTAGTCAAAATTTCTATTCAAACTACAATTTTAATGGTGAAACTCATACTTACCTCATCCTTGAGGTTTGGAATAGTATTTTTCAGTTAATTTTTTCTTTTCTTGTGAACTTCAATTCATGCCCCTGTTTTGTAAATCAGTTAGTCAAGTTGTTTGTATCCATGCGTAATATCATCCACTTCATTTTTGGATTAATATCTTATTGTTTTTAGTGACTTTTTTACTACATTCTGCCTCAGGATTGTAAATAATAAAGAAGTATATTGTACAAGGGAAAAAACACAGGGGATACAAACATCTTGCACACCTGAAGGTGAGTTAATGACAATGGCTAAAGATTGATAAATTATGCACTATCATGCAGTTTTACATAAGTTTCTAAAGTTACATACCAATCATCATCTCACAAATGGGTCAAGGTTGTCTAATCCCTTCATACTAAGAGCACAAATATATGCTATATATTCTATTCCAGCAACTCACAGTTGTTTTTTTTTTAAAAAAAATATCATTTTAGGTAGTTCAAGTGGAGGTAGCTCAAGTGAGATCAGTGAAATTGCGGAAAAATTTGATGAACTATCTATCTCTGAAAAACATGGTAAATCTAGCATGGTCACAGCAAATTTGAACTATCATGCGAGCTATCATATTCTAATGTTACCTTTCGATCGTACTAACACATGGTCGCTAATCACCTGTGTTTTTGGTAAACAGTCGGGCTCCTTGTTGCACTAGAACCAACTGTTGAATTTAAATATTTTCGTTCTTTACGTCCCTGGCCATCTATTGGTGGTGAGTCAATGCTTTCTGTTTAGCTGGTCTGTACTAATACATGTTCCTGAAGTGCTTCACTTTGTTGAACCAGAATTTGTTGATGATGTAAATGAAATGTTAAGGTCCAGAGGCTATCCCTTGCCAATTTATTTGGATGGTAAATTGTTGCTTTCGATTTTGCTGACTGTTCATTTTGTTGCGTGTTGACATCTCAACTCTTGTACCATATTTATCTAACCAGATGACATGGAGTGCATGGGTACTTTCGAAGAGGAATTTGGTGAAGATATCTGGTGTGAACAGACAAAATGTTGCTTCAAAGATTTGTGAAAGTGTTGTCTCTCTTGCTTCATTCAAGGGTGATTGTCCTTTTATATGCTCATTACCTTCCAAATTCGTTTTTTACTTTTATTTTTACTATGCTTGGGAGTTGCAATCTCTGCAGGCGAAAGAAGGTTTTTTGCTTGCACCGGTCTATTTATAGACTGCAGTAATTCCACAAAAATTCTGACTTCAGCAAGTTTGGTTAGAACTGATAATGACGAAGACATGATTGATCATAGCTTAGAGGTTTGTACTGCCTGTGAGCATGTCATTCTTTATTCCTTTTGCCTTTTTTTATTGTATTGGTTGGTCCTTCGTTGTTGCAGATTCAAGTGCGCCTTCCGAGTAAAGAACAAGTCATAGGGACATTGGAACATTATGATCTGACCTATAATGTTGCTGTCCTCTGCGTCGAGGGTCTCTGCGGTGCTCAAGCAGCAAAACTCGACACATTCGATGGGGCTCAAAAAGAGGTAGTAGCTTTAGGGCGTGGTTTTGAATCAGGCGAATTAATGGCCACAAATGGGGTATTGACCAACAAACGAAGCAAACTTGATTGCAAAGAGCTTAGACTTTCAACTTGTAAAATCACAAAGGTACATACATTGTGTTGATTTCTCCTATATTTTTTGCATGATGGAAATACTTTTTGTATAATAATATGATAACTATCCAGTAAGACATCACAATTATCATCTTTTGCTCTCTAACCCTTGTTATGTGTCACGTAATATTCCTGTGCTAGGCCGGGATTGGAGGGCCCCTTGTTGATTTTTGTGGGAGCTTTGTTGGTATGAACTTTTATGATGTGGAAGAAACTCCATACCTACCACGGGACATAATTCTAAAACTCTTGAAGCATTTTAATGAAAAAAGGTATGAACCTTCTCTCTTTTTTTTGTACTACTTGGATGCCTGTGGGATGCAACAGAATCTAAAAGTAACAAAGTCATGCAGCTCAAGTAAAATAAACATGATTATACATGGCATCATGCCATTAAATAAATGTACATGTGATTTTATTCCTTCGTTTGCTTAGGGCTGTCAGATGTTTTAAAAAAGACAGCAAGCTTAAATGCAATACCAAGCATAGCTAATCAAATCATAAATGATGCTCTTTTTCTGGTTAATCAGTGAATGCCAGTTCTGTTATAACACATTTTATTTGGTTGTTTTGTTTATGCATTCTTAGCCATAGTTCCTATCAGTAGAGTTATGCATCCTACACGCTTTTGAATTGAGAAGTACAGTTTTGAAAAGACGGAGCAGACGATCAACAGTTCTCAAACCACTTGGTGCTAGGCCTACAAAGTTTTCCAACATCTTTAACAACAAATTCGGATGTAAGCTTAGGCGCCTGGGATTCTGCTAATGTGATAGCAGCAGCTGATGAAGGGCTGCACCAAAGTGGTATACAAGTAGTGGTAGAATGAAAATCTTGTATTATTTCCTACCATGGAGTCAAAATAAAAGCTTACCATGACGGAGAACTATCCAATATACCAACTTGTGCCAGAAAAAAAACTTAATTCACTAACTTGTGCATAACAATTATCAAGTGTATACATCAGAAATATCTCCACCACAACTGAACCGCCTCTTATACTAATTACATCTGCTGCTTATTGTAGAGTGTTAACTGCTCTCAGGTGACTTTAACTCGAGTTAATATGCTAAGCCATTTCACACAATTAACCCTGTTAAGCTGCCTTATTAGGTTTGGGTAAGCTAATTCAATTAATCTTCTAACAATAATTTTGACCTTTGTAGGACTGTTCCTTTTGGGATTATGAACAAGAGACACTATAGGTAATTATTTTGTGAAATCTCATTACTTATTGGTTATTGTGATTTACATCAACCTTTTAATGGCTTAACTTATTTTATAAAATATTCAACGACAGTTGGGTTGTGCCCAAGGCATATTGGTATTACCCGACGCTTCATCGAGCAGTCCCGGTTGATATAGAGAAGGAGGAGGCAGAAATGTTATGAACCAACTTTCACCCATGTCTCGTGTCAATGAATGTAATGTGTTAAGCTTGTTTTGCATGATGACACTGTTCATCTTTAATCTTATTTGGATTGTGGCTCAGAGTCTTGTTCGAACTGTGGCTCAAGTCTAAGTTTTAATGCACTTAGTTTAGTGATTGTTGGACGTATTGGACAGCTAGCGGTGTAACTTTGTGCCCGTTGAATTGACACGTACTAAGTATAAGGATCGTCTAATATGGCACTTGGGCAGCTACTAATCAGTGTTATTTATGTTATGTCTACATTGTGAATCATTTCAGCTCTGTATAAAGTCCTTTTAGCATTCGTGGTGTTGTAATAAATAAATCTGAAATGGTTCAGAACTAGCGTCCGATTATCGGACCGTGCCTCTAGCCTATCTCATGTGCGCTCCTGGCTTGCGGCTCCGTGCGCTCTCCTGGCTCCCTCGCTGCGCTCGCTCTCTGTGCCGGTGCTCGCCATTGCATACGCTGCAGCGGCTGCTTCCGGACGCGAATTGTACATTCCGAGTGACACATTGGCCCTCTTCGATGGCTCGTTAAGTCGCGTTCTGTTGAGTTCGCGTGAACTGAACTGAGCACACTGCGCATTTAATGGCTGGACACCGAAGAGCTGCATGCGCACTGTGCCGTCTGTCCACCAAAACCGGACAGAACGGGCAGAAACTGAGCATCGAAGAGGGCCTATGTCTGTTTTGTTCTAGTTTTTGTTGGGATTGCAATTTTTGTTATTTTTGTATAGACCATTCACGTTAATTTTTGAAAATAATTTTTTTAGGACTTTATAGGTTTTTTCTCAAAGATTTTTTTAGCATTTTCATACCACTTTTAAAGGTGGTCAAATTTTTCCAACAAAAACTAAACTAAAACTAAACAAGCCATCAAAGGGGTATATAATGTCAGGGGATCCCACTTCCCTGGCCGCCGTCCATCCTCCTTTCTTGTGCTCTAGATCTCTATGGGAGTAATAAGGTTGGTGAAAGGATCCTAGGCCGAGGAGGGGGTGAATCGGCTCTTTTCAAGTTTTACTTCTCTCGATTCGCTTGTTTACTTTGTCAAATTAGGAACCCAATCTATCGATTGACCTAGAGTCTAGTTGCGGAAGTGATCACAATAATGCACAAGCGACTACTAGGAGGCTCGATGGCACTCACAAGCAAGTGGTCAATTCAATATGCGGAAGTAAATGTGTGGGGCTAGGAGATGCAAACCGAGTTGTTTACCGAAGTTCGGTGCTCAACACATGAACACCTACGTCTCCGTTGAGAAAACTTCTCACACAGAGAAGTCGGGACTCTCTCGTCCCTAGCCCTCAATCCACTCGTGGTATCTCTTCACCAACACATGGTAGGCGAGCTCCAAACCTTCACAAGGAAGCGAGTTCTCTCACACGCGAGAGCTCTCACACCCCACTAGCACCGACACACGGTACCGACCACCGACACACGGTGGATTTCACCTCAACACATGAGGTACCCCCAACACATGGAGGATTTGGATCCGACACACGGACACCTTGGCACCCCCGACACACGGAGATGGCCGCCGACACACGGCGGACTTGAGGGCTCCAACGGATGGAGAGGATGCACCCCTACACAAGGCGGTGACCACCAACGAATGGTGGGTTTTGCGGCACGGTCGATGTAGTCGTACGGTCGATGAAGCTCGTGGCGTGACTACGATCTCTTCGGCGACGGAATCCCAAAAGCACTAGATCGGAGATCGTCTCTCACCACTTCCCTCTCTCTCCCACCATAAAACTAGGCCAAGAACACCATGGGAGTTGGGGAAAAACTTGGAGATGGATGAGAGGAGGTAGGGTCACCTTCTTCTTCTTCTTTCTCTCTTCTTCTCCCTCTCAATCTCTCAAGCACATAGAACCCTAGGTGGAGATGGGAACCATGGGAGGAGCACTCTTGGTGGCTAAGACAAGAGGTGGCGGCTTAATGGTGGCTCTCTCAAGGTTCTCCCGTGCTCATAGCCCCTATTTATAGGCCCAAGGCGAAACCCTAGAAATGGATGGTTCAGATTAAATCGCGAGATTCAGATCGACCCTCTCCCCGAGCATGGGCGACCTCTCCCCGAGCGCAGGCGATCTCTCCACGAACGCGGGTGACCTCTCCCCGGCACCGGCGACCCCTCGGCGTGCACAGGCGACCACTCGGCGAGCACCGGCGACCTCACCCCAAGCACGGGCACGGGCGACCTCACCCCAAGCACGGGCGATCACTCGGCGAGCACCGGCGACCCCTCGGCGAGCCGGGCGACCTCACCCCAAGCACGGGCGATCACTCGGCGGGAAGTTTCGCGCTCTCAGGTATTTTGGTGACTTAGCGGCTGACCCTGGGACAGGTGTACTCGCTCTAGGTTCGCTCAGTACTAACACCTGGCACTCTCGGAACCCCATGGGACCCACGGCTGATGTTTCTGGACCTGTGCTCAGTGGGACCCTGCAACCAGAGAGATGTAGTCTAGCCAAAGACGCACACAAGAAAAATAGAAGAACTATATAAAAACAGAGGTCCTTATCCTTGGCGTTCCGGCTGTACGGCCTAGTTGCCATCAATTACCAAAATCAATCAGCCCCTGGGAGGCTTGATCTTACAATCTCTCCCTTTTTGGTAATTGATGACAACACCTGCAAATCCAACATGACAAAGCACAAATACAATCTCTGGTGCAATGGGTTAGTCCAGAAACATTGCATCACAGCATAGCACAATACCAAAGACTAGGCCAACGAATAAAATGCAATGTACACATAAACATGAGCTCCCCCTAAATCAATGCATACCACTTGTAAGACACGATAGTACCATCACATCACATGGAGCAAAACATCTCCATCCTAATTTTTCATCCTAGGTAATTTTTCATCCTAGGAGCAAAGCATCTCCTAAGTCTACCACTTGTAAACACCCCAAAACATGGATTTGCACTAATTTCTCCCCCTTTGGCATCAATGACCAGAAAGTAGCAAAGTATGGGATTAGCAAATGAAGCGCTTTGAAAGTTGTACTAGTGCACGTATGCCCATAAGTTCATCACACTTAAAATGCAGCCATCTCAAGGTCACAATGTCACAAGATCAACTAGAGCACAATTGATAGATGTATAATTTCAAGTTATTATGACCTAGAGCAAGTATAAGATGAACTATAGCTAGAAGTATCAAGAGTTGCTCCAAAACTCAAAGGGGACACACGATACTCCATAGCACTAGAAGGTGCAATTCAAGCTACACATGCGATCGCCGTGCCTATTTGAGACTAAAACATTTTAGTTGAGCTCATTTTGAAATATCTCACATTTTGCACTTTGCATTTTTTTAAAAAATTTGCCATGTCTCAAAACACAAGCGGCGCCACCCAGCAGGATACTGAAGATGAACGTCTCGGTCATCCAAAACTCCCTCTAAGTTCATGCCTAGTGCCATGGCAAGCTATCTCATCGAGGAGGCATTGGTGAGACATGTATGACCAATTTTGGCCTTATTCACATTTTAGCGCACTTTGAAAATTTGGCTCAACATTTTTCTCAAAATTTGCCCAAGTTAGTAAAGTAAAGACATGTGCAAAATGGAAGAACACAACCTAGACTTAGAAGCACATGGTCAACCAAAGAGTTTAGAGCAATCAAGTGAGACTAGAAGCTATAGCCCTCCTAACATATACTCATGGCTTCCAATTGCATGATATATATATATATTGAATTAAGCACAGGTTGAGCTAGTGACAAAGTAAACACATGCTATAACTATCAATTCCATGTGATGAACATATAGGCAATGAGTAACATCAAGTATAACAAGCAAAGTACCTAAATGCTCACACAAGCTTCAAAAGATTTTCAATGAATAACATAGACACGCGACCAACTCAGGCAATGTTTGACTTATCTAAAATGTTTAACTCATTTCTCAATTTGCAGAATCGTGCCTCATCGAGTGGTGTCACGGCTCACACAGGATCTCGAGATCAACGAGACCTGGACCGCCAACGACCTGTTCAAGGCGCCGATCATATGCCAACGGCGCAGAGCTGCTCAAGACAAAAAGGCGTTCGACAAGGCGAGCCGCTCGACTGGTGTGGATGAGAAGAAGAAGAGCAAGAAGAATGTTCCCGTGACAAGAAGTCCCGGAAGAAGAAGAACAAAGGTGATGCGAACAATACCGTCGCAGGTATGGATCGCGACCTCCTCCCAAGGATGGGCGGAAGAAGCCCAACAATAATTACAAGGGCAAAAGCTCGCCAGGAGGCGGACAAGGCAAGAAAGGTCCGAGCGACCGATTTTGCAAGTTCCACCAGCACTACGGGCATGATATACGCCACTGTAGAACTTGGGCTGCAAAGCTCGAAGATTTCTACAACGGCAAGGGCCCAATGCCCACCCTGCCCGAACAAGGTGATGCCGGAAGGCTAGCGCCAAACCGACGATGGTGATCGGAAGATGATGATGAATATCAAGAGCCGTGAACCATATCGCCGTCATTTTCGGCTCCTCGGCTTACACCTCTCGGCGTGACCTCAAGGAAGCCTCGGGAGGTCCACAACGTCGAAAAGGCAAAATCTCAGCCTGAATCGATGAAGTGGACTGAGGTCCCCATCTCCTTCTCTCAGGAGGATTGCCCCACTGGGATGACCAAGCCTCAGCGGCTCCCACTGGTGGTCGCCCCGACCATCAGCAACGCGAGAGTTGGCCGTGTCTTAGTGGACGGCGGGAGCGCTTTGGACTTGCTTTCTGCTAAAGTCTTCGACGAGATGCAAATTCGTCGTTCCAAGCTGAAGGAAGTCGCAATGCCCTTCTACGGAATTGTTCCGGAGAAGTCGTTGCCGTTAGGCGAGTTGTCCCGCCTGTCACCTTCGCAACCCAAGCAACTTCCGGACAGAGTTGATCACTTTCAACGTGGTCAACTTCCCATCGGCGTACAACGCGATCTTAGGCAGGCCATCTCTCGGTAAGTTTATGGCCGTGTCCCACCACGCTTACCATTGCGTAAAGATATCGGGTCCTAACGGTGTGATCACGGTCAAGGGCAACTACAAAGTCGCTACGATCGCGACGAGCGAGCCCCTTGCCTCGTCGACCAACTTCCGCCGCTGTCTCAAGTTCCGCAGACCAAGTCTCAGACGCCTAGGGTCTCCTTCACCAGAGGAAAGCGAGCTCATTGACTTCCTCCGAGCTAATGCAGATGTATTCGCCGGGAGCCATCTCGACATGCCCGAGTCCCAAGGGAGGTAATCGAGCACAAAGCGGCCGTCCGCCGACAAAAAGCACGATTCGCCAAGCTTCGCCGCTGAATTCAAACAGGATCATCAAAGATCGCTTGGCAAACCGCTTTCATTCTTTGGGTTCATCCGCGAGGTTGATCACACCGAGTGGTTAGCCAACCTGTCATTGTAAAGAAGAAAGGCGGCAAGTGGAGGATGTGTCGATCACACGATCTGAACGCCGCTTGTCCTAAGGACAATTTCAGCGCCTCAGATTGACCACCGGTCGATGCGATCATGAGACCTTGACTTTCGAGTTTTTAGATGCTTACTCGGTTACCACCAAATAAGCATCTCCCGAGGATGAAGAGAGGATCGCCTTCATCACCCCTTTTCGCACTTTTCGCTATGCTCGACCATGTCTTTCGGTCTGCGCAATGTTGGTGCCACGCTCGGTAGCTTAATGGAGAAGACCATCCCGAACAATGTGGAAAAACTCGGAGGTCTATGTCGACGACATAGTTGTAAAGAGCAAGTATGCTCCAGATCATGTAAAAGACCGGCAGAGACTTTTCATAATCTCACCAGCATCGAATAAAATTAAATCCAGAGAAGTGTACCTTTGATGTTCGATCCGAATGTTGCTCGGTTATGTCATTGGCTCGCAAGGTATTTCGCCAACCCTGAAAAATCGAGGCCATCGAAAATATGCAGCTCCAACTACCATAAAGGAAGTACAGAGCCTCATGGGCGGATGGTTGCTCTAAGGTGTTTATTTCCGTCAAAGGCGTAACGCTGGCTGCCCTTCTTTAAGGCCTGCGCAAGCACAATGGTTTCGAGTGGACGGAAGAAGCCGATAGATCCTTCCAGATCAAGCGATACTGCCCAATCCTCCCGTCTTGACTACCCCGCTGCATGGCGAAAGCAGCTCCCATCTGTACCTAGGTTGCACGCCACAAGCGGTGGCTTGATCTTGACGGTCGAAAGGGAAGGCATCTGCGACCAATCTATTACGTGAGCGAGGTACTTCACGGATCAAAGGAGCGTTACCACGAGGTCCGTAAGCTCCTCTATGCCTTGCTCATGTCCTCCAGAAGCTTCGCCGCTACTTCCAGCGCATCAAATCTGGTCCCGACCACGTTCCTCTCGGGAGAAATCCTACGGAACAAGGAATCTAGCGGACGATAGCTAAGTGGGCAATGGAACTAGCGAGTTTGATCATTATTTGTCGCCCGGCGCTATTAAGTCACGTGTCCTAGCGACTTTGTCGCTGAATGGACTTGCCGCCCAAATCGAGGAGCCCCGAGCAACCCGATGAACCCTCTTGGACCATGTTTTCGATGGCTCGCAAGACCGAAAACTCGGGGCTGGTTTTGTTCTCATCTCCTCAAGGAGAGCAACTCCGAGATTCTATCCAACTACACTTTGCGGCGACTAACAACGCCGCAGAGTACGAGACCTCCTCGCGGGACTAAGCGTGCAAGTCGCTTGGTGTCCAACGGCTAACCGTGAAGGGAGATTCACGGTGGTCATCAATCAGGTTAACAAGGAGTATCGGTCTGCGATAACTCAATGGCGCGATACGGTTGAAGTGAGGAAGTTGGGCGGCATTTTCGATTCTTGAAGTGCTCTTCGTGCCAAGGAAGGACAACTTCGGCCGACCAGCTATCCAAGTTTGATCCTCACGCGAAACCTCGCTCGCGGGGGTGCTCGCCGAGCACCTTTACAAGCCCTCAATCACGCCCCGGACGAGGCGACAGAGACAGTGGTGCCGCTCTCCGTTAAAGCAGTCATGGATGGTCAACGCCATTTTTCCGGTACCTTACAGATGGGACCCTGCCCGATGACGAAGCCGAGCGTTCCTGTCGACGGTTGGGATATCGACCCAAGTCAACCAAGGTTCTTCAAAGAGGAGATAGGAGACACGCCGAACAACCACGAACAAAGAACGAATCAGAGATGGGGTTTTATCCTGGTTCAGGCCTCTCGGGAGAGATAATAGCCCTACGTCCAGCCTTTCTTATATCAAAGAGAATTACAAGGTGGAACTCGGCGAGATCAGCAGGTCTCGGCGAGTGGTATGCGAAAATCTATCGGCTAAGGTCCAAGTCGTAAAACTCGTCCTCAGATGCCCCCTAAACGCCGTAGGGGCATGGTTTATATAGTACAGAGCAAACCGATCTACCGAGGGAATATCGGGCCGGGCTAACTACGAGATCATAACGAACTCATACATGCCAAATACAACCTACGGTAGATAAGACAATCTCCTAATCTTGGGGATCACGACTCCTAATCCAATCCGGGAAACCAACGTCCGGGTCTTCTCGTAGTCGTGCAGAACTCTGTTCGAGTCGGACTCAAACAGGAAGTCTTGGCCATTACGCACCATGCCAGCCAGGAAGCTGTTCGGCAGGACGCATATGGGCCAGATAGAACCTTCCAGGAGCCGGGCCCCGTAGGTCATTCGATTGGGCCGTCAGGAGTGGGCCATGGCAATGGGCGTGATCTAATCCCGACAGCTAGCCCCGAGACTCAAGTGGAAGGACTCACTAGAGTGGGGTCTTCCTCTTGAGACTCTAAGTCACGAAGAGGGTATTTTTCCTGCTACAAAGGCATGTAATGCATTTAATCGAACAGGTTATGGTTCAACCGAACAAAACTTGTTCGGGACGAATAAACCCTATCGCTGCCGAGCAACTCCGTTCGTCGAACAGGAACGACATCTGTCCGAAAGCGAGCACTCGGCCTTCAAAGGCGAACCATGGAAAAAATAGCCGTTAGCGGAACTCCAACGGTAACTTCTCGTTGCAGCGGTGAAAACAAAGCGACCGTTTTACCTAGTCGTTGCGGTAAAAACTAGCCGTTCGGGACTAAACCGTTGCAGAGCTGCTTATACGGGACTATAAAGCACCCAAGCCGCCCGCCAGCCACACTGCTCGCGCCTTTCCTCTCTAAGCCCTAGCTCCAACCACGCCAAAGATCAAACACCCAAACTCCATCACCAACCACGCTTTCGCCCATACAGGAAGCGCCATGGCCAAATTCACGGCACTAGCTTGACCGAAGAGGACCTTAGGATCTGGGAGGAGGAGGGCCACATCGACACCGGTAGTTGGAGGCTGCCCGGAGAAGAGGATACTCCGGAGCCGCCGAGGAGAGTTCGTCGACTTGAGCAGTTCGCCTTTGCTCGGGTTGAGGTCTCTCGAGAGCGACTTCGCCGAGGCCTTCTTAAACATCGCCGGATTGGAGGTGGCGAACCTCAATCCGAACTCCATCCTCCAGATGGCCGTCTTCGCACACCTGTGCGAGGGCTATCTGGGCATCGATCCGTCGGTGGGGCTGTTCCTCCATTACTACGAAGAACGAGGAGCAGCTCCGCCGCTTGCCAACTGGGTGCTACTACCTCAAGCTCTGGCCACCGCCGACGACGCGCCGTATCCTCGCCCACCGCTGCTCGACTCGATGGGCGCGTGGTGGGTGAGGTGGTTCTACAGCAAGCGGAGCGGCGACAGCAAACTCGTCTTCACCGGGAAGGCGCCGGCAAAGGGAACCTCAATGCCTCGGCCGGAGATGTCCGCCGAGGATTGGTACTGACCAAGAAGATCGCCTCCCTCGTGAGCCTCGGGCTCCACAGGCGAAGATCATTCGGGACTTCACAGCGAACAGAGTCTGTCCGCTGCGGAGGAGGTCCTATCCCTTCTACAAGATAGAGGGATGGGAAGACATCACGAGGGAGAGCACGGGTAAGTGCCTTTAAGACTCAACCTCTAAACAGATTCTTTCCTCCGAACAGAGGCGACAATCCCTTACGTTGGACAGAGAAGCCAACCGACGCATGGGTGACCGGCGGGTCGACGCCATCTTCAAGGCGGCGAAGAAGGACGGGAGGTCACCGGCGAGGTGGCGACACTGTTCGCATAGAACGCAGCTCGTCCGCATGCAGCGAGGTAAATTACTTACTCCCGACCGTGTTGCTTGACTTGCAATGTTGTTTAGTGCTAACATCCGCTTCTCAAAAGCAGGGAGGACCGGTGATCCTTGAGGGATCGTTGAGGAGCTCTCCGGTCCGAGAAGGAGAGGGGAAGAAGGGCAAGGCCAAGGTGGCCACAAAGCCCAAGGTGGCGGCCGAGCCGACGCTTGAGCTTCGCCATGACTTGGCGGCCGCCACCGTCGAAGAGACCAGTGCGGCGACGGAACGCATCGAAAGCGGACCAAGCGGGCTCACGGTCGGCCAATGGAAGAGACCAAGCCCATCCCTCCTCGCCGAAAGCAGAGCGACGAAGAGGTAAAGACCATGGCTATCCGGCAGGCGTTACGCATGCTCACCCCGCCGCATGGATCGGCCGCAACAGTCGCCGAAGCGAGGAGGCTCGAAGAAGAAGTCGCGCAAGGAAAAACTTCTTGCGCTGCGCGAGAGGAGCGCCACTCACCAGGAGCCGAGCTCGCCGCCACGAACACCCAAGGGCCAAAGGCGGAGAAGCCGCCAAGGAGCCCCGAGGAAGAGGCGGAAGGTTCCGCGAAGAAGATCGGGATCAAGCCTTCCACGGCGGTATGTAGGAATCGATCTTTAGATTTTCCAACCTTCCGACGCGTTAGACTTAACGATCATCTCTTGTTCATCACCTGCCCAAGAAGAGACCGCCACGCACGACGCCGAGGAGGCGCCGGCGGTCGCCGCTTGCCCGAGCATCTGCATGGCGCGCCACGGCAAGGAGGTGGCGAGCCTCAAGGACAAAATGGCGGCGTGGAGCTTCTTTGCCGCAGGCTCCAGCCGAGCGATCGACGCGCTCAAAGACGCGGTGGAGCGGCTGGAGGCAAAAGTAGCGGCGAGTGGCGCCACGGACTTGGGGCCAAGGCGATGGCTCGAAGCGCCAGACGGGACCGAGCAGCCGGTCTGCTCGCACGCCGTCCACAGGGCAGCTCACCCCGAGGCGACGGATTCTCCGCGGCGGTGAAATCCCGCCGCCAGGAGCAGAAGAGTTCCCGAGCAGGTCGAGCAAGTCGCCCCGCCGGTGGAAACAACGGTGTGCCACCGTGGGTAGCTCGGCCTCGCCCAAGACGTTGGCGGAAGAGGAAAAGGAAGAGGAGAAGGAGCGCGAGACGAAAGTGCCGCCCGTCGCTCCCGCACCCGAAAGCGAATGCGCCCCGCAAGAAGAAGGAGCGAACAAAGGCGGCGACGGCAAAGCGCGCCCGCCTCATCCCGCATGAGCGGGCTTCGTGGACGCTTGGCCTCGAGGACCGCTGCGCCATGGATTGAAGCATCGGCTTGGCGAAGCTAAACTCGAGACCAAACCTTGCTCGGTTTGAATGTGTTATCGCAGTGTTCGAATAGATCTTCTCCTTAGGTCTTTAGGGATACCATGGCGGAACTCGAGGATGGGGTCACCATCGAACGGGACGCCAGATCTTGGCGTCCTCCGGAGCATCTCCAGACAGGGGATCCGGGCGAGCGCTTCTGGCTGCCCAAAGCCGAGCTACCAAGGCGAAGCGAAGAAGCTCAAGGCCTGTTGACCAAGGAGAGGCATTCTCTCGAGGCTCTTCTAAAGGAAGCCGAGGAGCTTGGCAAGAAGCCGTGAAGGCGAGCAGCACCGGAGGAGAAGCCGGGCCGCACTGAAGTGGCTTGAAGAGCGCTTTTTGCCGACGTCCCATCGGCGGAACCAGCTCATGGAGGAAGCCAAGAAGCTCAAAGCCCAACTCGCCAAGGAGGAGCGGACATCCGCGGGACTCAGGCTAAGATCTCAACCTGTGGGCTTCACAGAAGAGATTGAGGAGATCTGTGCTGGATGGCGGTGAGGCGATCACCGCGGAGAAGAAGGTCAAGGAGGCGGACGAGCAGCTCAAGACCGTCGGCAGCGAAGTTAGCAGAGCGAGGCTCGACCGACCACTGCGGGCCAAGACCGAAGAGGTCGAGGCTCTCCGTCTGAAGGCGACGGAGCAGGCCAGAGCAGCAAGGAGGAAGCCGATCGTCTCAGTGAGGCCGAGAGGGTTCAAAGCCCAAGGGAAGTCCTGCGCCTTAAGGAAATGTCGAGGAGCTCAAGGGCAACTCGCTTCTAGGTAGTCTGAGGGTCAGTAACCGAGATGGACTTTTGTACCGCAAATTTTGTTAGTAAAGACTTACCCTTTCCTCGCAAAGAAAGAGCAGACAAAAAGACAAGAACGAATGAAACTACGAGAAAAGCGTAACAGCGCTAGGAAGTTTAAGAAAACCGGTAGAGCGCTTAGCCTAACTCCCAGCCCCCGTTGTGCGGTCGCCGAGGACTGAGTTTGCGAACTCGAACAGGTGCACAAGAGAAAGAGCGATGCCCTAGCCCCCGGTACGGACGATGCTCGAGAACCTAAGCTTGCGAACTTCGCACGCGTCGTAGAGAGAAAGAGCGACACCCGTACCTTACTCGATTCGTTCCGAGGTCGCTCGTTGGCGTAAGTTAGGCGATTCGAGAGTAACCGAACAAGGAAAGTGCCTGCGCTGCGGGGCTTACGAGAGCGAGCTTTACCAAGTGGTCGTGCCGAAGCGAGAAGTGCTCGTGCGCGGAGGGCTTACGAGAGCAGACTTAGCCGCAAGGTGGAAAGGCCATGTTACGCAACCCTGAGTTTAGGAACTTATTGAAACCAGATACGGATAGGGAACAATCCTTAAGATTGCGGAGCCAAGAGTTCGCAAGGCCGGGCAGCCATCAAGTGTTACCAGAGAGAAAGAGGTAGTCTTCAAAAGACAAGAAGTGAAAAAGGCGCAGAGGCCGCGAGAATTCACTTAATTATTGGATTGAACTTTACATGGTGCCCGAGAGACTTGGACGAACTAAGGCGCGAAGTTTTCAAAAAGCGCAGGGCTAAGAAAACAGAAAAGACCTACACAAAGAACTTACGAAGCTGGTCGATGTTCCAAGTGCTGGTCAGCTCTCTCCCGTCCTCCATAGCCAGGCGAACAGCCCCCGGGCGAGCAGAAGAAACGACCGTAAATGGGCCCTCCCAACGAGGAGTTAACTTGTTGGCATTGGACAAGTTCGGACACGGCAGCGAGCGAGGTCGCCCGCCTTCAAAGCCCTTGGTCGAACCGACTTGGCGGCGTCGGGCGAAGATCTTGCCGGTAGCGCGCCATTTCGACTTGTGCCCGGTCGCGTGTGCCTTGAGGAGATCGAGATCGAGGAGGCGCTTGCTCGTCGTCAATTAAGTTGACCGAGCTCGTCGTGCGAGGCGAACCGAGTACGATTTCGGCGGGCAAGATGGCTTCTGCACCATAGACCAGTTGGAAAGGAGTTTCCCCGGTCGCCCGGCTGGCCGTAGTGCGAACTGCCCAGAGGACGGAAGGAACTTCGTCAACCCGAGCCTTTTTGTCAGGCGCTGGCGAGAGCAGCAAATACCGCCGTTTAATACCCTGGACTATCTGTCCGTTAGCTCGCCGATCGCTCCATTGCTCGTGGATGTGCCACGAGGCTAAATGCAGAACCTTGGTACCTAGGCATTCGCGCAGATTCACGAATAGCTCGCTTCGAACCGGGTACCGTTATCCGTGATCGCTTATGGGGAATTCCAAAGCGGCGTGACCATGTTGCTTTTGAAAAGCGAACAGCCGTTTTGGCGTGAAGAGGCGACACGTGCTCGCCTCAATCCACTTTGTAAAAGTGTCTATGGCGACAGCGGTGTGTATAGCCCTTGTACCCTTAGGGAATGGGCGAGCAGATCCGCACCCCATGTGGAAAAGGGCGGGATGGGGATTGTTTGGAGCTCTTGGGCGGGCTTGTGTGCCTTCCGGCGTGAAATTGGCAAGCCTTGCACTTAGTCACGATATCCGGGCATCTTGTAACGCAGATGGGCCAATAATAGCCCATGTAAACGCTTTGTCGACGTAGTTACGAAGGAGGCGTGGTTGCCACAGCACCCTCGTGTATGTCCCTAAGAAGGAACACACCCTCTGCTGCGAGATGCACTTGGAGAGAACTCCCAGAGCACCTCGACGGTAAAAGGTGCCATCCATAACCTTGTATGGAGCGGCACGCCTTGTAAGCCGAACGCTTCGCTTCGTGCGTCGAGTGGTCCCATCGCAAGGTACCGGACAAATGGCGTTGTCGATCCGCGACTGCTTTCGATAACGGAGACAGCACCACCTGTCTCTGTTGCCTCGTCCGGAGACGTGATTGAGGGCTTGTGAAGGTGCTCGACGAGCACCCCTGCCGGAGCAGGTTTGCGTGAGGATCCAAACTTGGATAGCTGGTCGGCCAGGAAGTTGTCCTTCTTGGGCACGAAGAGCACTTCGAAAAATCGAAAATGCCGCTCCAACTTCCTCACTTAAACCAGGTATCGCGCCATTGAGTTATCGCAACACTGATACTCCTTGTTAACCTGATTGATGACCAGCTGTGAATCTCTCTTCACAGTTAGCCGTTGGACACCAAGCGACTTGCACGCTCTTAGTCCCGCGAGGAGGGCCTCGTACTCTGCAGCGTTGTTAGTCGCCGCAAAGTATAGTTGGATAGAATACTGGAGTTGCTCTCCTTGAGGGGAGATGAGAACAAAACCAGCCCCTGAGTTTCCGTCTCTGTGAGCCATCGAAAAACATGGTCCAAGAGGGTTCATCAGGTTGCTCGGGAGCTCCCTGAGATTTGGGCGGGCAAGTCCATTCGCGACGAAGTCAGCTAGGACACTGTGACTTAATAGCGATTGGGCACAAATAACAGATCAAACTCGCTAGTTCCATTGCCCACTTGGCTATCGTCCGCTAGATTCCTTGTTCCGTAGGATTTCTCCCGGAGGGAACGTGGTCGGGACCCGATTTGATGCTACTGGAAGTAGTGGCGAAGCTTCAGGAGGACATGAGCAAGGCATAGAGGAGCTTCGGACCTCGTGGCGCTCCTTTGAACCGTGAAGTACCTCGCTCACGTAATAGATTGGTCATTGTATGCCTTCCCTTTCGACCGTCAAGATCAAGCTCACCGCTTGTGGCGTGCAACCTAGGTACAAGAGGAGCTGCCGCCATGCCGCTGGGTAGTCAAGGCGGAGGATTGGGACAGTATCGCTTGATCTGGAAGGATCTATCGGCTTCTTCCGCCCACTCGAAACCATTGTGCTTGAGCAGGCCTTAAAGAAGGGCAGCCCGCGTTCGCCTTGACGGGAAATAAACCTGCTTAGAGCAGCCATCCGCCCAGTGAGGCTCTGTACTTCCTTTATGATAGTTGGAGCCTGCATATTTTCAATAGCCTTGATTTTTTCAGGGTTGGCAGAAATACCTTGCGAGCCAATAACATAACCGAGCAACATTCCAGATCGAACACCAAAGGTACACTTCTCTGGATTTAATTTTATTCGATGCCTGGTGAGATTATGAAAAGTCTCTGCTAGGTCTTTTACATGATCTAGAGCATACTTGCTCTTTACAACTATGTCGTCGACATAGAACTCCAGGTTTTTTCCGCTGATTCGGGAAGGTCTTTTCGATTGTTACTGGAACGTGGCACCAAAGATTGCGCAGACCGAAAGACATGGTCGATAGCGAAAGTGCCGAAGGGATGATGAAGGCGCTTCTCTTCATCCTGGGAGATGCTTATTTGGTGGTAACAGGAGTAAGCATCTAAAAACTCGAAAGCTAGGCGTCATGATCGCATCGACCATTTGGTCAATACGAGCGGCGGAAATTGTCCTTAGGACAAGCGGCGCTCAGATCTCGTGTGATCGACACATCCTCCACTTGCCGCCTTTCTTCTTTACAATGACGGGGTTGGCTAACCACTCGGTGTGATCAACCTCGCGGATGAACCAAAGAATGAAAGCGGCTTGCTGTCGATCTTTGATGATCCCTGTTTGAATTTCAAAAGCGAAGCTTCCGCGAACAGGTTTTTGTCGGCGGACACCGATTTGTGCTCGACACCTCCCTTGGGACTCCGGGCATGTCGATGGCTCCCGGCGAATACATCGCATTAGCTCGGAGGAAGGCAATGAGCTCCTTTCCTATTTGGGGTCCAGTTGGCCCCCAAGTGAACTGTCTTGGAAGTATCATCAGTTTACAATGAACTTCCTTGGTTTCTCCCCTGGTGAAGGGAGACCCTAGGGCGTCGAGACTTGGTCTGCGGAACTTGAGACAGGCGGAAGTTGGTCGACCAGGGCAAGGGATCGCCGTCGCGATCGAGAGCAGCTTTAGTTGCCCTTGACCGTGATCACACCGTTAGGACCGGTAGCTTCACGCAATGGTAAGCGTGGTGGGATACGACCATAAACTTACCGAGAGATGGCTCGCCTAAGATCGCATTTGACGCCGATGGGAAGTCGACCACGCCGAAAGTGATCAACTCTGCTCGGAAGTTGCTTGGGTTGCCGAAGGTGACAGGCGGGACAACTTGCCCTAACAATTTTGATGACTTCTCCGGAACAATTCCGTAGAAGGGCATTGCGACTTCCTTGACTTGGAACAAGGAATTTGCATCTCGCCCAAGACTTTAGCGAAAGCAAGTCCAAAGCGCCTCCGCCGTCCACTAAGACACGGCCAACTCTCGCGTTGTCGATGGTCGGGCGACCACCGATGGGAGCCACCGAGGCTTGGTCATCCCAAAGGAGGCAATCCTCCCGAGAGAAGGAGATGGGGACCTCGGTCCACTTCATCGATTCAGCCGAGGTTTTGCCTTTTCGACGTTAGGACCTCCCGGCAGCTTCCTTGAGGCTGCGCCGAGAGGTGTAAGCCGAGGAGCCGCCAAAATGACGGCGATATGGTTCATGGGCTCTTGATATTCATCATCATCTTCCGATGACCATCGTCGGTTTGGCGCTAGCCTTACCTAAGCATCACCTTGTTCGGCGGGGTGGGCATTGGGCCCTTGCCGTTGTAGAAATCTTCGAGCTTTGCAGCCCAAGTTCTCTGATGGCGATATCGTGTCCGTAGAGTTTGGTGGAACTTGCAAAATCGGTCGCTCGAACCTTTCTTGCCTTGTCCGCCTCCCCGAAAGCGGTGCTTTTTGCCCTTGTAATTATTGTTGGGCTTCTTACGCCCATCCTTGGGAGGGTGCGCGATCCATACCGCGACGGTATTGTTCGTGATCACCTTTGTTCTTCTTCTTTCGGGACTTCTTGTCACCGGGAACATTGCCGCTTGCTCTTCTTCTTCTCATCCACACCAGTCAAGGGCGTTTCGCCTTGTCGAACACCTTTTAGATCGAACGCGCTCGCGGCGTTGGCATAGCGGTCACCGCCTTGAACAAGTCGTTGGCGGTCCAGTCTCGCTGATCTCGAGATCTGGGTGAGCCGCTTCGTCGCGGACTCCGCTTTTGAAGACGCGACAACAGATTCATCCGAGATGTTCGGGATCGTGTTGCGGATCTTAATGAAACGCTTCACGGTTGCGGAGGGTCTCCCGCTCATCTGGATCATCCGTGCAGATCATCCTTCTTACCAGACGCACGTAACAGCTCCGAAATTAGCGATCGAGCGCCACAAAGCTGGTTCCATGAGTGATGGAACCCCCGCCGATTGAACGACCACGTCCGAGCAAAGACCCTCAAGGACGGTCGGAGGTAATTAGCCATAACGAGCTCGTCACCCCGCCGCCATGATGGCCGTGGCGTAGATGGAAAGGAATTCCTCCGGGTTCGAGTCCCATTGTACCTCTCCATGTGACCGGGCTTGAATTTTGAGGGCCACCGGACAGCCCGGCTCGTCGAGAAAGCCCCGCAGCCCAAAGCATATGACCGGCCACCTTCCCGCGTAACCTAGTCTTGAAGACGTTGGTCCTGCGGCGGAGGAACTCCCCGCTGAACGGGATGACTCGGCCCGAGAAACTCTCTCGGGACAATCCACCACTCCTTCCTCGTGGTCGCGACGACGCGCTCCTCAGAGGGGACCGTCTGTGATCATCGCGCTTGCCCTCGTGGTCGCGATGACTACGAGGACTTGGCGAAGCGACGGCGACCACGGTAGCCTCGCTCATGGACAAGGATCCTTCGACGGTGACGGGGTCACGCGATCGATCGAGCTGTCCGAATCATTCCGGCGGTTTGGTCTGCGCTACTGGAGGAGTTGTTGACTTCTCCTAGAGACTTTAGGCCTTGACCGGCCGCTCTAGGTTAGACGCAACAAAGACGCCCATGCGGGCGAGATCGCTTGATTGGTGGATCTAAGGACCATTGCTATAGCTTCGAGCCGTTCCCGACTTTGATCTATGGGTCCCGGATCTCGAACCATCCGCTGCTTCGTCCGACCGAGTCCGGTCACGCGGGAATTGACCCGGTCAGGAAGCTTCGCCGGAGACTTAGCGCCCGACGCGAGGTGGGTCGCGACGCTGCCGCTTAACCGTCACGAAACGCGCTAAGGTCGATTGATGGAATCGTCGAGGCTGCGGCGAATGACGTCTTGCTCGCAACCAATCTGCGCAGCCTCGTCTTGATGCCGAGCAGAGTTAATCTGCCCGCCCTCGCCAGCCGCCACAGCCCGTGCAGGATCCTCGAGAGGTTCCTACATCGCCATGTTAATGCTACGGGCCATGCGAAGGTATGCTAGGCGGTGTCATCATTTGTGTTCCACAGTGGAATCTACCGACATAGCCTTGGAATCGACAAATCTAAACCGTCGTAAAGATCATTAGTTCCGTAGTCGTCGTCGATGACGGGAGTGCGATCTGAGGCTATTTCTGCCATGTAAGCGGAGACATCCGCCTCGGATGCGAAAGCGCTCGAGACCGAACAGATCGATCTGAATCGGCGAGGATGAGACATCATCTTCCGAGTCGTAGCCCTCGTGAAGTATCTCTCAGATCGCCGACGGATTTCGACATGCTCGATCTGCGTGTCCCCACGGACGGCGCCATTGCCGACGGTTGGGATATCGACCCAAGTCAACCAAGGTTCTTCAAAGAGGAGATAGGAGACACGCCGAACAACCACGACGAACAACGAGCAGGAGATGTGGGTTTTTATCCTGGTTCAGCCTCTCGGAGAGATAATAGCCCTGAACAAGCCTTTCTTATATCAAAGAGAATTACAAGGTGGAACTCGGCGAGATCAGCAGAGTCTCGGCGAGTGGTATCTGAAAATCTATCGGCTAAGGTCCAAGTCAGAAACTCGTCCTCAGATGCCCCTAAACGCGTGAGGGGCATGGTTTATATAGTCTGAGCAAACCGATCTACCGAGGGAATATCGGGCCGGGCTAACTACGAGATCATAACGAACTCATACATGCCAAATACAACCTACGGTAGATAAGACAATCTCCTAATCTTGGGGATCACGACTCCTAATCCAATCCGGGAAACCAACGTCCGGGTCTTCTCGTAGTCGTGCAAAACTCTGTTCGAGTCGGACTCAAACAGGAAGTCTTGGCCATTACGCACCATGCCAGCCAGGAAGCTGTTCGGCAGGACGCATATGGGCCAGATAGAACCTTCCAGGGAGCTGGGCCCTGGTAGGCTGTTCGATTGGGCCGTCAGGGAGTGGGCCATGGCAATGGGCCGTGATCTAATCCCCGACAGTTCCCGGCTTACAAGGCGTGCTGCTCCATACAAGCTTGTGGACGGCATCCTTTACCGTCAAGGTGCTCTGGGAGTTCTCTCCAAGTGCATCTCGCAACAGAGGGTGTGTTCCTTCTTAGGGACATACACGAGGGTGCTCGTGGCAACCACGCCTCATTCGTAACTACGGTCGGCAAAGCGTTCGCATGGGCTATTATTGGCCCATCGTTACAAGATGCCCGGACATCGTGACTAAGTGCAAGGCTCGCCAATTTCACGCCGGGAAGGCACACAAGCCCGCCAAGAGCTCCAAACAATCCCCCATCCTGGCCCTTTTCACATGGGTCCGGATCGCTTTCGGTCCATTCCCTAAGGGGTACAAGGGCTATACACACCGCTCGTCGCCATAGACACTTTTACAAAGTGGATTGAGGCGTAGTCGTGTCGCCTCTTCACGCCAAAACGGCTATTCGCTTTTCAAAAGCAACGTGGTCACGCGCTTTGGGATTCCCCATAAGTCGATCACGGATAACGGTACCGATTCCGCGAGCTATTCCGGAATATCTGCGAGCAGTGGGTACCAAGGTCTGTTCGCCTCGTGGCACATCCACGAGCAATGGAGCAATCGGCGAGCTAACGGACGAGATAGTCCAGGTATTAAACGGCGGGTATTTGCTGCTCTCGGTAGCAAGACAGCAAGGCACTGGTTGACGGTTCCTTCCGTCCTCTTGGCATTCGCAGACTACGGCCACCGGGCGGCCGGAAACTCCTTCGATCTTGGCGATTCGCTACAAAGAAGATCTTGGCAAACACGCTGCCAAGTCAGTTCGATCAAGGGCTTTGAAGTAGGGCGACCTCGTTCTGCGCCGTGTCGAGAACTTGTCCAATGCCAACAAGTTAACTCCTCGCTGGGAGGGCCCATTTACTGATCGTTTCTTACGCCGCCCCGGGCTGTTCGCCTGGCTATGGAGGACGGGAGAGAGCTGACCAGCACTTGGAACATCGACCAGCTTCGTAAGTTCTTTGTGTAGGTCTTTTCTGTTTTCTTAGCCCTGCGCTTTTTGTAAACTTCGCGCCTTAGTTCGTCCAAGTCTCTCGGGCACCATGTAAAGTCCAATCCAACAATTAAGTGAATTCTCGCGGCCTCTGCGCCTTTTTCACTTCTTGTCTTTTGAAGACTACCTCTTTCTCTCTGGTAACACTTGATGGCTGCCCGCCATAACTCTTCGCCCGCAATCTTAAGGATTGTTCCCTATCCGTATCTGGTTTCAATAAGTTCCTAAACTCAGGGTTGCGTAACATGGCCTTTCCACCTTGCGGCTAAGTCTGCTCTCGTAAGCCCTCCGCGGCAGAGGCACTTACTGCTCGGCGCGACCACTTGGTAAAGCTCGCTCGTAAGCCCCATGGCGTAGGCACTTTCCTTGTTCGGTTACTCTGAATCGCTTAACTTACGCCAACGAAAGGACTCACGGAACGAATCGAGCAAGGTACGGGTGTCGCTTTTTCTCCCTACGACGTGTTCGAGTTCGCAAGCTTAGGTTCTCGAGCATCGTCTGCATCGGGGTTAGGGTGTCGCTCTTTCTCTTGTGCACTGCTCGGGTTCGCAAACTCAGTTTCGAGCAGATGCACAACGGGGTTGGGAGTTAAGCGTAGCGCTCACGGTTTTCTTAAACTTCCTCGCTACTGCTCGCTTTTCTCTTTGTTTCATTCGTTCTTGTCTTTTTGATGCTCTTTTTGCAGGAATAAAGGTAAGTACTTTATTACATTACTCAAAAGTTTGGTACAAGGCCCTTTCGATTACACCATGGTGCTACTTAGGAGCAAGTCGCTCCTTCAGCTCCTCAACTTCTAACTTGAGGCGCACGACTTCGCCCTGAGCCTTGATTCCTTCCCGGGCTTCAGCTCGGAGGCGTTCGATCTCCTCCTTGCTCCGCTTGGCTTGCGCCGCAACCTCTGCCCGGATGGCCTCGACCTCCTCGGTCTTGGCGCCGCAGCTGATCGCTCGAGCCTCGCCTGGCTGACTCGCTGCTCGGCCGTCTTGAGCTGCTCGTCCAGCTCCTTGACCCTTTTCTCTGCGGTGATCGCCCTCACCGTCATCCCGCGCATCTCCTCGATCTCTTCCTGTGAAGCCCACAGGGTCGAGATCTTTGCCTGGAGACCGGCGGAAGTCTGTTCTTCCTTGGCGAGCTGGGCCTTAAGCCTCTTGGCTTCCGCCGCGAGCTGGTCCCGCCGTTGGGAAGCGTCAGCAAGCTGCTCTTCGAGCCACTTCGAGCGGCCCGGCTTCTCCTCCGCGGTGCTCGCCTTAATGGCTTGCGCGCGAAGCTCCTCGGCCTCTCCTAGGAGAGACTCGCAGGAACGCCTCTCTTCGGCCAATTGGGCTTTGAGCTTCTTTACCTTCGCCTTCAGCCGGCTTCGACTTTGGGCTGGTGCAGAGGGCCCCGCCTGGACTCCTCGTCCGAGGTGCTCCCGAGCGACGCCAAGACTGGCGCCCGCCGATGGTGACGCCTGCCCTCGAGCTCCTCCATGGTGTCCCCAAGACACGAGAGGAAGAACAAGTTAACTACTTTATGATGACGTAGCTAAGCTGAGCAAGATTTGGTCTTGGTGCCTACCTTCCCAAGTCGTTGCTTCAGTCCGCGGCGCAGGCGGTCCTCGAGGCCATGCGTCACGAAGCCCCGCTCGTGTGGGATGAGGCGGGCTCGTTCTTGCCGTCGCCGCCTTTGTTCGCTCCTTCTTCTTGCGGGGCGCAGATTCTTTCAGTGAGCGACGGGCGGCACTTCGCCTCGCGCTCCTTCTCCTCTTCCTTTTCCTCTTCCGCCCGACGCGTCTTGGCGAGGCCGAGCTACTCACGGGTGGCGCCGTGAGTTTACGGGCAGACGACTTGCGCGACCGCCGGGCTTCTTCATGTTCCTCGGCGGTGGGTTTCATACCTCGCGGAGAATCCGTCGCCTCAGGTGAGCTGCCCTCGCGACGAAGTGCTTGGCGAGACCGGCTGCTCGGTCTCGCTCGGCAGCTTCCGAGCCATCGCCTTGGCACCGAAGTCCGTGGCGCCGCTTGCCGCCATTTTTGCCTCCGGTAGCCCCATCGCGCTTTGAGCATCGCCGACCGCTCATTGGAGCCCGGCGGCAGCAGCTCCACGCCCAGCTTGTCCTTGAGGCACGCTAGCCTCATCGCCCGTGAAGCGCCGCAGTGCTCGGGCAAAGCCGACCGCCGAGCTCCTCGACATCATCCGTGGCGATCTCGCTGGGCGGTGATGAAAAAAAAGATCGTCGTTAAGTCTAACGCGGTCGGAAGGTTGGAAGGTCTAAAGATCGATTCCTACATACCGCCGTGGAAGGTTTGGTCCGATCTTCTTCGCCGAACCTTCCGCCTCTTCCTCGGGGCTCCTTGGCGGCTTCTCCGCCTTGGCCCTTGGGTGTTCAGTGGCGACGAGCTCGGCTCCCGGTGAGGTGAAGGCCTCTCGCGCAGCGAAGAAGTTTTTCCTTGCGCGCGACTTCTTCTTCGAGCCTCCTCGCTTTCGGCGACCATTGTACCGATCCATGCGGCGTGGTGAGCTTGCGGTAACGCCCGAGCCAGAGGGCCATGGTCTTTACCTCTTCGTCGCTCTGCTCGGCGAGGAGGGAGGGGCTTGGTCTCTTCCCGCTGGGCTGACCGCGCGCCGCTTGGATCCGCTTTCGCACGTTCCGTCGCCCTAGCTTGGTCTCTTCGACGGTGGCGGCCGCCGTGTCGCGGCGAGCTCACAGAGGCTCGGCCGCCACGCTGGGCTTTGTGGCCGCTTTGGCCTTGCCCTTCTTCGCCTTCTCCTTCTCGGACCGGAGAGTTCCTCAACGATCCCTCCAAGGATCAGCTTGGTCCTCCTGCGCTTTGAGAAGCGGACGTTAACATTTAAACAACGCTGCAAGTCTAGCAACATAGGGCGATGGTAAGTAATTTACCTCGTATGTGCGGACAAGCACGTATGCTTGGCAGAGTGTACGCCACCGCCGGTGACCTCCGTCCTTCTTCGCCGCCTTCAAGATGGCGTCGACCGCCGATCACCCATGCATCGGTTGGCTTCTCCGCCTCAATGTATGGGATTGTTAGTTCTGTTCGGAGGAAAGAATGTATTTAGAGGTTGAGTCTTAAAGGCACTTACCCGTGCTCTCCCTTGTGATGTCTTCCCATCCTCTATCTTGTAGAAGGGATAGGACCTTCTCCGATGGGCGATGACCACCTCGCTCACCGTGAAGTCCCCCGAATCTTCGCCTGCGTGAGCCCAAGGCTCACGAGGGAGGCGATCTTCCTTGTCATGTACCAGTCCTTGGCAGCCATCTCCGGCCGGGCATTGGCGTCCCTTTGCAGCGCCTTCCGGTGAAGACGAAGTTCTTGTCGCCGCTCCCGCTTGTTTGTAGAACCACCTCACCCACCACGCGCCCATTGAGTCGAGCAGAGGTGGGCGAGGGTACGGCGCGTCATCGGCGGTGGCCCGGAGCTTGAGGTAGTAGCACCCCAGCGCCGAAGCGGCGGAGCTGCTCCTCGTTACTGTGTAGTAATGGAGGAACAGCCCCACCGGCGGATCGATGCCCAGATAGCCCTCGCACAGGTGTGCGAAGACGGCCATCTGGAGGATGGAGTTCGGATTGAGGTTCGCCACCTCCAATACCGATGTTCAAGAAGGCCTCGAAGTCGCTCTCAGAGACCTCAACCCGAGCAAGGCAAACTGCTCAAGTCGATTTAACTCTCCTCGAGCGGCTCGAGTATCCTCCTCTCCGGGCAGCCTCCAGCCTACGGTGTCGATGTGGCCCTCCTCCTCCCAGATCCTAAGGTCCTCCTCGGTCAAGCTTAGTGCCGTGAATTTGGCCATAGCGATTCCTGTGGCTGGACGAAAGGTGGTCGGTGATGGAGTTTGGGTACTTGATGCTGAGCGTGGTTGGAGCTAGGGCTTAGAGAGGACAGCGAGAGCAGAGTGGCTGGTCATGGGCGGCTTGGGTACTTTTATAGTCCCGTATAAGCAGCTCTGCAACGGTTTTGTCCCGTAACTGCTAGTTTTTACTACAACGGCTAGGTAAAACGGTCGCTGCTTTCACTGCAGCAATGGCTGTGAAGTTACCGTTGGAGTTCCGCTAACGGCTATTTTTTCCGTGTTTGCACTTTGAAGGTCGAGTGCTCTGCTTTCGGACAGATGTCGTTTCGCTCGACGAACGGAGTTGCTTCAGATCGATCGGGTTTATTCGGTCCCGAACAAGTCTTGTTCGGTTGAACCATAACCTGTTCGATTCGCTTGTTACATGCCTTTGTAGCAGGAAAAAATACCCTCTTCGTGACTTTGAGTCTCAAGGGATGACCCCACTCTAGTGAGTTCTTCCACTTGAGTCTCGGGGCTAGCTGTCGGGATTAGATCACGCCCATAGCCATGGCCCACTCCCCGACGGCCCAATCGAATGACCTACCAGGCCCAGCTCCTTGGGAGGTTCTATCAGCCCATGTGCATCCCGCGAAACAGTTTCATGGTGCACGGTGCGTAATGGTTTAGGATTCCTGTTTGAGTCCGACTCAAGCGTAGTTCTGACGACTACGTGAAGACCTGGACGTTGGTTTCCGGATTGGATTAGGAGTCGTGATCCCCAAGATTAGGAGGTTACCTTATCTACCGTAGGTCATATTTGGCATGTATGAGTTCGTTATTTATCTTGTAGTTAGCTTGCCCGATATTCCCGGTAGGTCGGTTTGTTCAAGACTATATAAACAGGGCCCTACGGCGTTTAGAGGATCCTCGGCATTGAGTTTTACATCCTAGCATCTAGCTTAGACCTTAGCAGATAGATTTTCAGATACTACTCGTCGAGACCCGCCGATCTCGTCGAGTTCCACCTTGTAATTCTCTTTGATATAAAGAAAGGCCGGATTAGGGCTATTATCTCTCCCGAGAGGCCCGAACCAGATAAAACCCCTGTCTCCTGTTCGTTGCTGTTCGTGGTTGTTCGGCGTGTCTCCTATCTCCTCTTTGAAGAACCTTGGTTGACTTGGGTCGATATCCCAACCGTCGACAAGTGGCTTGGTGAATATGTCAGCAAGCTGGTCCTCTGTCCGCACGTGCTCAAGCACAATGTCGCCCTTTGTCACATGATCCCGAAGGAAATGGTGACGGACATCAATGTGCTTGGTCCGTGAGTATTGGACCGGGTTGCACGCTATCTTCACCGCGCTCTCATTGTCGCATAGAAGAGGCACATGGTCAAGTTTTAGCCCAAAGTCAAACAGTGACTGTGTCAAGTAAAGCAACTGTGCACAACAACTCCCTGCCGCTATATACTCAGCCTCAGCGGTAGATAGCGCCACGGAGTTCTGTTTCTTTGACGCCCATGACACAAGACACCTACCCAAAAAGTGACATGCCCCGGAAGTGCTCTTGCGATCGATCTTGCACCCGGCATAATCTGAATCAGAATAGCCTAGGAGCTCAAACCGCGCACCCTTCGGGAACCAAAGGCCTATGCTAGGTGTGTGTTTCAGGTATCTAAGTATTCGTTTCACAGCAGTCATATGCATTTCTCTAGGGGAGGCTTGAAATCTAGCGCACATGCACACACTAAACATGATATCCGGTCTAGAGGCAGTCAAGTAGAGCAAAGCACCAATCATGGAACGGTAAAGCTTTTGGTCGATATATTTACCTTCTTTGTCGAGGTCGAGGTGGCAGTTTGTCCCCATTGGTGTCCGGATCGGCTTGCAGTCACTCATATCGAAACGCTTGAGGAGGTCGTGGATGTACTTCTCTTGGCATATGAATGTCTCGGTCTTGAGTTGCTTGATTTGAAATCCCAAGAAGAAGTTCAACTCACCCATCATCGACATCTCGAACTCCTTGTTCATCATACCGCTGAACTCTTTGACCAAGGTCTCATTTGTGCTGCCGAAGATGATGTCATCCACATATACCTAGCACAGGAACAGGTCTCCATCCACCACCTTGGTGAATAGTGTCGAGTCGACCCTTCCAACCGTGAATCCCTTGCCGATGAGAAAGTCCCTCAGTCTTTCATACCATGCCCTGGGTGTTTGCTTGTGACCATACAAAGCCTTTGACAATTTGTACACATAATCAGGGTGACGTGGATCTTCAAACCCCGGAGGCTGCTCCACATACACTAGCTCTCCTATGTACCCGTTGAGAAAAGTACTCTTCACATCCATCTGCTTGAGAACGATGTTGTGGCACGTAGAGAACGCCACAAGCAGTCTAATAGCATCCAGACGGGCCACGGAGGCATAGGTGTCTCCGCAGTCTATACCCTCGATCTGTGTGAAGCCCTGAGCCACAAGTCTCGCCTTGTTGCGCACCACCACTCCAAGCTCATCTTGCTTGTTCTTGAATACCCACTTGGTGCCAATCACATTGTGGTCCTTTGGCCTCTCTACCAAAGTCCAGACTTTGTTTCTCTCAAAGTTGTTCAGCTCCTCGTGCATCGCATTGATCCAGTCTGGGTCATTTAGTGCCTCCTCCACTTTCTTTGGCTCAAGCTCAGACACAAACGCCGTGTTCTCACAGAAGCTGGCTGTCCTAGACCTTGTTTGCACACCGTGAGTCAAGTCCCTAATCACTTGATCAGCTGGGTGATCACGAGTTATGGTGTGATGTGTCTTGATCAACTGAGGTGGTAGCTCGGCTGACTCTGCATCTGGCTCACAATCTGTCTCTGCCTCTGAAATTGGCTCCACACTTGAGCTTTCTTGAGACAATGCTCCCCCTGAGTCTAGCACTGGTTCAGGTGTGAGAGGTAGTGGAACCATCTCGGCCTCCCTTTGAACCTCTACTGGCCTCACATCACCAGCTGGCATCTCCTTCGCCGCTCTGGCCAGCTGCTTACCATCCACATCATCCAGATTTTCATGCTCCCCTTGACTCCCATTTGATTCATCGAACTTCACATCGCAGGTCTCCTCAATCTGGCCACTGCTCTCATTGTACACTCTGAAGGAAGACCCTCTGCCGAGTATCCCAAGAAGATTCCGTATCCACTCGCCTCTGGAATTTACCCAAATCTCGCTTCTTCTTAATGTAGACCTTGCATCCAAAAACCTCAAGTAGAAGACATTGGGTCGTCTTCCCACAAGCGGCTCATAGGACGCCTTCTTCGAAGCTTGTGAAGGTCTGACTGCTGATGCGATGATGTGTGTGTTGATTGCTTCAGCCCAGAACAGATGTGAAGTCTTGTATTCATCTAACATTGTCCTTGCCATCTCAATGAGCGCCCTGTTTTCCTCTCAACCACCCCATTTTGCTGAGGGGTGTAGGTGGTCGAGCGGTGATCAACCCCTAACTCATCACAGAACAGCTCAACTGAAGTGTTAGTGAACTCCGTTCCATTGTCACTTCTCACCTTTTTGAGGGTACAATCAAAAGCATTTTGGGCTTTCTTCATAAATTTTTTGAAAACATCTCCTGTTGGAGTTTTGTCAGGTAGAAAGAAGACCCAAGTGTATCGGGAGAAGTCATCAACAATGACCAAGCAATAGAGATTTCCCCCGATACTCACATAGGTTGTTGGTCCAAAAAGATCCATGTGTAAAAGCTCGAAAGCTCGAGATGTAGACATGACATTCTTGGCAGGATGTGAGCTTGCCACTTGCTTGCCGGCCTGACAGGCACTACAAAGCTTGTCTTTCTCAAATATCACATCTTGCACCCCAAGAATCAAATCGTTTTTGAAAAGTTTCTTCAAATTTGACATGCCGACATGTCCAAGACGCCTATGCCAAAACCAACCAAGAGAGACTTTGGCGACAAGGCAAGTCGAGACAGATGCGGCAGACTCATTAAAATTCACAAGAAACAAATTTTCAAACCGAAAGCCTTTGAACACAAGTTTTCCATTTTTGTCCAAAACCAACAAACCCTTAGGTGAGAAATTACAATGGAACCCCAAACCACATATTTGGGCAACAGAGAGAAGATTATAGCTCAAAGTTTTCACCAGTAGCACATTGTCAATTGAAAGATCTGAAGAAATTGCTACCTTTCCAACTCCCAGAACCTTACTCTTTCTTCCATCTCCAAAAGTGATCTTGGGGGGAATCTTGCCTTCCTCCCCTATTGAGGTGAACAACCGGGGGTTGCCGGTCATGTGTTGAGTGCACCCACTGTCGATGATCCAATGGCACCCTCCACTCCGGTAGTTCACCTATCATGAGAGAAGATCACTTATGTGACTTAGGGACCCACACTGGAGGTCCCCGAGGGTTAGCCTTCAAACCAGAAGCAACACGAGCAAAGCGACCAATCAATGACTTGGGCACCCAAACATGTGCCTTGTGCTCATTCTCAGCCTTGAGCCCAACAAACCTAGCAGTCATCCTACCTTGATCATTTTTCTTGAGCAAGTAGTGACCATACAACTCAGTGTGCTCTAGGGAATCTTGGTTGTGTGTGGTTGGGAGTGTTGCGGTTTTGGTTCCTAGGAGGGTTTGGTCTACCATTGTTATGCCTAGGAGGACCATTCCAGAAGTTTTGCCTAGGTGAATGCCAAGTGTTGCGATACCTAGGCCCTTGCCAGTTATTGTAGGATCTAGGACCATATTACCAATCACTATTGTTTCTTTGCTGCCATGTGGAGTTATAGTGCCTAGGAGGTCCTTGCCAAGTGTTGTGCCCATTGTGCATCCTAGAAACATTGTTGCTAGTGTGCAAGTTGTTACCATGCCTCTTTTTGGGATGAGCCTGATAGTAACCTTGCCTACGGGTAGATGCTCGAGGAACACTTGATTTCTTCCTCCCCTTTGGCTTCTCAGGGGTAAAACCCAAGCCACCCTTTAGGGAAGGTTTTCGTTGTTCCTTGAGCATCTTATCCAAGGGCAAGCTACCCTCATAGCACTTCCCAAGCCCCTTATCAAATTTCTCAAGTTTAGACTTCAATTCAGCATTTTCAATAGCGAGCTCCCTAACAGCTAGTGCAAACTTGCAATTATCAGGTGTGCACACTAAAGCATTGCTAGAGGAACCGCTAGAGGTAGAAGCTAACACAGAGCAATCATGCACAGGTTCAGGACAAGCAAGAGTCAAATCAATAACAGGTGCAATAGCAACAGAACTAACAGGCATAGCACAAGCAACATCCACATCATCAACAGGTGTATCAACTAGCTGTGCAAGAGGCAAAGCAACCAACTCATCATTCTTAGCCAATAGCGTCTCATGGTTCTCCCTAAGTGCATGATAAGTAGTCATGAGATCATCTAGGGATTCATTCAAAGCATCGCGCTCTTATTCTAGCACATTGCACCTAAATGACAGATTTTTGTTAGAGCCTAGCAAAGTATCATGCTCAGATTCTAAGCTATCACATCTAGTGGCAAGATTTTTGCACTTGGTTTGTAATGCAATCAAGTTTTTACCAAGCTCTAGATTCTTTAGTGTCTCATGCTTATAACGCTCACAAGCTTCCCTAAGACAATCACGCATGCCTTCAACATCAACATCAGAGTCAGAACCAGAGTCGCTCACCTCGCCACTAGGTCGAGCCATCAGGCACTTGAAAGTGCCAGCAGAAGTTGGTGAAACCTTTGCCGATGTAGTGGAAGTAGTGGAAGAAGCCCCATCGTCATCAGAATACCACTCTCGAGCCTCGGTGACGGCCGTGAGACATCTTGGTGCAAAGACTGGAGGAGGTGGCACAGACTCAGCTATCGCCATGGTGGCCAACTCTTGATTAGCTGATTCCTCATCTCCAGAAGCAGACGTGTCGCTGGAGCTGTCATCGGTCACCCATTCTCCCACAAAGGCTAGCCTCTTGCCTTGTGAGGAGCGACCCTTGAATCCAGACTTCTGAGGATTTTTCTTCTTGAAATCGTTCTGCCTCGGCTTCTCGCCATCGCCCTTCTCCTTTCCTTTGTCCTTGTACTTGGTGTTACCCTTCTAAGGACACATTGAAGCGATGTGCCCCTTCTCCTGACACTCATAGCATCGGTATGACGCATGAGTGTTTCGGCTCATCCTCTTTTTGCCTCTATAGCCATTTCTGCTCATGAATTGGCCAGCCTGCTTCATGAACAGGCCGAAGTGTTGGAAGCCCTCCTCGAGCTCATTCCAACTCATCTCTCCACCATCCTCAGCTTGGCTTGACTTGAAATCACTCTGCTTGGATCCACTGGCCTTTAGGGCGATCACTTGATTCTTTGTAGGGGCAGGAGAGTCGTCATGATCATTGAGGAACATCATCTCGTGTGCGGTGATCTTGCTAAGCAAAGCTGTCGGAGCCAGCTTCTCCATATCACCACTGTTGGTGAGGTAGGTGATGATGTCCCGGTAGTCCTTCTTTGGGAGGATCCGCAGTATTTTCCTGCACACTTCATCATTGGCAACAGTGTGACCGAGCCCCTTAAGCTCGTTAAGGATGGGGTTAAGCCGAGTAAACATAGCATTGACATTTTCATTTGGAAGCATTACAGGCGATCATAACGCTCCTTGACAACCACTAGTCTACCCTCCTTAACAGCTGAAGTGCCCTCGTGAATCTCAATGAGTGTGATCCATATGTCGTGTGCACTAGTAAGATTGCTAACCCTATCAAAGACCTCCATGCTCAAACCACAAAACAAAGCGTTCATGGCCTTAGCATTGGTCTCAAGGAGTTTGTTTTGAGCGGGTGTGGCAGGTATATTGTTGGTGAGTGTGACACCATGAGGAGACTCTACAACCCTCCACACATCCATTCCCATGGCCTGAAGAAATATTTTCATGCGCAACTTCCAAAAACCAAAATTAGTACCACTAAACAGAGGAATCCTATTGGCGGCTACACTACACCCGTCGGCCATCTCTAAGCGATTACGCAACTAGAGAACCTGGCTCTGATACCACTTGAAAGGATCCTAGGCCGAGAGGGGGGGTGAATAGGCTCTTTTCAAGTTTTACTTCTCTCGATTCGCTTGTTTACTTTGTCAAATTAGGAACCCAATCTATCGATTGACCTAGAGTCTAGTTGCGGAAGTGATCACAATAATGCACAAGCGACTACTAGAAGGCTCGATGGCACTCACAAGCAAGTGGTCAATTCAATATGCGGAAGTAAATGTGTGGGGCTAGGAGATGCAAACCGAGTTGTTTACCGAAGTTCGGTGCTCAACACATGAACACCTACGTCTCCGTTGAGGAAACTTCTCACACAGAGAAGTCGGGACTATCTCGTCCCTAGCCCTCAATCCACTCGTGGTAGCTCTTCACCAACACATGGTAGGCGAGCTCCAAACCTTCACAAGGAAGCGAGTTCTCTCACACGCGAGAGCTCTCACACCCCACCAGCACCGACACACGGTACCGACCACCGACACACGGTGGATTTCACCTCAACATATGAGGTACCCCCAACACATGGAGGATTTGGATCCGACACACGGACACCTTGGCACCCCCGACACACGGAGATGGCCGCCGACACACGGCGGACTTGAGGGCTCCAACGGATGGAGAGGATGCACCCCTACACAAGGCGGTGACCACCAACGAATGGTGGGTTTTGCGGCACGGTCGATGTAGTCGTACGGTCGATGAAGCTCGTGGCGTGACTACGATCTCTTCGGCGACGGAATCCCAAAAGCACTAGATCGGAGATCGTCTCTCACCACTTCCCTCTCTCTCCCACCATAAAACTAGGGCAAGAACACCATGGGAGTTGGGGGAAAAACTTGGAGATGGATGAGAGGAGGTAGGGTCACCTTCTTCTTCTTCTTCCTCTCTTCTTCTCCCTCTCAATCTCTCAAGCACATGGAACCCTAGGTGGAGATGGGAACCATGGGAGGAGCACTCTTGGTGGCTAAGACAAGAGGTGGCAGCTTAATGGTGGCTCTTTCAAGGTTCTCCCATGCTCATAGTCCCTATTTATAGGCCCAAGACGAAACCCTAGAAATGGATGGCTCAGATTAAATCACGGCCCAACTCCCAGCACTGGTGACACCCCTGGCCTAATATGGCAATCGAAGGGGAAGCTGGCGTTGCATTCATGAAGGCCGAACCTGCCATTGGCTCACGCTGTCGATCAGCAATTGGCTGGCTACCGCACTCGCTTCTTTAGCTCTCTCTCTCTCTCTCTCTCTGTGAGCCCCGGCCCGGAGGTAGGGAAGGCGCTCCGTTCGTTTCCATCGCCGCCCGGCCAGTCACCCACTGTGAGTCCCCGTGCATGATCATCCCCCCGGTGGTGGTGGTTCCCCGGCCTTGCGCTGACATGCACCCGTATCTGTCCCACTCCCAGGTGCGCTACAGCCGTCGGTGCCGCCGCCCCGCTCCAGCCTTCGTGCGCGCCGCCGCCCCGCTCCACGTACCACCTGTAAGTAGCCCATGCCATGACCGGAGATCTACAGCGAGACGAGGTCCTTTGTGCGGTCGTGCCGAGGCCGCCGGGGCCGCGCGGACGCGTAGGAGCGAGGCGCCGTCCGGCCGGTCCTTTGCGCGCGCCGGGAGGATCCCTAGGGTTGGAACCTATGCCGTCCGACATCCCAATCTGTGATGTCGTTTCACTGTTCGTCTGTTCCAATCCTTCACGCCGCCGCCGCCGCCCGTGCCCTTGCACGCCGCCGCCTCTGACGCTTGCTCTGCTCCTCCCCGCCACGACCGCAGTCCGCTTAATTAATTTGTGCTCGCTGCCGCCTCCTGCACGCCGCTGCGCGGCCGCCTGCTCCTCCCCGCCTCCTCCCCGCCATGGCCTCTTCTCTGCTCGACGCCTCCTACGCCGCTGCATCCACTTGCTCCTCCCCGCCATGGCCATAGCCTGGCCCGTGCACAGTCTAACAGCTACTTGCTGTTGATGTTTCAGTAACAGTAGAAGCTTCGGTACGTGTAGTCCCCATTTCAGTCTTGGCTAGCTTCAAATTGGAACTGCAATTTCGATGCTCGGTTTTTGTTCCAGAGATAGAGATCGCATTCAGTTCAAGCTCAATGTTTAGCTCTTGCTACTGCCTTAGCCTGTCATGTGGTTCACGGCTTGCAGACTTGTAGTACCTAGTTATAGCTGAATATGAAAATATGGGAGCTTGTGGTTGCCGTATTGCCCATGAAATTTTTTTTCTGGGCAGCCCGTCTTCTTCTCTCATGTTTTGAAGCTGCCTCTTGTTGATCGGATCCCCAATGGGGAACTAAACATTAATTACTCAAATGTTATATAAAAACATTAGGTAGTTATCAGTCCTGATTTATTTGTGTTAGGATTTACGCCAATGCACAAAACCTAACAATTTGATATGTCAATTTGATTTGTGTTATATGCATTCTGTTACAGTTTGTGTCGAATACGTGTATCAGTTGGTTGTGGACTTTGAGTTGTAATAGATAGGGGTGGGTCGTGTCTGGGTCGGACTCGTACCCTGATCTCCACTATAAATAGGGAGGTACCCTAGTGTAACCAGTCATGACGACCTAGCTATAGCGCAGGACGCGCAGGGGTCAGCGGCCGGCATGTGGCCGCGACCCGGGTGGTCCGGTGTGCTTGTGCTGATTGGGGAGGAGCGCCCATAGTCAGAGCGCCGCAGACGTAGGAAGTGATGCCGAGCTGCGTTACCAAATATCGTGCCTCCTGTGTCGTCTAGATCTTGTGTGGTTAAGATCCTAACAAGTGGTATCAGAGAGAGGTGTTTGCCATACGGATGATCTATGGAGGTGCGGTGTTCATGTGTCTACATAGCGTCGGAAAAAGCTCTATGGCGCATAGTGGAGCATGGAGGCGATCGATGAGATCGGTGGCATCGAACACTCCGGGCAGGAGACCTGGACCTTTCGATGGGCTGCAGTTGGTGAGGATCGGCCAAACATGGTGATCGAAACGACGAGGTGGCTGGGGAGTCGACGCAGCGGCGGCTAAGACTCCGGCTCGGGATCAGACCGGCGATGGCTAGATGTGGCGACGAAGCCGGTTAGATTGGAGCGGTGGAAGCATTGCGGTGATGCGACCACGTGCAGCAAGGGACGCCATCATGACGCTGGGACCTATTTTTGCGTCAATGATAAGGTTGTCCGGGGAAGCACGAAACCAGGAGGCGTGTGGAAGTCACGTCGAACGAGCTCAGATTGGATCTGGAAGGTGGAGGTGGTTTTTTGGTGATTTTTTGACAGCAGTGGATGTTCTCCGTGGGCCCCACGGGGTTTGCGCATGTGTTGGCTACGGCTACCGACGCTGGGCATAGCTGAGGGCGACCCGGCCGGAGCATGCGTCGTCGGGGCATGCCGAGCAGGGCGTTGGCGGCCTTGAGTCCTAGAGGGACTCGTGTTGGCATGTGGTACGTACGACAGGTGGAGCTGGGAGGCAGGCTTGTGTTCATATTACATACGTGGGCCCCATGGAAGTTGGTCAGTGCATTGCTGATGGGCCCCTCGAGCTAAGTGGCTTCACAGGTTGGCAGGGCTGTTTCTGAGTTTTTGGGGGTTCTGAGGCATGGGAGTCCAAGGAGGACCCCGCACGGGTTGATTGCCCGGAGTCGATTTCGGGGCATGGGAGTCTAAGAAGGACCCCGTGCAGGCTGATTGCCCGGGGTTGGCTCCGAGGCAGGAGTCTGGGGAGGACCCCATGCGGGTTGATTGCCAGAGGTTGGCTCTGGGGCGTGGTTCCTCGGAGGGGACCCGCAAGAGCTGATTGCCCGGAGCCGATCTCGGGCGCAGGAGTCCGAGGAGGACCCGCGTGAGCTGATTGCCCAGAGTTGGTTCCGTGGCACGGGAATCCAGGGAAGACCTTGCGCGGGCTGATTCCCTAGGGTGCAGTGGTCCGAAGGGGACCCGCACGGATTGAGGTCCCAGAGTTTTCTCTAGGGCGTGGATGTTCCGGCATGTTGCATGTCAAGTGGAGCAGGGTCCGCCTCCCCTATGACAACATTTTCTGGGGAGACCAGGCACCATGCTTTCCTAGGAGATTCTTATCCCAAAAACATGACAGCAAGGCGACCCTTCCTAGCTTGGGCAAAGGCACATACTCGGAGGCAAAGTGTCCATGTCAAGGAGAGGTTGCCCGAGTTGACGACACATAGCCACAATCCCCAGTTGTTACCCTCGATCCGAACATGGCGAATCGACATGCACGCCTAGAAGCTTCCTTAATTCTGATTTAGTGGCACTTATGTGAATTTAATAGTGGTTAGGATATTAATCGGCGTGGTCATGAGACAGTTATGACCATGAGTAAATGATATCAACCATAGGCAATTATGGAGGTGGAGGATCATCCATAAATGACTGGGCCGGCATTCCTTCTTAGGTCGTGGATACCTCTGAAAAATTGCCTAAATTAACATGAACCCATCATAATTCATCGGAGATAATTCTAATTGGCTTGCCACTTGTTTACTGCAAACTAAAATTGCTACTTCACATGCGTTGGAAAAAGGACGAGACATGATAGTTATATATATGCATGCACACTATGACATGTTGCAGTAACCAAAACTCTGAGCCTTCAACAATAGGACAGGCTTCAAAATAGCTAGAAAATAGTTGTAGGCAAACTTGGAACATGGCACCATACAAAAAATACAAATCACTTTTTTTGATAATATTCACCGCTCATAATATAATAACAATGAAAAGATGAAAACAATCGGGACGGGAGTCAGGCTTATCCAACTAATCGAAGAACATGTCAAACACAAAGGCCTGCAACACAAAGAACTTAAGTTGGGGTAAATCAAAAGTGTTCTAACCCTAGAACTGAGGTTGGGGATTGGAGGTGGGAGGGATAACCTAGACAGTGGAGGGAGCGATATCTGGAGGTGTTCTTGGTTAGGCTCGGCAGGGTCTCAACTCCACCATTATTCTAGGAGCTTGGTCTCTCTGGACTCTTCGCAATCGCTGTGTATTTCATGGTGTTTTGCCGTGTGTTGCGAGCTTAATTCAGTCGACTAGTGAAGAGTTACAGCTTTGGGGTTAGGCTAGGGCTAGGAATGTTTCTCTGATCCTGCCACTTGATGTGGGTTAGCTTTCTTGTTTTTTCCGGGTCGTGGTCGTCTAGTCTTACTTTACAAGGGCGAGTCTGTTTCTTAGTGTGTGTGTAGGTGTGGTTTTTGTATTTGTAAGGGTTCTCATACCCATTTCCGTGTTTATATTTTTAAGTATTATCGATGGAAACTTCAAGAGTTCTTTAGGCGAGGCAAACATGGATATGCTTATTTTTATGTCATGATTGAATCCTGTTGATTCATTTGTTATCTATGACAAGGACAATTTGGTAAAGCTTGTTTAGTTTTGTCTGAAAGATACACAAAGTCAATGCATCTTTTCCTTTCAACTCACACACTTCATTATTGATATAAGTAGAAGTAAAAGTTTTTCAAAATCTTGTCAATCTTTCGATTATACTTGTTGAAATAAAGAAGAGTGTGGCTTATGTATTTGTGTACAATATTCTTATATTTGTACAAATTCTATCGGTAGCAATAGTTAGTGTTTAGAGAGTATTTTAATAATAAATTATGTTGAGAACTAATAATGCATACTTAAAGAATTCAAGAAGCATCGAGAAATTAAAAGATAAATGGCATTTCCTTTGAAGTTCCTAGAACAAGTGATATGGATGTGTTGAAAATTGGATCACGCCCCCTTGACATAAGCACCTTTGGTTGTCCCCCGGGCTTGGCACAAGTTCTCGGAGTGCCGCTCAGGAGAAACCGTGTGGCTGCTTAGACGACCCGACTCCCGAGCAATGCATATGTCCGAAGTTGCTCGGCTACGAGAAACAACCAGGGGGCTCGTACGCCCCCTCCCCTAGAATGGTCCTCCTGCTCGGACGTTCTCTACAATTCCTTGCTTAGGCAGATACATGATAGTATGGCCTCCTATTCCTCCCAAAGTAAGAGATAGGTGTTCCTCACCTGTCACAATTCTAATATCGTGGCGTCAAGCCGTCAACAGGCCACTTAAAGATCCTGTGATGGGTGTTAACACCGGGAATTGTACCATTGAACGTGGGCCAGAATCGGATTAAGCAAGTGCATAAGGAAGCTGATTTGCTGACGAGCAGCGCAAGGACGACAAGTTAGAGAGTTTGAGTCTAGATCGGTATATTGAGTTTGCAAATATTCCCTAGTTGGAGATTCCATATCTCTTGTATTAGTCGTGTCGGTTTAGGAGTTTAGCTGTATAAAAAGGCCCCAAGAGGCATGTAAAGAACACACACAATCAATCATACATCTGTTATTCTCTACTTTTTACCTAGTTTTAGCGTAGTTTCGTCTAATCCAATCGAGCTAGTCAATTTGGTTCAAACTCACAGGTAAAGCTATCTCGAGGAATCGATTCTTTGCTTGTGTTTATCTTGTGCCAGCTTTATTGCCTCAGTTTACGGTAAAGCTATCTCGAGGAATTGATTATTTGCTTGTGTTTATCTTGTGCCAGCTTTACTGCCTCAGTTTACGTACAGATCTAGAGCTAGTGCAAAACCTACAAGCGTTGCTGTCTCGTTTTGATCTAGCGCTTGTATTTACCTTCGCAAGTACTACTGCCTTGAGTAATCGATCTAGTATTTGTATTTACCCCGCAAGCGTGTAGTTGAACTTTGTTTAGCTATTTGCTTGTATTTACCCTTGTAGGCACGTAGTTAAGCTTTTGCTCAGCTGTTTGTCTATATCTACCGATCTAGAGTTTATTGAGTAGTTTTTACTATTTAATAGACTTTAGAGCTTTCACCTTGCTCTATTGGCTTATTATTAAGCCGGTAGATTCTAGTCGTTGCGGAGCAATCTGTGGCGGCTAGCTCATATCGAAATTAAGCCGATATTCTATATGATCTGGCCAACAGTCGATTGGTGAATTTTACGGTGTTTTGCTTGTTCTTGTTGATCGCAGGATCAAATCAAATGGCATGCTGCGGACCCGATTTTGGTACCGTTAGGAGACAGGTCCTCAGTCCATCAGTATTGTTCACTTGAAAGCTCACCTTTTCCGCGCCAACAATGGGTCTACGTCTATGGTTCCACTCCTTGCCTCCTGGATATTAGCAAGTTGTCAGCACTCTCTCAAAGTATAAATAACAACTCTTAGCATGTATATAGACAGACACGCCTGGAACACAAGCACGGTCACATAGTCGAGTGCATTGTAACCTCCCTCTTTCCCTCTCAAGTTCTTGGGCCGCCGGTGGCCCGTTTTCTCACCCCTAGTACACACTCCATTCCACTTAATGCAAGGCTGGATGTATGTCTGTTATCCAACATTGGGAGGCCCAGAACATGGTAAAAATATCGTTTTCCCATTTGTCATAAGAGAATGACCATATCCAGAGTCCTTTGATGGCGCGAGGGGCCTAGTTGATCCCCAGTTCAACAGATAAGCTCGACGCAAGAGCCGGTTCCTAATCATTAACAAGCTTGACGAGGGAGCCAGTTCCCAATTATGGACAAAATTCTTCATGGTAAAGTTAAAATAATTTATAATATGATAGAAACATAATAGTAGAAATATCTAGAGATTAGATATTTTATATGAACTATCTAGAAAAATTAGTAAAGTACGGAATTTAGATATTTAGGGGGAATATTCTAGAGAAGAGATATTTGTATAATGTAGGGTTTGGATGGTGGCCACTTGGCACCGATCCAACGGGTGTGTGCTTCATATGTGTGAGGTGGGGTGGCCATGGTGGTCATGAGAGAAGTGATGAGAGAGTGCTAGCATAACCACCAAGAATATGCTCTCTCTTATATAATAGTGTCCATAATATAATACTAGTACAATGCCCGTGCTTTGCTATGGAGCTTTAAAGAGAAGAAGGGAAAACATAAATCGTAGCAATAATGTGATCTAATAAACTCAACAACTAAATAATAATATTTACTAATCGAAATTAACAATTCCCTTTCAGTATTGAAAAGTATACTAATCAAATTTTCTTAATAATGCTAGTCAAACTTGGTAAGACATTGACGGGCATCCATTTTCAATCTTATCACCTGTGTGCAGGTGGCCGTGAGCCTGACTCATTTGACTTAAGGTTGATGAAGATAGATAACAAGTTACAGGACACCTTCTAGACCTCTCTCGAAATCAGATCTCAACGCTTCATCCGCAATCTGTCCTAAAATGGTATCTATTCCTTCATCCTTTGAACTCTGTCGTAAATTGACATCTATTAATGCGCCCATCTGCAGTGCACAGTTATGAATATTTTTTCAAAAAGTTATAGTAATGAAGTACAAGATTTTGGAAGATATTTTTTAAATTTTACCGTATTTTTAGATTTAATGAACTCCTTCAATACAGCCTTCATTGCTAACACTGAAACACTCCATGTGAAACCTGCATGGCGTTGCTTAAGCATACCAAGTACCATTAGTGGCTTCTTGTCAAGTCCAACTAGGAACAATGGAGAACCAGGCAACCCTCTCTTTGCTTCGAGATTTGAGGAGCTAAGCTCTGAAGACCGGATTTCATCAGCAGTCCAGACCAAAACTGTCTAGCGAAAACGTAGGAGACAAACAAAGCGATAAACCAAGGTATGTTGTATGCTTGGTACAACGTGCTCACTGGCCTCCTCTTCCATCTGGCTTAATGGAGTCCATGCATGCTATATATGTGTTTTGTATAAGTGCAGCACGTCCGAGGGCATTGTTGTGATCGGGTTCATCAGGAGGAAACTAAGAGCCAAGTTTAATTAGACGTGGGAAAACTAGACTAGATTGCATTCTAGGCCGAACATTGCTTGTTGTTATTCCTCAATCGTTGCATATATTATATATATATATACACTACCGATAGTGCTTAGGTCTAGCACAATTGAGCCATAAGTAATCTCCATTGTTCTATTAAGAAGAGTAAACGAGCCATATATGAACCATGCTTATGAGGCTAAGGTCTTGGGCCATGCTTACGAGGCTAGGGGCGTGCGAGGATTTTTATTTCTCCCGTTGCAACGCACGGACATATTTGCTAGTACTATTATTAAAGAGCGTAAGGTTTCTTCGTCCTTTGTCGCTTTTTGCAAAAAAAAAAGCCCTTCACCTTCACGGTAATCAACCCGTCATCCACGGACCACACTCATATTCTTTTGCAAAGCGGTCCCTCGCCTTTGTTGTTTTCTATCCAAGCCTTCTGAGTTCAGCCTCCTAGCCTCCCACTCCACCTCTCCACGACTCCACCCGCGTGCCCTCTCCCCTACCCCGCCGCCCTCCCCCCCCGCCTCCCGCGCTCCTGCGACAAGACGCCTTGGGTCTCCCCCAACCACCTGAGGTGCCCCCGCGCCCTCAACCACCTGAGGTGCCCCCGCCGCCCTCAACTACCGGAGGCGCCGCCGCCGCCCTCCACCACCCGGGGTGCCGCCGCCATCGATCCTCTCCAGATATCGCTCCCTCCACTGTCTAGGTTATCCCTCCCACCTCCAATCCCCAATCTCAGTTCTGGGGTTAGAACACTTTTGATTTACCCCAACCTAAGTTCTTTGTGTTGCAGGCCTTTGTGTTTGACATGTTCTTCTATTAGTTGGATAAGCCTGACTCCCGCCCCGATTGTTTTCATCTTTTCATTGTTATTATATTATGAGCGGTGAATATTATCAAAAAAAGTGATTTGTATTTTTTGTATGGTGCCATGTTCCAAGTTTGCCTACAACTATTTTCCAGTTATTTTGAAGCTTGTCCTATTGTTGAAGGCTCAGAGTTTTGGTTACTGCAACATGTCATAGTGTGCATGCATATATATAACTATCATGTCTCGTCCTTTTTCCAACGCATGTGAAGTAGCAATTTTAGTTTGGAGTAAAGAAGTGCCAAGCCAATTAGAATTATCTCCGATGAATTATGATGGGTTCATGTTAATTTAGGCAATTTTTCAGAGGTATCCACAACCTGAGAAGGAATGCCAATCATTTATGGATGATCCTCCACCTCCATAATTGCCTATGGTTGATACCATTTACTCATGGTCATAACTGTCTCATGACCACGCCGATTAATATCCTAACCACTATTAAATTCACATAAGTGCCACTAAATCAGAATTAAGGAAGCTTCTAGACGTGCATGTCAGTTACCGCCATGTTCGGATCGAGGGTAACAACTGGGGATTGTGGCTATGTGTCGTCAACTCGGGCAACCTCTCCTTGACATGGACACTTTGCCTCCGAGTATGTGCCTTTGCCCAAGCTAGGAAGGGTCGCCTTGCTGTCATGTTTTTGGGATAAGAATCTCCTAGGAAAGCATGGTGCCTGGTCTCCCCAGAAAATGTTGTCATAGGGGAGGCGGACCCTGCTCCACTTGACATGCAACATGCCGGAACATCCACGCCCTAGAGAAAACTCTAGGACCTCAATCCGTGCGGGGTCCCCTTCAGACCACTGCGCCCTAGGGAATAAGCCCGTGCAAGGTCTTCCCTGGATTCCCGTGCCACGGAACCAACTCAAGGCAATCAGCTCACGCGGGGTCCTCCTCGGACTCCCGCGCCCGAAATCGGCTCCGGGCAATCAGCTCGTGCGGGTCCTCTTCGAGGAACCACGCCCCAGAGCCAACCTCTGGCAATCAGCCCGCATGGGGTCCTCCCCAGACTCCTGCCTCGAAGCCAACCCCGGGCAATCAGCCTGCGTGGGGTCCTTCTTAGACTCCCATGCCCCGAAATCGACTCCGGGCAATCAGCCCGTGCGGGGTCCTCCTTGGACTCCCATGCCTCGGAACCAGCTCTGGGCAATCAACTCGTGCGGGGTCCTATCCGAGGACCCATGCCCTGGTGTAGACTCTAAGCCACGGTGTCGCCGTAACCTGGTCAGAAGAAGATTCCCCTGCAAGCCAACTAATGTTCCTGCCCGTTGGCCACTGTCAAAAGGAAGGAGGGAACTTCGACGATGCTCCGCTCTGACAAAGCCTGTCAACACTGGTGGCAAGCCACCGACAGAAAGTACTTGGTGGTCAGGCCTCAAAGTAGAGAGGGGTAGAAGGAATCATCGGTTTGTCTCCATGCTGCCAAGGATGAAAAAGTTGGGAGGCTAAGCGAAGTGACCGGTAGGTCCCTACTTCGCCTCCCGTCCGAGGGCAAAATCGAAAGCAGGGGCAAATCCCTTGATTGTCCCCAAGATTCCTTGTACCAGCAAGTGTAGAATAGGAATGCAATGTTGTATAGAAGTAAGGCCCATTGGGCCATTGTAACTCAACCCAAAAAAGTGAGAAAAATTCTGAAGACCATTCTGTCCTACTCTTCTAGCTTGAGCTTCCCAATCCAGGGCGACCTTCTTTGTGAGGCGATCACTAGGAGAGGCGCCCTCCCCCAGATCCATTGTCCGAGTAGCCCTGATGACAAATGTACCGTTCGGGCAATGTAGCATCCGGGCCTCCTTAGGGGAATCTCTTTCCCGGAAAACATGATATAATCCGAAAGCTTGCGGGGGTAAACCTTGTCTGCAGGTGTCGACGGTTGAGATAACGATCTCAAGTCGCTAAGGTTCTTGAAGATTGAGATAGGAGACACGCCGAACAACCACGAACAACCACGAACAGGAGACATGGGTTTTTATCCTGGTTCAGGCCTCTCGGGAGAGATAACAGCCCTACGTCCAGCCTTTCTTGTATATCAGAGGAGATTACAAGAGGGTGCTCTGCGAGACGAACAAGTCTCGACGAGATTACGGTGTAAGCTCTAAGCCAGATGCTAAAACGTAAATTGAGATGCCAAGGTGACCAAAAAACATGCCCTCTACACGCCGTAGGGGCTTGGTTTATATAGTGGTGAGCAAACCGACCTACCGAGGGAATATCGGGCCGGGCTAACTATGAGTTGTGACGCACACAAATTCCGCGGCGAGAAGGCGTTTGCGGGCGTGCCAGTGTATTTGTCAAAAATACACAAAAGAAAAGGGGACAAGGATGTTTATATTTCATCGTCAAAATGAAGTACAACTCCTTGTTGATATTATGCTCCATAGCCGAGTTGGCTAGACATAGCACTCGGTAGGCTAGACTTCTTTTCGGTGATCGTCGGATTACGGATCCGGGACCTCGAAAGGACACCGGTTAATTACATCCGCAAGCCGGCTTGCAGAACACCTCCGATTAAGCTGCTGGGGCTGTCTTCTTCTTCTCTTCGCTTTGTGGTTCACCGTGCAGTTGGTGGATGGAGTTGAGATGGCAACGGCAGAATACATGGGGTAACCAGGGCCCATGTAATGCCTAGCACAGCCGTTGACATTTGGCTATGCCCACCCGTGTCGCTTGAACTTATCCTCGTCAAGCTTCACGTTGGAGTAGTTGAACTTGGATGGAATGCACGGTTAGCACTCGGCTTGGAGTTGAAGTTGACGGCTTCGCTGCGTCATCGGGGATGTTCCCGCTTGTTGGCTTCTGGACTTGTCGTTGACGAGTCTTGATCACCAGAACTGATGTAGTTGGGATTGAGATTGTCCTTAACGGTATATTCTCGTTAGGAGTCTTCGTCGGTACTGCGGAATTGGGATCTCCACGATACTGTTGATGAAATGTTCGTCATCAGAAGAGGATGTTGTTGAAGATCTCTTTAACGGGATGTTCGTCGTCGAAGAGTTGGTTGGCACCGTGGAACTGGGATCTCCTCGGTACCCTTGATGGAATGTTCGTCATCAGAAGAGTGTTGGTGATATCGTAGAACTGGGATCTCCACGATATCCTCGATGGCATGTTCATCATTGGAAGGAGTTGATTTGTATCGTGGAATTGGGGTCTCCACAATACAGCTGGCCTTTGGGGTCTCGTTCACCTTCGGGGCCAAACTTGCCGGAACGATATTCCGTTTAAGTTGATGTGATGGCGGGTTCCGTCAATGTTGATGGAGTCGTTGGAGAAGATCACCGAACGGCTTCCGAAGTCGCTGGAGCCATCGTCTCCATGATGCAGTTGATGGGATGTTCGTCATCAGCAGAACGTCGGTGATACCGCGGAATTGGGATCTCCGCGATACACTTGATGGAATATTCATCATCGATTGAAGGTGTTGTTGAAGATCTCCTTAACGGGATGTTTGTCGTCAGGAGAGTTGGCCAGTACCACGGAATTGGGATCTCCACGATACTGTTGATGGAATGTTCATCATCGTCTTGATATTTATTGGAGCTTCTTCCTCCTAGCGGAAAGTCCTTCGGTAGGAGGTATGTCGGTACTGTGGAATTGGGATCTCCACGATACCGTTGGGCCTTCAGGGTATTGTTCGCCATCGGGGTCGGGTTCATTGGTACGGAACGGTATTCCGTTATAGTCGACGTGACGGACAGTCTCGCCGGTGTTGACGGGATCGCTGAAGAAAGTCATTTGGACAGCTCCGTTATCGATAACGGAATCGTTGTCGAACGATCTTGATTTCTGGTTTCCGACGCGGACGACTTCGTAGAGGATCTCCCTTAGCGGAACGCGATTCCGCGTCATGTACGGGTCTTAGCCATGGCTCGCCGGGCTTTGGCCGAGCAATGCTAGAAGGGCGATGGCGTTGTTGTTGAAGCCGTGAGTCCCCGGGCTCGATGAGCAGCACAGCGGCAAACTCCTTAGGGTCTGAATCCACTCGAACGACACGATGTTCACTCGAGGGGTTTTAGTTAACGCGTGGAGCCGTTAACATGTATGTTTCTTCTCGGGACATTATAGTTAACGCGTGGAGCCGTCAACTTTTCTTCGGGTCTTTTATAGTCAGTGCGTGGAGCCACTGACTTTCTCTTCGGGACAATTCGCCCGTGCGAAACGATGTTCCGTTCGGGGAATATAACGAACGACGTTCGTTTTTCTCATCGGGACGTATCGGAAAGGTTCATTCTCCGTACTGCATCCGCTTCGAGGTCGGGGAAACATGGCGGACACTGGAGAAGGGGAGCTACATGCCGCCCGCCGACCATCGTGTTTGGTGAAGAGGAGCCCATCCGCCACCATTACAGATCGGGATCGGGGACTCGCCGGCTACCCATATGCGGGGACGAGGAAGGCGCCGGTCGCCACCTTCGCCGTGGGGAATCCATGTTGCCAGCGCCATGGGAGTCGAGCGAGCTAGTCGCTGCCGTGCGCTGCTTTCGTTGGGGAAGAAGGCCGCGCCGTGCTTGATTCGGAGGGTTCCTCACGCCAAGGTGGAGATGGGCACCGGCCTTGCCGTCGCGTCGCTGGAGGTGGGGAGCACCGCTGAGCCGAGGTCGTCGTTGTGATGGCGCTTGGCGTTACTGTGCCGAGTAGATCACGAGGGCGAAGGAGATGCCGCCATCGAGGGCTACCGCCGTGGAGAAGAGGCCGGGCGCCGCCATGGAGAAGAAGAGAGGCACGCCTGCCGCCGCCGCCGTGTCGAGATCGAAGGACGAGATGCCAGCGCCATTGTCCACGGGCGCCGTCGTCATGTGGCGAGGTGGAGAAGGACTGCGCGCCGCCGTTATGAGGCCGGGGCGAGCAGCGAGAGAGAGGAGGAGGCGGCGCCGCTGCTGTCCCACCTGGCGTGCCACGCGCGGGCGAGAAGAGAGAGGCGGCGCCGCTGCCGCGCCTGCCGGAGATGGGGCGCCGCGGCTGCGCCGCGGCGCAGCGATACAAGGCCGGCGCCGCCGCGCGTGGAGGTGGAGGGCGCCGCCCGCTGCGCGTGGTGGAGGAAGAAGCGCCGCCTTGTGGAGCGTGGAGGAGGAGGGGAAGCCGCCCGGCGCTGGCGCTGGAGGAGGCGGCGCCGCTGCGCCGTGGTGGAGGAAGAGGCGCCGCCGCTGGAGTAGCGCCGGGCGGAGGAGAGGAAGGCGGCGCCGCCGCCCGCCCCAGCCCCTGACAGAGAGAGAACCGAGAGTTGAGAGAGATGGGGAGGCGGCGCCCTCCCCTTTTACCTTTTTTTTTGTTTTGTTTTTCTCCACCGCTTGATTTTCCTATTGATTCCTCCCTTGATGATTAGGGTTAAGCTCCTTTTATAGCCAGCAATTAGGGTTTGCTAATTTCGGGCCAAAATTGGGCCAAGTTGATTCCGGGCCGGATTGAGCCGAAAAATTATTAATAAATAATTCAAGGGCTGATTGACGTCATCGAAATTTTTTTTCTCGTCAAACAAATGCCCCCCACCGATTCGATTCCGAGAAGTACGCATGATGGATCGGAGTCGGATCGGTGTATGCTCTTCGGCCGCATCACTCATGGCGTAGTGAATATTTTCTTGTACCAGAAAGCAACACGATGGTGTTGGGATGCTCTCAACTTCAATGTACCGGAATATTCTCGGTTGAAGTGCCAGCAAGGTGTTGGAATATTCTCAACTTGGTTGCCGTCTTTAGTTTGAGCATAGGCGGACGTCGAAATGATCTCGACTCACGGCTCGAAGTGTTCCCTCAGGGTTGTGATGGTGAAGCGCCGGAATATTCTCGGCCCGGATAGATGCTGGCGAGCAGTGTTGCCTCAAATCTGGATCTTCCACCACTGAGCCATCTAGGATTGCTGGACTTGTTCTCAGCTTCGGGGTCGACAAAGCGCTGGTATATTCTCGGCTTGTATGTCAGGACGCCAGTCTGATCTTGGCTTGATGATGGCGAAGTGCTGGTATATTCTCAGCAAGAACGTCGACGAAGTGTGGGAATGTTCTCCAGATTGATCTTCGAAGACGAGCTGGCATATTCTCAGCTTGGAAAGATGAAGCCAAGGCAACCTTGACGATCACTACCATGAAACATCAGGATGTTCTTGATGTAGTGCTGGAATATATTCTCAGCAGGGACGTCGACGAAGTGTGGGAATTTCTCCATATTGATCTTCGAGGACGCGCCGGTATGTTCTCGGCTTGGTCGTTGATGAAATGTCGGATATTTTCTGATCCAGTGTCGGTGACATGAAGTCAAAATTTTTCGGCACAATTTTCTGGCGAAGTGCTGGAATGTTCTCAGCTGCTGGCATATTCTCAGCCGATACGCCGGAGATGCGTTGGTATATTCTCAACTTGGACACCATTGCGAACAACGATGAAGCGTCGGGATGTTCTCGACCTTGGGGTGCCAGAAGTCCTTTGGCATGTTTCCTGTTTCCTGTGTAACACAAAAGATACCAAGCATAACACAAGACAGAGATATTCATAAACGTTCAGGAGAGAAAATCCAACAAAACATTTTTTTTGTAGGGTTTTCAAATATTGGCTGTTTCGGTTCACATAGCCATGAAAGGTGGCCCTAGAAGTGCTTGTTTAAGAGCTTTGTTGTTGGGGGTCGTCGAAAGAACCTTGACGAACTTGACTGTGCGACTTTGCTTCCTTTTGTGCTCGTGTTGGAGGCAACATGCATCGGTAAAATTTCTTGAAAACGGTGGGGGTCATGCTCTAGCTTCTCTTGATGGTGAATTACCTCCACAGCATGGCCTTGCCCCCAGTCCAGCCTCATCGAACCAAGAGACTTGGGAATGGCTGAGATTGGCTGATGGTTTAGGGGTTTGATTTGGGGATTATGCCTTGACTTTTGCCGAGGATGGCAGGCGACTGTCTCCTCCATTGCTTTCGGCGTTGTTTGCCGGCTTGAGCAAGTGGGGGCATGATGTTTCCCCTTTCACTTGATTGTTGATGTTTTGCTAGACTTTGTTTTGAGTCGGGAGGGCTTGGGACTAGCCGCCTGCCTTTGTGTACTAGCTAATCCTCGCAGGCTTGACGTTTTTGCTTGGCCCTTGTTTATGCTTCCGAGGTTGACAAGCAGCTTCACACCAGTCAGACTTTGACCGACCGGGCAGCCTTCTCCCGTATCTTTTCCTATGTTTCTTCCCGGAGCGTTGATATTGATACGCCTAACGGGGCTAGCATGTTGATGCATCTTGTCGCTATAGGTTGACCCCGCGGCTTGATGTCTCCGTTGGTCTGAGGCTGTTGACGAGCATGACCGGTGTGGGGAACTTGCCATTCAGAGGTAGCCCAAGCAATTGCCCCACCGTTCTCGAGAGCATTCGCTTGACATGCGCCTTGGTGCTTGGTGTGTAGGTTGCTTGGCCGACGACTTGCTCGATCACGGACTTCCTCGGACCCCACCTTGAAAGCTCAAAGACAGGCAATTCATTTTTGACCGACATGATGTGATAACTTGGAAAAGCCATTCATGTGGACATTTGTGTCTGTTTTCAAAGAGAAAATCCATTCGAAGAAAACAGTAGCTCACATATGCAATTAGCCCTGCATCATGAACTTATTCGAGACAAAATTTATTTTGTTTTCAAAAGGGAAAGAACCATCCAAAGAAAACAGCGTAAACTTTGCCTTTTAAGGGAAAACCATCCAAAGGGGTCGAGTTTAGGAGACATACCGTCTCCTTGAGAGTGATGGGTTTGCGAAACCTTACTCATTGATTGAAGATGTGGGGCATATTCTCCCGCAACGTCGAATGGACGTGCCCGAAATCCTTTGGCAAAAATGTGAGGCCGTGTGGGCATTGAATCCACACAGTTATCTTGGAGTGCCATAAATCCTTCAGCGATGCAAACACGTCAGGGTTATGCCACCGTGTTGATGTTGAATGCCAGGAAGCCGTTGGCGATGAAGAGGACACGCGGGGAATGCCCTCGCTGTGTTGACTTGAGCTGCCAGTAATCCTTTGGCGACGAAGTGAGCATGTGGTTGCTTTAATAAAGCCGAGAAGCCATCGGCAACGAGACCAGCATGAGGTTGCCCCCCACAAAGCTGAATTGAGACGAGTGCCAGAAGTCCATTGGCAAAGTAGCAAGCGTGGAGCTAAACCCACGGTTTTGCGTTTGAAGCGAGCGTCAGGAATCCATTGGCGATGCAGTGAGATATGGGGTTGTTCCCACAAATCTGCATTGAGGCGGGTGCCAGAAATCCATTGGCGACGTAGGGAGATATAAGGGCAGCTCCCACGAAGTTGCATGGAGTGCCGAGAAGTCCTTTGATGGCGGTGTAGTGAAGCGCGGGTATTGCTCCCACGCAGTTGAATTGGTGCCAGGAAACCTTTGGCAATGTTGAAAGACATGGAGGTCGCCCCTAAATATTTACTTGTAACGTCAGAACGCCGTTGGCGGTGTTGAAAGTTGTGGGAGTCCGCCCCCACGATCTTGACTTGGATGCCAGAATGTCGTTGACAAAGTGGATAGATGTGGGAGCTGCCCCCACGGTGTTGACTTGGACGCCAGAATGTCGTTGGCGAAGTGGACAGATGTGGGAGGTGCCCCCACGGTGTTGATTGGACGCCAGGAAGCCGTTGGCGGCGATGAAGAATGCGGGGGCTGGCCCCACGATGTTGACTCGGACGCCAGGAAGCCGTTGGCGGTGTCGAAAATCACGAGAGTCGGCCCCATGATCTTGACCTTGGACGCCAGAATGCCGCTAGTGGCGATGAAGGTCGTGGGAGTCGGCCCCACGGTGTTGATTTGGACGCCAGGAAGCCGTTGGCGGAGACGAAGGGTGTGGGAGTCGGACCCACAATATTGACTTGGAACGCCAGAATGTCGTTGGCAGCGATGAAGGTCGTGGGAGTCGGTCCCACGATGTTGATTGGACGCCAGGAAGCCGTTGGCGGTGTGGAAGCGACGTAGGGGTCAGCCCCACGCTGTTGTTTTTGACGCCAGGAAGCCGTTGGCCAGGTGAAGGACGTGGGAGACAGCCCCACAATGTTGACTTGGAGCACCGGAAGGTCGTCGGCGCTGATGGAATTCGTAGGAGTGAGTCCCACGCTGATTTGATTGGACGCCAGGAAGCCGTTGACGGAGACGAATGGTGTAGGAGTCGAACCCACAATATTGCCTTGGAACGCCAGAATGTCGTTGGCAGCGATGAAGGTCGTGGGAGTCGGTCCCACGATGTTGATTGGACGCCAGGAAGCCGTTGGCGGTGACGAATGGTGTAGGAGTCGAACCCACAATATTGCCTTGGAACGCCAGAATGTCGTTGGCAACGATGAAGGTCGTGGGAGTCGATCCCACGGTGTTGATTTGGATGCCAGGAAGCCGTTGGTGGAGATGATAGATATGGGAGCCGGCCCCACGATGCAGACTTTAACGCCAGAAAGTCGTTGGCGGCGATGAAGAACGTGGGGGCTGGCCCCATGATGTTAACTTGGACGCCAGCAAGCCGTTGGCCACGGGGTGGGAAGCGTGAGCGTTGCCCCCACGATGTAGTGTAGAACGTCGAGATGCCGTCGACGAGGAAGTAGACATGGGGAGAAGCCCCACGGTGTTGATTTGGACGCCAGAAAGCCGTTGGCGGCGGGGTGGGAGGCGTGAGTGTTGCCCCCACAATGTAGTGTAGAACGTCGAGATGCCGTCGACGAGGTAGTAGACATAGGGAGAAGAACCCTTTGGACGGCAGGAAACCGTTGGCGGTGTGGAAGAGACGTGAGGGTCAGGCCCACGATGTTGATTTTGACGCCAAGAAGCCGTTGGCGATGATGAAAGGGGGTGGAAGCCCCCACGGTGTTGATGTAGAGCGTCGGGAAGCCGTCGACGATGCAGAAGGGGTTGATCGCTTCATGGTGCAGAACGATCCTTCCCCGTTGATAGCTTGTTGCAGCTGTCGGTGAAGAAGATGCAGTACTTGATCTCCTCGTAGACGTGGCCGTCATTGTTGATGGCCGAGAAGACGTTGATGGTGAAGCAAAGACTTGAGGCTCCGCCGAGTAGTCATGCCATGTCAGGGGCGCTCCTTGCCCCAAATGGAAGGCTTGGGTTGATGTCGCTGCTTGACTTTCCCCAAGGTGGATGGGCGCATTTGAACTTGAGGGACGGGGAGTCATTGATTGGACGTGCCCCCGGCCTTTGTTGCAGTAGATACCACCTTGAAGACCACACTCCATTATGCAGGAAAGACGAAGAAGAAGAATTAGGCGAAGCCGCTTCGAGCCTAAAGACTAGGCGAAGCGAACTTCAAGCCCCAGCAGCAAAGATGAGAGGAGACCCAGGTCCCACCGGGCGTGCCAAATTTGTGACGCACACAAATTCCGCGGCGAGAAGGCGTTTGCGGGCGTGCCAGTGTATTTGTCAAAAATACACAAAAGAAAAGGGGACAAGGATGCTTATATTTCATCGTCAAAATGAAGTACAACTCCTTGTTGATATTGCGCTCCATAGCCAGGTTGGCTAGACATACAGAGCTTTGGTAGGCTAGACTTCTTTTTCAGGTGATCGTCGGATTCTGGATCCCGGGACCTCGAAAGGACACCCGGTTAATTACATCCGCAAGCCGGCTTGCAGAACACCTCCGATTAAGCTGCTGGGGCTGTCTTCTTCTTCTCTTCGCTTTGTGGTTCACCGTGCAGTTGGTGGATGGAGTTGAGATGGCAACGGCAGAATACATGGGGTAACCAGGGCCCATGTAATGCCTAGCACAGCCGTTGACATTTGGCTATGCCCACCCGTGTCGCTTGAACTTATCCTCGTCAAGCTTCACGTTGGAGTAGTTGAACTTGGATGGAATGCACGGTTAGCACTCGGCTTGGAGTTGAAGTTGACGGCTTCGCTGCGTCATCGGGGATGTTCCCGCTTGTTGGCTTCTGGACTTGTTGTTGACGAGTCTTGATCACGTAAGCGATGTAGTTGGGATTGAGATTGTCATAGCGGTATATTCTCGTTAGGAGTCTTAAATCGATCTTTGGAATTGGGATCTCCACGATCTTTGTTGATGAAATGTTCGTCATCAGAAGAGGATGTTGTTGAAGATCTCTTTAACGGGATGTTCGTCGTCGAAGAGTTGGTTGGCACCGTGGAAGTGGGATCTCCTCGGTACCCTTGATGGAATGTTAGTCATCGAAGAGTGTTGGTGATATCGTGAGGCTGGGATCTCCACGATATCCTCGATGGCATGTTCATCATTGGAAGGAGTTGATTTGTATCGTGGAATTGGGGTCTCCACAATCTGGTGGCCTTTGGGGTCTCGTTCACCTTGAGGCCAAACTTGCGGAGCGATATTCCGTTTAAGTTGATGTGTGGCGGGTTCCGTCAATGCTGATGGAGTCGTTGGAGAAGATCACCGAACGGCTTCCGAAGTCGCTGGAGCCATCGTCTCCATGATGCAGTTGATGGGATGTTCGTCATCAGCAGAACGTCGGTGATACCGCGGAATTGGGATCTCCGCGATACACTTGATGGAATATTCATCATCGATTGAAGGTGTTGTTGAAGATCTCCTTAACGGGATGTTTGTCGTCAGGAGAGTTGGCCAGTACCACGGAATTGGGATCTCCACGATACTGTTGATGGAATGTTCATCATCGTCTTGATATTTATTGGAGCTTCTTCCTCCTAGCGGAAAGTCCTTCGGTAGGAGGTATGTCGGTACTGTGGAATTGGGATCTCCACGATACCGTTGGGCCTTCAGGGTATTGTTCGCCATCGGGGTCGGGTTCATTGGTACGGAACGGTATTCCGTTATAGTCGACGTGACGGACAGTCTCGTCGGTGTTGACGGGATCGCTGAAGAAAGTCGCTGGACAGCTCCCGTTATCGATAACGGAATCGTTGTCGAGCGATCTTGGATTTCTGGTTTCGGCGCGGACGACTCGTAGAGGATCTCCCTTAGCGGAACAGCGATTCAGCGTCATGTACGGGTCTTAGCCATGGCTCGCGGGCTTTGGCGAACAATGCTAGAAGGGCGATGGCGTTGTTGTTGAAGCCGTGAGTCCTCGGGCTCGATGAGCAAGACACAATGACAAACTCCTTAAGTGCGAATCCACTCGAGCGACCACGATGTTCACTCGAGGGTTTTAGTTAAGCGTGGAGCCGTTAACATGTATGTTTCTTCTCGGGACATTATAGTTAGCGTGGAGCCGTCAACTTTTCTTGGGTCTTTTATAGTCGGTCGTGGAGCCACCGACTTTCTCTTCGGGACAATTCGCCCGTGCGAAGCGATGTTCCGTTCGGGAATATAACGAACGGCGTTCGCTTTTTCTCATCGGGGCGATCAGAAGGTTCATTCTCCGTGATCGCATCCGCTCGAGGTCGGGAAACATGGCGGACTTTGGAGAAGGGGAGCTACATGCCGCCCGCCGACCATCGTGTTTGGTGAAGAGGAGCCCATCCGCCACCATTACAGATCGGGATCGGGGACTCGCGGCTACCCATATGCGGGACGAGGAAGGCGCGGTCGCCACCTTCGCCAGTGGGGAATCAGTTGCCCGCGCCATGGGAGTCGAGCGAGCTAGTCGCTGCCGATGCGGCTGCTCGTTGGGGAAGAAAGGCGCGCCGTGCTTGATTCGGAGGGTTCCTCACGCCAAGGTGGAGATGGGCACCGGCCTTGCCGTCGCGTCGCTGGAGGTGGGGAGCACCGCTGAGCGAGTCGTCGTTGTGATGGCCGCCAGGCGTTACTGTGCCGAGTAGATGCGAGGGCGAAGGAGATGCCGCCATCGAGGGCTACCGCCGTGGAGAAGAGGCTGGCGCCGCCATGGAGAAGAAGAGAGGCACGCTTTGCCGCCGCCGTGTCGAGATCGAAGACGAGATGCAGCGCCATTGTCCTGGCGCCGTCGTCGCGGCCGAGTGGAAAAACAGCGCCGTTAGCTGGCTGGCCGGGCGCGAAGAGAGAGGAGGAGGAGCGGCGCGCTGCTGTCCCACAGCATGCCGCCGCCGCGAAGAAGAAGAAGGCGGCGCCACTGCCGCGCTTTGCCGGAGATGGGGAGGTGCCGCGCCGGCCTTGCCGCGAAGCGATCAAACCCGCCGCCCGGCCGCGCGCGTGGAGTGGAGGAGAACGCGCGCTGCCTTTAGTGGAGGAAGAAGCGCCGCCGCCTTGGAGCGTGGAGGAGGAGGAAGCCGCCCGGCCGCTTGAGGCGCTGGAGGAGGCGGCGCCCGCGGCTGCCCCAGCCCCTGTCTTAAACTGAGAGAGAGAACCGAGAGTTGAGAGAGAGATGGGGAGGGGCGGCGCCCCCTCCCCCCTTTTACCTTTTTTTTGTTTTGTTTTTCTCCAGCCGCCGCTTGATTTTCCTATTGATTCCTCCCCTTGTTGATTAGGGTTAAGCTCCTTTTATAGCCAGCAATTAGGGTTTGCTAATTTCGGGCCAAAATTGGGCCAAGTTGATTCCGGGCCGGATTGAGCCGAAAAATTATTAATAAATAATTCAAGGGCCGATTGACGTCATCGAAATTTTTTTTCTCGTCAAACATGAGTGCATGCTTGAACTCGGCGTGCCAAATATATCCCGAGGCGAGATAAGGCATACTCCTAGTCTTGAGGATCACGGCTCCTATTCAATCCGGGAAACCAACGTCCGGGTCTTCACGTAGTGTGAGAACTCTTGTTCGAGTCGGACTCAAACACGATTCTTTGGCCGTTACGCACCATGCCAGTCAGGAAGCTGTTCGGCAAGACGCACATGGGCCAGATAGAACCTTCCAGGAAGCTAGGCCCTGGTAGGCTGTTCGATTGGGCCGTCAGGGAGTGGGCCATGGCAATGGGCCGTAATTTTATCCCCGACAGCTAGCCCCCGAGACTCAAGTGGAAGGATTCACTAGAGTGGGGTCTTCCTCTTGAGACTCCAAGTCACGAAGAGGGAAATTTTGTTGCTACAAAGACATGTAACAAGCGACCAAACATGTTATGGTTCAACCGAACAAGACCCGATCAGTACCGAGCAACTCTGTTGCGTCGAACAGGGAATCACATCTGCCGCGCGAGCACTTCGGCCTTGGTCAGCATGACGCTGGAGAAAATAGTCATGATGAGACTCCAACGGTAACTTCTGTCATTGCAAGGTGAAAAGCAGACGACCGTTTTACCTAGCCGTTACAGTAAGAACTAGCCGTTTTGCGGCAAACCGTTGCAGAGCTGCTTATTTAGGCCTATAAAAGCACCCAAGCCGCCCGCGGCCAGCCACTTCTGCTCCCGCGCCTTTCCTCTCCTAAGCCCTAATTCCAACCGCGCTCAACATCAACCAGCCAAACTCTACCCGAGAACTTGTTCGTCCAACCCTGGGGATCGCTATGGCCAAATTCCTAGCCACTAGCTTGACCGAGGAGGACCTGAAGGCTTGGGAGGAGGAGGGCCACATCAACGCTGGTAGCTGGAGGCTGCCCGGGGAGGAGGAAACCCGGAGCATTGGAGGGAGAGTTAAATCGACTTGAGCAGTTCGCCTTTATTTGGGTTGAGGTCTCCCGAAAGCGACTTCGTCGAGGCCTTCTTAAACATCAGCGGATTGGAGGTAACAAACCTCAATCCGAACTCCATCCTCCAGATGGCCGTTTTTGCACACTTGTGCGAAGGCTATCTGGGCATTGATCCGGCGGTGGGGCTGTTCCTCCATTACTACACGGTAACGAGGAGCAGCTCCGCCGCTTCGGCGCTGGGTGCTACTACCTCAAGCTCAAGACCCCGACGACGCTGTTGCGTACCCCGCCCACCGTTGCTCGACTCGATGGGTGCGTGGTGGACGAGGTGGTTCTACACCAGGCGGAGCGACGACAGCAAGCTCGTCTTCACCGGGAAGGCGCCGGCGAAGGGAACGCCAATGCCTCGGCCAGAGATGACCGCCGAGGACTGGTACCTGGCGAGGAAGATCGCATCCCTCGTGAGCCTCGGGCTCACGGGCAGGGAGATCATCCGGGACTTCATAGCGAACAGGATCTGTCCGCTGCGGAGAAGACCCTATCCTTTCTACAAGATAGAGGGATGGGAAGACATCTCCAGGGAGAGCACGGGTAAGTGCCTTTAAGACTCAACCTTTCTTTGATGTTTCTTCCGAACAGAAACTGAGAGGACTTTCTGCTCAGGCAGAAAAACCTACCGACGCATGGGTGACCGAGCGGGTTGACGCCATGCTGAAGGCAGCGAAGAAAGACGGCGAGGTCATTGGTGAGGTGGCCTACACCTGTCCGAGGAACGTGCTCGTCCGCACAGCCGAGGTAAGTTGCTCGAACCCTCATCTGTGCCGCTGGATTTGCACCGTTGTAAATGCTGACACTTTACTTTCGAATCGCGGGAGGACCGGTGATCCTCGGAGGGATCGTGGAAGAACTCTCTGGGTCGGAGAAAGAGAAGGCGAAGAAGGGCAAGGCCAAGGTGGCCACAAAGCCCAAGGTGGCGGCCGAACCTACGCGGAGCTCGCCGCGACATGGCGGCCGCCATCCATCGAAGAGACCACCCGCGGCGACGGAGCGCGCCGAACAGACCAAGCGGGCGCGTGGTCAGCCTAGCGGGAAGAGACCAAGTCCTTCCCTCCTCACCGAGCAAAGCGACGAAGAGGTAAAGAACATGACCCTTTGGCTTAGGCGTTACACGCGGGCTCACCCGGGCCATATGGCACGGCTCGGCAGTCGCCGCGGAGGAGGCTCGAGGAAGAAGTCAGCAAGCAAGGAAAAGTTACTTGTGCTCTTCTGCGAGAAGAGTGCTCACTCAGCAGGAGCTGAGTTCATCGCCTTGAACACCCGGGGCCAAAGGCGAGCAGGCCGCTAAGGAGCCCCCGAGGAAGAGGCGGAAAGTTCTAGCGAAGAAGATCAAGATCAAACCCTCCACGGCAGGTATGTAGTAATGAATCTCTTTGACCTTACACACTTTCTGACCGTGTTGGGCTTAACATCTTCTTATTCATCATTTGTCCAGAGGAGATCACAGACGGCGTCGAGGCGGCTTCGGCGATCGTTCTTTGCCGAGTACCTACATGGTGCATCGCGGCAGCGGTGGCCGGCCGACCTCAAGACGATGGCGGCGTGGAGCTGCTCCGCCAAGCTCCAGCCAGCAACTTCGGACGCGCCAAGGGCGCGGTGGAAGAGGAGGAGGCGAAGAGGCGGCGGCAGCGCCACGGACAGCGGGGCCAAGGCAATGGCTCCGCAAGCTGCCCCGGGTGGGACCGAGCAGGCGGTCCTCCCGAGCACTCCATCGCAGGGCGATCCATCCTCGAGCAGCGGAGGCGATCGACGAAGCGGGCGAAGTTCCCGCCGCCGAGGTACAAGAAGAGACCTCCACGAGCAGCAAAAGATGTTTCCCGCCGGTGGAGGCTTGTGTCGTCGGTGGAGCGGCACCGACGTTGCCCGAAGGTGACCGGGCAGAGGAGGAAGAAAGGCAGGAGCGGGGGGACGAAAGCGCTTCGCCGGTCGCCCCTGCTCCCGAGCAGAAGCGCTCCCGCAGGAAGAAGGAGCACAAAAGACGGCGGCAAGAGCAACGCGCCAGTCTCATCCCGCACAGGCGAGGATTCGTGACGCATGGTCTCGAAGATCGCTGCGGCGGGTCAAGCATCGGCAGCAAGGTAAGCCCCAAGACCAAACCTAGTTCAGTTGAGCTATATCATCGCAAAGCGGCTGACTTGTTCTTCTCCCTCAGGTCTTCAAGGACACCATGGAGGAGCTCGAGGACGGCGTCACCATCGAGCGGAGCGCCGTACTGGCGTCCCTCCGGGAACACCTCCAGACGAGGGAGCCTGAGGCGGAGCCCTCTACACTAGCCCAAAGCCGAAGCCGGCTGAAGGCAAAAGCGAAGAAGCTCAAAGCCGAGCTAACCCGAGAGAGGCGTTCCTCGAGGCTCTCTTAAAAAGCCGAGGAGTTTTCTTGCGCAGAGCCGTGAAGACGAGCACCATGGAAGAGAAGCCGGCCGCACGAGAGTGGCTCAAGAGCAGCCGACGTGGCCCCATCGGGCGGAAGGCGCTATGGCGGACGTCAAGAAGCTCAAGGCCCAGCTTGCCAAAGAAGAGCTGACATCCGCGGGACTCCAGGCGAAAATCTCAACCCTGTGGGCTTCACAGGAAGAGATCGAGGAGATGCGCGGGATGGCGGTGAGGGCGATCACCGCGGAGAACAAGGTCAAGGAGCTGGACGAGCAGCTCAAGACCGTCGAGCAGCGAGCTAGTCAGAGCGAGGCTCTGACCGACCAGCTGCGCGCCAAGACCGAAGAGGTCGAGGCCATCCGGGCAGAAGCTGCGGCACAAGCCAAGCGGAACAAGGAGGAGATCGAACGCCTCCGAGCTGAAGCCCGGGAAGGAATCAAGGCTCAAGGTGAAGTCGTGCGCCTTAAGTTAGAAGTCGAGGAGCTGAAAGAGCAGCTTGCTCCTAAGTAGCACCAATTTACAGTAACCGAAGGGACTTTTGTACCTGCACTTTTGATTAATGCAAACTTACCTTTTTCCTGCAAAAAAGAGCAGCAAAAGACAAAAACGAACATGAAACTAAGAGCAGGGCACGAAAGCGCTAGAAAGTTTGGGAAAACCGGTAGCACGCTTAGCCTAACTCCCAGCCCCCGTTGTGCAGCTGTTCGAGAACCTGAGTTTGCGAACTCGAACAGGTGCACAAGAGAAAGAGCGACACCCTAGCCCCCGGTACGGACGATGCTCGAAGACCTAAGATTGCGAATTCAAGCATGTGCGTAGAGAGATAGAGCGACACCCGTATCCTGTTCGACTCGTTCCACAGACTGCTCGTTAGCATAAGTTAGGCAATTCCAAGGGTAACCGAACAAGGAAAGTGGTTGTGCCGTGAGCGGTAAGTGCTTCTGCCGCGGAGGGCTTACGAGAGCACTTAGCCGCGTGGCTGGATGTCGTTTTACGCAACTTCGAGTATAGGAACTTGTGGAAACTGGATACGAGCAGGAGAAAATACTTAAGATTGCGGAGCCAAATGTTCGCAAGGTCGGGCAGCCATCAAGTGTTACCAGAGAGAGGGTAGTCTTGACAAGACAGAGGTGTGAAAAGGCGGCAGAGGACCGTGAAGATTTCACTATGAATGGATTTAACTTTACATGGAGCCCGGCAGACTTGGACGAACAAAGGCACGAAATTTCACGAAAAGCGCGAAGCTAAGCAAACAGAGAAAGACCTACACAAAGAACTTACGAAGCTGGTCGATGTTCCAAGTGCTGGTCATCTCTCTCCCGTCCTCCATTGCCAGGCGAACAGCCCCTAGGCGAGCAGTGGAAATGACCGTGAACGGGCCCTCCCAACGAGGAGTTAGCTTGTTGGCATTGGACAGGTTCTGGACACGGCGCAGAAACGAGGTCGCCTACCGCAAAGCCCGTGGTCGAACCGACGGCAGCGTGCGGCGAAGATCTTGCTGATAGCGCGCCATTCTGACTTGTGCCCGGTCGCGTGTGCCTTCGAGGAGGTCAAGATCGAGTAGGCACTCTTGCTCATCGTCAACCAAGTTGACCGAGCTCGTCTTGGCTAACCGAGTACTATTTGGTGGTCGGATGGCTTCTGCGCCATAGACCAATTGGAAAGGAGTTTCCCCGGTTGCCCGTGGCCGTAGAAAGCGAATCGCCTGAAGGACGGAAGGAACTTCGTCGACCCAGGCTTTGTTGTGATCGCGGAGTGCCGCGAAACGCGCCGCTTGATACTCTGGACAATCGTCCGTTAGCTATTCGACCGCTCCATTGCTCGTGGATGTGCCACGAGGCGGCGAACCTTGGTGCCCGGTGTTCGCATATTCACGGAATAGCTCGCTCAAGGCTGGTACCGTTATCCGTGATCAACTTATGGGGATCCCAAAGCGTGTGACCACGTTGCTTTTGAAAAAGCGCCGCGGCCGTTTTGGCGTGAAGAGGCGACACGTGCTCGCCTCAATCCACTTTGTAAAAGTGTCGATGGCGGCGAGCAAGTGTGTGTACCCCTTGTACCCCTTAGGGAATGGGCCGAGCAGATCCAGACCCCATGTGGAGAAAGGCCAAGATGGGGGAATCGTTTGGAGCTCTTAGGAGGGCTTATGTGTCTTCCGGGCGTGAAATTGGCAAGCCTTGCACTTTGTCACGATCTCCCGGGCATCGTGTAACGCTGTAGGCCAGTAATAGCCCATGCGAAACGCTTTGCCGACCAGAGTTCGGAAGGAGGCGTGGTTGCCACAGGCACCCTCGTGTATGTCCGTAAGAAGGAACACACCCTCCTGCTGCGAGATGCACTTGAAGAGGACTCCCAGAGCACTTCGACGGTAAAGGATGTCGTCCATAAGCTGGTATGAACTAGCACGCCTTGTAAGCCGGGAGCGCTCGGCTTCGTCGTCGGGCAGGGTCCCATCTGCAAGGTACCGAACAAATCGCGTTGTCGATCCGCGACACTGCCGATAACGGAGAGCGGCACCAATCGCTCTCGATTGCCTCGTCCGGAGAGCGTGATTGAGGGCTTGTAAAGGTGCTCGGCGAGCACCTGCGGAAGCGAGTTCTCGTGAGGATCCATACTTGGATAGCTGGTCGGCCAATAAGTTGTCCTTCACAGGCACGAAGAGCACCTCGAAAAATCGAAAAGTGCCGCTCAACTTCCTCACTTCACCAGTACCGCGCCATTGAGTCATCGCAGCACTGATACTCCTTGTTGACCTGGTTGATGACCAACTGTGAATCTCCCTTCACGGTCAGCCGTTGGACGCCGAGCGACTTGCACGCTCTTAGTCCCGCGAGGAGGGCCTCGTACTCCGCAGCGTTGTTAGTCGCCGCGAAGTGTAGTTGGATAGAATACTGGAGTTGCTCTCCTTGAGGGGAGATGAGAACAAAACCAGCCCCCGAGTTTCCAGTGCGTGAGCCATCAAAAAACATGGTCCACGGGGTTCATCGGGTTGCTCGGGAGCTTCACAGGATTTAGGCGGACAAGTCCATTCAATGACAAAGTCACCAGACACAGGATTTGATAGCCGTTCGAGCAGCGAACAGAATATCGAATTCTGCCAATTCCATTGCCCACTTAGCTATTCTTCCGCCGGCTTCCTTGTTCCTTAGGATTTCTCCAAGAGGGAACTTGGTCGGGACCAGTATTTGATGCGCCTAGAAATAATGGCGAAGTTTCCTGGAGGACATGAGCAAGACGTAGAGCAACTTCTGGACCTTAGGGTAACGCTCCTTTGATCCGTGAAGCACCTTGCTCACGTAATAAATTGGCCGTTGGATGCCTTCCCTTTCCACCGTCAAGACCGCGCTCACCGCTTGCGGCATGCAGCCAAGGTAGAGCAAAAGCTGCTCGCCGTAACGCGGGGTAGTCAAGACAGGTGGGTTGGACAGGTATTGCTTTAGATCTTGGAAAGATCGCTCAGCCTCTTCCGTCCATTCGAAACCATTGTGCTTGCGCCGGCAGGCCTTAAAGAAGGGTAGCTCGTTCGCATACTCGACGGAGATAAACCTGCTCAAAGCAGCCATCCGTCCGGTGAGACTCTGAACTTCCTTAACGGTAGTCGGAGCCTGCATATTTTCAATGGCCTCGATTTTTTCAGGGTTGGCAGAAATTCCTTGCGAACCAATTACATAACCGAGCAACATTCCAGATCGAACACCAAATGTATATTTCTCTGGATTTAACTTTATTCGATGCCTGTTGAGATTTTGAAAAGTCTCGGCCAGGTCTTTTACATGATCTGGAGCAAGCTTGCTCTTTACAACTATGTCATCGACATAGACTTCGTGTTTTTCCGCTACTGCTCGGGAAAGTCTTTTCCATCAAGCGTTGGAACGTGGCACCGACATTCTTGTGAACCGAAAGACATGGTCGAGTGTAGCAGAAAGTGCCAAAGGGGGTGATGAAGGCAGTCTTCTCTTCATCCTCGGGGGAGATGCTTATTTGGTGATAGCCCGAGTAAGCATCCAAAAACTCAAGAGCTAGGCATCCATGATCGCGTCGACCAATTTGGTCTATGCGAGGCGGCGGAAATTGTCCTTAGGACAAGCGGCGTTCAGATCGTGTGATCGACACATCCTCCACTTGCCACCTTTCTTCTTTACAATGACGGGGTTGGCATACCACTCGGTGTGATCAACCTCGCGGATGAAACCAGCAGCGAGCAGCTTGCCAAGCTGATCCTTGATGATCCCCTGTTTGAAGTCCGAAAAGCGACGAAGCTTCTGGCGAACAGACTTTTTGTCCGGCCGGACAGTCAGTTTATGCTCGATAACCTCCGTTGGGACTCCGGGCATATCAGACGGCTTCTAGGCAAACATGTCTGCATTAGCTCGGAGGAAGGCAATGAGCTCGCTTTCCTATTTGGGGTCCAAATTTGCCCCCAGATGAACTGTCTTGGAGGAATCATCCAAAGACAGTGGAACCTCCTTGGTCTCGCCCCCTGGCTGAAGGGAGACTCTAGGGCGTGCAGATTTGATCTGCGGAGCATCGGGACCTCGCGGCGGAAGCTGGTCGACCAGGGTAAGGAACTGCTCGTCGCAATCCAGAGCAGCTTTGTAATTGCCCTTGACCGTGATCACGCCGTTGGGACCCGGTATCTTCACGCAATGGTAAGCGTGGTGGGACACAGCCATAAACTTACCAAGTGATGGCCGGCCCAAGATTGCGTTGTACACAGATGGAAAGTCGACCACGTCAAACGTGATCAACTCTGTCCGGAAGTTGCTAGGACTGTCGAAGGTAACGGGTAGAACAACCTGCCCCAACGGCTGGACAGCTTCTCCAGGGACAAAGCCGTAGAAAGGCATCGCGACCTCTTTAAGTTTGGAGCGGGGAATTTACATCTCGTCCAAAACCTTAGCAGAGAGTAGATCCAGAGTGCTCCCGCTGTCAACCAAGACACGGCCAACTCTAGCGTTGCTGATGGTCGGAGCGACCACCAGTGGGAGCCTCTGGGGCTTGGTCATCTTAGTGGGGCAATCCTCCTGAGAGAAGGAGATGAGGACCTCGGTACACTTCATTGACTCGGGCTGAGGCTTGCCCTTTTCGACGTTGTGGACCTCCCGAGCAGCTTCCTTGAGACTGCGGCGAGAGGAATAAGCCGAGGAGCCGCCGAAGATGACGGCAATATGGTTCACGGGCTCCTGATACTCGTCATCGTCCCGATCACCATCATCGGTTTGGCGCTTGGCCTTACCGGCTTCACCTTTCTCGGGCAGGGTGGGCATTGGGCCCTTGCCGTTGTAGAAATCCTCGAGCTTTGCAGCCCAGGTTCTGCAGTGGCGTGTATCATGCCCGTGGTGTTGGTGGTACTTGCAATATCGGTCGCTGGGACCTTTCTTGCCTTGATTGCCTCCCTGGGCGGGCTTCTTGCCCTTAGAGTTATTATTGGGCTTTTTCTGCCCGTCTTTGGGAGGAGGCGTGCGATCTATACTAGCGATGGTATTGTTCGCATCGCCCTTCTTTTTCTTCTTCTGGGACTTGTTGTCACCAGGATTCTGCGCTGGTCTTCTTCTTCTCCTCTACACCAGCTGGGCGGGCAGCTCGCCCTTGTCGAACGCCTTCTTGTATTGAACACGCCCGCCGCATTGGTGTAGCGATCGGCCATTTGAACAGGTCGATTCGCGGTCCAGTCTCATTGATCTTGAGATCTGGGTGAGCGCTTCGTCGCGGACTCCGTTTTTGAAAGCGCGGACAATGATTCATCCGAGATGTTCGGGATCGTGTTGCGAATCTTGATGAAACGCTTCACGGTTGCGGAGGGTCTCCCGTTCATCCGGATCATCCGTGCAGATCATTCTCCTTGCCTGACGCATCGCATAACAGCTCTGGAAGTTAGTGATCGAGGCGTCACAAAGTTGGTTCCAAGAAGAGATGGAACCTTCTTGCTGATTGAATACCACGCCCCGGCAAAGACCCTCAAGGACAGTCGGGAGGTAATTGGCCATAAAAAACTCGTCACCCCCGGCCGCCATGATGGTCGTTGTGTAGATGAAAAGGAATTCCTCTGGGTTTTGAGTCCCATTGTACCTCTCCATGTGTCCGGGCTTAAACTTGGAGGGCCACCGAACAGGCGAAGCTTCGTCGGAGAAAACCCCGCACCCAAGGCATAAGACCGGCCACCTTCCCCGGCAGAACCTAGCCTTGAAAAGACGTTAGTCCTGTTGGTCGGGGGAACTCTTGCAAAGCGGGAGGTCTCTGCTTGGAGGAACTCTCTCCGCGACAAGCCTCCACGCTCCTTCCTCGTGGTCGCGACAACACGCTCCTCACGAGAGGATCTTCCATGATCATCGCGCACGCGCTTGCCCCTGTGGTCGCGATGACTACGGGGACTTGGCGAGCGACGGCGATCACGGGCAGCTTGCTCGTGGACAGTGATCCTACGACGGTGACGGTGGTCACGCGATCGATCGGATCGTTCGCTGTCCGAATCCACCCGGACAGGCTCGGCGCGCTGCCCGGATGAGGCTTCACCCAAAGACTTGAGGCCGTCGGCCAGCTTCTCAAGGTAAGTAGCAAAGACGCCCACGGCGACAAGATTGTCTTGGTGAGCAGATCTAATTACGGTCGCCAAGGCACGGAGTCGCTCTTGGCTCGCTCCGGGCCCACAGGATCTCGAGACGTCCGCGTCTTGCCCGATTGGGGTCCGGCGCTGGGATTCCACCGGGTGGTGAACTCGCCGGTGGTCTTGGCGTAGGCGCATGAGGCGGATCACGTCGCCGACGCTATACGCGCATCACTTAATCTGCGCCGAGGTTTGGTTGATGGATTCGTCAAAGTCGCGACAAACAATTTCTTGCTCGCGAAAGCGATTGTGCGGCTCCATCTTGGTTTCGGCGAATTGATCGCCCGATCTCTTCGCCGCCGCGACCTGCGCAGGATTTGAAGGTCCTACGCCGGCCATGTTGACGGTGCGGTGGCCGTGGGTTTGCGCGCTAGACGGTGTCATCGCTGTGTCGCCATAGGAGGAATCGACCGACATAGCCTTGGAATCTGACAGATCTAAACCAGTGTAAAGATCGTCGGTTCCGTATTCATCGTCAATGACGGGCGCTCGACCAGAGACCATCTCTAGGGCGTATCCGGAGACCTCTGTCTTAGATACAGACATCGATCTAGGTCGGTAAGATCGATCCGAAGTGGCGAGGGAAAACGCCCCGCCCTTACGAAGTCGTAGTACTCAGGGAGAATCTCCTTATCGCTGATAGAGTTCGACATGCTCGATCTGCGAGTCCCCACGGACGGCGCCAACTGTCGACGGTTGAGATAACGATCTCAAGTCGCTAAGGTTCTTGAAGATTGAGATAGAGACACCGCCGAACAACCACGAGCGAGAAGATGGGGTTTTAAACTGTTCAGCCTCTCGGAGAGATAATGACCCTATGTCGGCCTTTCTTATACTCCCTCCGTTCCATAATATAGGGCGTATTAAAAAAATCACGAATACCAAGGCACATCTGGCATCAGTTTTTCTTCCACCGTTGCCCCTGATTAATTAACTTGATTTGGTTGATTAGTGACTCGATTTGTTAATTAACATCTTGATTTGCATGCATGGCGCTGGGTGTTGACTCGATATATTGTTTCCAACATAAGGCTGTGCAATATCTCTCGTTTGGAAAGAATTAATGAGCTAATTGACTCCAATTAAGCAGGACACAGGGGTATTTGAGGAACAGAGGGAGGGCAATTAGAGATGTGCCTTGTATTATGGAATTGCATGGAAAAATTTATACGCCCTATATTATGGAACGGAGGGAGTATATCAGAGGAGATTACAAGAGGGTGCTCGGCGAGACGAACAAGTCTCGACGAGATTACGGTGTAAGCTCTAAGCCAGATGCTAAAACGTAAATTGAGATGCCAAGGTGACCAAAAAACATGCCCTCTACACGCTGTAGGGGCTTGGTTTATATAGTGGTGAGCAAACCGACCTACCAAGGGAATATCAGGCCGGGCTAACTATGAGTATGTAACGAACTCGACGTGCCAAATATATCCCGAGGCAGATAAGGCATACTCCTAGTCTTGAGAATCACGGCTCCTATTCCAATCCGGGAAACCAACGTCCGGGTCTTCACGTAGCCGCGCAGAACTCTTGTTCGAGTCGGACTCAAACACGATTCCTTGGCCATTACGCACCATGCCAGTCAGGAAGCTGTTCGGCAAGACGCACATGGGCCAGATAGAACCTTCCAGGAAGTTAGGCCCTGGTAGGCTGTTCGATTGGGCCGTCAGAGAGTGGGCCATGGCAATGGGCCGTAATTTTATCCAATCCCTAACACTTGTGTTTGTCAAATAAAATATTATTTTAATAAAGCCAGACTATACAAAATAATGTAGACAATTAAAAAGAATCCCAACCAGTTTTATCTAATGTGAGTAAGACTCGGAGGGGAATTTAATCTACCATTAACTCATCTAGAAAACTGGTAATTAAAAATAACGAGCAAGGTGGTCCGCGCGTTTGTGCGGCTTGATTTGTATCAACATATATGTCGGGGATTAGATCACGGCCCATTGCCATGGCCCACTCCCTGACGGCTAAATCGAACAAGCCTACCAGGGCCCAGTCCCCTGGAAGGTTCTATCTGCCCATATGCATCCCGCCAATGCCTTCCTAGTCGGGCGTGGTGCGAACGGCCAAGGAATCATGTTCGAGTCCGTCTTTAACAAGAGTTCTCGCTGACACGTGAAGACCCTGACGTTGGTTTCCCGGATTGGGTTAGGAGTCGTGATCCCCAAGACTAGGAGTATGCCTTATCGCCTCGGGATATATTTGGCATGTATGAGTTAATTATTGATCTCGTAGTTAGCCCTGCCCGATATTCCCTCAGAGGTTGGTTTGCTCAGTACTATATAAACCATGCCCTCACGACGTGTTGAGGAGAGGATCTGAGACGACTTAGACGATCCGCATCTAAGATTACTTTGTCGCATACTACTCACCAGACACCCATAATCTCGCCGAGACTTGTTCGCCTCGCCGAGCCACCTCTTGTATTCATCTTTGATATATAAGAAAGGCCGGACGAGGGCTATTATCTCCCGAGAGGCCCGAACCAGATAAAACCCTTGTCTCCTGCTCGTTGTCGCTCGCATTGTTTGGCGTGTCTCTATCTCACTTCTAAAGAACCTTAGCGACTTGAGATCGACATCTCAACCGCCGACGGTGGCGCCGTCCGTGGGGACTACGCAGACGAGCATGTCGAACTCCATCGCCGACATGTAGATACTTCCCGAGGGCTACGACTCGTGGCGACGTGATGTCTCATCCCCGCCGATTCAGATCGATCCGTTCGGTTCGAACACTTTCCGCGATCCGAGGCGATGTCTCCGCTTACATGGCGGAGATAGCCTCAGATCGCACTCCGCCATCGATTTATTTACTACGGAACCGGCGATCTTTACGACGGTTTAGATTTGTCGATTCCAAGGCTATGTCGGTAGATTCTACCGTGGAGACACAGCGATGACACCGCCTAGCATACCTTCGCATGGCCCCGCAGCGCTAACATGGCCGGCGTAGGAACCTCTCGAGGATCTTGCACGGGCCGTGGCGGTCGGGCAGGTCGGGCGATTAACTCGCCGATATCAAGACGAGTCGCGCAGTCGCTTCGTGAGCAAGACGTCATTCGCCGCAGCCTCGACGATTCCATCAATCAAACCTTAGCACGGTTTCGCTGACCGTGTAAGCGACGTTGTCGCGACCACCCAGCGCGGCCGGCGCTTAAGTCTCCTGCCGAAGCTTCCTCACTGGTCAATTCCCAGCGCGGACTCGACTCAGGCAGTAACGCGGATGGTTCAGTGGATCCCGGACCCATAGATCAAAGTCGGGAACGGCTCGGCTATAGCAACGGTCCTTAGATCCACCAATCAAGCTGATCTCGCCCAGAGGGCGTCTGTTGCGACTAACCTAGAGCGACCGGGTCAAGGCCTAAAGTCTCTAGGAGAAGTCAACAACTTCTAGCAGCGGCGCCAAACTGCCGGAATGATTCGGACAGCTCGATCGATCGTATGACCCCGCCACCATCGGGATCACTGTCCATGAGCAAGGCTACCCGTGGTCGCCGCCGCCGCCAAGTCCTCGTAGTCATCGCGACCATAGGGGCAAGCAGCGATGATCACGGACGGTCCCTCGTGAGGAGCGATCGTCGCGACCACAAGGAAGGAACGTGGTGGATTGTCCCGGAGAGAGTTTCTCCAGGCCGAGTCATCCCGCTCAGCAGGAGTTCCTCCGCAAGAACAGACCAACGCCTTCTCAAGACTAGGTTCGCCGGGAAGGTGGCCGGTCATATGCTCTGGCCGCAGGCTTTCTCCGACGAGCTTCGGGCTGTCCGGTGGCCCTCAAAATTCAAGCCCGGTCACATGGAGAGGTACAATGGGACTCAGAACCCAGAGGAATTCCTTTCCATCTACGCTACGGCCATCATGGCGGCCGGGGGTGACGAGCTCGTTATGGCTAATTACCTCCCGATCGCCCTTGAGGGTGCCGCTTCGGACGTGGTCATTCAATCGCCAGGAGGGTTCCATCAGCTCATGGAACCAGCTTTGTGACGCTCTGATCGCTAATTTTCAGAGCTGTTACGTACGTCTGGGCAAGGAGGATGATCTGCACCAGATGATCCAGATGAACGGGGAGACCCTCCGCAACTTCGTGAAGCGTTTCATTAAGATCCGCAACACGATCCCGAACATCTCGGATGAATCTGTTGTCCGCGCCTTCAAAAACGGGGTCCGCGACGAGCGGCTCACCCAGGATCTCGAAATCAATGAGACCTGGACCGCCAACGACCTGTTCAAGGCGGCCGATCATATGCCAACGCTGCAGAGCTGCTCAAGACAAAAAGGCGTTCGACAAGGCGAGCCGCCCTTGACTGGTGTGGATGAGAAGAAGAAGAGCAAGAATAATGTCCCCGGTGACAAGAAGTCCCGAAGAAGAAGAACAAAGGTGATGCGAACAATACCGTCGCGGTATGGATCGCAAGACCTCCTCCCAAGGATGGGCGTAAAAGCCCAACAATAATTACAAGGGTAAAAAGCTCGCCGTGGAGGCGGACAAGGCAAGAAAGGTCCGAGCGACCGATTTTGCAAGTTCCACCAAAGACTACGGCACGATATACGCCATCAGAGAACTTGGGCGCAAAGCTCAAGATTTCTACAACGGCAAGGGCCCAATGCCCACCCCGCCGAACAAGGTGATGCCAGTAAGGCTAAGCGCCAAACCGACGATGGTGATCGGAAGATGATGATGAATATCAAGAACCCGTGAACAATATCGCCGTCATTTTCGGGGCTCCTCGGCTTACACCTCTCGGCGCAGCCTCAAGGAAGTCGCCGGGAGGTCCACAACGTCGAAAAGGCAAAACCTCACTGAATCGATGAAGTGGACTGAGGTCCCCATCTCTTTCTCTTAGGAGGATTGCCCCACTGCGATGACCAAGCCTCAGCGGCTCCCACTGGTGGTCGCCCACCATCGAGAACGCGAGAGTTGGCCGTGTCCTAGTAGACGGCGGAGCGCTTTGGACTTGCTTTCTGCTAAAGTCTTGGACGAGATGCAAATTCCTCGTTCCAAGCTGAAGGAAGTCGCAATGCCCTTCTACGGAATTGTTCCGGGAGAAGCTGTGAAGCCGTTGGGGTAGGTTGTCCTGCCTGTCACCTTCGGCAACCCAAGCAACTTCCGGACAGAGTTGATCACTTTCGACGTGGTTGACTTTCCGTCGGCGTACAACGCAATCTTGGGCAGGCCATCTCTCGGTAAGTTTATGGCCGTGTCCCACCACGCTTACCATTGCGTGAAGATACCGGGTCCTAACGGTGTGATCACGGTCAAGGGCAATTACAAAGTCTGACCGATTGCGACGAAGCGATCCCTTGCCCTGTCGACCAGCTTCCGCCGCTGGTCTCAAGTTCCGCAGACCAAGTCTCAGACGCTCTAGGGTCTCCTTCACCAGGGGAGAAACTAGGAAGTTCATTGCCGCTTGACGATACTTCCAAGATAGTTCACTTGGGGCCAAACTGACCCCAAATAGGAAAGCGAGCTCATTACTTTCCTCCGAGCTAATGCGGATGTATTCGCCGGGAGCCATCCGACATGCCCGAGTCCCAAGGAGGTAATCGAGCACAAACCGGTGTCCGTGGGACAAAAGCCTGTTCGCCGTAAGCTTGCCGCTGAATTCAAACAGAGATCATCAAAGATCACTATAAACCGTCATTGGTTCATCCGCGAGGTTGATCACACCGAGTGGTTAGCCAACCCTGTTATTGTAAAGAAGAAAGGCGGCAAGTGGAGGATGTGTGTCGATCACACAGATCTGAACGCTGCTTGTCCTAAGGACAATTTTCACCTCAGATTGATCACCGGTCGATGCGATCATGGACCTTGACTTCTCGAGTTTTTAGATGCTTACTCTGCTACCACCAAATAAGCATCTCCCGAGGATGAAGAGAAGATCGCTTTCATCACCCCTTTCGCACTTTCGCTATCGACCATGTCTTTCGGTCTCGAATGTTTGGTGCCACGTTCAGTAAGCTTTAATGGAGAAGACCTTCCGAACAAAATGGAAAAAACTCGGAGGTCTATGTCGGCGACATAGTTGTAAAGAGCAAGTATGCTCCAGATCATGTAAAAGACACGGCAGAGACTTTTCATAATCTCACCAGCATCGAATAAAATTAAATCCAGAGAAGTGTACCTTGGTGTTCGATCTGAAATGTTGCTCGTTATGTCATTGGCTCGCAAGGTATTTACGCCAACCCCGAAAAATCGGCCATTGAAAATATGCAGCTCCAACTACCATAAAGGAAGTTCAAAGCCTCATGGGCGGATGGCTGCTCTAAGGTGTTTATTTCCGTCAAGGCTAACGCTGGCTGCCCTTCTTAAGGCCCCCGCAAGCACAATGGTTTCGAGTGGACGGAAGAAGCCGATAGATCCTTCCAGATCTCGAGCGATACTCGCCCAATCCTCCTGCCTTGACTACCTCGCTGCATGGCGAGCAACTCTGCTGTACCTAGGTTGCACGCCACAAGCGGTGAGCGCGGTCTTGACGGTCGAAAGGGAAGGCATACGACCAATCTATTACGTGAGCGAGGTACTTCACGGATCAAAGGAGTTACCACGAGGTTGAAGCTCCTCTATGCCTTGCTCATGTCCTCCGTGAAGCTTCGCCACTACTTCCAGCGCATCAAATATCGGGTCCGACCACGTTCCCTCCGGGAGAAATCCTACGGAACAAGGAGTCTAGCGGACGATAGCTAAGTGGGCAATGGAACTAGCGAGTTTGATCTGTTATTCACGCCCGAACGCTATTAAGTCACGTGTCCTAGCCGACTTTGTCATTGAATGGACTTGCCCGCCAAATCCGTGAAGCTCCCGAGCAACCCGATGAACCCTCTGGACCATGTTTTTCGATGGCTCGCGCACTGGAAACTCGGGGGCTGGTTTTGTTCTCATCTCCCCTCACGGAGATCAACTCCAGTATTCTATCCAACTACACTTTGCGGCGACTAACAACGCCTCAGTACGAGGCCCTCCTCGCCGACTAAGAGCGTGCAAGTCGCTTGGTGTCCAACGGCCGACCGTGAAGGAGATTCACGGTGGTCATCAATCGAGTTAACAAGGAGTATCGGTCTTGCGATGACTCAATGGCGCGATACCTGGTTGAAGTGAGGAAGTTGGAGCGGCATTTTCGATTTTTCGAAGTGCTCTTCGTGCCTAGGAAGGACAACTTCCTGGCCGACCAGCTATCCAAGTATGGATCCTCACGCGAACTCGCTTCCGCAGGGTGCTCGTCGAGCACCTTCACAAGCCCTCAATCACGTCTCCGGACGAGGCAACAGACAGTGGTGCTGTCTCCGTTATCGAAAGGTGCGGATGGACAACGCCATTTGTCCGGTACCTTGCGATGGGACCTCGCCGACGACGGCCGAAGCGTTCCGGCCACAAGGCGTCTTTGCTCCATACAAGCTTGTGGACGGCATCCTTACCGTCAAGGTGCTCGGGAGTTCTTTCCAAGTGCATCTCGCAGCAGGAGGGTGTGTTCCTTCTTAGGGACATACACGAGGGTGCTCGTGGGCAACCACGCCTCCTTCGTAACTCGTCGGCAAAGCGTTTCGCATGGGCTATTATTGGCCCATCTGCGTTACAAGATGCCCGGACATCGTGACTAAGTGCAAGGCTTGCCAATTTCACGCCGGAAGGCACACAAGCCCGCCCAAGAGCTCCAAACAATCCCCCATCCGGCCTTTTTCCACATGGGGCCCGGATCTGCTCGCCCATTCCCTAAAGGGTACAAGGGCTATACACACCGCCGTCGCCATAGACACTTTTACAAAGTGGATTGAGGCGAGCTCGTGTCGCCTCTTCACGCCAAGACGGTTGTTCGCTTTTTCAAAAGCAACGTGGTCACGCCGCCGGGATCCCCACAAGTTGATCAACGACAACGGTACCCGGTTGAAGCGAGATATTCCAGAATATCTGCGAACGCCTAGGCACCAAGGTTCGCTTCGCTTCATGGCACACCCACGAGCAATGGAGCAATGAGCGAGCTAACAGACAGATAGTCCAGGTATCAAACGGCGGTATTTGCTCTCGGCGAGCACAAGAAGGCACTGGTCGACGGGTTCCTTCCGTCCTCCGGCGATTCAGCTTACGGCCACGGGGCGCGGCGGAGAAACTCCTTTCCAATTGGTCTATGGTGCAGAAGCCATCCTGCCCGCCGAAGTTGTACTCGGTTCGCCTCGCACGAGCTCAGTCAACCTAGTTGACGGCGAGCAAGAGCGCCTCGATCTCGATCTCCTCAAGGCACACGCGACCGGGCACAAGTCGAATGGCACGCTACCAGCAAGCTCTTCGCCGGCAAGCTGCCAAATCAGTTCGACCAAGGGTTTTGAAGGCGGGCGACCTCGTTCTGCGCCGTGTCCAGAACTTGTCCAATGCCAACAAGTTAACTCCTCGTTGGGAGGGCCCGCTCACGGTCGTTTCTTCTACCTTTCGCCCGGGCTGTTACGCTGGCTATGGAGGACGGAGAGAGGCGACCAAAGACTTGGAACATCGACCCACCGTAAGTTCTTTGTGTAGGTCTTTTACGTGTTTGCTTAGCTTTGCGCTTTTGTAAAACTTGCGCCTTAGTTCGCCCAAGTCTCTCGGGCAACATGTAAAGTTCAATCCAATTCTCGATTGAATCTTCGCGCCTCTGTGTCTTTTCACTACTTGTCTTCTCAGACTATTTTCCTCTGGTAACACTTGATGGCTGCCCGGCCTTGCGAACTCTTGGCTCCGCAATCTTAAGGATTTTTCCCTACCCGTGTCTAGTCTCGATTCGTTCCTAAACTCGTGGTTGCGTAACACGGCCTTTCCACCTTGCGGCTAAGTTCGCTCTCGTAAGCCCTCCATGGCAGAGGCACTTCATCGCCTGGCGCGACCACTTGGCAAAGCTCGCGCTCGTAAGCCCCCCTGGCGGAGGCACTTTCCTTGTTCGGTTACTCTCGAATCGCCTAACTTACGCCAACGAGCGGTATGGAACAAATCGAGCAAGGTTCGGGTGTCGCTCTTTCTCTCTACGCACGTGCTCGAGTTCGCAAGCTTAGGTTCTCGAGCATCGTCTGCACGGGCTAGGGTGTCGCTCTTTCTCTTGTGCACTGTTCGGGTTCGCAAACTCAGGTTTCGGCGAGATACTGCACAACGGGGCGGAGCTAGGCTAAGCGCCTAACCGTTTTCTTAAACTTCCTAGCGCTGTTCGCTTTTCTCTCGATTTCTTCGTTCTTGTCTTTTTTGTTGCTCTCTCTTTGCAGGAAAAGGGTAAGTCTTTATTAACAAAATTTGCGGTACAAAAGTCCATCTCGGTTCTGACCCTCTGCTACCTAGAAGCGAGTTGCTCCTTGAGCTCCTCGATCACTTCCTTAAGTCGCAGGACTTCCCTTGGGCTTTGAACCCCTCTGCGGCCTCACTGAGACGATCGGCTTCCTCCTTGCTGCTCTGGCTGCTCTGTCGCCCGCCTTGCGGAGAGCCTCGACTTCTTGATCTTGGCCCCTTGGTCGGTCGAGCCTCGCTCTGCTAACTCGGCCGCCGATGGTCTTGAGCTGCTCGTCCAGCTCCTTGACCCTCTTCTCCATGGTGATCGCCCTCACCGCCATCCCGCAAGATCTCCTCGATCTCTTCTGCAAAGCCCTGGGGTTGAGATCTTAGCCAGGAGTCCGCGGATGTCCGCCTCCTCCTTGGCGAGTGGGCTTTGAGCTTCTTGGCTTCCTCCGCATGAGCTGGTTCCGCGGTGGGGACGCGCGTCGTCAAGCTGCTCTTCAAGCCACTTCAGTGCGGCCCGGCACCTCCTCGCGGTGCTCGCCTTCACGGCTTCTTGGAAGCCTCGGCTTCCTTTAGGAGAGCCTCAGAGAATGCCTCTCCTTGGTCACTTGGCCTTGAGCTTCTTCGCTTCGCCTCAATGGCTTGGCTTTGGGCAGCGCAGAGAGGCTCTGCCGGATCCCCACCTGAAGATGCTCCTGGAGGGATGCCAAGACGGCGGTCCGTTCGATGGTGACCCCATCCTCGAAGTTCCGCCATGGTGTCCACGAAGACACGAGAGGAAGAACAAGTCAACTACGCTGCGATGATGTGGCTAAGTTGAACAAAATTTGGCACTCGGTGTTTACCTTGCCAAGCCGACGCTTGATCCGCGACGCAGCGGTCCTCGAGGCCATCGGCCACGGCCCCGCTCATGCGGGATGAGGCGGCGCGTCCCTGCCGCCGCCGCTTTGTTCGCTCCTTCTTCTTCGGGGCGCATCTGCTCGGGAGCGGAGCGACGGGCGCGGCGCTTCGCCAAGGCTCCTTCTCCTCTTCCTTTTCCTCTCCGCCCAACGCCTTGGCGAGGCGGAGCCACTCCGCTCGGTGGCGCCGTTGTTTCCACCGCGGGGCGACTTGTTCGACCTGCCGGGCTCTTCTGCTCCTGGCAGCGGGGTCTCACCGCCGCGCGGAAGAATCCCGTCGCCTCGGTGAGCTGCCCTGCGACGAAGTGTGCAGACCGGCTGCTCGGTCCCGCTGGTAGCTTCGGCCATTGCCTTGGCCCCGAAGTCCGTGGCGCCACCCGCCGCTACTTTCGCCTCCAGCCGCTTCACCGCGCCTTTGGAGCGTCGATCCGTCATGGAGACCGGCGGCAAGAGCTCCACGCCGCCGGCTTGTCCTTGAGGCTCGCCGACCTCGCCTGCCATGACGCGCCCGTGCAGATCTTTCGGGGCAAGGCGGATCGCCGAGCGCCTTCGACGTCGTCTGTGGCGGTCTCTTCTTGGGCAGCTGATGAACGAGAGTTGGTCGTTAAGTCCAATGCGGTCAGAAGGTGGAAAGATCAAAAGATCGATTTCTACATACCTGCCGTGGAGGGCTTGATCCTGATCTTCCTCGCGGAACTTTCCGCTTTTCCTCGGGGCTCCTTGGCGGTTTTTCGCTTTGGCCCTTAGGCGTCAAGGGCGATGAGCTCAGCTCTCTGGTGAGCTTAGCACTCCTCTCGCATAACGCAAGGAGTTTCTCCTTGCGCGACCTCCTCCTCGAGTCTCCTTTGCTCGGCGACACAGTAGCTGCGCCATGTGGCCGGGTGAGCTTGCGTGTAACGCCTAAGCCGGAAGGGCCATGGTCTTTACCTCTTCGTCGCTCTGCTCGGCGAGGAGGGAGGGCTTGGTCTCTTCTCATTGGCTGACCGCTACCGCTTGGTCCTTTCGGTGCGCTCGTCGTCAGAGTTGGTCTTTTCGACGGCTGGCGGCCGCCATGGCGCGGCGAGCTCCGCGTCGGCACAGCCGCCACCTTGGGCTTTGTGGCCGCCTTGGCCTTGCCCTTCTTCCCCTTCTCCTTCTCAGACCCGGAGAGCTCCTCAACGATCCCTCCAAGGATCAGCTGGTCCTCCTGCGCGTTTTGAGAAGCGGATGTTAGCACTAAACAACATTGCGAGTCAAGCAACACAGACTGGGAGTAAGTAATTTACCTCGTCTGTGCGGACGAGCACGTTGCGCGGACAGGTGTACGCCACCTCGCCGGTGACCTCCCCGTCCTTCTTCGCCGCCTTCAGCATGGCGTCGACTCGCTCGGTCACCCATGCGTCGGTTGGCTTCTCTGCCCGAGCAGATGGAATCGTTAAATTCCTGTTCGGAGAAAATGATCAATGAAGAGGTTGAGTCTTAAAGGCACTTACCCGTGCTCTCCCTTGTGATGTCCTCCCATCCCTCTATCTTGTAGAAGGGATAGGACCTTCTCCGCAGCGGGCAAATCCTGTTCGCTGTGAAGTCCCGGATGATCTCCCTGCCCGTGAGCCCGAGGCTCACGAGGGAGGCGATCTTCCTGGTCAGGTACCAATCCTCGGCGGACATCTCCGGCCGAGGCATTGAGGTTCCTTTGCTTGGCGCCTTCCGGTGAAGACGGAGTTTGCTGTCGCCGCTCCGCTTGTTGTAGAACCACCTCACCCACCACGCGCCCATCGAGAGTCGAGCGGTGGGCGAGGATACCGGCGCGTCGTCGGCGGTGGCCCGAGCTTGAGGTAGTAGCACCCGGTAGCGGCGCGGAGCTGCTCCTCGTCATCTGCGTAATAGTGGAGGAACAAATTTCACCGGTGGATCGATTCTCAGATAGCCTTCGCATGTATGCGAAGACGGCCATCTGGAGGATCTTTGTTCGGATTGAGGTTCGCCACCTCCAATCCGGCTGATGTTTAAGAAGGCCTCGACGAAGTCGCTGGAGATCGCAACCCGAGCAGTCGAACTGCTCGGGTTAACGAACTCTCCTCTAGCGGCTCCGGAGTATCCTCCTCTCCGGCGACCTCCGGCTACGGTGTCGATGTGGCCCTCCTCCTCCCGGACCTTCAGGTCCTCCTCGGTCAGGCTAGTGCCGGTGAACTTGGCCATAGCGGTTCCCAGGACAGGACGAGCAGGGTTGGTGGTGGAGTTTAGATACTTGATGCTGAGCGCGATTGGAACTAGGGCTTAGAGAGGAAAGGCGTGAGAACGGAAGTGGCTGGCCGCGAGCGGCTTGGGTGCTTTTATAGTCCCGTATAAGCAGCTCTGCAACGGTTTGGTCCCAAAACGGCTAGTTTTTACTGCAACGGCTAGGTAAAAGCGGTGCTTTGTTTTCACCGCAATGATGTAAAGTTACCGTTGGATTTCGCCAACGGCTATTTTTTCGGTGTTTGCACTGAAGGCTGAGTGCTCTGCTCGGACAGATGTCGTTTCGCTCGGCCGAACGGAGTTGCTCGGCATCTTGTCGGGTTTGTTCGGTCCCGAACGAGTCTTGTTCGGTTGAACCATAACCTGTTCGGTCGCTTGTTACCTGCCTTTGTAGCAGGGAAAAATACCCTCTTCGTGACTTTGAGTCTCCAGAGGATGACCCCACTCTAGTGAGTTCTTCCACTGGAGTCTCGGGGGCTAGCTGTCGGGGATTAGATCACGGCCCATTGCCATGGCCCACTCCCTGACGGCTAAATCGAACAAGCCTACCAGGGCCCAGTCCCCTGGAAGGTTCTATCTGGCCCATATGCATCCCGCCAACAGCCTTCCTAGTCTGGCGTGGTGCGTAACGGCCAAGGAATCATGTTCGAGTGCATCTCGAACAAGAGTTCTGCGCGGCTACGTGAAGACCCGGACGTTGGTTTCCCGGATTGGGTTAGGAGTCGTGATCCCCAAGACTAGGAGTATGCCTTATCTGCCTCGGGATATATTTGGCATGTATGAGTTCGTTACGATCTCGTAGTTAGCCCGGCCCGATATTCCCTCGGTAGGTTGGTTTGCTCTGTACTATATAAACCATGCCCCTACAACGTGTTGAGGAGAGGATCTGAGACGACTTAGACGCATCTGGCATCTAAGATTACTTTGTCGCATACTACTCACCTGTACACCCATAATCTCGCCGAGACTTGTTCGTCTCGCCGAGCCACCTCTTGTATTCATCTTTGATATATAAGAAAGGCTGGACGTAGGGCTATTATCTCTTCCGAGAGGCCTGAACCAGGATAAAAACCCTTGTCTCCTGTTCGTTGCTGTTCGCATTGTTTGGCGTGTCTCCTATCTCACTTCTAAAGAACCTTAGCGACTTGAGATCGATATCTCAACCGTCGACAATATATAATTTATCTCTAACTCATAATCTTTTTTTAAAATAATCTCCAACTTATAATCTATCTCTAATATATCATATCAGATTTAGAGTTTATCCTTAATATATTATATCAGCTTTAGTAGTTTGCTATAGAGATCATTTATTTATCTTTTTTATCTGATTTAGGATTTTCGGACGACGTGGCGCTGGTGGTTCCGTTTTTCTCTACTTTAATAGTATAATAGATAGATAGATTGCACCTTCTCGATCTAGATTACTTTACCACCGAGCCGCACTCCTTTCTGTCTAATGCATCGGCCTCGTCCTTCATTGTTTCTTGGCCTTCAATTGTAGATTGATCTTGTGCAGATATTTGCTCTTCCTCTGCTTGTTTCTTCTCTATCTGGAGCGCTCCTTTTAATCACGGCGAGACTTCAATCTTCTAATCAACTTTAGTAGTTTGCTCATAGATTAGAGTTTTGATCTGCTACGTGATTCGCCGACTTGATACCCGCCGTCGTGGTTCCGATCTACTAATTGTTTTGGGTGATTTCTTTTTAAATTACTTTTATTTTATTATTATAATTTTTTAATATAAGTCGTTATAATTCGGACCCACAATAATCAACGGTATAGATCTTTCTATTTCTTTTTTATTAATATGAGATTTTCTAATATTTTAGTATTAACATGATGGCTCTGCTCAACCCCGCTTTGGTCGCAGATGGTCTCGGGGGTTCTCGCCGGCGAGGGAGTTGTGCGCGACGTCGAGCTGCTCGAGCGCGCGCATGCCGGCGATGCTGTTGAAGGAGGAGATGCCGCTGTTGAGGAGCACCAACTCGTTGAGCGTGCCGGCCATGTCGCCGATGCTGCTCGGCAGCACCCCCAGGATGAGGAATGGATGAGAACCGGATTAAGGAACGGAAGTGAAGGGAAGCCTAGCAACTGGCTTCCATGAGGCCGTGAACCTGATTCGTGTCGTTGTGTGGACGTCGACGGTAAGATGCAGATGCAGATGCAGCCCGCAGCCGCCGCTGCTGGTGGCCTGTGATTTTGTGAGGAGTCTTGGATGGCGATGTCGGCGGGTCTGCGATATGGCGACGGGAAGAGGCGGTGCCGAGGGGGAGAGAGGAATATAGAGCTTATCTCTTCTAACTCATAATCTTTTGTTCACCAATTCATAATCTATCTCTAATATATCATATTAGATTTAGAGTTTATTTCATATATATTAGATCAGCTTTAGTAGTTTGTTATAGAGATTAATATTGACCGCTAGATTTACATAATATTATCCACATTCAACGATTTAGATCTTTCCTTTTTTTTCTAATTAACGTGGAAATTTCTAGTATTTTTAGAGTAACGTGGGAATTTCTAGGATTTTAGAATACTGAATAGTTTCGTCGTTACTGCAAAATCAGACAACCCATCCATTTTTTTTAAGAGCATCCCCATCACACCCCCTAAAATGACATCTACTTCAAAATTTTTCAAATGCATTAGGAGGGAATTTGGTGCATGTGAGTAGCAGTTTTATTTAAGCGATTCTTTAGCGATTCTTGTAGTGACGCGAGGAAAATTTGAAGGCTCTGCTGGGGATGCTCTAAGGTATATTATCCTTGCTCTCAAGCATTCTAGCACGAAGCAATGCTAACATTGCACAAGAGCATCCGATGGACAGAGAAAGGAAGACTACGGCCAAGTGGCCAACAAGTAACAGTCACCACAACAACAACACTTGGTTGTTGGATCGGCCGCCGCTCGCCTGCGACGGCGACGATTGACATCGAAAACCGGAAACATTTTCAAGCTTGTCACTTCGTCGGCGCGTTCGGCGACACCGCCGCCCAGAGCTGGCCGTCCTGCTCGAGCGCCTCCATGTGTTCCGGCGTCAGTGTTAGAGTTAATCTAGGATTAGGACACGTGTTTAGTTTCGAATTTACGGCCAGGGTCTGCTGTGCTGTATAGAAGGGCAGGGAGCCCCGCGTTTGTAGTCGTCGAGAGTTAAGAAAATACAAAAGCTTCTTCCTGTTTTCCAGCAGGAAATACTTGAGTTTCTTTTCGTATGAGCATCACGTAGCACCACGTTAATTCATCGCTTCTTGCCGGATAATCATGCACCACAGGAATGTACATCAGTGTCGGGGGCCAAAACCGCCGACATTGAGCCCCACAACCGCCGACATTGGTCTATCTCGGCGGTCAACCGCCGACATTGCTTCGCCGACTCAGAACGGCCGACATAGCATATCTATATCGGCGGCCCCCCCGATACAGACGAAACCAGGGGAGGGCTACGGTGCGGCTGATCTATGTCGGCGGCATTCCAGGCCGTCGATATAGATCTTGTGAAATGGGGTTCTCCCGACCCGCGAGATGCAGTGGGTGCATTGGATGTATCGGCGGCATAATAAATACCGCCGACATTGTCTCAACCTATGTCGGGGGCCTTTGATAATACCGCCGACATTTTCTCAATTTTTGTCGGGGGCTTATATAATGCCGCCGATAATAACCGCCTGTTTTATGGTCATGCCACAGTAGGTGCGTTGTCAGTGTCGGCGGCCTCAAATAATACCGCCGACATTTCCTTAATCTTTGTCGGGGGCTTTAGCTAATGCCGCCGACATTTATTTATGGCAGTGACAAAATGTTCTTGCCTATTTTCAAAACCCTCACTTCAACCTCGCAAAATTACACAATTCACAACATATATTCATTTTCCAATCCACACATTCACATCCACATATATAGAAGCTCACCACCACGATTTCGAGCCCAAATACATCCATATCATCGCAAAACACAATTTCATCCATAATTATGGCCAAATGGATGAAACAACCTAACATATAACAAAAATCGCACCACATAGTAATATGTCATCTCTAGAGTTCAAATTAAATCCACATAAAAGGCGCATAGTTGAAACAGATGAAATATATGAAAAGTATGAAATGAAGTCCCTAACTACATCAAGTGCGGGCTGCGTCACTCAAATCGCACTCGGGTTGGTGCTAAACAAACCCTCGACAAACTCCTCTACCGTGGACCTAGTTCCACTATCCACATCCCCTGAAGCAATCACATTGGCTTGGTATTGCTGAGCAGACGCCTGCAAAACAAGATGAAATGACAGATTTGTAAAATTGGAGGCAAAGCATTGTTGGATGAAATGAAAATTGGACAAAATTAGAGTCGATGCATTATATCTAGATACCAAATTAGAGGCAATGCACTATATTTGAAACTAACCCCTCGTGAAGGCCTCTGCGGTGGAAAGTAGGCCATCGGAAATGTGCCGATGGCACAAAAGCGGAGGAGAAGGCGAATCGTGTGTGGTTGGGGGTCCTGTCGGCGTGAAACAATGAGCATCCGTGGTATTTGGAGCCGCCGGTCTCCGCCATCTGGAAGCCATCTTGATCAATAGGAGAGTTAGGAACTAAACATAGCTAGAAAGACAACTTGGCGAGCAATGCATGTGTAATTACTGTTGGTACATGCGCATGATGAGCAAGTTTTGTTCTTGGACGGCCTTCAGATTTTCCATGGCACTGTCGCTCCCTCACGCTCCTCCTCTCGCCTCCTCGCTCCTGCTCTCTCTCCTCTTCAAGGTGCCGGTTCCGCTCCTCCAATTCAGTGATCGCTTTGTTCATGCTTCCTCCTGGCACGGTCAGCTGGGGGCTGTTGGCGACGTCTCCTGACCTCTGGCTTGTACCCGTCGGGCGGCACGACGGCGTTGAAACCGCCGTACCTGCCGTGAGCCCGCCCACCAAAGTGGCAGACACGAAGCGGGGTGGTCAACCGCATCACGTGAGGGGTTAGCCTCTTCCCGTGCTTCTCCCGCAAGGCCTGAGTGTACTCATCCTGCCACAATCAAGATGTTTGATGTTAGTTCGAGAATGGCGGTTGTCTAAAGAATTGAAATAAATAGCTTTATGCACTTACAGCTAACTCTTGAGCAAAGGCCGGCAATGTGGTCGGACCCGTCGTGCCCCACACGGGGAGTGTGTGCAACCCTCAAAACCCTGAAAGCCGAGGGTTCAACCCCCGTCTCGTGCTCCTGCGTGGATTTAAATAATTATCTAATTACATCTAGGTGCGTGAATGTAGTAAATTAAAAGCGTTAAAAGACAAGTGTGCTTACTAGGTCTCGCGCCACGTCGGTAGCTGTGGATCGGTGGTGTCCACGTCGGTAGCCTCCTCGTGCTGTGGGTCGGTGGCGTCCACGTCGGCAGTCTCCTCCTGCTGTGGTGGCGCCCGGCCGCCTCCTGAAGCCCCTCGTCTGCCGACGCCGAGGCCTTCTTCCCAAAGAGGTTCTTGGGGCCCTTCTTCACCTTCTCCAAAGCCTTCTTCAAACGACCTGTCATCCTGCAAATGACAAAGATATATATGTATAAATCTAGACAATGATTTAAGTCTACAAATTGAAGTAAATGATAATGATTTAAATATACAAGAATATAAATTTGTAATATTATATATAAATGATCCACCTATAAAATTAAATGCCTCAAAAATCTTCGGCTTCTTCCTCTTCCTCTTCCTTCTCCTCATCGATTTCTTCCTCTTCCTCATTGTGCTCTTCTATTTCTTCCTCTTCCTCATTGTCCTCTTCATTTTCTTGTATTTCCTCTTCTATTAGCACATCCCCAATATCAACAACTAACTCCCCTGTTAATTCGTGTTCTTGGAATGGTCCGACGTCTAGATTCGTCATGGTAACTCTTTCTTGCCAAACGTTCATGCCATTTGATGACATCGTCGACTTCTAAATGTTTTGGTGCTTGTTTGGTTCTAATAGTCTTTCCTTTACGAAACCCTTTATTTTCCCTCCTAAATGGGTGATTGGGCGGAAGAAATCGACGGTGACAGTCAAACCAAGAAAACTTGCCCTTTTAATTTGAATGAATCAGTGTCAGCATAGCAATTAGGGCACGACAAAGCTCCATGTGTGCTCCAGCCGGAAAACATACCATAGGCCGGAAAGTCATGAATTGACCAAAGATAGGCGGCTCGCATCCTAAAGTTCTGACCCTTATAGCTATCATGTGTCAAGATACCATTGGTCCAGAGGTCACTCAGCTCTTCTATAAGTGGTTGCATGAATAAGTCTAAATTTTTCCTAGGTGACTTAGGCCCAGGTATGATAACAGACAGAAACATGTACTCTTCCTTCAGACAAAGTCCTGGTGGAAGGTTGTACGGGACAGCAAATACTGGCCAGCATGAGTACGGATGCGAGGTCATATTGAATGGTGTAAACCCATCGGTGAATAGACCAATGCGCACATTCCTGGGTTCGGCTGCAAATTCGGGGTGCTGCCGGTCAAAATGCTTCCACGCTTCTCCAACTGACGGATGAATCATCACACCCTCTTTTGTACGTTTTTCCTCTTTGTGCCACCTCATCTGTCTAGCCGTGGACTTGGACATGTCTGAGGCGTTGCAGTGCCGAGAGATGGGAAAGAAACGGAAGGTTTTCTGAGCAACCGTTGACTGTCTCTCTACACCATCTCGTCCTTTAACTAGCACGAACCGACTCTCACCACAATGCTTGCAGTGAGTTAGCCCAGAATCGGTCTTCCGGTAAAGCATACAGAACTTTGGACAGTAGTCCATCCTTTCGCATGGCATGCCTAACACGCTTAGAAGCTTCTTCGACTCGTATAGATTTGGAGTCATCTTGTGTCCAGCCGGAAGTAAGCTGTCTAACAGTTTGCACATGTCATTAAAGCAATTGGCTGAGAGGTTGTATTTCGTCTTAACCGCCATTAGATGCGACATCGCCGAGAGCACGAACACGTCGGTTCGCTCATGGAGCAACTCTTCATGATGAAGGAGTTCCTCGAATTTACGTGCAAGTGGTTGAATTCTTCTTGGGGAGATATCAAAAGCACATTCCACATCATCCCTTAGCTCGTCGAACACGTCGACCTCAACCTCATCGTAGCCCTCCCCAAAATCCATTGGCTAGGCTCCGCCACGGACCTTCCTCTCTCCATGATATACCCATACAAAATAGTTTGCCTTGAAGCCATGCCTACAGATGTGCTCGCTGATTTCCCTCTTCGACCTCTTCAGCGTGTTCGAACACACCGCGCAAGGACAAGGCACCTTTGCTACGCTAGGGTTGGGGAATCTTCGAAAAGCTTCTTCGACGAATGCTTCCGCCTTATCGAACCACTCGTCTGTGCTGCCTGCACCTCTTCCATCTATCATACATCCACTGCCGATCTTCCATCAAGCAATTACTATATGTACAATCAAACATGCTTTTAAATTCTGGAGCTATGCATTTATTCAACTATACACAACTATAGGTCATATATCGACGTTACTACCTATAGGTCCATGTCTAACTAAATAAGAGGGCATACCCACCCACGGATGTTGGTATGATGCGGGATCGTGGCCACGGGGAGGTGCAGCAGTCGAAATTCGGGCAGTCCCCATAGTCCCCGACGGCAGCGCAGTGCATCGCTTATGTTATGCACTAGGAGGACGACGAGGTTATGCCGCGGAATCGACCGTGCACCTCCCATGGCCACGACTCCATACTTATACCAACATCCGTGGGCTGTTCAAAACGTGGACAGCTCGGGAGCACAACGATTTAAGTAAGCGGAACACAGCGAATCACCGTCCGTGTTCCTTACTTAAATTGTGTTGCACCTCCGAACGGGTTTGACTATGGCTCCGTACATGATACAACGCCTAACTATCGTACATGCACTAATTTCAACTAATTAACAATGTTCAAATAATACAAAATAGTCCACAATGTGTAATTAACAATAAGTAATTAACAATGAATAATTAGAAATAAATAATTAACAATTCTAATTAACAATACATAATTAGCAATGGTTAAGTACCTAATTAACATGCACTAATGTCGTCGGTACACAAAATGCCGACGACATAGCTACTACACCAAAAAAAAAAGGAGATTACCTCGGAGGCCGATGGGTGGAGGAGGAGGCAGGAGAGGCGGGCGCGGGAGGAGGGAGAAGGAGGGGCTCGGGAGAGCTCCTGAGGAGGGGGAAGGAGAGGCGGGGCGGGAGGAGGGAGAAGGAGGGGCTTGGGGAGAGCTCCGAGGAGGGGGAAGGAGGCGGCTCGAGGCGGGGGGGGGCGGCGGGCAGGAGAGGCGGCGGCGGCGGGATGGGAGGGGCGCAGGGAGAGGCGGCGCGAGGCGAGGCGGGCGCTGGAGGCGGCGGGGCGGGCAGCGCTGGGAGACGATGGCGCTGGATGACGGGCGGGCGATGGGCGCGGGAGGCGGCGGCGCGGGCGACGGGCGCGGGAGGCGGCGGCGCGGGAGAGGCGGAGGTGGGGGAGGCGCGCGGTGGGAGCCCTTATTTTTTCGAAGTGACGAAGCAATGTCGGCGGTATATATGTATCGGCGGTATTAGAGTAAACCGCCGACACAGAGCACACAAATGTCGGCGGCTATATCTGAGGCCGCCGACATTGATTCATCTGTCTCGATGGCATCACCTAAGGCCCCCGACACTGAACCTGCCCCCCAGGCCCGCCTTCCCCGTCGCTCCCCCCGGGCCCACGTCGCCATCGCGAGGTGCCAAGAGACTTCCTAGGATCATGCAATGGCCATGAGGCCACATCGGACCGGCGAGCGTCGTCTCGGCTCGAAGCCACCGGCAGCTTCCCTCACAACCCTAACGTCGTATCGGCTCTCGGGCTTGTACGAGATTACCGTTCAAAAGGAAGTTGCTTGAGCCTTCGAGCCGAGACGTCGCTCGCAGGTCCAATGAGGCCTCATGGCCATTGCATGGTCCTAGAAAGCCTCTTGGGACCTAGCGAAGGCGACGTGGGCCCGAGGGAACGACGGGGAAGGCGAGCCAGGAGGGGGCAGGGTCAGTGTCGGCGGCTATATCTGAGGCCGCCGAGATTGATTCATATGTGTCGGCGGCATCACATAAGGCCCCCGACACTGAACCTGCCCCCCCCAGGCCCGCCTTCCCCGTCGCTCCCCCCGGGCCCACGTCGCCATCGCGAGGTGCCAAGAGACTTCCTAGGATCATGCAATAGCCATGAGGCCACATTGGACCGGCGAGCGTCGTCTTGGCTCGAAGCCACCGGCAGCTTCCCTCACAACCCTAACGTCGTATCGGCTCTCGGGCTTGTACGAGGTTACCGTTCAAAAGGAAGTTGCTTGAGGCTTCGAGCCGAGACATCGCTCGCAGGTCCAATGAGGCCTCATGGCCATTGCATGGTCCTAGAAAGCCTCTTGGGACCTAGCGAAGGCGACGTGGGCCCGGGGGAACGACAGGGAAGGCGAGCCAGGAGGGGGCAGGGTCAGTGTCGGCGGCTATATCTGAGGCCGCCGAGATTGATTCATCTGTGTCGGCGGTCTCACCGAAGGCCCCCGACACTGATTAAAATATATATATAAAAAACAAGTAAGTTAATAATTATACAGTCACACCGAAATATATAAAATATTATTCGATCTCACACCTTGAGTGAAATAGCAAATATAGTACAAATTAATTATACATAAGTTGCACATGCACAAATTTATTAGTATGCACACACAATTATATAGACCGAGGAACCACCATCTTGACCCGACGAGGACCCATCATCATCCATGTTGCCGTGACGATACGCGGGAGGCCATTTAATTGTTCAACCGTTCAACCCGTTATTTTTCCATCTGGGGAGGGCTCAATGTCGGGGGCATTATTTTAGCCGCCGGCATAGTCTAATTGGCGGGAAACTAATTTGAATTTTCAGGAGGCGGGCGGTAGGGGGCCAATCTTTGTCGGCGGCTGAGTAAGAACCGCCGACAATTCCTCCAGCTATGTCAGCGGCATCCCTTGGGCCGCCGACACTGTGTTGTCGGCGGCTCTTGGCCGCCGACACTGAGTTTTCTGGCCGCCCACATAGAGTGCGTTTCTAGTAGTGATGCATGCATGATCCCGGTGCCTGATTCAACATCTGGTATCAAAGCCTGATCGTGTTTGCCTAAAATTCCCCGATTCAATCCGACGTCGATCATCACGGCAGCAGGCGGAGCGTCGGCAAAGGAGAGCGGCGGTATGCCGTTCACCTATCCGCAGCTAATGACGATGAACTACACAACCTGGTCGATCAAGGTGGAGGCGATAATGGAAGCCTAGGGTGTCAGGGAAGCTATGGATCCAGCGCCGGATACCGTCGTAAATCCAAGGAAGGACAAAACAGCGAAGGCGCTGCTGTTCCAAGCACTTCCGGAGGATCTCCTGTTGCAGGTGGCAACAAAGAAGATGGCCAAGGAGGTGTGGGATGTGCTGAAAACGCGTTTCATCGGTGCTGATCGGGTGAAGACGGCATGACTCCAAACGCTGAAAAGCGAGTTCGATGCTATGCGTATGAAGGACGGAGAAACCCTTGATGAATACGCTAGCAGACTCAGCGGGATGGCTGCAAGGTATGTCAACCTAGGTTCCAAGCTTGATGATGTTTTCATGGTAAAGAAATTGTTCAATATCGTGCCGGATAAGTACTATCCCATCATCGCCGGAGTGGAGCAATTCTGCGACCTCGACACAATGCCTTTCGAGAAAGCAGTAGGACACTTGAAGATGTACGAGGAGCGCGTACGTGCGCGCACACCAGTGGGGAGCACCGGTGATAGCCAGCTCTTGCTCACTCAGGCGGAGTGGCAAGCGCGGCAGAAGACCCTCGGTGGTGACGCATCTTCAAGCACCAAACCAAAGACTCAAGCCTTCAATGATGGAGGCAACCGCGGTGGCCAGGGTGGTCGCGGGCACGGTCGTGGCCAAGGCGGTGGCCATGGAAGAGGTGGTTGTGGCGATACGCCGCGAACCAATGGCACGGCAAACTCCGGAGGGAGGGTCCGTGACAAAAGCCATATTAAATGCTTTAACTTTGAAAAATATGGCCACTATGCTTCGGAGTGCCGAAGCAAACCACGCCGCGAAGAGGCGAACCTTGCGCGTGTGGAAGAGGATGAGCCGAAGCTACTTCTGTCAGCTAGCATGGAAACACTTGATCAGATTCTATTCAATGAGAATTTGGTTGATCCATATTTGATGATTGGAGATGGCCAAACCGGATCAGAGTTTTGGTACTTCGACAACGGAGCCAGCAATCACATGTGCGGGATCGGGAGAAATTCCAGGAGTTGGATGATACTGTCCGGGGGCACATGAGATTCGGAGACGGCTTTATGGTTAAGATCCATGGCAAAGGATCAATTCTCTTTCAGTTCAAAGGAGGAGAACAACGACTGCTAACTGAGGTATATTTTATTCCAGCATTACTTAATAATATCATCAGTTGTGGTCAATTGGTTCAGGGAGGAAGCAAGATTGTCATGATTGAAGACAACATGTGTGTATGACTCGGATTGAAGCCTGCTCATTCGTGTCAAAAGCTCACCAAACCGATTTTATAAGACACCGTTGGAGACCTGTGCACCGGTGTGCTTACTGGCGAGCATCACTGAGTCGGCGAGGCTGTGGCATGCCAGGCTAGGGCATGCCAACTTTGTGTTGCTGAAGCTAGCAGAGAAGAATATGGCCATAGGTGTGCCGTTGATCTCGCACCCTAATCAGCTATGTCAAGGGTGCTTGCTTGCTAGCAAACGAGGCTTCCGTTCCCTGCCATGGCGAACTTCAGAGCAGAGAAGCCGCTAGAGTTACTGCATGCCGACTTATGTGGTCCAATCACGCCGACCACTAATGCCGGCAACTCCTATTTCATACTCGTCATGGATGATCACACACGGTGGATGTGGGTACGCATGATCAAAACAAAGGACCAGGCATTCTCGGTGTTTCAAAATCTCAAGCAGAAAATTGAGAACGCAAGCGGACATCGTATAAAAACACTAAGGACAGACCGAGGAGGTGAATTTCTCTCCAATGAGTTTGTTGAATTCCGTGAAGATGCGGGCATCGAGCGACATCTCACTGCCCCATATACACCACAGCAGAACGGGGTAGTAGAGAGGAAGAACCGCTCAGTCATGGCAATGGCTAGATCGCTGCTTAAAAGTATGAATGTACCGGAAAGGTTTTGGGGAGAAGCAGTTTCCCATGCAGTGTATATTCTTAATTGTCTGCCCACTAAAGCACTAGGACTAGGAGAGTGCACGCCATATGAAGCTTGGACAGGAATAAAGCCGAATCTTACTCATTTCAGAGTGTTCGGTTGCACTGCTCATGCAAAAGCTGCTGGTCCGCATCTAAAGAAGCTTGATGATCGCAGCCAGCCCATGGTCTACCTCTGCATTGAGGAGGGCTGCAAAGCGTCCTCGAAAGGCATTATGTCGAGGTCGCGGAATTGCTCCACTCCGACGATAATGGGATAATACTTATCCGGCACGGTATTGAATAACTACTTTACCATGACAGCATTATCAAGCTTGTAACCCAGGTTGACATACCTTGCAGCCATCCAGCTGAGTCTGCTAGCGTATTCATCTAGGGTTTCTCCCTCCTTCATACACATAGCATCGAACTCGCTTTTCACCATTTGGAGTCGCGCCATCTTCGCCCAATCAGCACCGATAAAACGTGTTTTAAGCGTGTCCCACACCTCCTTGGCCATCTTCTTTGTTGCCACCTGCAACAGGAGATCCTCCAGAAGTGCTTGGAACAGCAGCGCCTTGGCTGTTTTGTCCTTCTTTGGATCTACGACGGTATCCGGCACTAGATCTACAGCTTCCCAGACACCCTGGGCTTCCATTATCGCCTCCACCTTGATCGACCAAGTTGTGTAGTTCGTCGTTGTCAGCTGCGGATAGGTGAACGACATACCGCCGCTCTCCTTCGCCGCCACGCCGCCTGCTGCCGTGATGATCGACATCGGATTGAATCGGGGAATTTTAGGCATACACGATCAGGCTCTGATACTAGATGTTGGAAATTTCTAGTATTTTCTGATTAATGTTGACATCCTACAAAAAGACGTTATTACTTCTTAATATATCAAATTTGACAATGTACAAATAACTACAATCTATATGTCACTTTCACACCTCACTGCATTATGTTTTCGCACCTTCTGCTTGATCACCTCAATTCTATTCCAAAGATCTACCTTGATCGACCAGGTTGTGTAGTTCGTCGTTGTCAACTGCGGATAGGTGAACGACATACCGCCGCTCTCCTTTGCCGCCGTGCCGCCTGCTGCCGTGACGATCGACATCGGATTGAATCGGGGAATTTTAGGCATACACAATCAGGCTCTGATACCAGATGTTGGTATCATATTCCAAGATTATGCATGCGTGATTATCTGGTTCAGGCGAGAAACGATTAACGAACGTGATGCTCGTACAGAAGAAAAGCTCACGTAGCTGCTGCTGAATACCAGGAAACACAAGAAGGTATTTTACTTAACTCATGATTAACATCTCTGGGCACCCTGCCCTTTTATACAGCTGACACAAGCTGAGTCCTACACGCACACGTAATTCGTCTCGGATACAGACTCCAGGATCTAAACAAACTTGACCACTCCGATCTCTAATCTTTATCTAAACTTAATGTAACAGGACGCGGCCACACCAGCCAAAAGATCAAACTAAACACGTACTCGTAATCCTAGATTAACTCCAAACATTGCTATCTATTGCTAATCCTGGGTTCTCAAACAACTAATCTTGGCAACATCTGAACCAGATAATCTGGGTTCTAAAGATAGTAGGTAGGGAGGCCCTTCCCCACGCGCAGCCCCCAACCGGTCTCCACCAAGCACGCGTGCAGCCTGGACGCGCGTCCCCTGCTCATAATACTCGACGACATGGCACTGCGAGGGATGATCCTGGGGCTGGGAATCGCGCTAGGCCAAGTTGATGACGGCGACGAAGACGTGGCTACCGTGTTGCAACGGGAAGAAGAGCAGGTCGTGTGCCACAATAATTTCTCGGCGAAGAAGCTGGACAGTGCACTGGAGCAAGAAACAGCAGGCCACGTGGCAGCAAGGCACACGGTGGACAAGCAGGCCCCGGCGCCGCAGAGCGAAAGCAGGCCACGTGGCAGCCAGCGCACGGCGGGCGAAAGCAGCCCGGCGCGCTGGCGAACAAACGCCGCCGCGTGCCTAGCCGAGCTGGCGGGCCGAGGGCCCCACTTGGCAGGTGCACATGCAGCTAAGAGAAAGCTTCCCGCGGAATGCTTCCCCACGTTCAGCGTATCAAAAGCATTAATTACGGCGATTCGGCGTGAGAGACAGAGGGTGATGATTGTCATCATCAGAGCTCTGGTCGAAGCCAGAGGTATCAAGATGTCGAGCAGGCGGTGACAGGTCTGACCGGCGCTGGTGTCAGGCGCCCAACCCAGCCCCATCCACGCGTGGCGGTTGGCGGGAGGAAGTGGAAGCAGCAGGCGTCATCCTGTAGCAAGTGGGCGCACGGTGGTCAGACCATTTAATGTATATCTCTCTCTCTCTCTCTCTTTCTGGCCATTGGCTGGCCCCTTGAGGTATAACAGGGGCACTGAGCGGCGGAGAGAGGGGGTCTTCGGCTTTTCACTTTCCGATTCTAGGTTCGGAGCTCCCATGAACCAGAACTGTACACACTCACCATACTCAAGTTAACCAAGAACAAGCAGGAGTAGGACTGTTACCCAAATCGGGGGTCCGAACCTTGGTAAAATCTTGGAGTCTCATTCATACGGTAGGAAACCGGAAAGAACGACGCGGATACCCCCACAGCCGAACAATCCCGTTATCCCTCGGACAGATTTTGTCTGGTGACATTTTTCACCGACAATTATATTCATATACCAAGTACCTCTATAACAAACTCTCTTCATTTACCGTAAATTTGTATACTATATAAGACATCGTGAATGTTCGCGTGTACTGGGGGGAATTTTGGACAGCTTTTATATTGTTAAACAATAAAATATTTCCGAGTGTTGACAGTTAGAAAAAAAACATAAATTGTGATACAAAAGTTAATTTTAATTTCTTACGAGGAATTTAAATATCGTAGGAGTTCATGAAACTTTCTTGACAAGTCGAAATATTTACAACTTCTCACCCAATAATCTAATCATGAAGCCTTGGCTGTAAAGCCCTGATACTCCATGGTCGCATATCGAAATATCGTAGGAGTGCATGGTCGCATGAACATGCATCGTCTTACTCACCACCCCAACCGTAATTATAACTCATAAGCCCTGATACTCCACGATTACCTTCCATACGGTCCAAATTTAAAGAGAAACATAGAAATCCCTACTCAAGAAATATTTAGATGACTAGACCGTCGAAAACCCCGCACTTAGAGCATCCCAATGAGGCCTTTAAATTTCCTCTATCATTCTGAAGAATCGCTACAAGAATCGCTACTAAGTGCAAACTCACCCTCACATGGACCAAGTTCCCTCCTATTGCATTTGAAAAATTTTGAAATAGAGGCCATTTTAGGGGGTGTGATGGGAATGCTCTTAGCTTACCATGGAGTTTAGACGCAATTGCATCTCATGCATCACTATTTTAGCATACTCTGGTATTTATTCGTATCGTTTTGGTCCTTCACAATACATCCCGAGGTTCAAGGAAAACATTGACAAGAGCAAGACGAAGGTTTGGGTGCACACGGTCAAGGCAAGTTAACACCCTAGCTCATATATACTTCTATACCTAGTTCTCTAAATGCTATGTTGTGTTACTTATTACAGTGCATGCTCTATGAATTGAAATGCCTTATTACAGTGCATGCTCTATGAATTGAAATGCCTATCTTGTTAATCATGTTATAGCATGCCACACCATTGATTGTTTATATTTTCAACATGATTGTCTTGTTAATCATGATCCCTTGTTAGTCCATTAATAAACATAAATTTTAGACCTTCAGTCGTGGGTAAAATCTGCTTAGACTTGCTCAGGTCATAAACATGATTTAGCCAGGCAATCAAAGCCCACTTCGATGGGCCAAAACTCATCGGATGACATATACTCCCTAAATAATCAATTGAAGTTGGACTTTGTTAATGTTTGGTTGTGTTGGTCTTGGTTCAAAGCTGGCATGCCATGCTGCTTGGTCTTGGTCTTGGTCGGAGGTATCGCAAGAAAGGACCGAGGTCCTATTGGTGTTTATGTTTATGGAAATGTTGTTGTTAATCACGATTATGCGTTCAGAATTGCCGCAGGTGCAACAGAAGTGCTCGCACAGTTTGGTTATGAAAGAGTGCTGGGAGAGGTCAATGCAATGATCACCCAGGAGGAGCGTGGAGCGTCCCGCATAGCGGCTTAGCATTGCCATCCAAGGAATGGTTCCGACAGAACACGTGACCATCATGCGGTAGCGCAGGAGTGAGGACCAGCTTGCGGTTGATCCCCAGGAGATACTGCCTGGCAACTCCTACCTGGTCAGGAACATGCGGCCTGGTGCAGTCACCAAGGGTGACCTTGGTCATTCTCTCGCCAGGCGACAATCTAGGTGAGATGATCCGCAACAGGAATGTCAAACCCCAGAAAGGACGATGTGGTATGCGGATGGAAGACCTAGCTAGTAGGATGGTCGTCATGGTTGTGTTTGATGTCTAGAGTTTAAACCCCTTGAACACCGATAATACATTAGACATGTTTTTGGAGATGCCCTTTTTAAAAATGGCTAAGTATAGAAATTTTAATTACTATTCTATTTCAAAACTAGCTTTGGCAAATAAAAGAACCCTATCCCCACCATAAAGCCTTTATCATTAAGGTGTGTTAGGTGGGTGTTAGCTTGTAGGTGTGTTCTAATTGCACACTTATGCTCGCACACTCACCTTTTTAGGTGAAGAGGGGCCACAAGAAGGCCCCTACGTTTGTCGTGAAAATGACGATCTTCAATACGATGATCAAAATGAAGCAGGATTATGGTGCCTTCTGGTTGTTCGCAAGGGATGCATAGCCGAGAGATCCAGTTTTTTGGTTTAACGCGTTTCCGCTTTGATGAAGAACTCTGGTACTTTTGGTAATGTAATAATCTGGCCACACACGCCCTATTGTAATCTAAAACAGCCTTCTGGCTTATTCTTACTCATGAAAATTAACCCATCATGCTATCGCGTGCCTACAATGATCCGACTATGTAATACGAAGCACTAGCGTACTGTTACAGAGAATATGTAGTTTCACAGGTGGGCTTCAAAGTTAAGCAAAATTGAGGCCCCACACATGCTTCATCTGCGTAATCCTTTAATTATGAAACCAAGTATTCTAGGTCGCAGCTACGGAACATCAGCACACTTAAACCCCATAGAGATTTCTAATGGTGGTATTGCCACGCTAGAGCAAAATACGCATATACTTTAAATACCGTTGAAGGTTATTTCGTTGTATATTTTTTGTAAAACTGGTTGCTGTAATTTGTGTTGGGGAGAGAGATAGTACGTGCTAACGGAGATGCAGAAGAGATGGAAAAAACAGAGGAGGTGGCAACTGAGAGAATATAGTGCAGCCATTTTTATAGTGTGTATATATATATTGCTGGAATAGCGTTCTCTGTGTTTTCGCTGATCCGAGAAGGCCTTTGGGTACTACAGAGTACTCCCTCCGTGCATTTTTATTTGATGCTTTTGACTTTTGGACACACCTTTGTGGGATACATGGGCCCTAGGTATCCGCATGGCGGGCCGCAAGGGTTACTCAATAGAGGGTGGTCCGAGCCGGCTACACGCACATGGGCATCACCCGGACTGATATCTGCCTTGCGAGGCAAGGAAAGAATGAAAATAGAAGTCCATTCCAAATATCCCAAATAGGGAAGGCACGATTGTAATCATTAGATCGTAACATGTTCGGCAAGAAGGGATAAAGAAGGAATCCCCACCTCATAACCGACTAGGACTTTACTTTGTAACCCCCCCCCACTATATAAGGAGGGCAAAGAACCCTAGTTCGGGACATGAGAACACGTATCCAGAAGCATACGCGAAGCACCAAACCATAGTCCCAGAGCACAGGACTAGAGTATTACCTCCATCGGAAGGGCCTAAACCTGTATAACCCCTTGTCTTATATTATCATCGAGTTTGGATCCAGCGCCTAGCCCCATAATCATTATTGCCGACAACAAACGTCGACAACCTTTGACCATTCGTCTTATTAAAAAAACTATGTAAATATCATTTATTTTATTGTGATTTGTTTTATCATTAAAAATATTTTAAGCACGACTTATATTTTTACATGTTTACACTAAATTTTTTATAAGACGAATGGTTAAATACATGTCCAAAAGTCAAAGACATCAAATAAAAAAAGGAGATAATACTAATTAACCCCCCTTTTTTTTGACTGGCCGCATTCGCTTGTGTTGAGGTTGTTGGCTCTCAATCTCAGCGGTTAGGTCAGAATCCATGGGACATGAAGGATCGGGCCGCAAGCCCATGAAGGGCAATTAATGTCCTCGCCCATGAAGGGCATGTCAACCCTAGGTCCCTCTCGCATTGCCGGTGCCCGTTGCTAGGTAGGAATAGGGGCCGTCGGCGCTCGCCTCCCCCCTCTCTTGCTCGGCGGCCTCGTCGTCAACGTGCCCCTGCCCGCCGCCGGAGCGCTGTACGCGCTAAAGCGCAATGCGAACCACAAGAACTTGTTCCAGGCCTTGTCGTGGGCGCCCACCGCCAACGACGAGGAGGACGAGGACGAAGAGCCGCACTCGTATTCCCCGAGCATGGAGTGGTCGTGGAGGAGCGCGGCGCAAGAATGAGATGGTGGGCTCCTACGCCGTGCACCGGGACGGCCGCCACGCACGACAGCACCGACATGCGGCATCCCGGCAAGGCCACCTACTCGTTCGATACCCGGAGCCGCGAGTGGCGGCGGCACGGCGACTGGGTGCTGCCGTTCGAGGTCCAAGGCCACTACGACGGCGAGCTGGACGCCTGGGTTGGGCTTCACGAGGATGGCTACATCTGCTCCTGCCAGCTCGCCTCCCGCACAAGCACGGGAGGCGCGCCGCCGGAGTGGCTGGGCTGGCCACCAGGGAGAAGCTGTTCCTCAAGGGCTTGCCGGAGAGGCGGCTTCATGGAACAAGCGCCAGCCTCACCTACATGGGCGACACCAGGTTCTGCCTCGTCGAGTGCGTGCCGCGCCCGCGCGACGGAGTGGACAGCAACTCCCGCCATCGCCATGGCTGCGGCTGCGTGCTCCATCTCACCGTCTTCGGCCTCAAATACGACCGCAAGGGACGGCTGCGGGCCACCCTCCAGCGCACCACTCGCTCCTATCTAGTGTCCAAGCAAAGCCACAAATCTCCTCACGCATTCTAGATGTGGAACTAGAGCATGTTACTTCCTGAGAGGCACAGACCTTGTTATTTTTTAGAGAGAAAAGTTGCCGAGAATTTTAATATGAAAAAGTTAAACGTATTGAAGAATTCAAAAAATTATAAAAAAATGTTTTAGGGACTCTAAGAGAAACTATTTAAAATCCCCAACAAAAATGACTACAAAGTACTACATCATTTTTGGTTTGTACAAAAACGACAAGTTTTCATTTAATTTAATTTAAGTTAAAAGGAACAAGGCCACAGGTTCAACGAACATGGTCGATCGCTCTTGTTGTTTGCAATATTTAAAAGGAGCGAAGCGTCAACGTGTATATAGATACACGGTTCAGGCCTCCATGCCTTTCTAGCTCAACCTCAGTAGGAATCACAAATTTTCTTTTACTATTCTCATCTATTTCCTAGATTGCGCTTCCCCAACAAAATCACTCCTCCATGTCCGTGAAACCCGCAACCTTTGGAGGGATGCCCCTAAATTTACCGTACGAGTCACCTCAATGACAGTTGGCGCCGTTTATGGAAAATGTAAACTAGAAGTTGAGGCAACCCATGCCTCCTAGAAGAAGGTTGTTGGCTCGGTTGGAGGAGGCAAAGGGGCCATCTCCGCCACCACTTCCACCAGCCAGGCGTCCAAGCGGTCCAGACCCCGCCAAAACCACTAGCGTTGTCGAGGGTGAGGACGTGGCTAAGACTGCCATCGGTGTTGCGGAAGTGGTGGTTGCCGCCTAGGTGTCCCTAGCTAGCTTCGTCGCCAACCCAATGCAGGGGGGGGGGCACCTACCGCCACTCCAAAACCCCCCGCCCCCTTAGCAGTCACCTCCACGGTTCGCCCCACAGGAGTAGGGGAGCGCACCGGATATCGCAGCAAGAGGGACTTTGAGCGGGGAACCGTTGAAAAGCTCCGACTAACCCCCACCCCAATAGGCGTCTTGCTCCTCTCCTCGCCAATCTTTCCCCTCCACCCACGGCCACGAGGTTAGGAGCTACTAGTGTGGGAACAGAGAACCCTCTTTCTACCGCAATCTCGACTTCCAAGATGCCGAAGGGATTTTGGTGTAATACACGATTGATTCCAAGCTAATCAGACATAATTAATTCATAAACTTAATTGATCCAATAGTAATCAAGATTAGCCGAAACTTTAGGGCTCAAGGATTATGGCAAGTAGCTATATGATACCAAATGTTAGATTAAACTGAAACTTAATCATGTTAGCTTGCCCAATCATAAGAACACAGATTAGCAGCGGATGTCATTAGGACTAACTTGATTAGAAATCGCCATTACTGTTCACATAGTTCAGCCGTAGAGGATACCGGGAGACTATGGTAGCAATGATGACCTCGTCAAGTTTCTTGTCCAAGAGCAACGTCACTGGCGTAGCAACAGCACGGTGACGGATAGGGTGTACGAAATTAGGTTTTGGCGTGATTGATCAGGTGTAAGGTCAATCATAGCTGGTAGGCCCCTCTCTTCTTGTATAGCACTATGAAACAGGGACTGAAACCTGATAGAGTTTTGGACGGCACCCTCAATCAGGATAAGCTTAATTAAGGAAAAATCCGCATTGGCGGCGAGGAAGGAGGTCCCCATGGAGGCAAAGGACACCTGGAGACGGTCGTCATGCGGTGGCGCTGATATCCGCACGGCCGCAGGCTCAGGGGGGGTTCCTCAGGCCGAGGCTGCACCATGGGAGCTCTCCGTCGACGTCCATGGGATCAATCTCGCTGGTACGTCTTGTTGCAAATTTTGCATAATGAGCAAGATAAAAATGTGATTCAAATAAAGTATAGCTGCACAAATAAGCAAGCCAATAATACTATAAATCATGTATTCTCCAGATATGACAAGACTGACATATAAATACATGATCAACTCAAATATCATTGCTGCCATAAAGTTAAACCCAGCAACAAAACTCAAGGTTTGTCTTTTATTAGTGCTCTCAGATTGCAAACTGGGGTTGCTAGAGATTTAGCCATCCAACTACAGTTTGGACAATATATCACTGGTTATTAATTCTGTAAATCAGGTTTAAACCCTAGAACAGCACTGTTCATGCACCAAAATAGATAAACCAATAATCAATATGTATGAAATTGAGCAGCTAGATAAACCAGGAGATAACAGATCATATCTATACTGCGGCCTGACTGAAACAGCCCAAAAAAAGGCTTGAACAACAGTGCTACTTTGGTCACAGGCCAATCACAGATCAATTATTAACTGACCTAAACAGCAGCACTTATATTCCAATTAACAGAGACAGGACAGCAGTAAAAAGATCATGTAAATCAACACCAAGTGCTATGTCATACACATTGATCCAGCAAAGAAATAAACCAATGAACAGTGCTACTCTAGGTCTAGCAATTATACCTAACAAACAGATTAATAAGCCTTAGAACAATGCAATCATCATCGAGCAGCACTCGTAGCCCACAAGAACAGTCGCCCAAATTTGATTAAACGCCTCTAGCTCAAGGCTAGTCCCCGTAGTAACCAAATCGGTCCTTCATGACAGAGAAGGATTAAGCAAATACTTACGAAGCATTGGGATCGAACCAACAAGCGAGGCAAAGCGTGCACAAGCATCGTCCGAGAAAACAATTTGCCGTGCTATCAAGCACCACCGACGAAAAGGTTCGGAATCTGGCCGTCACTCCCCACGGCAAGCAGCCACGGAAAGGAGCCGAGATGCAGAGAGAACGCAGCAGCAAGATCACGGCGACCACCCGTGGCCTCGGGAACCAGAGTCGAGAGGACCAACACACAGCGGTAGCACCGGCCGACGACGGCGCCGAGGCACCGGAGAAACAACAGCGATCTGCGCAGCCAAAAGTGAGAGGAAAAACCGAGAGAGTCTAGAGAGTCAGAGTGAGAGGAGCACGGGACTTCCCATATAGGCGGGTGAACCACCTCCCAAGTCTCCGCCAGCTCTCCACGCCACCACGCGCCAGCGCAAGGCGGAGGTCGTGGAAACCGCCGCCGCCACCAAACAGCGATCGGTGTCGGCGGTTGGGATATTGACCCAAGTCAACCAAGGTTCTTCAAAGAGGAGATAGGAGACACGCCCGAACAACCACGAACGACAACGAGCAGGAGGCGGGGGTTTTATCCTGGTTCAGCCTCTCGGGAGAGATAATAGCCCTCGTCCGGCCTTTCTTATATATCGAGATGAATACAAGAGATGGCTCGGCGAGGGCGAACAAGTCTCGGCGAGATTATGGTGTAGCAAAGCGCTATGATCAAGTGTCTAACGGATGCTAAAGCTAGATGCGATCTAAGTCGTCCTCGGATCATGCCCCTAAACACCGTAGGGCTTGGTTTATATAGTGAGCAAACCGTCCTCACCGAGGGAATATCGGGCGGGCTAACTACTGAGCACATAATGAACTCAATTACATGCCAAATACATCCCGAGGTAGATAAGGCATACTCCATGTCTTGGGGATCACGACTCCTATTCCAATCCAGGAAACCATGTCCAGGGTCTTCATGTAGCCGTCGAGAACTACATCGAGTCGGACTCAAACAGAATCCTAGGCCATTACGCACCGTGCGACCATGAAGCTGTTCGGCGGGATGCACATGGGCTGATAGAACCTTCAAGGAGCTGGGCCTGGTAGGTACATTCGATTGGGCCGTCGGGAGTGGGCCATGGCAATGGACCGTGATCTAATCCCGACAGCTAGCCCCGAGACTCAAGTGGAAGGACTCACTAGAGTGGGGTCGTCCTCTTGAGACTCAAAGTCACGAAGAGGGTATTTTTCCTGCTACAAAGGCATGTAACAAAGCATCAAGCAGGTTATGGTTCAACCGAACAAGACTTGTTCGGGACCGAATAAACCCGATCGAGGCTGAGAAGCAACTCCGTTCGTCGAGCGAGGAACGACATCTGTCCGGCGAGCACTCACCCTTGGTCACGGAACTTTGGAAAAAATAGCCGTTAGCGGAACTCCAACGGTAACTTCTGTCATTGCTGCGGTGAAAAAGCGACCGTTTTACCTAGCCGTTGCGGTAAAACTAGCCGTTCGGGACAAAACCGTTGCAGAGCTGCTTATACGGGACTATAAAAGCACCCAAACCGCCCGAGGCCAGCCACTTCTGCTCTCACGCCTTTCCTCTCTAAGCCCTAGCTCCAACCACGCTCAGCATCAAGCACCCAAACTCCATCACCGACCACCTGTTCGTCCAGCCCTGGGAATCGCTATGGCCAAATTCACAGGCACTAACTTGACCGAGGAGGATCTTAGGATCTGGGAGGAGGAGGGCCACATCGACACCGGTAGCTGGAGGCTGTCCGGAGAGGAGGATACTCCGGAGCCGCTCGAGGAGAGTTAAATCGACTTGAGCAGTTTACCTTTATTGGGTTGAGGTCTCCCGAGAGCGACTTCGTCAAGGCCTTCTTGAACATCAGCGGGTTGGAGGTCGCAAACCTCAATCCGAACTCCATCCTCCAGATGGTGTCTTCCACTTTTGTGCGAGGGCTATCTGAGCATCGATCCACCGGGGGCTGTTCCTCCACTACTACGGTGGCGAGGAGCAGCTCCGTCGCTTCGGCGTTGAGTGCTACTACCTCAAGCTCCGGGCCACCGCCGACGACGCGCCGTACCCTCGCCCACATTGCTTTCGACTCGATGGGCGCGTGGTGGGTGAGGTGGTTCTCTGACAAGCGGGCGGCGACAACAAACTTCGTCTTCACGGAAAGGCGCCGGCAAAGGAACCCCAATGCCTCGCCGGAGATGTCCGCCGAGGATTGGTACTGACAAGAAAAATCGCCTCTCGTGAGCCTCGGGCTCCGCAGGCGAGATTATTCGGGACTTCACAATGACGTGGTGCATCGTCTGCGGAGGAGATCTATCCCTTCTACAAGATAGAGGATGGGAAGACACTACAAGGAGAGCACCGGTAAGTGCCTTTAAGACTCAACCTCTTCATTGATTATTTCCTCCGAACAGGAATTAACGATTCCATCCGTCCAGGCAGAGAAAACAACCGACGCATGGGTGACCGGCGGGTCGACGCTATCTTTCAAGGCGGCGAAGAAGGACGGGAGGTCTCGGCGAGGTGGCGACACTGTCCGAATAGCGTGCTCGCCCGCATGAGCAGGTGATTACTTACTCCGACCGTGTTGCTAGACTACTTAGCGTTGTTTAGTGCTAATGCTCACTCAAAACGCTGCAGGAGGACCAACCGATCCTTGGAGGGATCGAGAGGAACTCTCCGGTCCGAGAAGGAGAAGGTGAAGAAGGGCAAAGCCAAGGCGGCCATAAAGCCCAAGGTGGCGGCCGAGCCGACGCTGAGCTCGCCATGACACGGGGCCGCCATTGTCGAAGAGACCAGTGCGGCGACGGAGCGCACTGAAAGCGGACCAAGCGGTAGCTGGTCGGCCAATGAGGAAGAGACCAAGCCCTTCCTCCTCGCCGAGCAAAAAGCGAAGAGGTAAAGAACATGACCCTCTGGCTTAGGCGTTACTCGCAGACTCACCGGAGCCATTTGGCGCGGCTCCAACAGTCGCCCGGCGGAGGAGGCTCAAGAGGAAGTCGTATGCAAGGAAAAACTTCTTCTTGCTGCTGAGAGGAGCGCCGGCTTACGTGGAGCTGAGCTCGTGCCCTGAACACCCAAGGGCCGAGGCGAGAAGCCGCCAAGGAGCCCCGAGGAAGAGGCGGAAAGTTCAGTGAAGAAGATCGGGATCAAGCCTCTCACGGCGGTATGTAGAAACCCAACTTCGGATCTCCCACCTACCGACCGCATTAGACTTAACGATGATCTCTTTTTCATCAGTGCCCAAGGAGAGATCGCCACGGATGATGTCGAGGAGGCTAGCGTGCCTCAAGGACAAGTGGCGGCATGGAGCTGCTTGCCACGGACTCAATGAGCGGTCGACGCGCTCAAAGGCGCGGTGGGGGGCTGGAGACAAAAATAGCAACAAGCGGCGCCACGGACTTGGTGCCAAGGCGATGGCTCGGAAGCTGCCAGGCGGGGACCGAGCAGCCGGTCTGCCGAGCACTTCGTCGCGAGGCAGCTCACCCCGAGGCGACGGATTCTCCGCGGCGTGGTGAAACCCCACCGCCGAGGAACATGAAGAAGCCCCGGCGGGTCGCGCAAGTCGTCCGCCCGGAAACAATGGCGCCACCCAGCGGAGTGGCTCGGCCTCGCCAAGACGTTTGGCGGAAGAGGAAAAGGAAGAGGAGAAGGAGCGGAGACGAAAGCGCTTCGCCCGTCGCTCTGCACCAGCGATGCGCCCCGCAAGAAGGAGGAGCGAACATGGCGGCGGCAGAAGAACGCGCCGCCTCATCCCACACGGCGGGGCTTCGTGGCGCATGGTCTCGAGGACCGCTGCGTCATGGATTGAAGCAACGACTTGGGAAGGTAGGCACCAAGACCAAATCTTGTTCAAACAGCTACGTCATCGCAAAGTAGTTAACTTGTTCTTCCTCTCGTGTCTTGAGGACACCATGGAGGAGCTCGAGGGCGGCGTCACCATCGAGCGGAGCGCCAGTCTTGGCGTCGCTCAGGAGCACCTCAGACAAGGGAGTCAAGCGGGGCCCTCTGCACCGGCCAAAGTCGAAGCCGGTCAAGGCGAAGGTAAAGAGGCTCAAAGTCAATTGGTCAAGAGAGGCGTTCCTGCGAGTCTCTCCTAGGAGAGGCCGAGGAGCTTCGCGCGCAAGCCATTAAGGCGAGCACCGCGGAGGAGAAGCTGGGCCGCTCGAAGTGACTCGAAGAGCAGCCACGGCGTTCCCGGCGGGATCAGCTCATGGCGGAAGCCAAGAGACTCAAGGCCCACTCGCCAAGGAAGAAGCGGACTTCATGGGTCTCAAGCAAAAATCTCGACCTGTGGGCTTCACAGGAAGAGATCGAGGAGATGTGGGATGGCGGTGAGGGCGATCACATGAGAGAAGAAGGTCAAGGAGGTGGACGAGCAGCTCAAGGCAGCCGAGAAAATGAGTCGGCCAGAGCGAGGCTCGACCGATCAGTGCTTGCGCCAAGACCGAGGAGGTCGAGGCCATCCGGCAGAGGCTGGCGCGCAAGCCAAGCGAACAAGGAGGAGATCGAGCGCCTCCGAGTGAAGCCGAGAAGGAATCAAGGCTCGGCGAGTCGTGCGCCTCAAGTTAGAAGTTGAGGAGTGAAGGAGCGACTTGCTCCTAAGTAGCACCATTGTGTAACCGAAAGGGCCTTGTACTGAAACTTTTGAGTAACGTAATAAAGTACTTACCTTTATTCCTGCAAAAAAGAGCAAACAAAAGACAAGAACGAGCGAAACTAAGAGAAAAGCTAACAGCTAGGAAGTTTAAGAAAACCGGAGGGCGCTCTGCCTAACTCCGGCCCGTTGTGCATCGCGCCGAAACACGAGTTTGCGAACCGAGCAGTGCACAAGAGAAAAAGCGACACCCTAGCCCGATGCAGACGATGCTCGAGAACCTAAGCTGCGAGCTCGAACACGTCGCGTAAGGAGAAAAGCGACACCGTGCCTTGCTCGATTCGTTCCGTAGTCCGCTCGTTGGCGTAAGTTAAGCGCCCGAGAGTAACCGAACAAGGAAAGTGCCTGCGCCGCGGGGCTTACGAGCGAGCTTTACCAAGTGGTCGCGCTTAAGCGATAAGTGCCTCTGCCGCGGAGGCTTACGAGAGCAGACTTAGCCGCAAGGTAGAAAGGCCGTGTTACGCAACCACGAGTTTAGAAACTTATTGAAACCAGATACGGATAGGGAACAATCCTTAAGATTGCGGAGCCAAGAGTTCGCAAGGCAGGCGACCATCAAGTGTTACCAGAGAGAAAGAGGTAGTCTTCAAAAGACAAGAAGTGAAAAAGACGCAGAGGAGCGAGAATTCACTTAATTATTGGATTGAACTTTACATGGTGCCCAGAGACTTGGGCGAACTAAGGCGCGAAGTTTACAAAAAGCGCAGGGCTAAGAAAAGTAAAAGACCTACACAAAGAACTTACGGTGGTCGATGTTCCAAGTCTTTGGTCGACTCTCTCCGTCCTCCATAGCCAGCGAAGCGGCCCGGCGGCGTAAGAAAGCGACCAAAGCAGGTCATCCCAACGAGGAGTTAACTTGTTGGCATTGGACAAGTTCTGGACACGGCGCGAGCAGGTCGCCCGCCTTCAAAGCCCTTGGTCGAATTGACTTGGCGGCGCGTTGGCGAAGATCTTCTTGGTAGCGCGCCATTCGACTTAATGCCCGGTCGCGTGTGCCTTCGAGGAGATCGAGATCGAGGCGCTCTTGCTCGTCGTCAACTAAGTTGACCGAGCTCGTCTTGAGGCGAACCGAGTACGATTTCGTGGCGTGATGGCTTCGCACCATGTACCGCTTGAAAGGAGTTTCCCGTCGCTCGGTGGCCGTAGTCGAATCTGCCGGATGATGGAAGGAACTCGCCAATCCGAGCCTTCTTGTGCTCGCCGAGAGCGGCAAATACCGCCGTTTAATACCACGGACTATCTGTCCGTTAGCTCGCTCATTGCTCCATTGCTCCGTGGATGTGCCACGAGGCGAAGCAGACCTTGGTACCCGGTGCTCGCGATATTCTGGAATAGCTCGCCGGGCGGGTACCGTTATCCGTGATCGACTTATGGAAATCCCAAAGCGGCGTGACTACGTTGCTTTTGAAAAAGCGAACGGCCGTTTTGGCGTAAAGAGGCGACAACGGCTCGCCTCAATCCACTTTGTAAAAGTGTCTATGGCGACAAGCGGTGTGTATAGCCCTTGTACCCCTTAGGGAATGGTAGAAGCGGATCCAGACCCCATGTGGAAAAAGGCGGGATGGGGATTGTTTGGAGCTCTTAGGCGGGCTTGTGTGCCTTCCGGCGTGAAATTGGCAAGCCTTGCACTTAGTCACGATGTCCGGGCATCTTGTAACGATGGGCCAATAATAGCCCATGTAAAGCGCTTTGCCGACCGAGTTACGAAGGGCGTGGTTGCCACGAGCACCCTCGTGTATGTCCCTAAGAAGGAACACACCCTCTGTTGCGAGATGCACTTGGAGAGAACTCCCGAGCACCTTGGCGGTAAAGGTGCCATCCATAAGCTTATATGGGCAAAGACGCCTTATGGCGGAACGCTTCGGCCGTCGTCGAGGCGGTCCCATCTCGCAAGGTACCGGACAAATGGCGTTGTCGATCCGCGACACCTTTCGATAACGGAGCAAAGCACCACTGTCTCTGTCGCCTCGTCCGGAGGCGTGATTGAGGGCTTGTAAAGGTGCTCGGCGAGCACCTGCCGGAAGCGAGTTAGCGTGAGATCAAACTTGGATAGCTGGTCGGCCAGAAGTTGTCCTTCCTTGGCACGAAGAGCATTTGAAGAATCGAAAATGCCGCTCAACTTCCTCACTTCAACCGGTATCGCGCCATTGAGTCATCGCAAGACGCGATACTCCGTGTTAACTCGATTGATGACCGGTTGTGAATCTCCTTCACAGTTAGCCGTTGGACACCAAGCGACTTGCACGCTCTTAGTCCCGAGGAGGCCTCGTACTCTGCGGCGTTGTTAGTCGCCGCAAAGTGTAGTTGGATAGAATATTGGAGTTGCTCTCCTTGAGGAGATGAGAACAAAACCAGCCCCGAGTTTCGGTCTGTGAGCCATCGAAAAACATGGTCAAGAGGGTTCATCGGGTTGCTCGGGAGCTCCCTAGGATTTGGGCGGGCAAGTCCATTCGGCAACAAAGTCGGCTAGGACTGTGACTTAATAGCGATTCGGGCGACAAATAACAGATCAAACTCGCTAGTTCCATTGCCCACTTAGCTATCGTCCGCTAGATTCCTTGTTAGTAGGATTTCTCCCGGAGGGAACGTGGTCGGGACCAGTATTTGATCTTTGGAAGTAGTGGCGAAGCTTCACGGAGGACATGAGCAAGGCATAGAGGAGCTTACGGACCTCGGGATAACGCTCCTTTGATCCGTGAAGTACCTCGCTCACGTAATAGATTGGTCATTGTATGCCTTCCTTTCGACCGTCAAGACCGCGCTCACCGCTTGTGGCGTGCAACCTAGGTACAGCGGGAGCTTTCGCCATGCCGCTGGGTAGTCAAGGCGGGAGGATTGGACGAGTATCGCCTCGGATCTGGAAGGATCTATCGCTTCTTCCGTCCACTCGAAACCATTGTGCTTGCGCAGGGCCTTAAAGAAGGGCAGCCCGCGTTCACCTTAACGGAAAATAAACCTGCTTAGAGCAGCCATCCGTCCAGTGAGGCTCTGTACTTCCTTTATGGTAGTTGGAGCCTGCATATTTTCATTGGCCTCGATTTTTTCAGGGTTGGCAGAAATACCTTGCGAGCCAATAACATAACCGAGCGACATTGCAGATCGAACACCAAAGGTACACTTCTCTGGATTTAATTTTATTCGATGCCTGGTGAGATTATGAAAAGTCTCTGCCAGGTCTTTTACATGATCTGGAGCATACTTGCTCTTTACAACTATGTCGTCGACATAGACCTCCGAGGTTTTTTCATATTTGCTCGGGAAAGTCTTCTCCATTAAAAGTTTTGGAACGTGGCACCGACATTCTTGCAGAACCGAAAGACATGGTCATTATAGCGAAAGTGCGAAAGGGGTGATGAAGGCGATCTTCTCTTCATCCTCGGGAGATGCTTATTTGGTGGTAAGCGGAGTAAGCATCTAAAAACTCAGAGGTGGCGTCATGATCGCATCGACCATTTGGTCAATCTGGCGCGGAAATTGTCCTTAGGACAAGCGGCGTTCAGATCGTGTGATCAACACATTCTCCACTTGCCGCCTTTCTTCTTTACAATGACAGGTTGGCTAACCACTCGGTGTGATTAACCTCGCGGATGAACCCAAAGAATGAGCGGTTTATAAAGCGATCTTTGATGATCCTGTTTGAATTCAAAAGCGAAGCTTGGCGAACAGGCTTTTGTCGGCGGACTGACCGGTTTGTGCTCGATTACCTCCCTTGGGACTCGGGCATGTCGGATGGCTCCCGGCGAATACATACGCATTAGCTCGGAGGAAGGCAATGAGCTCGCTTTCCTATTTGGGGTCTAGATTGGCCCCAGTGAAGCTATCTTGGAAGTATCATCAGCGGCAATGGAACTTCCTTGGTTTCTCCCCTGGTGAAGGAGACCCTAGGGCGTCTGATTTGGTCTGCGGAACCTCGGGACCAGCGGCGGAAGCTGGTCGACCGGGGCAAGGATCGCTCGTCGCGATCGGAGCAGCTTTGTAGTTGCTCTTGACCGTGATCACACCGTTAGGACCGGTATCTTCACGCAATGGTAAGCGTGGTGGGACACGACCATAAACTTACGGGAGATGGCTCGCCGAGATTGCGTTATGCGCCGATGGGAAGTCGACCATGTCGAAAGTGATCAACTCTGTCCGGAAGTTGCTTGGGTTGCGAAGGTGACAGCGGGACAACTCGCCCAATGGCAGCGACTTCTCCGGAACAATTCCATAGAAGGGCATTGCGACTTCCTTCAGCTTGGAACGAGGAATTTGCATCTCGTCCAAGACTTTAGCAGAAAGCAAGTCCAAAGCGCTCCCGCCGTCCACTAAGACACGGCCAACTCTCGCGTTGCTGATGGTCGGGGCGACCACCAGTGGGAGCCGCCGAGGCTTGGTCATCGATGGGGCAATCCTCCGAGAGAAGGAGATGGGGACCTCGGTCCACTTCAACGATTCGGTGAGGTTTTGCCTTTTCGACGTTATGGACCTCCGGCGGCTTCCTTGAGGTCTTGCCGAGAGGTATAAGCCGAGGAGCCGCCCGAAAATGACGGCGATATGGTTCACGAGCTCTTGATATTCATCATCATCTTCCGATCACCATCGTCGGTTTGGCGCAGCCTTACAAGCATCACCTTGTTCAGCGGGGTGGGCATTGGGCCCTTACCGTTGTAGAAATCTTGAGCTTTGCAGCCCAAGTTCTCTGATGGCGTATATCGTGCCCGTAGTCTTTGGTGGAACTTGCAAAATCGGTCGCTCGGACCTTTCTTGCCTTGTCCGCCTCCCTGGCGGTGCTTTTGCCCTTGTAATTATTGTTGGGCTTCTTACGCCCATCCTTGGGAGGGTGCGCGATCCATACCGCGACGGTATTGTTCGCATCACCTTTGTTCTTCTTCTTCGAGACTTCTTGTCACCGGGAACATTCTCAGCCGCTCTTCTTCTTCTCATCCACACCAGTGGGCGGATACTTCGCCTTTGTCGAACGCCTTTTTGTCTTGAGCACGCTCTGCAGCGTTAGCATATGATCGGCCGCCTTGAGCAGTCGTTGGCGGTCCAGTCTCGTTGATCTCGAGATCTGAGTGAGCCGCTTCGTCGCGGACTCCGTTTTTTAAAGCGCGGACAACAGATTCATCCGAGATGTTCGGGATCGTCTTTGCGGATCTTAATGAAACGCTTCACGAAGTTGCGGAGGGTCTCCCGTTCATCTGGATCATCTGGTGCAGATCATCCTCCTTGCCCAGACGCGCGTAACAGCTCACGAAAATTAGCGATCGAGGCGTCACAAAAGCTGGTTCCATGGTGATGGAACCCTCCTGCCGATTGAACGACCACGTCCAAGCGGCACCCTCAAGGACGGTCGGGAGGTAATTAGCCATAACGAGCTCGTCACCCCGCCGCCATGATGGTCGAAGCGTAGATGGAAAGGAATTCCTCACGGGTTACGAGTCCCATTATACCTCTCCATGTGACCGGGCTTGAACTTTGAGGGCCACCGGACGGCTCAAGCTCGTCGGAGAAAGCCCTGCGACCCAAAGCATATGACCGCCACCTTCCCCGGCAGAACCTAGTCTTGAGAAGGCGTTGGTCTGTTGGCGCGGAGGAACTCTGGCTGAGCAGGATGACTCGGCTGGAGAAACTCTCTCGGGACAATCCACCACGCTCCTTCCTCGTGGTTGCGACGACGCGCTCCTCACGAGGGACCGTCCGTGATCATCGCGCAGCGCTGCCCCTGTGGTCGCAATGACTACGAGGACTTGGCGGCGGCGGCGACCACGGTAGTCTGCTCATGGGCGGTGATCCGCCGACGGTGACGAAGGTCACGCGATCGATCGAGTGTCCGAACCATTCAGGCGGTTTGGCTGCTGCCGCTGGAGGAATTGTTGACTTCTCCTAGAGACTTTAGGCCTTGACCGGTCGTTCTAGGTTAGAAGCAACGAAGATCGCTCATCTTGGCGAGTCGGCTGGTTGGTAGATCTAATCACGAAGCCATGGCCGCGAGTCGTTCTCGACTCTGCTCTAGGGGTTCTGGGACCCCTGAGGCATCCGCGTTTTGCCCGACCGGAGTCCGGTTTCGCGGGGAACCAATCCGGACAGGAGAAGCTTCTGCCGGGAGACTTGGCGAGGGCACGCGAGGTGGGTCGCGACGCGGTTGCTTGCACCGATCGCGGAACCGTGCCACAGTCTGGTTGATGGAATCGTCGAGGTTGCGGCGAATGGCGTCTTGCTTTCATGGCGAGCGACCGGTAGCGACCTCGCCCCGATGCCGAAGCGAGTTAATCTGCCCGACCTCGCTAGCCGCCACAGCCCGTGCAGGATTCTCAGAGGTTCCTACATCGGCCATGTAAATGTTGCGGGAGCCATGCGAAGATATGCTAGACGGTGTCATCATTGTGTCCCCACAGGTGGAATCTACCGACATAGCCTTGGAATCTGACAAATCTAAACCGTCGTAAAGATCATCGTTCCGTGAGTAAATGCCGATGGACGGAGTGCGATCGAGGCTATCTACGCCATGTAAGCGGAGACATCGCCTCGGATCGCGGAAAGTGTTCGAGACCGAACGGATCGTCTGAATCGGCGAGGATGAGACATCCCGTCTTCCGAGTCGTAGCCCTCGGGAAGTATCTCTCAGATCGCCGACGGAGTTCGACATGCTCGTCTGCGTGTCCCCACGGACGGCGCCAAATTATCGACGGTTGGGATATTGACCCAAGTCAACCAAGGTTCTTCAAAGAGGAGATAGAGACACGCCGAACAACCACGAACGAAAGAACGAGGAGAGCAGAGGTTTTATCCTGGTTCGGGCCTCTCGGGAGACAATAGCCCTCGTCCGGCCTTTCTTATATATCGAGATGAATACAAGAGATGGCTCGACGAGGCGAACAAGTCTCGGTGAGATTATGGTGTAACAAAGCGCTATGATCAAGTGTCTAACAGATGCTAAAGCTAGATGATCTAAGTCGTCCTCGGATCATGCCCCTAAACACCGTAGGGCTTGGTTTATATAGTCTTGAGCAAACCGTCTCTGGGGAATATCGGGTAGGGCTAACTACAGTGCGTGTGAACTCGGTACATGCCAAATACATCCGAGGTAGATAAGGCATACTCCATGTCTTGGGGATCACGACTCTATTCCAATCCAGGAAACCACGTCAAGGTCTTCACGTGGCCGTCAGAACTACTGTCGAGTCGGACTCAAACATGAATCCTAGGCCATTACGCACCGTGCTGTACCATAAAGTTCGTTTTGGCGAGAATCACGTGGGCACGATAGAACCTTCCAAGGAGGCTGGGCGCAGTAGTGTACATTCGATTAGGCGTCGAGTGGGTCGTGCGATGGACCGTGATCTAATCCCCGACAGCCGGGTTTGAGAAACCCTTGCGAGCGCAGCTAGCTGGGGGCAGCGATGCTGCACCTTCCCCTTTTCTCTCTCGCAGTGGGCCAAGACCCACCGGCCCATATAAGTGCAAAAGCCCAACACGTCTGCCGGCGGCGGCGACCTCGTCGGCGTTTCCGCGTCCATGTCGACCTGTTTAGGCTTATCATCTGCCGTTGCAGAATTGGGGTTTATGGAGCAGCTGCAGGCCTATCAGCTCCCCTTGTCCACCACCGTCACCCCCGCGAATTCGATATCAAAGGGAATTCATGGTCTGTAATTTGTTTCCCGACTCTTTTTCTCATCAGTTTTACACAAAGAGAACCCTTCATTCATGTCAAACTCTCTCCGTAATGATTACGCCTGTTTTGCGCACAAGTATATGCATATTCCGTACTTTGATTCCAGCAAAAATAAAAGAGATCAACGGTTCATAGCTTTTTCAGAGAATTCACACACTAGCAATATTAGGCAGCTTATTTCTCTCTGCACAATACACACCGGAGAATACACTAACTACAAGCTACAAGTTATGTGGGCTATCTTCTCAAGCATTTAAAACATTTCCCCCAGGGGTTTTAGGTGGACAGCAAACTGGTTAGAAGCCAAACATGGCCGGGAATGCAGTTAGTTTCTCCAAATAATAGTGCTTTATTGTCCTCAGTTTTAACACCAGGCAATAGGGTTAACAAGAGTCCTGCTTTGCTTCACCTGCAAGCTGTAGCACGGCTAGATCTTTTACCTTCCATTGCATCTTTCTTTTTCCGACAATCCAAACAAAGATACGGACCTCCCCATGGCGTGTATGGGGAGGGGCAGTAACTACCCCCATTCTCGGCCATCAAACCTTCAAATGGTTCTTGGTCCACTTGGCAGATTGCACATCGAAAGGGCGGCGAATCTGCTTTCAAGGACAAATTCCTACCCAACCTGCAAGAGCAAGGCTTCATTGCTAACGGCCTCATATGAGCAGGTGGAGAGGTAATTCTAGATTAGGTTACCTTAAAAAACGCGCAACATTAATCACAAGCAGATATTGACAACTAGGAAAACAATAACCACGGAATTTTTGAGCTTCAGAAAACTCTAAAGTCCAATTTACCATTAAACATGCATTTCGTTTATTTCAAGGTTTCCAGCAGAAATGTTATCTATGCCATCTAGAGAGCATATTGCAATGTAGGGATGATGTAAAACCACCGGACCAACTTCTGAAGGGCGGCCAATGCAAAATGGAAAAGGTGGAGTTTTTTTCATCTTGTCTTGTAAAGATCTTGAGCTTGGAGCAAAGCATGTGAGAACAAAATGCTGCCTAGCATTATGGCATTATAAACAAAATTTGGGGTACAATCTGTGCTCAAGTTTGACACTTTCTGCTAAAAAAAATTACATTTGGACTGTCTACATTTTTTAATCTTTGACCTAAAAATGATCTCAAATCTGAAATTAAAGTGATGCTGCATTTGACAAATAATTATGGCCATGAAAAAATGCCAAACTAAATTTGCAGTGCATTGTATAATTAATCTAGTTTCTGTAGTTACTATATGAAACATTCCAAACCAATGAAATGGTTCGATTGCAGGTGGCCTAAATATATGAATGAAAACTAATATTAGAAGCATACAAAATATGCATACCAATGCATGTGGTAAGATAAAAAATTTAGCAGGTTCTCATCACACAAACAAGGTGGCCAAAAATTAAAATAGGGGAACTTGTAAAAAAAAACAGAGAGATAAAAGAGCTACATAACCCCATGAGATACAAGAGGCTCTCCAAAATTGGCAAGAAAACCTTCTGACCTTAATACTAAACATATACGATCATTTAGGTCATATACATGGTAGTTGTTCAATCAAAACTCATCAATGTAAAATAGCTTCTTAAATAAGAAATATACTCTACTATGAGAAAACAATTAATTTTTTTTTGAAGGGGGAAAGCAATTAATGCAACAAGTATAGTAGGGAACCAGAACATACCTTTCTTCCAACATTGCAGAGCCTTCTTCAAATAACTCCTCAACAGAGCCAAAAGAGGCAGACTTGCCTCCAAGCTTTCCAATTGAACTGTGCGACCTTCTACCAAACAGAAGAGATTTCAACCTGCTCTGGTTTCTCTTTGGAGATAGCTGTGGCGATGTCAAACAGTGATCGGATGGGATGATGTCAACCACCACACAAGTGGTGTCATCTTTCAGCCCAGTTTTTTTCAGAGCTTGCTGCATGAATGAAACTAGATATCAAAACAGGTAGTTGTCAATCATGCCAGCTATGATATCCATTGCACGTCTAGATACTACAGGCTACAGCTACATGCAGAATTACCTTAACCACGAGCTTCGCAGCCAGCTCTGCAGGCAATCCTCGGCATGCCTTTGCTGCTGCTTCATTGGATAGAGCATCCCATATGCCATCTGATGCTATTATCAGCCTTCCTCCGACATTTGAGAGCTGAAATTACCAAATAGAAAGAGACAACTTTGACATCTCAGCCTAAGGTGCATTGTAGAAAAAGAAGCCACATATCTTGTGCATTTTGCAATCCCAACGCACCTTCACTTGCTTCACATGTGGAATTGGCACAATGAACTCCCCAACATCCATGTCCCCGATGGATCTTGATAGGCACAAGCCACCTGGCCAGCACCGGAGAGGACCAACCTATGACGAAACATTTACATGATGATGATGCATTGCGTCATCAAAATGCTCATCAATTAAATTCTTCACTGGTTCACTGTAAAGCAAATTGGTACCTCCTGCCCACCAAAGAGATTTAACCGGCCGACCTCCCCGCCACTCGCCGTGACACGCTCTCGCTCCTCCACATTCTCCTCCAGCCGGTGGTCCACGGTCAGCAGCTGCATCTCGCCACCCTGAGTGTCCAGAATGCACCGGGAATCCCCCACCGACGCCACTGTGACCGTGAACCCATCGACGACCACCAGCGTCGCCGTCGTTCCGGACACCTCTCCTGAGTGAATGTAGCCAGTGTGAGCATAATATTTTCAGTGGCAAGCTCTATAGGCGTGCTCTGAAATCACCATTGCATCTGATCGGCCTCACCCTTGCGCTGGAAGTCGATGTCGGTCTTGACAAAGCCGGCGACGAGCGCGCGCGGCAGCGCCTGCAGCCAGTCCTCGCGGCCGGTGTCCGGCGGCAGCGCGCTCATGACTTGCTCCAGCAAATGCTCCTTGCTGAACACCGCCGCCGACACCCCATTGTGCCCGTCGAACACCTGCCCAAACAGAAACAGCCGCAGATCCGGCGAACCAAGAACCCCATCACATCACCAAATCAGACAAATTTAGGGCGACGGAGAAGACTGGGGAGCAGGCATACAGCGAAGACGGAGAAGGCGGTGGAGGGGTCGCCGGGGACGCGGAGGCAGTCGGGCTTGACGAGGAAGTAGTCCTCGCCGCGCTTGGCGAAGCCGGCGTGGCCGTAGCGCAGCGCCGGGCGCTCGGAGCCCCCAGCGCGGAGCTCGCGGCCGATCAGCGTTGCCAGGGGCAGCGCCGGCGGCAACCGCAGCCTCTCCCTCGCGGCGCTGGCCATCACCGCCCCCGCCGCGTTTGCCTCCGTCGTCGTGCTCGTACCCACCTACCGCCACCTAGAGGCCACCATTTGTCGCGTGGAAAAGCTCGCCGTGGAGGCAGCGGCGAGACGTGCTCGGATTCGGATTCGAGGCCGCGCGGCCGGAGCAAATCGGAGCAATGGGATTGGGAGAAAGGAATGGGGATTTAGAGGGGGCCGCGTGGTGGTGAGAGGAAGAAACCATGCAGTACTGGCAGCAGCAGGATGACTAATAATTAGCTGGCCAAAAGAAGAGATTTGGGGGTAAAGATCGGTGACTGCCAGGAGACAAAGAAAAAAAAAAGAGGAACTACCCAACCGAATCCCGTCCCAAGGGACCCCGATAGGATCCCTCCTCTCCTCTCGCGCACTATGTCTCCCCACTCCTTCCCCCACACGCTCACGCCCACGCCCCCACCCCGCTGCCTTCTTCCCCGTCTCCGGCGACAGGGCGCCGCTGGATCCATCGTCCCCACCTCCTCCTGCAACCATCGCCACCGCCTTGCCGTCGATTGTTCACGATCTCCACCGCCCTTGCCGCCTCCTTTCTCGCCTCATTTGCTGCCACCGGCCGCTTCCACCGCCTAGCCTCCCCCTGTTGCTGTCGCCGCCCTTCTAACCCGAGGGCGACGTGCACTTCTCCACTGCCGGCCGACCGCCGCCTCCCCGGCTCGGCGGCCGCCACCACTGCCTCCGCCCGACGAACCCCACCCACCACCGTGCCACTGCCTTCCCGGCCCAAATCTATACTCAGCGGTGATGGCGGCGACCCACACCCCAAACCCTAACCCGACGGCCGGAGGCGAGCTCGGCGGCGGCGGCGACGAGGTCGGCTCCTTCTTCCTCCTTCCTCCTCCTCTATGGCGTGCGGGGAAGGGGGAGCTGGGCGCGGGGTAGACATGTGGCACGCGGGGAGTAATCCGTCCGAATCCTGCCCGGATGGGATCCCGTTCCCCAGAATTTCTCTACAAAAAATGTGGATCCCTCCGTGTTTTTTATTTGACTAATTTGTTTTTTGACACTTTTTTCACCATTTGTTTTATTCAAAGAAATTTAGTACAAACATGCAAAAATAAAATCCACTGCAAAACATTAGTGTTGATGACACCAACGCCAAGTAGGCAAGCATGCAATAGAAGTGGTTGCAAAAAAGTGAAGATGGCCCTACCATTTCTTATACAAAGGGCCATCTCTGAAGAACAAAGTGAAAGCAAATCATTCAAGCGGTGATGTTGATTTGATCGGAGTCACCGCCAAGCCATCGAAGGCAGACATGAAGGCCTCCTATGAACACTGGTTTAGGGTTGGGACTCGAGACTCCACTTGCAAGCACAACTAAAAGATTAAATCTACAACATCCATAACCAGAGACTCCGTTGAGAAAGGTCGTATGAAAAGCCAAGAACAACACCATAGATCGTTGTAGATTTCATCGGAACTGTATATCCAAAATTCAAAATCGTCACCAGCAACATCAACGAATTGTACGTGGGTCGATGTGTAGCAACAAAATGGCCGGAAGTGTAGGCGCCGCCTAGCCCCACGCCGGAAGCAGAATGCCTCGTAAGTCGTCCTTCTTAAGCTTTTTCTTCATCCTAGTTTTTGTGATTTGGTTGCATTATGGCTGTCAAAGCCATATATATTTTTCACTTTACAGGCCCGCGTGCATTTCCTTGCCTCATGCATCTTAATTAGCTTAAGACCTTAGTTTTGAATCCCAAATTAAATCTTGGGAGGAACTAAGGACCATGGGACTTTTGGACTGGAAAGGCATACACTTTTGTGTGAATTATATTGGTGAACGTACACGTCAATTAGGTAGGATATAGTATGATGGATCAGTCGGTGATCATTACAGTTGCCTGGCGGAGACTAATTAAGCAGAATACGGTGATTATACTCCTGATGAGATTATTTAAATATAACAATAAATAAATAAAGGTGTATGTATGCAGTATGCGTGGTTGCTTGTGAGGCGTGAATGCGTGATTGGGACGAGGAAGCTTCCCATCCTCTGGCGCAAGGCAGAACCTCGTTGCCGTTGCTCCGCTCCGTCTCCGACATCCGCTGCAACCACAACATCAATGCATGTCAGTTCTAAAATCAGCGTCTGAATAACCAATATTTTAAATTTTATATGTGAGCATGTAGTTTTTAGTGCCATCTAAATAACGTAAGATTATCTTACGGTTTTTCGGTGGTCCATACCTATATTTGACTGTTATCTAACAACCATCCAAGTCACAAAAGTTAAATTAGAGCGTATACAAGCATGAGGAATCGATTCATCTGATCAAGTTTATACTGATTCCTAGGACATTAACGTCCTAAAATTATAACCCTTTAAAAAAAAGCAGGTAAAGCAGAGCACTTACTCATATTAAATCTTTCAAGTACTTTGTCTACGTAGGCTTTCTGATATGAACCTAACATGCATTTGAACCTATCTCCGTAAATTTCAGTACCCAAAACAAAAGAGGTATCACGAAGATCTTTCATATCAAATTTGAAGAAAAAACTTTTAGTCTCACGTAGCATGTTGTTATTGTTACTTCTTATAATATATCAACATAAAGCATAAGAATGATAAACTTATTCCACTTAAATTTAACATAAATACAATTATCAACTTCATTTTTAAAAAAATCAAATATTTTTTTATTATTTTTATCAAACTTAGGATATCATTGCTTAGACGCTTGCTTCAGACCATAAATCAATTTCTCAATACGACATCTCATATGCTCCTTGTCTTACACAACAATACTTTTCAGTTGAGCCATTGTTTTCTCTTGCAAATCACCATCAAGGAACATAGTCTTAACATTCATTTGTTCGAGCTCAATATTATAATAAGCCGCGGGCGCCATGACAACTCTTTATCTTTAGATGAGATAGGTGAGAAATTGTCATTATAGTCAACTATTTATCTTTGGGAGAAGCCTTTTACTACAAGATTTGCTTTAAATGTTTCCTTTCTCTTCTTAAGAGTTGCGTTTAGTTTTGTAAACCCATTTACAACCCACTGCTTTGCCTCCATCAGGATAGTGCCCATAGGCTTTTAACTCAATTTTTATAACTTAAGCCATTTAGATGAATCTTTATCGTCATGGCCCATTTATAGAAAGTAGGATCATCTACATTTTCTATGTCATTCATGTAAACAACATAATCATTCAAATGTCATACCTCCTGTCTCGCTGTGATCTTCTCAAATGTACATCTGGTTCCACCAGGGGCTCTTGACACTCAACATTATGTACTTCGTTAGGCAATTATGATTAGAGCGACGTGAGCTTCTCAATATATGGCATACGACCTCCTCGGGACTCTGTTAAACTCAACTATAGGTAAGCCCAAAAATAGGTAATCAAACAAACTAGGGTTAGTCCGATATTAATCTTAACGGTGTTCAATCCTCTCACTTATTTCTCCAACCCCGGATCGGAGGATCTGGATATGTGTTGTGTTCTTAGGGTTCCTTACCAGATTACAACCCCCTCATTGGATCCTGTACGCCCCACTCTTATTGATTTACTTGTTAATTCAGCATCTGATCATACCGGATCTACATGGTAAAAACAAATTAAGTAATCTTATTTGCTCCCATATATTTCTCATATATTATAGGTCTGTGATTCGTACTTCAATAGGCTAATGCTGTTTACGAAAGCTACCGTGCGTTGTTTACTTTGTATACTTTATTTCTGCATTGATGTACTTAAAAAAATTTAAAGGTTAATGTGTCGAGTGTGTATCTTCCAACAATTCTCAAGACATTCCTGCCGGCCCATTTCAAATATGACCCATCTTCCTATAGAACTACTTACCTAAGGTATGCAGTATGTTGTCTACTCGATCTCGCTTTGCCAGCATCGGCCTTGAGTTTAATTTGCTAATTAACTTTATTATGTTAATCAAGGCTGCAAACAGAGGCGACTACGGCAGGCTTCCATGCATGGCCGGTGAGAATCATCTCATTGGACACACGGGTGTAAATGGGTCGAGCACCGACGGATATTGTCTTTCTTATATCTTTAACCTATATTTTTTTCGATACAAAACAAGTCGGATCGACACAGATTTAAATCTAAATTATTCGAGGATACAGATACAAGACGAATATGGATCGGTCTCGGATTAGATTCAAATAAACAATCGAATATTTTACGTCCAAAAAATATAGCATGACATAATTATACTATTACAAAAATACTGATTAAGTTTCCATGTTTAATACAAAAACTAAAGATATGTTAATATTGAATCAAACATTAGCTACAACCTATATGTTCGAAGCAAACATGCTTAGTCGGATATTCATTATGCTAATTTACACTCATATCTTTTGGATACCTCGCATACGCGGGTATGAATCGAATACAGATCAAATATTGCTCTTCTCATATCCTAACCCATATATTTTTCGGATAAAGGGAGATTCAAATCCAAATACACGCAGATATCATTTTTCCTGAATTTAAATCAAGTTCTAAATGAATCCGAGCTCGGATCGAACGGGAATTGTCTGTCCTGTTTGCACGCCTTCATGGACCTCACAAAAGAGGAGTGGTACCGTTGCACCCATGGAACGCTTCATAGGCCTTTTTTGTTTCAGATTAAATTAAATTAAAGTTTTATTTTTGTATAAACCAAATGATGTAATATTTTGTAGTCATTTTTGTGGGGTCTTAAATAGTTCTTCTTAGAGTTTGTAAAATATTTTTTTATAATTTTTGAATTCTTTAAAACATCTTTTGAGAGGGTTACAAATTTGTTATAGTAAAACTCAACTCAACATTAATCTGAAATAGGCGGAGGCTTCCAAAGAATGCCGATAATCATGATTCTTGCCCTGTCATCGCTACCCGCCTTGCGCTAGGGATGACACGATGGATAATTAGGCCCGCTTGGTGCAAGCATTTGTGGTGTGATGCATTCGCTGGCCATACTACTGTACGATGTACTATCTAGGTTTAGATTCGTAGCGGTGAAAGTTTTAAACCTTTTAAAATAATATATATTTAGATTGGCCGTACAAAAGTAGCATGTGTAGATTTGTTTCACTTAAACAATATTGTTAATTTAGTGGATCATTTTTAAATAAACTGCATCATCACTTAGTATTCGAGCAGTTGTGTTTCACAAGTTATATCTATTACATTTTATTTTTAAAAAAGAGGCCTATCAATGGTCAGCCAAAAAATATTGTTTCATTAAAATTACTCGTCGTACCATCCATAACATTTTTTTCTCCTAAATCTATCATTCAATCAATCTCCACCGTCTATAAGCACCATGGCGCATCTCCCCTTTCTATATGTAGCCTAGCACAAAGCATGCCTACGAGGCCTAAAGGCTAGAAATAGAGTGGTTTATGTAAAAATAATAAATTTTTATTTTATTTATTTTAAACCGAAACAAACGAAGGCCTCAATCTAAAACGCATCCGATAAAAAATCGAAACAAAATGTTAAAAACAGCCGAAATTCGAAACGGATCCGAAGAGGATTAATTCCAAGTTATGCAAATTGCAGCGGCGGCAAACGGCGATGATTCTGATTCAAGACAAGCATGCAAATGGGGGTTTGGTGCTGGCACACCGTTCCGTTTCCGTGCAGCCCACTCCGCCCGACGGGAGGATCACCCACTGCCACTTGCTCTCTCTCTCTTTCTGCACAAATGCTAAGCGCACCCCGTGTACTTACTTACTGGCCATTGTTGTATTTGTGCTCGACGAAGCTGTGTGCAGGCTCCATGCTTGCCTTCCTCTGCACATATGCTTTCGAAACAATTTCTTTCAGGAAGCTTTGGAAACAAATTAAGGCTACTCAAAACGCACGTATCCTCTCTTTTCACATTAATTTGCTACCACATAAGCTTTCTATCCTACATGGCACACGAAGAAACGGTGAAAAAACTTGCATCCTTAGTGCCCTAATTAGATTAGATGTATTCTATCCGAACAAGTGGTTATTCTTACGAAAGCTCAACTTATTCTTGAATATTATTTTTTTGTTTGACATTCAAATTGAGGAATAATTTTAACCGGACACAATCTTTGCAAAGAGGGATTTGGTTTTATCGAACCAATGTTGTTTTGACAGGGACAAACATTTTATTTTTTTCTCGCACATTAAAATCATCACACGAGCCTATTGGTTATACCAATGGATCCTGTTACAAAAGAAGAATGAAAGACAAGATCCGCAAGCTATCCTTGTGTGTACATTTAATGGAACACCCAAATTTAGACAAATCCAAATTTTGAGGAAAAATTTAAAATTTTGGAACTTGATTTATAAATCCCTCGCGTTCTCTCTTCCTCCTCTCCCACGCATTCTCTCTCTCTCTCTCTCTTGCTTCTCTCTCTCTCTCTCGCTCCCTCTCTTACTCGGATGCCCTGTCCCCTCTATTCCCCGCCGCGAGCACCAGTAGCCATCTGTGTGTGCGTCGCCACGCCCACGTTGCGTCTGAAGCCCGGTCTCTCGCGCCCCGTAGCTGTCGTGTCGATCGCTGGTACGCTGGCGGCGGAGCGTGTGTCACGTGCTTCGCTGGCTACCGGTCCGCCGCCTCGGACGGACGGACCATCGCCATGAACCCATGGGCAAGAGCTACAAAATCCCGCACGTGATCTGCATCGGTGTGAGCATCGTTGAGCCCTAATTTTTATTAGTGGCATTGATGTCAAAATTAATTAATATAAAGTGTTAGGGGGTTTTTGGACTTCCCGGAACCCTAGCGAAGACTCGGCGTTTTTGCAAAACCCTAATTTGAAGCGACAACAAATTTGTGAGCTGCTCCGAGGTTTCAAGTGCGTGACCGGGCGAGAGAGGAGGTCAAGTATAGATTAGGAGTAGTTAGGATTTATTTTCTATTTTTCGTCGGATTTCAAAAGGTGTTTGAATATCTCGGATCTTGCCGGATCCTTGCGAATTCTCGAAAACACGGTTTCCGTAATTCACCTTCTAAAAATACCCAAATATTTCTTTGTGAGACATCTAGAGAGAAAAGAAATATCCTAAACTCTCCCACACACACTCAAGCCTTTTCTCACGAAAACACCCTCTGTCTGACGGCGTCCGGGGCCGGATGACGGCGTCCGACCAGCCAAAACCATTTGCAATGCTCATCGTCGGACGGCGTCCGTCGTTACGGACGGCGTCCGTCAGTTGAAATTTGTGTCCTTTCCATTGTCGGACGGCGTCGGGCGGCGAGGTGGCGGCGTCCGATGGACTTGGCGCGTGAGTTTTCCTTGCTGTCGGACGGCGTCCGGTGGGGACCGGACGGCGTCCGATAAATCGCTTTTTGTGAGCAGCCGCCTCTGTCGGACGGCATCCGGTGCCCGTCGGACGGCATCCGGTAGAGGCTAACGGTTAGTCTTTTATCCTCTTCCGATGGACAACGGCTAGTTTTTCTCTAGGGGCTATAAATACCTATCTAGTGGCTGGCTACTTTGAGATTTGCTGCTCCACTTCACCTACCACATTCATAGCTCATTAATTAGGTGTTCTAGAGCCATTTCTCCACCCACAAATCATCCAAAGCCACAAATCATTAAACCCCAACACCGAGCTTCATGGAAGTCCTTCGATCCGGCATGATCGGGGCGTTTCGGGCTTATTACTTTTGAAGACATCCTTCGTGGAGGCGAGGGCTTGGGAGTAGGCCTTGGCATGTGGCTACTCTTGAGTCACAGACGGTTGTGAGTCCACCTCATTGGAGTGGCGGAACGACTCACAGGGAGTAAGTGAGGCGTTAGGCTCGAGAGCGAGCCGGTCCTTGTGCGCAAGGGGTAGTCTCAACGGAGAGTAGGAGTTGCGGCTCCGAACTTCGGTCAAACAAATACCGTGTCACTCTCTCATTTAATTCCCGCACTTACTTTCATTGCATCGCTTGTGTTAAATTGAATGCCATGTCTTAGTTGCCTTGTAATTGTCTATCGCTTCTGCTTACTTGATAATTGCAACTAGGATTGGGTCATTCTTAATATGATGCTTAATTGAGATTAATCGAAAAAGAAATTAAGATTGTCTATTCACCCCCCTCTAGGCCTTAGGATCCTCTTTCAAGTGGTATCAGAGCATCTAGGTTCTCCGGTATTAGCTTCACCGCTAGGAGATGGCTCAAGAGGGGCCTAGGATAGAAATTGAAAAAGCTCCTATCATTGATGGAACAAACTACAACTATTGGAGAATTAGGATGCAATGTTACTTAGAGGCACTTAGTTATGATGTGTGGGTTGCTTGTGAGACCGGCTATCCGGACCCTCCGGCCGGAACAATTGCTCTTGATGAAGTTCATGCTAAGTACAAACGCTTTAATGCCATTGCTAGAAATGTTTCTTTCTAGTGTATCTTCCGAAGTTTTTGATAGCATTGGAAATCCCACTAAAGCTTATGACATTTGGAAGCATCTTAAAGAAATTCATGTCGGTAGTGCCGAGATGCTTGAAGAGAAGCTATCTCAAGCTAGAAAAGATTTGATCAATTTAAGATGCTCCCTAATGAAAGTGTCAATGAAATGTTTTTTAGGTTGAATCCAATTGTCAATGAAATTGCCGGATGCTCGGAGAAGAAGGTCTTGGAGGACATTGACGTTTGTCGAAAGATGCTCGATGTAGTGCCATTTAGCTTCAATCCATTTGTGACCTTAATTCGAGCATCCAAATCAAAGCTCAAGAAAATGACACCAACCAAGCTCCTCGGGCAACTCAACTCTTATAAGATGCGGCTTCTTGAAAGTGAAGAGTCTCCGCTCAACAAGAAGTCAATTGCTCTCCCCGCCAAAGCCAAAAGTGAGAAGAAGAAGGTTGAAGTTGAAGAAGATGATGATGACTCCGATGATGCAATTCCGGAGATTGAAGAATTAGCCCTCCTTGTCAAGCGATCAAGAAAGTTGATCAAGAAGATGAGCTTCCGCGGTGGATCATCCTCTTCAAGGCGAAGACCCATCTCCGAAATGCGTTGCTATGAATGCGGAGAGAAGGGTCACTTGGCGGCGGATTGCCCAAGAAACAAAAAGGGCAAGCACAAAACAAGAAATCAAGAGGAAGAAGAGGATGACGACAAGAAGAAGTACCGTCACTACCGCAAGAGTGATCACAAATCAAAGGATAAGAAGAAGGCTCTTGCTGGTCAAAGGACCAAAAAGTAAGATAGCTCGAGTTCATCATCCTTCCAATCCTCCTCCGAAAAGAAGACACCAGAGCTCATGGGCTAGCCGGACTTGCGATCAAGGAAAATGCTCCTCCGGCTCTTCCCAAGCAAAAGCTTTGTCTCACCGCCAACATACAAGAAGAGGTGATTGGGGAATGGATCACCGACGATGAAGGCTCTTGGGCGGACTCCTCCGACAATGAAAGCACCAAGGTGTCCGGAGTCGCCATTGACAACTCTACACCTCCCATGTGTCTCATGGCACTAGAGGAAAAGGTAACAAATAAGAACCTCTCTAAAAGTGAGTTTAAACTTTTGATTGATGATTTGAATAATGCTCTAGAGAAGGAAAAGTTCAAGAGGAAAAAGTTAATGAAAGTGCATAAAGAGCTTGCGAATAAATTTAAGAATTTGCTCGAAAAACATGAAACTCTAGAAGATGATTATGAAGCTCTAAATTTGCAAGTTGAAATTCTAGAAAACAAACTTGCTAGCTCAATTGTTGATGAAACTCCTCTTAATTGCTCAATTGAAAAATACAATGTTGGTGTGACTTGTGACTTGATTGACACCATTAATGGTTCACTTAGCTTATCTCATGACACATCTTTGAGCTTGTCACCCACTATCACACCTAATGCTAGCTCGTCCTCACCCACTAGTGCTACTTCTTCAAATGAAAATGCTTGTTCTATTGGTACTTGTGGTATTGCTAAATGTGATAATGAGCTAGTTAAGGAAAATTTGCTTCTAAAGGATAGAATTGAGCAACTAGACTCTAGTTTGGCTAAATTGCTTGTGGGGAACAACTCTCTTAACAAGGTGCTTCGGAAGCAAAGGTACACCTTGGGTAAGTATGGTTTGGGATTTCATCCCGGGGATTTGCCCAAGGACGGTTGGGGTAAGCCCAAGCTAACTTTTGTTAAGGGAGGGACTCGTTGCCATATTTGCAAAAATGATAAACACAAAGCCATTGCTTGTACTCTTGCAAAATCATCTCAATTCATGTCTAAAACTCAAGTGCTTAATGCTAGTTACATGCTTATGAGGAAGAATGGCTCCACTTATGCAAAATATGTTGGTGCACCCAATGAAAAGAAAGATGTGAAGGCTATTTGGGTGCCCAAATGTTTGATGACTAACTCGAAAGGGCCCAAGAAGAAGTCTTGGGTATCTAAAACCCAAGCTTGAATTTGTGTGTGTAGGTGAACTACAAGAGCGGTGGCCGGCATTGGATATTTGATAGCGATTGCACCCAACACATGACCGGTAACTCAAGTATGTTCACCTCACTAGAAGAGGAGAAGGATCCCGAACACAAGATCACATTTGGGGATAACTCCAAGCGAAAGGTAAAGGGTATAGGTAAAATTGCAATATCCAATGACCTATCCATCTCTAATGTTCTCTTGGTGGAAGCTTGCAACTTTAATCTCCTCTCCGTTGCTCAAGTGTGCGATTTAGGCTTTGATTGTTTCTTTTCGGTTAACGGAGTTCGTGTTGTTTCCAACAAGGATCAAAGTGTTGCATTTGAAGGCACCCGGTTTCAAAACTTATATTTGGTTGATTTTTCAAACCGTGAATTTTCTCAAATCAAGACTTGTCTTATTGCTCAAACCATTCATGGTTGGTTGTGGCATAGACGTTTTGGACATGTTGGAATGGACACTTTGAAAAAGGTTTTTAAAGACAACTTGGTTGTTGGAATGAAGGATGTCAAATTCGAGAAAAATCGTTTATGTAGCTCATGCCAAGCCGACAAGCAAGTGGCTAATTCTCATCCGACTAAGACATTCATGTCTACATCCCGACCACTTGAACTTTTGCATATGGATTTATTTGGCCCAACCACCTATGCGAGCATAGACGGTAATTCTTATTGTCATGTGATTGTCAATGATTTCTCTCGCTTCACTTGGGTATTTTTCCTTACAAATAAATCACTTGCCGGTGATGTGTTTAAAAGATTTGCTTTGAAAGCTCAAAAAAGATTTGACTTTTTTATTAAAAAAGTAAGGAGTGATAACGGCACCGAGTTTACTAACACAAATGTTGAGAAATTTTGTGATGAGTTAGGAGTCAAGCACGAATTCTCGGCGGCCTACACTCCCCAACAAAATGGAGTGGTGGAGAGGAAGAATCGTACGTTGATAGAGATGGCAAGATCAATGCTTGACGAATATAACACGCCGCATGCTTTTTGGGCGGAAGCCATCAACACGGCGTGCCATGCCATCAACCGCCTCTACCTTCACCGACTCCTTCATAAGACCTCATATGAATTACTAGTGGGACGAAGGCCCAACATCTCTTACTTTCGAGTTTTCGGTTGCAATGTATACATCTATAAGAAAATGACTCATTTGGGTAAGTTACAAAAGAGGTGTGACATTGGTATTATGTTAGGGTACTCCTCTCGCTCAAAAGCTTTTCGAGTTTTTAATAATTCTACCGGGTTAGTTGAGGAAGCTTACGATGTCAAGTTTGATGAAACTAACGGCTCATAAAATGAGCAAGATTTGACAAGAAATGTAGGTGATGAGCTACCACATGAAGCCATGGAGTTGGGGGAAATTCGACCCTCACCGGATTTGCCAAAAGATGAAGTCGTTTCTCCCACCACCTTCATCGATAATCAAGGTCAAGACACCTCTCCAACAACTCAAGATCAAGCGGTGGACGGAGATGCAAACTTTGAAGTTGATCAAGCTTAAGGGGGAGGCATTGATCTACAAGTACCCGTCCAACAACACCGCTCTCTCTCCAAGGATTATCCCCTAGATCAAGTCATTGGCAATCTCAATCAAGGCGTAAGAACCTGTTCTCATACCGCTAATTATTGTGAGCATCACGTCTTTGTGTCCATTGTTGAGCGTAGGACTATTGATGAGGCATTGGCGGATGCGGATTGGGTGAACGCCATGTATGAAGAACTAAACAACTTCACCCGCAATGAAGTTTGGGAGCTTATGGAAAGACCTAAGGATCAAAATGTCATTGGAACCAAATGGGTCTTCCGCAACAAACAAGATGAGAACTGTGAAGTGGTGCGAAACAAAGTAAGATTGGTGGCGCAAGGTTTCACACAAATCGAAGGACTTGACTATGGAGAAACCTACGCCCCCGTTGTTCGACTTGAAGCTATACGGTTACTCTTGGCATTCGCTTCTCTCTTTAACATAACTCTCTTTCAAATGGATGTTAAGAGTGCTTTTCTAAATGGTTTTATTGATGAACTTGTTTATGTCGAGCAACCGTCCGGTTTTGAAAACCTCAAACACCCAAACCATGTCTATAAGCTCACTAAGGCGCTATACGGTCTCAAGCAAGCTCCTAGAGCATGGTATGAGCGTCTTAGGGACCCTCTTAGAAAAGAGATTTAAAACCGGTGCGATTGATTCCACATTGTTTCTAAAGCCAATAGAAAATGACTATTTATTTGTCAAATATATGTGGATGATATTATATTTGGATGCACTAACAAATCTAAATGCAAGGACTTTGGAGAAATGATGTCCAAGGAATTCGAAATGTCGATGATTGGAGAGCTCACTTTCTTCCTTGGATTTCAAATCAAGCAACTTCGGGAAGGGACCTTCATTTGTCAAGAGAAATACATAAAGGACCTCCTCAAGCGGTTTTCTATGGATGATTACAAATCGATCAAAACATCAATAGCCACTAATGGGTATATTGACCTAAATGAAGATGGAAAGCCCGTGGACCAAAAGCTTTATCGCTTCATTATCGGTTCGCTACTCTATCTCACCGCTTCTCGACCCGATATTATGTTTAGTATGTGCATGTGTGCTCGCTTTCAAGCATCCCCTAAAGAAGTGCATCTTATTGCCATAAAACGCATTTTGAGATATCTAAAAATCACTACTAGCCTAGGACTTTGGTACCCCAAGGGAGCGCGTGTTGAGCTTCTTGGCTATTCCGACTCGGATTATACCGGTTGCAAAATTGATCGCAAAAGCACCTCGGGGGGTTGTCACTTGCTAGGACGCTCACTCGTGTCATGGACTTCGAGGAAGCAAAACTCCGTGGCGCTATCTACCAGGGAAGTGGAATATGTAGCGGCGGGGAGTTGTTGTGCTCAACTCTTGTACATGACACGGATGCTTAGTGACTTTGGGCTAAAATTTGAAAAAGTGCCACTTCTATGCGATAATGAAAGTGCGGTGAAAACAACCAACAATCCGGTCCAACATTCCCGTACAAAGCACATCGACATCCGACATCACTTTATTCGTGACCATGTTGCAAAGGGTGACGTTGTGCTCGCCTACGTGCGAACGGAAGACCAATTGGCGGATATTTTCACCAAACCGTTAGATGAGGCACGGTTTTACAAATTAAGGAATGAACTCAACATACTAGATAGATCAAATGCGTGTTGATTGGTTTTTGTGATTTTTGGGTCTTATTTGAATATTTCCATTTGCTTTTGACCCTTGTCATATTTAGGGGGAGTTTAATTTCAACTCATGATCTCAAAACTCCCTCTAGTGGTGAAAAGATAAATTTGATTTTGGGTTAGCACACTCTTGTCATATATTTCAAGCCAAAACAAATTTGAACTTAATAGACTATCCTTATCTTCTTACCATTTCAAACTTCTCAATTTGAAAATCTTATCCCTTTGAAAAATTTGATCCATATGCATATTTGTTCTCTTGAAAATCATATGGCATCAAAATTGTTGAAAATATTTGAAAAGGAACCAAAATTCGAAAACATGTGCTTAAACTCTAAAGTGAACCCCTATGCTCGATTTTCATGCCTATATGAGAATTCAAGGCAAAATTTGGGTTCACACATTTTCTTGGTCTCTAAGATCAAAATTTGGGTTTTTGAATTTGAATTGGTTTCATCTGTCAATTTAGAATCTTACCCCTTCAAAATTAAAAATTTAAAAATTACTTCAAATTGCTCACATTTGAATCTTCCTTTGAATTTTGAGCAAAGATGGAGAATATATCTTCAAAATACTATTTTTATTAAAAATTCTTACATTGGTGGGGCCCACTGGTCAGAAGTGCAAGCAGCTGCGAAATCTGCTTTCCTCGGACGCCGTCCGACAGGGATTTGCGTGTGCTGAATTCGTACTGTCGGACGCCGTCCGGTAACGAGCGGACGCCGTCCGACCAAGTGTATTTCGCGCCGCAAATCTTCTGTCGGACGCCGTCTTGTTTTCCCAGACCGCGTCCGACGAGGTCTCCTCCGCGCTACACCCGTACTGTCGGACGCCGTCCGATAATCGTCGGACGCCATCCGACAGGGCCCAACCGCGCAAATCGCTGTATAACTTACCTCTCCGCCTCCCTCTTTCCTCATTCCATCTCACTCCTCTCCCCTAACTGGCGCCGCCCCTGCTCCTTCTCCTCACCGGGGAAGGTCCTCCGGCGAACTCCGGCGACATCCACCACCACCGGCGGCCTCCCCTCGTCCTCCTCTTTGATTCCCACCGCGGGGATTGAAGGTGGACGGCCCCGTTCGTGCGCCTCGACTCCGTCAAGCTCCCCTCCTTTTCCTTACTGGGAAGGGCCTAGGGGACGATCTCCTCGCGCACGGCAGCTTCCTCTTCCCTTCTAGGGCTCGGTAACGGCTTCCCGCCTCTTTTCCCAGCAAATTCCTTTGATTACCGAGTTCTAGGTTTTAAATAGATTTTTTCCGCGCTTGTGTTCAGGGTTGGCTCGTGGTGTGGTTGGCTCTTGTGGTTGGGACTTGGTCAGTGGCACTTGGCAGTGGGATTGTCTCGTCAGTGGGCACTTGGTCAGAGGGAGTGATTTGAGATGTCGCGTTCATTGAAGAAGTTTGGGAAGGCTCTAAGCAGGACCCTCAGTGGTCGTCGTGACAGTAGCAGCCAGGGTGATCCTGATTATATTGATGAGACGGCTAGCAGTGCCGCTCCTCCTCGCCCAAGAAAAGCTACTAGAGGGGATATACAGCAGCAGCATGATCCAGGATACAATTGGAAACAGATTGCGGGATCTTCTTTTGCGACCACCGAGGACGTTGACGATGACACATATGTTGAGGACCCGATAGATGAGGATGTCACCGAGACTGTGGTCGCTGAGGACGACCCCGTGGATGATTTGGTCCTAAAGTTATCAATGGAAACTTTGAGAAAGAAGAGGTATGTTCCTTATGCAAGATGGTTCCCTCAGCGGCGAGAGGACACTAAAGACTTTCGGTTTTACACCAAGTTTCAGAAACAGCTATATATGTGCTTCCTTGCACCCAAGGGTGGTCTGAGGGACCCCCATTGTATTGATTGGAGCGAGATCACCGCAGTGGCAGGTCCTGCAGTTCATACCATATTCAGCTCCACTCCAGGCCTGGCAGAACTAATCTCCAACAAAAGGTTGACTTGGAGTAAAGAAAGGATCTGTGAATTCTATGCCACTCTGCTAGTTGCCGAAGATGAGTCAGAGTCAAATTATTATCACTCAGTAGATGGACAGGTTCAAGGGATCACAGTGGCAGAAATGAACCATGCTTTGGGTACTCCAGATTTTGGTACCGATTTAAATGAAATGGCCTATGAAGATGCCCTCTGGAAGGGCAAATATCGTCCGTTGGATGAAGTCAGATTTATGTATCTAGATCTTGATGATGAGGAAATCAGTATTGATAAGGCAAATCAGTTGCGTCAGGAGCCTACCCTAATCAACCTTATTCTCAGAAGTACTCTGTTTGTTCGGAGCGGCAACCGCGACAGAATCCTTCCCATTTGCAGTTGGTTCATGCTATATCTTCTGACTGGCAGGACTATCAATATTGGAGCCACCTCATGGGAGAATTCGATGACGCCATCTTCAGAGAGGTCAATAGGGCACTACCTCTAGCTCCCTATATTGGCCTATTGCTTTCCAGGACTCAGCGCGTATCAGAGGCTGAAATAAGGAGTTGGGATTGCAAGGTCAAGAAGCATCAGATGAAGAATTTCTTAAACTCTCTTGGGAGCAAGCCCAAACTGGATCGTCCTGGCGATGATGCTCCTCCTCCAGCTCCGGCTCCTGCTTTTGCTCCTGCTGCTCCAGTGCAACCGTTTGTGCCAGCGCCTGGTGCGGGTCCTTCTGAGGCTGCCCCTCCTCCGTGGTATGATATGCTTTTGGGTGAGATGAGAGGTCTGCGCACGGAAATGAGAAGTTTTCACACTGAGGTGAAAGAAGAGCTAGCAGCCACCCGCAGGGAGATGATAGATTTGGCAGGGCAGCAGACGTATTTAAATGATGAATTTGCAGAGTTCAAGTTAGCTGTACAGTACATGGGTGCTATGTTCATGCCAGTTCCAGAAGGGGCTAATCCTTACTCATGGTATTCTCATGCTCATAACAGCTACCAGGCTTACCAGCAGAATCAGGGTTTTCCTCGCCCACCAGCCTACCCACCACCGGTTCACCCTTGGGTATATCCTCTTTCGGGGTCTGCTCCTTCCTTTGTGCCACCACTACAGTCATATCCTCCTCCTGGTAAGATTCATTTTACTGGTGGAGAAATCTGTCGCCATCTCAACTTTTCTTTGCCAAATCTTCAACCGACCCAGCTATTTGATGATCCATCCTCACCTCGGTCGGTACCCTCTGCAGCTCATATGCCTTTGTTCAAGCATCCCAGGGGTCAGGGCCCCTCTTCCGGCGGCCAAGGAGATGACGGAGGCGACGACATGGATCAAGACCAACAAGACTAGGACCTTTTCCCGTTTGTGTCACTTGGTGACAAAGGGGGAGAAATTAGAGAGAGTAGTATGGGTTAGTAAGGGGTAGTGAGATCGAGAGCTCTGTTTTCCTGTAATATTACTTTTTGCCTCGATACTCTGTTTAATTTGTGATTGTTGCTCTGGCACATTTTATGTCATTTAAACCTTGTTGGTTTTGGATCTTAAATTTATGCATGGATTTAGGGAGAGCTTCTCTTGTTTGCACACCTTTGTGGTCGAGTTGTGGCTACCTTATTTTTCGAATTTGCTCACATATTTGTATTGCACTAACCCTTTTGCAGCTCAAAAATTTCATTCTATCTTGGGTTGCCATCAAGTGCCACAAAGGGGGAGATTGTGAGCATCGTTGAGCCCTAATTTTTATTAGTGTCATTGATGTCAAAATTAATTAATATAATGTGCTAGGGGGTTTTTGGACTTCTCGGAACCCTAGCGAAGACTCGGCGTTTTTGCAAAACCCTAATTTGAAGCGACGACAAATTTGTGAGCTGCTCAGGGTTTCAAGTGCGTGGCCAAGGAGAGAGGAGGTCACGTATAGATTAGGAGTAGTTAGGATTTATTTTCTGTTTTTCATCGGATTTCAAAAGGGGTTTGAATATCTCGGATCTTGCCGGATCCTTGCGAATTCTCGAAAACTCGGTTTCCGTAGTCCACCTTCTAAAAATACCCAAATATTCCTTTGTGAGACATCTAGAGAGAAAAGAAATACCCTAAACTCTCCCACACACACTCAAGCCTTTTCTCACGAAAACACCCTCTGTCGGACGGCGTCCGGACGCAGCCGGACAGCGTCCGACCAGCCAAAACCATTTGCAATGCTCACTGTCGGACGGCGTCCGGTCGTTACCGGACGGCGTCTGGTCAGGTTGAAATTTGTGTCCCTTCCACTGTCGGACGGCGTCTGGGCGTAGGTGGCGAGCGTCCGATGGACTTGGGGCGTGAGTTTTCCTTGCTGTCGGACGGCGTCCGGTGGGGACCGGACGGCGTCCGATAAATCGCTTTTTGTGAGCAGTCGCCTCGGTCGGACGGCGTCCGGTAGAGGCTAACGGCTAGTCTTTTTGTCCTCTTCCGAGGGGCAACGGCTAGTTTTGCTCTAGGGGCTATAAATACCTATCTAGTGGCTGGCTACTTTGAGGTTTGCTGCTCCACTTCACCTACCACATTCATAGCTCATCAATTAGGTGTTATAGAGCCATTCCTCCACCCACAAGATCATCCAAAGCCACAATCCATCAAACCCCAATACCGAGCTTCATGGAAGTCCTTCGATCCGGCATGATCGGGCGTTTGAACTTGTTACTTTTGAAGACATCCTTCGTGGGCGTGGGCTTGAGAGTAGGCCTTGGCGTGTGGCTACTCTTGAGTCGTTATGACGGGTGATTTGAGTCCACCCACGGAGTGCGGAAAGACTACCGGGAGTGAGTGAGGCGTGAGGCTCGAGAGCGAGCCGGTCCTTGTGCGCAAGGGGTAGCCTCAACGGAGAGTAGGAGTTGCGGCTCCGAACTTCGGTCAAACAAACACCGTGTCTCCCTTTCATTTATATTTCCGCACTTACTCTTATTGCATTGCTTGTGATGAATTTGAATGCCATGTCTTAGTTGCTTGTGTTTAGTTTATTGCTTCCGCTTACTCGATAATTGCAACTAGGATTGGGTAACTCTTAATATGATGTTAATTCAAGAATAATTGATAAAGTTTTAAAATTGCCTATTCACCCCCCCTCTAGGCCTTAGGATCCTCTTTCAAGTGGTATCAGAGCGTCTAGGTTCTCCGGTATTAGCTTAACCGCTAGGAGATGGCTCAAGAGGGGCCTAGGATAGAAATTGGAAAAGCTCCTATTTTCGATGGAACAAACTACAACTATTGGAGAATTAGGATGCAATGTTACTTAGAGGCGCTTAGCTATGATGTGTGGGTCGCTTGTGAGACCGGCTAACCGGACCCTCCGGCCGGAACAATTGCTCTTGATGAAGTTCATGCTAAGTACAAACGCTTTAATGCCATTGCTAGAAATGTTTTACTCTCTAGTGTGTCTTCCGAAGTTTTTGATAGCATTGGCAATCTCTCTAAAGCTTATGACATTTGGAAGCATCTTAGAGAAATTCATGTTGGTAGTGCCGAGATGCTTGAAGAGAAGCTATCTCGTGCTAGAAAAAGATTTGATCAATTCAAGATGCTTCCTAATGAAAGTGTTAATGAAATGTTTCTTAGGTTGAACCCCATCGTCAATGAAATTGCCGGATGTTCGGAGAAGAAGGTCTTGTAAGACATTGACATTTGTCGGAAGATGCTCGATGTTGTGCCTTTTAGCTTCAATCCACTTGTGACTTTGATTCGAGCATCCAAGTCAAAGCTCAAGAAGATGACACCGACAAAGCTCCTCGGGCAACTCAACTCTTACGAGATGCGGCTTCTTGAAAGTGAAGAGTCTCCGCTCAACGAGAAGTCAATTGCTCTTCCCGCCAAAGCCAAAAGCGGAAAGAAGATCGAAGTTGAAGAAGATGATGATGACTCCGATGATGCAATTCCGGAGATTGAAGAATTGGCCCTCCTTGTCAAGCGGTCAAGAAAATTGATCAAGAAGATGAGCTTCCGCGGCGGATCATCCTCTTCAAGGCGAAGACCTATCTCCGAGATGCGTTGCTACGAATGTGGAGAAAAGGGTCACTTGGCGGCGGATTGTCCAAGAAACAAAAAGAACAAGCACAAGACGAGAAATCAAGAAGAAGATGAGGATGATGACAAGAAAAAGTACCGTCACTACCGCAAGAGCGAACACAAATCAAAAGAGAAGAAGAAGGCTCTTGCCGGACAAAAGACCAAGAAGGAAGATAGCTCAAGCTCATCGTCCTCACAATCATCCTCCGAAGAAGAAGACACTAGAGCCCATGGACTAGCCGGACTTGCGATTAAGGAAAATGCTCCTCCGGTTCTTCCCAAGCAAAATCTTTGTCTCACCGCCAATATACAAGAAGATTTGATTGGGGAATGGATCACCGATGACAAGGGCTCTTGGGCGGACTCCTCCAACAATGAAAACACTAAGGTGTCCGGAGTCGCCATTGACAACCCCTCACCTCCCATGTGTCTTATGGCACTAGAGGAGAAGGTAACACATGAGCACCTCTCTAAAAGTGAGCTTAAACTTTTGATTGATGATTTAAATAATGCTCTAGAGAAGGAAAAGTCTAAGAGGAAAAAACTAGTGAAAGTGCATAAAGAGCTTGCGAATGAATTTGAAAATTTGCTTGAAAAACATGAGACTCTAGAAGATGATTATGAAGCTCTAAATTTGCAAGTTGAAATTCTAGAAAACAAACTTGCTAGCTCTAATGTTAATATTGAAACTTCGCTTGATTGCTCAATTGAAAAATGCAATGTTGGTGTGACTTGTGATTTGATTGACACTATAGATGGTTCACTTAGCTTATCTCATGACACATCCTTTAGCTTGTCACCCACGATCACACCCAATGCTAGCTCATCTTCACCCACTAGTGCCACCTCTCTAAATGAAAATGCTTGTTCCATTGGTACTTGTGGTGTTGCTAAATTTGCTAATGAGCTAGTTAAGGAAAATTTGCTTCTTAAGGATAGAATTGAGCAACTAGACTCTAGCTTGGCTAAATTGCTTGTTGGGAACAACTCTCTTGACAAGGTGCTTCGGGAGCAAAGGTATACCTTGGGTAAGCATGGTTTGGGATTTCATTCCGGGGATTTGCCCAAGGGTGGTTGAGGTAAGCCCAAGCTAACTTTTGTTAAGGGAGGGACCCGTTGCCATATTTGCAAAAATGAGAAACATAAGGCCATTGCTTGTCCTCTTGCTAAAACATCTCAATTCATGTTCAAAACTGAAGTGCTTAATGCTAGTTACATGCTTATGAGGAAGAATGGCTCTACCTATGCTAAATATGTTGGTGCACCCAATGAAAAGAAAGATGTGAAGGCTATTTGGGTGCCCAAATGTTTGATGACTAACTCGAAATGACCCAAGAAAAAGTCTTGGGTACCTAAAACCCAAGCTTGAATTTGTGTGTGTAGGTGAACTACAAGAGCGGTGGCCGGCATTGGATATTTGATAACGGATGCACTCAACACATGACCGGTAGCTCAAGTATGTTCACCTCACTAAAGGAGGAGAAGGACCCCGAACACAAGATCACATTTGGGGATAACTTCAAGCGAAAGGTAAAGGGTATAGGTAAAATTGCAATATCTAATGACCTATCCATTTCTAATGTGCTCTTGGTGGAAGCTTGCAACTTTAATCTCCTCTCCGTTGCTCAAGTGTGCGATTTGGGTTTTGATTGCTTCTTTTCGGTTAACGGAGTTCGTGTGGTTTCCACTAAGGATCAAAGTGTGCATTCGAAGGCACCCGGTTTCAAAACTTATATTTGGTTGATTTTTCAAACCGTGAATCTTCTCAAATCAAAACTTGTCTTATTGCTCAAACCACGCTTGGTTGGTTGTGACATAGACGTCTTGGACATGTTGGAATGGGCACTTTGAAAAAGGTTTTTAAAGACAACTTGGTTGTTGGAGTGAAGGATGTCAAATTCGAGAAAAATCGTTTATGTAGCTCATGCCAAGCCGGCAAGCAAGTGGCTAATTCTCATCCGACTAAGACTTTTATGTCTATATCCCGACCACTTGAACTTTTGCATATGGATTTGTTTGGCCCAACCACCTATGCGAGCATAGGCGGTAACTCTTATTGTCATGTGATTGTCGATGATTTCTCTCGCTTCACGTGGGTATTTTTCCTTGCAAACAAATCTCTTGCCGGTGATGTGTTTAAAAGATTTGCTTTGAAAGCTCAAAAAGAATTTGACTCTTTTATTAAAAAGGTGAGGAGTGATAATGGCACCGAGTTCACTAACACAAATGTGGAAGAATTTTGTGATGAGTTAGGTGTGAAGCACGAATTCTCGGCGGCATACACTCCCCAACAAAATGGAGCGGTGGAGAGGAAGAACCGTACTTTGATAGAGATGGCAAGATCGATGCTTGACGAGTACAACACGCCGCATGCCTTTTGGGCGGAAGCCATCAACACGGCGTGCCATGCCATCAACCGTCTCTACCTCCACCGACTTCTTCACAAGACCTCATATGAACTACTAGTGGGACGAAGGCCCAACATCTCTTACTTTCGAGTCTTTGGTTGCAAGGTATACATCTATAAGAAAAGAACTCATTTGGGTAAGTTTCAAAAGAGGTGAGACATTGGTATCATGTTAGGGTACTCCTCTCGCTCAAAAGCTTTTCGAGTTTTCGATAATTCTACCGGGCTTGTTGAGGAGGCCTATGATGTCAAGTTTGATGAAACTAATGGTTCGCAAAATGAGCAAGATTTGACAAGAAATGTAGGAGATGAGCCACTGCATGATGCTATGGAGTTGGGGGAAATTCGACCCTCATCGGAGGTGCCAAAACATGAAGTCGTCTCTCCCACCACCTCCATTGATAATCAAGCTCAAGACACCTCTCCAACAACTCAAGATCAAGCGGTGGACGGAGATGCAAACTTTGAAGTTGATCAAGCTCAAGGGGAGGCGTTGATCTACAAGTACCCGTTCAACAACACCGCACTCTCTCCAAGGATCATCCCCTAGATTAAGTCATTGGCAATCTCAATCAAGGCGTAAGAACCCGTTCTCATACCGCTAATTATTGTGAGCATCACGCCTTTGTGTCTATTGTTGAGCCTAGGACCATTGATGAGACATTGGCGGATGCGGATTGGGTGAACGCAATGCATGAAGAACTAAACAACTTCACCCGAAACGAAGTTTGAGAGCTTGTGGAAAGACCGAAGGACCACAATGTCATTGGAACCAAATGGGTCTTCCGCAACAAACAAGATGAGAACGGTGAAGTGGTGCGAAACAAAGCAAGATTGGTGGCGCAAGGTTTCACACAAATCGAAGGACTTGACTATGGAGAAACCTACGCCCCCGTTGCTCGACTTGAAGCTATACGGTTACTCTTGGCATTCGCTTCTCTCTATAACATAACTCTCTTTCAAATGGATGTTAAGAGTGCTTTTCTAAATGGTTTTATTGATGAACTTGTTTATGTCGAGCAACCTTGGGTTTGAAAACCTCAAACACCCAAACCATGTCTACAAGCTCACTAAGGCGCTATACGGTCTCAAGCAAGCTCCTAGAGCATGGTATGAGCGTCTTAGGGACTTCCTCTTAGAAAAGGGATTTAAAACCGGTGCGATTGATTCCACATTGTTTCTAAATCCCATTGAAAATGACTTATTTATTTGTCAAATATATGTGGATTGTATTATTTTTGGTTGCACTAACAAATCTAAATGCAAGGACTTTGGAGAAATGATGTCCAAGGAATTCGAAATGTCGATGATTGGAGAACTTAATTTCTTCCTTGGATTTCAAATCAAGCAACTTCGGGAAGGGACCTTCATTTATCAAGAAAAATACACAAAGGACCTTCTCAAGCGATTTTCTATGGACGATTGAAAATCGATCAAAACACCAATGGCCACTAATGGGCATCTTGACTTGAATGAAGATGGAAAGCCCGTGGACCAAAAGCTTTATCGCTCCATGATCGGTTCGCTTCTCTATCTTACCGCTTCTCGACCCGATATTATGTTTAGTGTGTGCATGTGTGCTCGCTTTCAAGCATCCCCTAAAGAAGTGCATCTTATTCTTTGTAAAAGCGCATTTTGAGATATCTAAAATCACTACTACTCTAGGTCTTTGGTACCCCAAGGGAGCGTATTGAGCTTCTTGGCTATTCCGACTCGGATTATGCGGTTGCAAAATTGATCGCAAAAGCACCTCGGGGTTGTCACTTGCTAGATTGCTCACTCGTGTCATGGACTTGAGGAAGCAAAACTCCGTGGCGCTATCTACATGAGCGGAATATGTAGCGGCGGGGAGTTGTTGTGCTTAACTCTTGTACATGACACGGATGCTTAGTGACTTTGGGCTAAAATTTGAAAAAGTGCCACTTCTATGTGATAATGAAAGTGCGGTGAAAATAGCCAACAATCCGGTCCAACATTCCCGTACAAAGCACATCGACATCCGACATCACTTTATTCGTGACCATGTTGCAAAGGGTGACGTTGTGCTTGCCTACGTCTTGAACGGAAGACCAATTGGCGGATATTTTCACCAAACCCTTGGATGAGGCACGGTTTTGCAAATTAAGGAATGAACTCAACATACTAGATAGATCAAATGCGTGTTGATTGGTTTTTGTGATTTTTGGGTCTTATTTGAATTTTTCCATTTGCTTTTGACCCTTGTCACATTTAGGGGGAGTTTAGTTTCAACTCATGATCTCAAAACTCCCTCTAGTGGTGAAAAGATAAATTTGATTTTGGGTTAGCACATTCTTGTCCTATATTTCAAGCCAAAACAAATTTGAACTTAATAGACTACCCTTATCATCTTGTCACTTCAAATTTCTAATTTTGAAAATCTTATCCCTCTTCAAAAAATTTGCTCCATATGCATATTTCTTCTCTTGAAAATCATATGGCATCAAAATTATTGAAAATATTTGAAAAGGAGCCAAAATTCAAAAAACATGTGATTAAACTCTAAAGTGAACCCCTATGCTCGATTTTCATGACTATATGAGAAATCAAGGCAAAATTTGGGTTCATACATTTTGTTGATCTCTAAGATGAAAATTTGGATTTTTGAATTTGACTTAATTTCATTTGTTATATTATAATCTTATCCCTTCAAAATTAGAATTTTTTTTAAAAAAAATCACTTCAAATTGCTCACATTTGAATCTTCCTTTGAATCTTGAGCAAAAATGGAGATCATCACTTCAAAACATTAATTTTATAAAAATTCTCGCGTTGGTGGGGCCCACTAATCAGAAGATCAAACAGCCGCGATTCTTGCCTTCATCGGACGCCGTCTGGGGATTCTCGAACATTTGTCCAAGCAGAAGGTGTCGTCGGCTGAAATTCGTACTATCGGACGCCGTCCGGTAACCACCGGACGCCGTCCGACCAAGGTCGATTCGAGCCACAATACCCCTGTCGGACGCCGTCTGGCTTCCTCGCGACCTCGTCCGTGAAAGTCGATCTTATTTACAAGCCGTCTTGTCGGACGCCGTCCGATCACCGTCGGACGCCGTTCGACAGGCCCTAACCGCGCGGAAATCTGTATAACTTACCCCTTCGTCTCCCTCTCTCCTCATTTGATCTATTCCTCCTCTCCAAACCGACGCCGCCCCTGCCCCTTCTCCTCACCGGGGAAGACCCTCCGGCGACTTCCAGCGACCTCCACCACTACCGGCGGCCTCCCCTCGTCGTCCTCTTCGATCCCCTCCGCGTGGATTGGAACTGGACGGCGCCGTTTGTGCACTTCGTCTCCGTCGCGTTCCCCTCCTTTCCCCTTCCGAGAAGGGCCTTGGGGGCGATCTCCTCGCGCACGACGTCCTCCTCCTTCGCTTCTAGGACTCGGTAACGGCTTCCCGCCTTTCTTCCCGTCAAATTTCGTTGCTTACCGAGTTCTAGGTTTGAATAGGTTTTTCCCGCGTTCGTGTTCAGGGTTGGACCGTGGTGGGTTGGCACCGTGTCGATGGATCGTTGGTCGATGGCGGTTAGCGATGAGGTTGTTACAGTCGATGGTTACGATGTCGAGGAGATAATTCGAGATGTCGAAATCTTTGAAGAAGTTTGGAAAGGCTTTGGGCAGGACCCTCAGTGGTCGTCGCGACAGTGGAAGCAAGGGTGATCCGGATTATATCGATGAGGCGGCTAGCGATGCGCTCCTCCTCGCCCAAGCAAAGTGACTAGAGCGAGATATTCAGCGGCGGTGTGATCGGAATTCATTGGTCTCGGATGGCGGGATCTTCTTTTGCCACCGCAGAGGATCTTGGCAATGACACCTATCTTTGAGGACCCCATAGATGAGGATGTCATCGAGGCGGTGGTCGCCGAGGGCGACCCTCTGGATAATTCGGTCTGAAGTTATCCATGGAGACCTTGAAGAAGAAGCGAGATGTATCCTATGCGGATGGTTCCCTCGGTGGCGAGAGGATACCGAGGATTTCAGATTTCACACAAAATTTGAAGCGACTTTATATGTGTTTTCTGCTCAAGGCGGTCCTAGGGACCCTCAACTGTATTGATGGGATGAGATCACCACGTACCGAGGACTGAGGTCTACACCATTTTCATTACTACTCCGGGCTTGGCGACTTTGGTCTCAAATAAGAAGTTGACTTGGTCCAAAGAAACAAATTGTGAGTTCTTTGCCACCTTGCTACTGCTGAGGATGAGTCGAGTTCAGCTACTACCACTCGATTGATGCAATTATTGAGGTATCTCTGTGGCCAATATGAATGATGCTTTAGGCACTCAGGATCTTGTGATCTGAATGAGATGGCATATGAGGATGCATTCGGAGAGCCAAATATCCTCCACTTGAAGAAGTAAGATTCATGTACCTCGATCTTGATGATGAAGAAATAAATGTGGGACAAGCTAATCAAGCTGCGCCAGAGCACCTACGATCAATCTCATTCTTGAAGCACATTATTTGTTAGAAGTGGCAACCGGGATGAAATTCTTCCAATCTGCGGTTGGTTTATGTTGTATCTTCGACGAGCGGGACCATAAACATTGGAGCTACCATTCAGGAGAGTTTGATGGCGCCATTTTCGAGAGAGGTTAATAGACCACTCCTCTAGCTCCATATGTTGGCTCGCTTCTTTCCAAGACAGCGTGTAACCAATGATGAAGTAAGGAGCTGGAATAACAGAATCAAAAAACATCAGATGAAGAACTTCTTGAACTCACTTGGGAGCAAGCCCAAGTTGGATAGACCTAGTGATGATGCTCCTCCACCAGACTCTGTCTTTGCTCCTCTTTGCTCCAATGCGGCCGTTTGTGCCGACACACAGTGCGGGGTCTTCTGCACATTGCACCTCCTCCTTGGTATAATGCTTTGATAGGCGAGATGAGGGGGCTGCGCACAGATATGAGAAATTTTCACACCGAGGTGAAAGAAGAGTGGTGACCACCCAGAGAGATGCCAGACTTGGCGAGGCGTGAGCGTACTTGGCGAGATGAGTTCGCGAGTTTAAGTCACCGTATGCATTACATAGGGCGATGTTTATGCCGGTGCGAAGGGCAAATCCATATGGTTAGTATTCACATGCCCACGACAGTTTCGGGCTTACCGGCCAGACTCGAGTTTTCTCGCCCCTGCCTACCCACCCGGTTCATCCTTGGGTGTACCCTCATACAGGCTGCTCCTTCCTTTGTGCCTCCACCACAGTCATACTCTCCTCTGGTAAGATTTATTTCCTTTGGTGGAGAGATCGCTCAAATCATCTCAACTTTTCTTTGCCAAATCCTCAACCGATCCAAATGTTTGATGATCCTCCTCACCTCGGTCGGTACCCTCTGTAGCTCATATGCCCTTGTTCAAGCGTCCGGAGAGGTCGGGGCTCCTCTTCCGGCAGCCCAAGGAAATGGCGGAGGCGACAACATGGACGAAGACCAAGAAGAGTAGACCAGGCTAGGAGCTTTTCCTTTGTGTCACTTGGTGACAAAGGGGAGAAGGTAGAGATTAGCGGTGTTAGTGTTAGTGAGATCGAGGTTTTGCCGTTACCTGTAATATTATTTGTTGCCTCGATACTCGGTTAAAAATTTGTGTTTGTTTCTTTGGTTGGTTTATGACTTTTGAACCTTGTTGGCTTCTGAAATTAATTTATGCATGAATTTAGGGGGAGCTTCCTTTATTTGCACATCCTTCTGGTCGAGTTGTGGTTATCTTAAAATTTGAAATTGCTCGCATATTTGTATTGCACTAACCCCTTTTGCAGCTCAAAAATTTTATTCTCTCTTGGGCTGCCATCAAGTGCCACAAAGGGGGAGATTGTGAGCATCGTTGAGCCCTAATTTCTATTAGTGGCATTGATGTCAAAATAAATAAATATTAAGTGCTAGGGGTTTTTGGACTTCTCGGAACCCTAGCGAAGACTCGGCGATTTTTATAAACCCTAATTTGAAGCGTCGACAATTTTACGAGCTGCTCCAAGATCTCAAGTGCGTGACCCAGGCGAGAGAAGAGGTCACGTATAGATTAGAGTAGTTAGGTTTATTTCTGTTTTTCGTCAATTTCAAAAGGGTTCGAATATCTCGGACTATGCCGGATCTTTGCGAATTCTTGAAAACTTCGGTTTCATGATCCACCATCTCTAAAATACCCAAATATCCCTATGTGAGATTTCTAGAGAAGAGAGAAACCCACCTAAATTTTCCCTCACTTTCTACCCGAAAATCTATCTGTCGGACGGCGTCTGGTAAATCCAGACGGCGCCCGACCAACCAAAAATCAAATTTATACTCACATTGTCGGACGGCGTCCGTAGTCACCGAGACGGCGTCCGATCAAGTTCAATTTTTTTGTTTCTCGCGACGGGACGGCGTCTGGGCGTCCGGTAGCTCAGCGCTTGCTTTCGATCCTTCTTTGTCGGACGGCGTCCGTGGGGACCGGACGGCGTCCGATAAACCTATTTTGGTGAGCGATGCACGCTCTGTCGGACGGCGTCCGGTGCCCGTCGGACGGCGTCCGTAGAGGCTAACGGCTAGTCTTTTGTCCTCTTCCAGAGGGCAGCGGCTAGTTTTGCTCTTGGGGCTATAAATACCTACCTAGTGGTGGCTACTTTGAGGTTTGTTGCTCCACTTCACCTACCACATTCATAGCTCATCAATTAGGTGTTCTAGAGCCATTCCTCCACCCACAAGATCATCCAAAGCCACAATCCATCAAACCCCAATACCGAGCTTCATGGAAGTCCTTGATCCGGCATGATCAGGCGTTTGAACTTGTTACTTTTGAAGACATCCTTCGTGGGCGTGGGCTTGAGAGTAGGCCTTGGCGTGTGGCTACTCTTGAGTCGTTGTCTGGTGTGAGTCCACCTCGCGGAGTGGCGGAACGACTACCGAGGAGTGAGTGAGGCGTGAGGCTCGAGGCGAGCCGGTCCTTGTCGCAAGGGTAGCCTCAGCGAGAGTAGGAGTTCTTGACTCGAACGGTCAAACAAACACCATGTCTCCCTTTCATTTATATTTCCGCACTTACTCTTATTGCATTGCTTGTGATGAATTTGAATGCCATGTCTTAGTTGCTTGTGTTTAGTTTATTGCTTCCGCTTACTCGATAATTGCAACTAGGATTGGGTAACTCTTAATATGATGTTAATTCAAGAATAATTGATAAAGTTTTAAAATTGCCTATTCACCCCCCCTCTAGGCCTTAGGATCCTCTTTCAGTGAGCTTTCGGTGTCACCGCCGCGTCCGGCCGTCTTTGGCCTCCGCGTCCGACCGCGGCGCGAGCGTCGCTAGAACCGCTAGGACCCGTAGATGCTCGTGCTTGAACGCACATGTCCGAAGCATGGCCGTAGCAACGCTGCAGTGCGAGCGGTCTCCGCCGGCCACGTCGCCCCGTTTGGAGGTATACGATGACCCCACGTCGTTAGATGCGTGCCAAGATTCATGCGGACCAGAGATCACTGAGTCGTTGACATGCGGGCCCCGTTTGCCAGATACCGTTTCACGCGCACGCTGTAGTCCGGAGACCGTTGGGTCACTGACAGTGGGCCCTAGGTTCACCGGTCGGGTTTAGTGGAAGCGCGACTGGGCGCGGCTCCACCTCCGTACACTGGCGCCCTAGCGAAATAAGCCTTCGGCGTATGCAGCCGCGGGCGAGCGCGGGAGCGCGCGAGCATGCCGTGGGCCGGATTGGCTCTGGGCTGCGTTCGTTAGCTGGCTTGGCCTGTTACTATGCGTTGAGTTTTCCGCGTATTTAACAAGTTTAATAATTCCATAAAATGCTTTCAAATTAATAAAAAAGATCTAGAGACCTCCAAAAATTCCACAAAAAGTTCGGTCAATACTAGAGATTGATTATAATTTCATAAAAATATAAGATCACCTAATTCCACTGTTATAGCCACGGTAACATTTTAGGTAGCACATTTCTAGAATTTAGAAAATGCCACTAAAAGGTTAAATGAAATCTTTTCTTATTAGGAATAGCTGCTGACCTAGGAAATTTGTAACAAAATATCCTAAGACCCAAGATATACCTTGTTATTAGGAAAAATTAGGGAAATGCCATGTCTACACCAATAAATTATTAGGGGAGTAATTTGGCAATTTGCTATTATTATATGTCAATACGTATAGACCTAAATACACAAATACTACAGGGGATTTACTACCTAGGAAAAGCATTACAATAGACAGTGTAGTAGAAAAATTGGAATAATAAAATTGTATTAAACCCAATGGCAACCTTTTCTTATTTTACAATAGGGTTTCACAATTTATTAAGGATCTGTAGATACCTCATAGATTCCTAGAACATTTATGATTAATACTAAGAATATTAGAGACATTATAAGATTAGTAACATGAGCACTGTTTCTAGGTTTTCTCCGATTACGTAATTAGTGAACCTCCGGGGTACTTTTCTATATAGAAAATAGATCTAAATGATTTGCTTGGTAATATAAACTAGAACTAAGTTTGGAAAATTGTGTGAGAATTATATAAAATATAATATATTCTTATAAAATCAAAAGAAATGTTAGAAACCCTAGAAAGGTTAAATAGTGTCGATTATGCTAGTATTAGATGAGAGCACTGTTAATTAAGATCGTGTGTGGATTACGAAAAACTCAACGAACGTCTTTTAACATAAAATAATCATTTGGACTTGGGATAAATCTTTGGACCTAGAAATAATATATAACACCGCTCTCACGTACAATAGACTAAAGAGAAGATATTTTAGGACCCTTACCTTTATCATATGTCCTTATAAGATTGTAGAAATGCCAGTAAACACCATAAAACTACATACCTTATTTTGGGAGTATTATCTAGGGTTCTGCTAACATTGACAACATAAATAGAATCGATTCGCATCATAATACCAAGCATGGCATGTCCTTTCGTCGAACTCTCGATAAGATCTTCGTTAGGGTAAAACAAGATCGTCGAACGAAAGCGTTGCCACATTCATGCATCATGCCTTTCCTGCACCATTCATTATTTATTGGAGTTTATCTGCAATAGACGTAAACGGTCCCGAGAAAAGGTTCGGAGACACTGAAAAGGAATACCTACCGGAAAAAGGTGAGTTAACACTTACTCTTATAGATGTTTATCCGTACTAGGGAGAGACTGTGACTTTCCCTTGTGCGGACTAACATCCCTATAATCATGTTCATACCCAGTTTTTCCCAAATTATGTTGTTTATTATAAAAGTGCATGCTTATTAAATTGCCCACTTGTTAATCATGCTATAATTATACATGCCCGTCCTTGTATCATTTAGCATTTATGACTTTCGATTGTCATATCCTTGTTTAGCCTAAGAATAGTTTGGTAACAACTTTAACGCTACCTAATGGGTAAAACCTATTTAGATTTGTTTAGGTCCAAATAAATCTTCTGGCGACTAGCCATGGAATGGTGAACTGATATTCACCGGTCATTCATTCATTCATTCATTCATTCATTCATTCAAAAAGACGTAACATGTGACAATTAGGGCTAATAGATGAGTGATGGGCTGGATGTTGTTTTGTGGTCATAGTGGTGAGGTTTGTCGGACTGGTTTGGTCGATTGGTCGGGATAGCTCGTGTGTTGTAATGTCATGGATTGCTGAAGTAGGGATAAGCTGGTCGGAGAGTTGCCCCATGGATAACATCCTAATTATGGACGATTAAGGCACGAGATGCCTTATGCTGGGTTTAGCCTGGGTTTATCCAGGAGGAGCGCGGAAAAACAGGCGTACGTAGTGGGGGGGTCACTGCCATCAAAAGGATGGTTCCAACACAACGCGTGGCCATCACGCGGATTACGGGTTTAGGACACCAGCTGCGAGTGCTCTGCGGAGGCCCTCTAGGACCACTCCCGATAGAGACCGGCATTGGTCGTCATTGCTGGTGATGGATGCCACACTTCCCTAGGATGATGCTAGGCTAGTGTGGGCTGGCAACCCTCCTAGGCCGATGCTGGGCAGGCTATGGCAAGTGTGGTCCACAACGGGATTGCCAATCCCGGAAGGATGGTGGGTTTTGGAAATAAGATGGGGCAACGTGAAGTTCGGTTTGGTTGAGGTCAAGGTCAGGTATATGTGTCTGTTGAGTTTGGGTTGGTCATCTTAAGGTTGGTTGACAAGGTCTGTCGGTCGGTGTTTTGGTTGTGTTTGTTACGATGCTGAACTCCTTGTTGGTTAAAAGAAACATTAAACATTGAGCTAGATAGGGCAATTTAACCTCATCTTAAAAACTGGCTTTACGCAAAGAAAATAACCTCTTCCCCCAATCGAAGTCTCCTATCATTAAGTGCATTAAGGGGAGCGTTAACTAGCCGGCGTTTGGATGACGCTGACCTCGCATACCTCCACTCTTTTAGATGAAAGTTAAGGAAAAGGATTTATTCGAGTGTCATGAAGGAGATGATCTGGGCTGCGATAGTCATGATGCGGTTTAGGGTTTGTTCTGGTCGCCTGCAGGAATGCATAGCCGTTGGGGGATTCTTTGGATGATTTTTATATATGTCACACTGCGGACTCTGATGATTTCCTTATACCGGTGTTGTATGGTCTCTTGGTATTTTTAATATTAAACCGACGACATGCAACCAGGTATGTAATACTCCGAATGATGAAACATATGTCTATACGATACTCGGCTATGTATTACACGCACTAGTGTATTGATCCAGGGACTAGTGCATATGAACAGCGGCACTCTGGTAAGTATAAAAATGAGGTCTGACATTTAATTATGGTTTAGATCAACATCATGACTATATAAAAATAAGGTTTGAGCTGAAAGTTGCCGAAAACTTTAATTTGAAAACGTTATGATCCCTCAACGTTTTTAAGAGTTTAAAAAAATTATGAAAAAATTATTTTACAAACTTTAAGAAAAACTATTTAAAACCCCATAAAAGGAATTCAAAATATTTCATCATATGACCTATAAAAAACAAATTTTAATTTAATTTAATTTAATCTGAAACAAACAAAGCCAGGATCATCACCACATTCAACATTTGCTCTAAGATCTTGTTTTGAATCGAGATAACCGCTACTTATGACATGAAAATCCACCCAAAACACAGGCCTCGTACATTTCAGCTTAACGTATCGTAGCGTAGCGTTTCAACAAAATTTAAGAATATTTAAAAAGTGGTTTAAATATTTTAAAAAAATAATTTTAAAATAGTTTTAGAATATTTATGAGAACTACTAAAAACCTGAGAAAAATCATTACAAATTATTACACCAAATAGGCTATATAAAAAAGATAAATTTTACTAAAACGCTACACTGAGCTAAAATGTACAAGGCCACAGTCGGCTCGTGACAGCAACAAAAGTCACATTCCCACCGTGACACAAGACATTAGCAACCGGAGGTCAAAAAGCAAAAAACGGCGGTAGAAAGTAGAAACGAAACGGTCCGCGGCGTTGGGACAGCGGCCCACCTGCTCGTGGCTCCACCATCGCATTCGCATTCCGCGTCTCCTTCTTCCTCCGGCCGCCTCCTCCTCCTTCTTCCCGTGGGGCGAGGAGCAACACGAAGACGTCGTCGAGATTGGCAGGCTCGACGCTCTCCCTCCCCCCTCCCCTTCAAACCCGCAAATTCACCTGCTTTTCTTCCTCAATTCCATCCCCCTGGGCTCTGGCTTCCACACGAGAGGACTAGGAAAGAAATCGGAGTCGCGGGGAAAGGAAAAGAAAAGGAGAGGAGAGGGGGGGCTGGGCACTGCAGCTCCTGCGCTTTTTGTCGCCCACTGTTTCACCTCAATTCTCGTGCTCAAAGGCAAGCCCCCCCAAGAAAAATCAAAATACGGCGCCGGTTTGGAATTTTCTTTTTTGGCTTTTCCTTTCTTTTGCCCGGAAATGGAAATGGTTTTTCTTGCTTCTAATTGGGCCAATTGGCGTGGTGGGGGATTGGGATTGGGTCTTCCTGCAGCGCCGCCGGCGGTTTCTAATTGGGCCAATTGATTCACTCTCCTCGGTTTCTCCTGTAGGGATGGCCGCCGGCGGCAGGGCCGTCCTGCGGCGTGGCCACGGCGCCCGGCGGCGGAGCAAGGTCCAGGAGGAGGAGGAGGAGGAGGAGGATGAGGAGTACGTAGTGGACGAGGACGAAGAGGAGGAGTATGTCGCCGCCGCGTGCTCCGACGAGGAGGAAGCGGAGCTGGACGACGAATCAGACGCGGATTTCAACGGGGACGAGGAGGATGAGGAGGACCTAGAGGATGAGGAGGAGATCGAGACGCCGCGGCCCAAGCGCCCGCCCAAGGCCGCCGCCCGGGCCCGCAAGAGGAAGCCGGCGGGATCTCGCCGCCGGAGGCACGAGGAGGAGGACGACGACTACGAGGAGGAGATCGAGGAGGAGGACGACGACTTCGATCCGGACGTCGACGTCGACGAGGAGGAGGAGGTGGAGGAGGAGGTCGACGAGGACGAGGACGAGGACGAACTGGGGGATTTTTCCCCGGTTCGCGCCAAAAAGGTTCGGCCTAGAAACCACGTGGCGAAGCGGAAGCCGGCGGCCGGACGCCAGCATCGTAAGAAGAGGACCGGTTCTGGGGCTTCCAAGGGGAAGGCCAGGAAGGGCGCATCAGCTCGCCGGCGGAGGAAGCGATGGGTGGACGACGAGGAGGATGAGGATTTCACTTTCACCGTCAAGGATGATCAGGACGAGCCGAGACACCGGCCAAGGAAGAAGGCCAAGGTTGGGAGGAAGGCCAGGGATGGCACGCCAGAGCCGGCAGCTGAGGCAGAGACATGGCCATCGGTCGAATCAGACACATCTGACTTCGAGTTTGCTACATCTGATGAGGAACCTGCCAAGAACGAAGCACCAATTGCGGAGCCAGCGCGGATCAAGGGGAGGAAGAGCAGGAGGAAGTGGGGATCTGGGTCAGAGTCGTCATCGGATTCAGATTATGTCATATCGGAGGAGGAATTGAAGGATCTGGGGGTGCCGAGGCCTCCAGAGACAGCCCCTTTTCAGCCGCTTGCATCCCCGCTGCGACGAACCATTCTTCTGAGGCGGATGGAGGAGAAAGGAAAGGAACCAGTGGAGGCTTTCAAACAGATATGTGGGATCTGCCTCTCAGAGGAGCAGAGATCTACAATCCAGGGTGTGCTTAACTGCTGCTCACATTACTTCTGCTTCGCATGCATCCTGGAGTGGTCAAAGGTGGAGTCAAGGTGCCCATTGTGTAAACGGCGATTCAACACAATTACCAAGTCATCAATGGCAGATCTAGTCTCGGGGTCGAGGAAAGCTGTTATTAGGGTAGAAAAACGAGATCAGGTAATTGTTCTCACTTATGGCTATTATCGCACGGTATCAAACCATTCCTGTTACTTGTACGCATTTTATTTTGATGGGAATGCGATCATGTTTATTCCGACCACTAGTGATATGATAATCCTGGCCCGTAGCAATTGCAGGCTCTAGTCCCCTTACTCATACTGTCATACACTTCGCTGTTATTGTGCTGGGTTCGGGTTGTTACTTGTTACAATCCAAAATGTTGGTTTGGGGATAAATGTTTCAGCTGATTGGCTGGAATTTCAGGAATTATACATTTATGAATCCACAACTTTGTGTCCACTAAAGGTTTTAGAAGATTTATGTCATGGAATTTTAGGAACTACAGATCCATATCTTTTGTTCGCCATTCTATCTCAGGGTTTAATAAGTAAGGTCATCAATCTCTTGCAGTAACGTCGCTTGGTGCAGTCATCTTTTAAATATAAAAATACAAATCTATTAATTATACATTTGCAAATTGCAACCATGATGCCGAGGTACTTCTGTACAGGTTAAAGATGTAATTACCCTTCAGGCTTTCTTATTATGTTTTGCATGATCAACTCATAGAAAGTCTTTCAATTGCTATGTTGCCAACTAAAATTCGTGTGACGATTAGATTTGGAACCACTGCCATCCAGAAAAGGGAAGTATAATAGCATTGCATATTCCTTCACTGGTTCTCGTTATGCTGAATCTCATAATTAATATTTTTATCATTTGTTCTACTTCTTTCTTCTACAGGTATACCAGCCCACTGAAGAAGAAATGAGGCGTTGGTTAGATCCATATGAAAATGTTGTATGCATAGAATGCAATCAAGGTGGCGATGACAATCTCATGTTACTGTGTGATATATGTGACTCCTCAGCACATACTTATTGTGTTGGTTTGGGAAGAGAAGTACCAGAAGGGAACTGGTACTGCGGAGGGTGTAGATCTGGTGGTGAGGGGCCCTCTTATGCACAAACACAGGATAAGGTGGTTCATCATGGAGAAAGTTGTGGTAACCCTGCTGACACTTGTTCTGGATCGTTTGGCACGACCATATCAAGTGGAGCGTTCCAGAGACCACCGCCAATCAACATCCAGTCTTCTCCACAAGAATTTGATCTAAATCTCTCACCAAGAGAAACCCTTGAGGAAGCTAAGCAGGCAGAGTCACATATTTCTGCAGATTCTATATCAACTCCTACTGGAAGGCATGCAACTCTTGGTAGGAGGCGTGCCTTGAGCCGACGTATTCGCATTCTTCTATTTAGACCAAGGATTACAGATAATGAGTGGCAGAATGGTGTTCAGCGTGACAGAAACGGACTGGGTACTGATCAAAGTCAACAGAGCAACTGCACTTCAATAGAAATGAACCCATCATGTTCCAAGGCTGATTTTATGCAAAACCAGCAGGGTAGTTCACCTTTTGTCCAGTCTGCAAATAATCTTACTCAGTTTGCTGATGAGGATAGAAGTAACTTCCGTCAAATTGAAGGTGCCAGGGGTGAGCTCATTCCTATTGTCAAGAAGTTCCTTAAACGCATTTGTGCTCAGTCCCCATTGGGTATGTATAGCTATTTGAGCATACCACTTTTAAATTTATAATTTTTGGCAAAATACACTTGTCTTTGTACTTATAAGCTATAACCATTACTTGGTATAGTAATAAGTTTTTTCCATCTACTTTTTTTATTACCCATCAATCAAAAATTATTTTGTGCTTGAAGATTTCTAACTTAGCTTTGTGTTTTAGTGGTTATAATGTTTAGTCAGAGAACTTTATTTTGGTTGATGCTAAGCCAGTCCTTATAGCAGCTCGTTGGTCAAAAAATATATAGTGGCTACAGCAGCAAGGCAATTTTTTTTTTGTTGTGGCACATGCTGAGTGACCTGGAAGTAATGCAATTTTTTTATGGTTGTTCTCATTAGCATTGAGTGAATGTCAATGCCATTAAGTTCCGAAGGAACCATTTTTTTTCATGTTCAGTAGAAGTATTGATCGTAAACAGTTTTGCTTGCTCTCTGGACTGAATAAGAAGCCATCTGTGTTGAACTCCTTCGATTTGTTGAACTATGGCTATTTAACTGGGGCTAAATTGTTCTTCCTGTGTTTTTCAGATCAATCTGCTTTCAAGAATGTAGCACGGCGAGCAACGCATACTATTTTAGCATTGTCTGGGATTGCGCACAACCGGGATATGGTTGTCACTACACCTTATCCTTATCCTAGTGATTGCTTTCATGCTTGTGATGGACGAGAGCCAGCATTTCTCATGGAAACTTGCTGCTCATCATGCTTCAACTCCTTTGTTGGTGATGTCGTCAGTCACATCGCAAATATGTTCTCCTGAAGCTCCGAAATATTTATTAAACTGGCATTCTTTCTCTTTACTATTACCATTCTTTCAATTATAAACAGCTCAAAAGATTATACAACCACAAATGTGTTAACAAATGTTTGGATAGCTTAAAATATAATGCATTTCTTTCAATTGATGCATTCTATTTTGGAACTAGCTATTGATTGATTGGTTATCAACCATTCTTGGTAATTTTTCTCAGTTTCTCAGCAAGTTTCTCCAGTTATCCTGCTGGAAGAGTAGTTTTCTTTTTTTCAGTGATCATGTCATATGATGTTTCTGTACATACTGTTCACCAAATCTTTTGACATATGTTTTTCCGACTGCAGCACACTCTTAACTCTTTCACTTATGAGCACTTTCCTTTTGGGATGACTAGTTATCTCCAATGAACGTTGAACATCTTATTTATACTGACAGAGAACTTCAAGAATAGAAATTTGCATATTTAGCACTATATAGTATATATAATTATATATCACTAAAATTTTCGTCCTCTGGACCGCCTTGATATCCTGAAAATTTCACTTCTTAATTTGTCTTCCAACGAAGATTATCTAGATTCCCCTGAAAAAACAAAGATTGTCTAGTTTACCTTATGTGAATTAATTAGTTTTGATTTATTATTAAAGAAATACTTACCTGTTTATTTTAATTTTTTGTTTTGGAAGGAATGATCTTTCTTAGCATTTCAGTTTACCTTTCCAGTTTCTACCATATAATTTTTGTGAGGACCGTGTATATATATGTCATTCCATTATTGATAGGTATGTAGTTTTTTAAATCATGCAATTTCAACTTTAGACATACAATTATATTCTAGTGCATTCACTGTTTCAGACAACTTAAGGCGTAATTACATACGACAGCTTCTGTGTGACAATGTGAGCCCTTGTAATTTGTTTGATTTTTCCTTGGGCTTGTCTTGCATTCCGCCTGCAAAGGCCCATTCCAGTTTTTACATGTGCTTCCTGGGTTGTCATGCGTGTTCTTTGCCATCTATTGGAATAAGCGGGACATGTGAAGGAACATGTTGCTGCCATGAACGTTGTGTGAAAACGTAGTTGCAGACTTGCGGTCCAGCCCTTGCCTAAGAGCAGATAGATTTGCAATTTGTTAATCGGGAGGTCTTAGCTGATAATGTTGGACTGACTGGCTCTCAATGAGAATGTTTGAAGGGCTGATGCATCATTGAATTTTTGGCATTATGTCCTACGTGAACTGCCTCTAAATGCAATTTTGGAGGAGAGGGCAGAAATATGTTATATGTTTATAGTTTTTAATTTGTTTCTGCAAGATCTGTATCCATTTTTTTTTTAAAGAATAAGATGATCTGCATCCAGTTTGTACTGGTGTTCAGCATTGCAAATTTGCAATGTCTGCATATACTGGCCTGGTGCATGTAACTGGATCGTGTTCAGCATGCTCATTTCAGCCCATTGGTTTGGCTGCCAAATGGACATTTTTGAAGTCAAATCCTGGTTTGTAGGTTCTCTGCCACGGTGCCACGCTGTCATCATGAGTGATGTAAATCATATATGTGCATCAGTTCTTTACGGTGTCCGATTACAATATCGTTGATGCAAAGACTAATCTTTTGAGTTGTGATTGTGAGACGAGAGATAGCATGCGTTATTTCCAGGAGAGACCAATTTCTTTGAAGTGTGTGACAGTGCATGCTCCAATTTGTTCATGTTTGATTTGGATTTGGAACCTGGACTCCTGGAGTATATTAATCGCTGCTTCTGCTCCTTGGCAGCCTCGTTAACCTGCTGCCTAATCGAGATGTGTTAAGGGGTGTCATGCCGTTAACCTGGCCATTAGCCGTAAATTGCGGGCAAGCTAGCGTTGTATCACAAGCCAGCACATGGAACGATGCTAAGTTATTTATTTATAGGCGCTATTAGCTAGTACTAATTATTAAGAAAAACGAGCTTATCTTATTTTAATGGTATCCTGATAGATTCTGGCTGGTGCCGATTTTGAACGATCCAAAATTGTAATGCTTGCTCGGGACATAACTATCGAGAGATGTTTTTGCATGAATGTTTAATGAAATTAGATAATAATAGCTATATACAGGCACCTGTAAGCACCTTTAGCTGTCACGAGTGTCTAGAAAAATAAGGTTTTTTTAATTCGTAAATGCATGGATTCTCGTATTATGGCATAATGATGTGAGGTGAGTCGTCTCATCCAGCATTCCAGCTCAGCTGCATGAAGATGGTTTGCAGCCATAACCCAGCCCAGCAGCATAAGAAAGGGATAAAGCAAATCCCATCGCAAAGAAGAGAATCGTAATGCTCTCTACTGCCCTTTCATCAAGCAAAGTATCTCTTTGGGAGAGATCAGTGTGTAAAGCATCCACGTCTCTTCTGCTTAACGGCTTATCTCTGTTTTAAAAACACCTATGATTTGAGTTTTTTTTAGCTTTTTTTCGTTGTTTAGAAATTGGGTCATAACGCTTTAAAAAACAAGTCAAACGAAATGGATACGAATCTCAAGACTATCTCAAAAAGTTATCGAAATTCAATCATTTCATCCGCTCAGATCAGTTTAAAAGAATATGACCTAAGATTACGGCTAACCTTTCGAACAGATGACACGGACCATCTAATCAGAAATCAATGTAGTCAAGCATCGGAAAGCGCAGCATTCTCTAATTTAATGTCCGTTTTGAGTTTGTTTAGGCTTCTTTTGTCGTACAGACGCATTGGCGATCGGACGGTGAAGGCGGTAGGGCAGGGCAACGGCATCTGGGCCTCTGGGGGTGAGGCGAGCATAGGATGCTTGGTGTGGGTGGCAGCCCAGTCGGGCGTCAGTGCAAGTGCAGCAGAGCATCGTATTCATTTCTTGCTCACAGCGGCGACCGCCTCTGCGCTGCAGCCTTCATTGCTCTCACTCTCACTCTCAGCCTCAGCCTCAGCCCCTCTCGACCTCTCCTGTCGTGTCACCTCCATCCCATTGCCGGAGACTGCAGAGGAGCTGAGCTGAAACCAGAGAGATCGATCTATTTGCTTCGCCTAGCTCCATCGATGGCGCCGTCGTACCGGCCGTACGCCGGCGAGGTGGTGGCGTACGGCGGCGAGCGGAAGAAGGCGGCGGCGGCGCCGGCGTGGTGGCTGGGGCTGGGGCTGGGGCTGGGCGACAACCCGGAGATGAAGCGGCGGCGGCGGGTGGCCGGCTACAAGGCGTACGCCGTGGAGGGGAAGGTGAAGGCGTCCATCCGCCGGGGCCTCCGCTGGATCAAGGCCAAGTGCTCCCGCATCGTCCATGCCGGCTAACCCCTCCTGCTCTTCTGCTCTCTTTCTCCTGCTTCTCAACTGCATTGTCTCCTTAATTCCTTCCCTCCATAATCATATGCTTGCATGCTTGCTTGCGTTGGCGATGGATTGTGTGCATGCATCAACCAGTTGTGGCTGATGGTGTGATGGAAGGGAAGGATTGGTCGAATGCTAGCTAGCTGTTCATCGATGAGCCTCCATATTCCTTCGTCTTCCACTTCAGCAGTTGCAGGAATGTGGAAGCAAACACATATATATTGTCGATCATCAGCATCGCGTACACACGAATTCGTTGTTACAGAAATGCATGTTGCAAATTTTGCATAATGAGCAAGATAACAATGTGATTCACATAAAGCACAGCTACAAAAATAAGCAAGCCAATAATACTATAAATCATGTATTCTTCAAATATGACAAGAAAGGCATATAAATACATGATCAACTCAAATATTATTGCTGCCATAAAGATAAACCCAGCAATTAAACTCAAGGTTTAAATTTTATTATTGCTCTCAGATTGCAAACTGGGGTTGCTAAAAGTTTTAGCCGTCCAACAACAGTTTGGGTAATATATCAAAGGTTTATTAATCTGAAATCAAGACCTAATTGTCCTAAGTATAGCACTACTCAGTGTGGAGACTAGCAGATCATAAAGCACCAATTTGCACAGCACCTAAACAGTTCTGAAACAACAAGAACAGCAGTAAACTAAGTGACAAACTGAGCTGTACCACAGGATTAACCTCACAAACAGCTAGATAATCACCAATAACCAGTCCAGAGCATGTGCAAATATACCAATGAAAATGAAATAACCCACAGAGATGACTAGTAGTGCTATACAAGGTTAATTGGCCCTAGAACAGATTAAGTTTGCCTCAAATTTAAGCAATCATCATCGAGCAGCACTCGTAGCCCACAAGAACAGTGCATCCAGATTTGATCAATCGGCCTCTAGCTCAAGGCTAGTCCCTAGAAATAATCAAGCCGGTCCACTGAATGAGAAGGATCCAAAGCAAATACTTACGAAGCGTTGGGATCGAACCAACCAGTAGAAGCAAAGCGTGCACAAGCACCGTCCCGAAAACAATTCGCCGTGCTATTAAGCACCACCGACGAAGTGAATCGAGATACGATGCCGACGCTCCACCACGGCCAAAGGCCACGGCAAGAGCCCGAGATGCGAGAACGCAGCGGCAAGGTCACGGCGACCACCCGTGGCCACGGAACCGAGTCAAGAGGAGCACCACAAAGACAGCACCGCCGGCGGCGACGGCGCCGAGGCACCGCAAGAGCAGAGTATCAATGCGCAGCAAGTAGTGAGAGGGAAAAACGAGAGGAAAAAGAGAGAGCGCCAAAGAGGAGCACGGACTTCCCATATAGGCGAGGAGAACGAACTCCCAAGTCCCCGCCACCTCTCCACGGCACCACGCGCCGCGCAAGTCGGAGACGAGAGAACGGCCGCCGCCTGTCTGACAAGGGTTCGAGGAACCCTTGCTCGCCTGAAGCCGCAGCAATGTGCGGCTTAGCGCCCTTTCTCCTCTGTGGTGGGCCAAAGCCCACTGCCCAAACAGGCAAAAGCCCAACAATCCCCACCCTTTTGCCTCAAACGACAAAAGTATTATCGTCGTGAAACTTGTTTAATATACTGTTATTCAACTAAGGTACCGCAAAGGTTTGAACCAAAGTTTAGCCTAAAAGAATCCAACCCAGCACAGACAATGGAGGACTACTCCTTGATCCAAGGCCTTGGTGTGAGGATATTCATCCTAGAGACACACAGTACTAGGCTGCAAATCTGCACCTCTAGCGGGGCAGGACTTTACGGTCATGTCCTTGTATCTATTCATGAGCTCACTAGAGAGTATACCCCAACCTCTCACGGATCGCGACCACACGATCAGCTCACATAGGTTCGTTCTTCACGGGAACTCAGTGGGGATGACTCCTAGCCCTTAGGGCTCCGAACTCATTAAGAGGTTTTCACCTCAACCTGCCATACAAATATAGCACTGCAGCGAATGGGACCAAAAGGATGTGCTTACAGTACCACACAGCTTAGTTGTCCCAGAGCCTGATTCACGGGATCTCCGCTCTTTCAAGATGGGTTACCACTGTTGGTTACTACTAGCAGGGTATTAGCCCCATTCCTCTCGATGCTGCTTCGATAGTTGATCTAGGCAAGCCCTTTGTAAAAGGATCAGCTAGATTACTACCAGACTGAGTGTATTCTACTACAATAACACCCGTCTCTCTCGCATGCCGAGCAAACTTAAGCCTTCTCTTAATATGCCTCGAGGACTTCATATTGTCTTTTCTATTCTTAACCTTGACTAGAACGATACGGTTATCGCAATATACTAAGACTGCTGAATCGGCTTTTCCAAAGACAGTAGGTCGAAGAAGCTCCTTGAGCCATTCGCCTCCACACACATGAATCTAGGGCGACTAGTTCACCTCCATGGTTGAGCGTGTAATGACAAATTCATTTGGCGGACTTCCAGACACCGCCCCACCGACTATAGTGAACACATATCCACTAGTAGCCTTCATCTCATCCGAAGTCACTAATCCGTTTAGAATCCTTGAATCCTTCTAGGACGATCTGGATGGCGAGTAATGGATCCCAAGCTTCATGGTGCCCTTAAGGTACCTAAGTACTCGACGTAGTGCTACCCAATGATCATCTCCCGGATTTGCCGTGTAACGGCTCAACCTGCATACTGCATATGAGATATCGGGTCTAGTTGCGCTACTGAGATACATCAAGGATCCAATTACTTGTGAATACAGGAGTTGATTAACCCCTTCACCAGTATGTTTGCAAAGTCTTAGATTAGGATCATAGGGCGTGGAGGCAGGCATAGAGTCCATATGCCCGAAGCGGGTTAGGACTTTCTCCACATAATGGGATTGTGACAGAGTTATCCCACCCTCACCCTTTATAAGCTTGATGTTAAGAATAACATCAGCCTCTCCTAGATCCTTCATATCAAAATTCAAAGAGAGAGATTCTTTTGTTTCGTTGATGACATCCAAGTCGGTCCCAAATAGCAATATATCATCCACGTAAAGACACAGGATGACACCTCGGCCCCCCTGAAACCGATAATAAACACATCTGTCAGCCTCGTTTACACAAAACCCCATAGATGTCATCGTCTTATCGAATTTCTCATGCCACTGCATAGGGGCTTGCTTGAGACCATACAAGGACTTAATCAAACGACACACCTTGTTCTCTTGGCCATTAACCACAAATCCATCAGGCTGCTGCATATATATCTCCTCTTCCAGCTCTCCATTAAGAAAAGCGGTCTTCACGTCCATTTGATGGACTAGGAGTTTATATCATTGCTAGAGCTATAAGCACACGGATAGTGGGTAGTCTCGCCACAGGAGAATAAGTATCAAAATAATCCTCGCCTTCTTTTTGAGTGAAACCCTTAGCCACTAAGCGGGCCTTGTACTTTTCAATAGTACCATCAGGTCTCCTCTTTTTCTTAAAAATCCACTTGCACCCCACTGGTTTGCATCCACTAGGTAAATCTGTGACTTCCCACGTTCCATTAGCGACGATGGAATCCATCTCGCTACGGACTGCCTCCCTCCAATACTCAGCATCAGGAGATGCAAAAGCCTCAGCGAGGGTTCGTGGTTCGTCATCCACAGAATAGATGGCAAAATCATCACCAAAAGACTTTTCAGTCCTTTGTCTCTTACTCCTCCTCAACTCCAATTCAAGAGCGGGCTCAGCCACCTCGGAAGGAATAGAGTAATGCTCGTTAGAGCCATCTTGTGCGATTATCTCATTTGATCTCATAGGAAAGATAGTCTCAAAGAATGTCGCATCCGTAGACTCCATAAGGTCATTGGGAGCGACTTCGCTCGTCTCGGATTTGACCACTAGAAACCTATAGGCCGTGCTATTTAAAGCATACCCTAGGAAGACACAGTCGACAGTTTTTGGTCCTAGTTTTCTTTTCTTAGGCACGGGCACATTCACCTTAGCAAGGCAACCCCAAGTCCTAAGATGAGACAGGTTTGGCTTTCTCCCCTTCCATCCTTCATAAGGCGTCACCTCGTGATTTCGTGGCGCCACCCTATTTAGGACATAATTAACTGTGAGAACAGCCTCCCCCCACCATCGAACCGACATGCCAGAACTTTGTAACAAGGAGTTAACCAAGTCACATATAGTTCGGTTCTTTCTCTCGGCCACCCCGTTTGATTGGGGAGAGTAGGGAGGTGTGGTTTCATGAATGATACCACATTCTTCACAGAAATGGACGAAATCCTTAGAGATATACTCTCCTCCTCTATCAGACCTTAACCGTTTAATAGTCTTTCCTAGTTGGTTTTCCACTTCAGCTTTATAGATCTTAAAATATTCTAGTGCTTCATCTTTAGTTTTTAATAGATAGATATAACAATATCTACTACTATCATCTATGAGAGTTGTCGACGGTTGAGATATCGATCTCAAGTCGCTAAGGTTCTTTAGAAGTGAGATAGGAGACACGCCAAACAATGCGAACAAAGAACGAGCAGGAGGCAGGGGTTTTATCTGGTTCGGGCCTCTCGGGGGGATAATAGCCCCACGTCCAACCTTTCTTATATATCCAGAGATGAATACAAGAGGTGGCTCGGCGAGACGAACAAGTCTCGGCGAGATTATGGTGTAAAGCTCTAAGCCAGATGCTAGATGTGTCTAAGTCGTCTCCGATCCTCCCCCTAAACGCCGTAGGGGCATGGTTTATATAGTACAGAGCAAACCGACCTACCGAGGGAATATCGGGCCGGGCTAACTACGAGATCATAACGAACTCATACATGCCAAATATATCCCGAGGCGGATAAGGCATACTCCTAGTCTTGGGGATCACGACTCCTAATCCAATCCGGAAACCAACGTCCGGTCTTCACGTAGTCACAGAACTCGTTTGAGTCGGACTCAAGCAGAAGTCTTGGCCATTACGCACCATGCCACCAGAAGCTGTTTGGCAAGACGATATGGGCTGATAGAACCTTCCAGAGATCGGGCCTGGTAGGAGGTACATTCGATTGGGCCGTCGGGAGTGGGCCATGGCAATGGGCCGTAATTTTATCCCCGACGGCTAGCCCCGAGACTCAAGTGGGAGAACTCACTAGAGTGGGGTCATCCCTTGAGACTCAAAGTCACGAAGAGGGTATTTTTCCCTCGCTACAAAGGCGGGTAACAAGCGATCGAACAGGTTATGGTTCAACCGAACAAGACTTGTTAGGGACCGAACAAACCCGATCGATCTTGAGCAACTCCGTTCGTCGAGCGAGGAACGACATCCGTCCGAAAGCGAGCACTCACCTTCAAAGGCAAACACCGGAAAAAATAGCCGTTGGCGATTCCAATAACTTCTGTCATTGCTTGTGATGAAACAAAGTGACCGTTTTACCTAGCCGTTGCGGTAAAAACTAGCCGTTCGGGACTAAACCGTTGCAGAGTGCTTATACGGGACTATAAAAGCACCCAAGCCGCTCATGCCACCACTCTACTCTCGCGCCTTTCCTCTCTAAGCCATAGCTCCAACCATGCTCAACATCAAACACCCAAACTCCATCACCAACCACCTTTCGTCCGATACAGGAACCGCTATGGCCAAGTTCACGGCACTAGCTCGACCGAGGAGGACTCAAGGTCCGGGAGGAGGAGGGCCACATCGACACCGTAGTGGAGGTTGCCGGAGAGGAGGATACTCGGAGCACTGGAGGATAGTTTGTTAACCCGAGCGATTCGCCCGCTTGGGTTGCGATCTCCAGCGACTTCGCCGAGGCCTTCTTAAACATTAGCGGATTGGAGGTGGCGAACCTCAATCCGAACAAACATCCTCGGATGGCCGTCTTCGCACACTGCGCGAAGGCTATCTGAGAATCGATCCACCGGTTGAAATTGTTCCTCCACTACTACGATGGCGAGGAGGAGCTCCGCCGCTTGCCACTGGGTGCTACTACCTCAAGCTCGCCACCACCGACGACGCCAGATCCTCGCCCACCGCCGACTCGATGGGCGCGTGGTGAAGTGAGGTGGTTCTGACAAGCGGAGCGGCGACAAGAAACTCGTCTTCACCGGAAGGCGCCGGCAAAGGAACCTCAATGCCTCGGTAGGAGATGTCCGCCGAGGATTGGTACTGATCAGAAGATCTCTTCCTCGTGAGCCTCGGGCTCACGGGCGGAGATCATTCGGGACTTCACAATGACGAGATTTGTCCGTGCGGAGGAGGTCCTATCCTTCTATAAGATAGAGGATGGGAAGACATCACGAGGGAGAGCACGGGTAAGTGCCTTTAAGACTCAACCTCTAAACAGATTCTTTCCTCCGAACAGGAACTGACAATCCCTTCTGTTCGGGCAGAGAAGCCAACCGACGCATGGGTGACCGAGCGGGTCGACGCCATGCTGAAGGCGGCGAAGAAGGACGGGGAGGTCACCGGCGAGGTGGCGTACACCTGTCCGCGCAACGTGCTCGTCCGCACAGACGAGGTAAATTACTTACTCCCAGTCTGTGTTGCTTGACTCGCAATGTTGTTTGGTGCTAACATCCGCTTCTCAAAACGCGCAGGAGGACCAGCTGATCCTTGGAGGGATCGTTGAAGAGCTCTCCGGGTCTGAGAAGGAGAGGGGGAAGAAGGGCAAGGCCAAGGCGGCCACAAAGCCCAAGGTGGCGGCTGTGCCGACGCGGAGCTCACCGCGCCATGGCGGTCGCCAGCCGTCGAAGAGACCAGCTGCGGCGACGGAGCGCACCGAGCAGACCAAGCGGCGGTGGTCACCCCAATGAGAAGAGACCAAGCCCTCCCTCCTCGCCGAAAGCAGAGCGACGAAGAGGTAAAGACCATGGCCCTCGGCTTAGGCGTTACACGCAAGCTCACCCGGCCATATGGCGCGGCTTACAACAGTCGCCGAGCAAAGGAGACTCGAGGAGGAGGTCGCGCAAGGAGAAACTCCTTGCGTTCTTGAGAGGAGTGCTCACCACCGAGAGCCGAGCTCATCGCCCATGAACGCCTAAGGGCCAAAGCGGAGGAACCGCCAAGGAGCCCCGAGGAAAAGGCGGAAAGTTCGGCAAGGAAGATCGGGATCAAGCCCTCCACGGCGGTATGTAGAAATCGAACTTTGATCTTTCCACCTTCCGACCGCATTGGACTTAACGACCAACTCTCGTTCATCGGTGCCCAAGAAGAGACCGCCACGCAGACGACGTCGAAGAGGCGCTCGGCGGTCGCCGCCGCCGAGCATCCGTGACAGCGCGTCCACGGCGATGAGGTGGCGAGCCTCAAGGACAAGCCGGGCGGCGTGGAGCTCGCTGCCGGCGCAGACTCATCGACGCAGCAAAGGCGCGTGAAGCGGCCGGAGGCGAAGTAGCGCGGTGGCGCCACGGACTTGGGCCAAGGCAATGGCTCGAGTCGCCAGCATGGACCGAGCACCGGTCTGCGCCGCACTTCGTCATGGAGGCAGCTCACCCCGAGGCGACGGGTTCTCTGGCGGCGGTGAGACCCCCTGCCGAGGAAGCAAGAAAGTTTCGAGCGGTCGAACAAGTCGCCTCGCCGGTGGAAACAACGGCGCCACCGAGCGGAGTGGCTCCGCCTCGCCAAGACGTTCGAGGCGGGAGAGAAAAAGGAAGAGGAGAAGGAGGCGCGAGACGAAAGCGCCGCCCATCGCTCCCGCTCCCGGCGCGATGCGCCCGCAAGAAGAAGAAGCGAACAAAGGCGGCGACGGCAAGGACGCGCCGCCTCATCCCGCATGAGCGGGCTTCGTGGACGCATGGCCTCGAGGACCGCTGCGTCGCGGATGGAAGCGCCGACTTGGCAAGGTAAACACCTGTGCCAAATTTTGTTCAAATTTTAGCCACGCCATCGCAACGTAGTTAACTTGTTCTTCCTCTCGTGTCTTGAGGACACCATGGCGGAACTCGAGGATGGGGTCACCATCGAACAGGCCGCCGTCTTGGCATTCCTCCGGAGCATCTTCAGCGGGGATCCGGGCAGAGCGCTCTCTGCTGCCCAAAGCCGAGCCACCAAGGCGAAGCGAAGAAGCTCAAGGCCAAGTGACCAAGGAGAGGCATTCTCCGAGGCTCTCCTAAAGGAAGCCGAGGAGCAGCAAGAAGCCGTGAAGGCGAGCACCATGGAGGAGATGCCGGCCGCACGAAGTGGCTTGAAGAGCGGCTTGTCGACGCGCCCCACCGGCGGAACCGGCTCATGGAGGAAGCCAAGAAGCTCAAAGCCCGGCTTGCAAGGAGGAGCGGACATCCGCGGACTCCAGGCTAAGATCTCAATCTGTGGGCTTCACAGAGGAGATTGAGGAGATCTGTGGGATGGCGGTGAGGGCGATCACCGCGGAGAAGAAGGTCAAGGAGCCGGACGAGCAGCTCAAGACCGTCGAGCGGCGAAGTTAGCAGAGCGAGGCTCGACCGACCACCAAGGGCCAAGACCGAAGAAGTCGAGGCTCTCCGTCTGGAAGGCGACGGAGCAGCCAGAGCAAGCAAGGAGGAAGCCGATCGTCTCCGAGTGAGGCGAGAGGGGTTCAAAGCCCAAGGGAAGTCCTCGCGCTTAAGGAAGTGATCGAGGAGCTCAAGGAGCAACTCGCTTCTAGGTAGTCAGAGGGTCAGAACCCGAGATGGACTTTTGTACCGCAAATTTTGTTAATAAAGACTTACCCTTTTCCTCGCAAAGAGAGAGCAAGAAAAAGACAAGAACGAGCGAAACTAAGAGAAAAGCGAGCAGTAGCTAGGAAGTTTAAGAAAACGGTAGAGCGCTTAGCCTAACTCCGGCCCGTTGTGCATCGCTCGGAAACACGAGTTTGCGAACCCGAACAGTGCACAAGAGAAAGAGCGACACCCTAGCCCCGATGACAGACGATGCTCGAGAACCTAAGCTGCGAACTCGAGCACACGCGTAGAGAGAAAGAGCGACACCAACCTTGCTCGATTTGTTCCTGACCGCTCGTTGGCGTAAGTTAAGCGATTCCGAGAGTAACCGAACAAGGAAAGTGCCTCTCGCAGCGGGGCTTACGAGAGCGAGCTTTGCCAAGTGGTCGCGCTAAGCGAAGAAGTGCCTCTGCGGAGGGCTTACGAGAGCGGACTTAGCCGCAAGGTGGAAAGGCCGTGTTACGCAACCACGAGTTTAGGAACGACGAGACTAGACACGGTAGGGAACAATCCTTAATATTGCGGAGCCAAGAGTTCGCAAGGTCGGGCGACCATCAAGTGTTACCGTAAGAAAGTAGTGCGAGAAGACAAGCGGTGAAAAGGGGCACAGAGGCCGCGAGGATTCACTGAGAATTGGATTGAACTTTACATGGTGCCCGAGGGACTTGGACGAACTAAGGCGCGAAGTTTTACAAAAGCGCAAAGCTAAGCAAACACAGAAAAGACCTACACAAAGAACTTACGGTCGGGTCGATGTTCCAAGTCTTTGGTCACTCTCTCCCGTCCTCCATAGCAGGCGTAACGGCCCGGGCGGCGTAAGAAACGACCGTGAACGGGCCCTCCCAACGAGGAGTTAACTTGTTGGCATTGGACAAGTTCTGGACACGCGCAGAACGAGGTCGCCCGCCTTCAAAACCCTTGGTCGAACTGATTTGGCGACTTGCCGCGAAGAGCTTGCCGGTAGCGTGCCATTCGACTTGTGCCCGGTCGCGTGTGCCTTCGAGGAGATCGAGATCGAGGAGGCGCTTGCTCGCCGCCAACTAGGTTGGTGAGCTCGTCGAGGCGAACCGAGTACAACCGGTGGGCGTGATGGCTTCGCACCATAGACCAATTGGAAAGGAGTTTCCCCTGCCGCCGGCCGCAGAAAGCGAATCGCCTGGAGGACGGAAGGAACCGTCGACCTGTGCCTTGCTTGTGCTTTCGCCGAGAGCAGCAAATACCCGCCGCTTGATACCCTGGACTATCTCGTCTGTTAGTTAACTCGATCGCTCCATTGCTCGTGGGTGTGCCCGAAGCGAAGCGACCTTGGTGCCCAAATTGTATTCGCAGATTCTCGAATAACTCGCTCAGGCCGGGTACCGTTATCGCGATCAACTTGTGGGGATCCGGCTGCGTGACCACGTTGCTTTTGAAAAAGCGAACACCGTCGTGGCGTGAAGAGATTTACACGTGCTCGCCTCAATCCACTTTGTAAAAGTGTCTATGGCGACGAAAGCGGTGTGTATAGCCCTTGTACCCTTAGGGAATGGGCCGAGCAGATCCGCACCCCATATGGAAAAAGGCCAAGATGGGGATTGTGTGGAGCTCTTGGGCGGGCTTGTGTGCCTTCCGGCGTGAAATTGGCAAGCCTTGCACTTAGTCACGATGTCCGGGCATCTTGTAACGCATGGGCCAATAATAGCCCATGCGAAACGCTTTGTCGACCGTAGTTCAAGGAGGCGTGGTTGCCATTGAGCACCCTCGTGTATGTCCCTAAGAAGGAACACACCCTCTCATTGCGAGATGCACTTGGAAAGAACTCCCGAGCACCTTGACGGTAAAGGATGCCGCCCACAAGCTTGTATGGAGCAAAGACGCCTTGTAAGCCGAGAACGCTTCGGCCGTCGTCGGCGTGGTCCCATCTGCAAGGTACCGGACAAATGGCGTTGTCCGATCCGCGGCACCGCCGATAACGGAGACGGCACCACTGCCTCTCTGTTGCCTCGTCCGGAGACGTGATTGAGGGCTTGTGAAGGTGCTCGACGAGCACCCTGCCGGAAGGTGTTCGCGTGAGGATCCATACTTGATAGTTGGTCGGCCAGAAGTTGTCCTTCACGGCACGAAGAGCACTTCGAAAAATCGAAAATGCCGCCCAACTTCCTCACTTCAACCGTATCGCGCCATTGAGTCATCGCAAAGACCGATACTCCTTGTTAACTCGATTGATGACCACCGTGAATCTCCTTCACGATACCGTTGGACACCAAGTGACTTGCACGCTTAGTCCCATGAGGAGGGCCTCAGACTCTGAGCGTTGTTAGTCGCCGCAAAGTGTAGTTGGATAGAATATCGAGTTGCTCTCCTTGAGGGGAGATGAGAACAAAACCAGCCCCGAAGTTTCAAAGGCGCGAGCCATCGAAAAACATGGTCCAGAGGGTTCATCAGTTGCTCGGGAGCTTCACAGGATTTGAGCGGCAAGTCCATTCGGCGACAAAGTTGGCTAGGACACGTGACTTGATAGCGATTCGGGCAAACAAATAATGATCAAACTCGCTAGTTCCATTGCCCACTTAGCTATACGTCCGCTAGATTCCTTGTTCCATAGGATTTCTCCCAGAGGGAACGTGGTCGGGACCAGTATTTGATGCGCTGGAAGTAGTGGCGAAGCTTCCGGAGGACATGAGCAAGGCGTGAGGAGCTTCGACCTCGTGGTAACGCTCCTTTGATCCGTGAAGTACCTCGCCACGTAATAGATTGGTCATTGATGCCTTCCCTTTCGACCGTCAAGACCGCGCCACCGCTTGTGGCGTGTAACCTAGGTACAAGCAGAGCCGCCGCCATGCCGCTGGGTAGTCAAGACGGAGGATTGGACAGTATCGCTTGATCCTGGAAGGATCTATCGCTTCTTCCGCCCACTCGAAACCATTGTGCTTGCGCAGGCCTTAAAGAAGGGCAGCCCGCGTTCGCTTTGACGGAAATAAACACGCTAGAGCAACCATCCGCCCAAATGAGGCTTTAAACTTCCTTTATGGTAGTTGGAGCACGATATTTTCAATGGCCTCGATTTTTTCAGGGTTGGCGTAAATACCTTGCGAGCCAATGACATAATCGAGCAACATTCCGGATCGAACACCAAAGGTACACTTCTCTGGATTTAATTTTATTCGATGCTGGTGAGATTATGAAAAGTCTCGCCGTGTCTTTTACATGATCTGGAGCATACTTGCTTTTTACAACAACGTCGTCGACATAGACCTCCGTGTTTTTTCCACATTGCTCGGGAAGGTCTTTCCATTGTTACTGAACGTGGCACCAAAGATTGCGCAGACCGAAAGACATGGTCGAGCAGCGAAAGTGCCGAAAGGGGTGATGAAGGCGCTTTCTTCATCCTCTGGGAGATGCTTATTTGGTGGTAACCGAGTAAGCATCTAAAAACTCGAAAGTTGGCGTCCATGATCGATCGACCATTTGGTCAATACGAGGCGCTGGAAATTATCCTTAGGACAAGCGGCGTTCAGATCGTGTGATCGACACATCCTCCACTTGCCGCCTTTCTTCTTTACAATGACGGGGTTGGCTAACCACTCGGTGTGATCAACCTCGCGGATGAACCCAAAGAATGAAACGGCTTGCTGTCGATCTTTGATGATCTCCTGCTTGAATTCAAAAGCAGCGAAGCTTCCGGCGAACAGCTTTTGTCCCACGACACTGACGCTTTGTGCTCGACACTTCCCTTGGGACTCGGGCATGTTAGATGGCTCCCGGCGAATACATCTCGCATTAGCTCGGAGGAAGGCAATGAGCTCGCTTTCTATTTGGGGTCCAGATTGGCCCCAAGTGAACTGCCTTGAAAGTATCATCAGTTTACGCCGAACTTCCTTGGTTTCTCCCCTGGTCAAGGGAGACCTTAGGCGTCAGACTTGGTCTGCGGAACTTGAGATCAGCTGGCGGAAGCTGGTCGACCAGGGCAAGGGATCGCCGTCGCAATCCAAAGGCACTTTGTAGTTGCCCTTGACCGTGATCACACCGTTAGGACCGGTATCTTCACGCAATGGTAAGCGTGGGGGGACGCCATAAACTTACCGAGAGATGGCTCGCCCAAGATTGCGTTAGACGCCGACGGAAAGTCGACCACGCCAAAAGTGATCAACTCGTCCGAAGTTGCTTGGGTTGCGAAGGTGACAGGCGGGACAACTCGCCTAACGGCTTTACGCCTTCTCTCGGAACAATTCCGAGAAGGGCATTGCGATTTCCTTGACTTGGAACGAGGAATTTGCATCTCGCCCAAGACTTTAGCGTAAAGCAAGTCCAAAGCGCCCCGCCGCCTACTAGGACACGGCCGACTCTCGCGTTGTCGATGGTCGGGCGACCACCGATGGGAGCCGCCGAGGTTTGGTCATCCCGGTGGGGCAATCCTCCCGAGAGAAAGAGATGGGGACCTCGGTCCACTTCATCGATTCAGCCGAGGTTTTGCCTTTTCGACGCTAGGACCTCCCGAGCAGCTTCCTTGAGGTCGCGCCGAGAGGTGTAAGTCGAGGAGCCGCCGAAAATGACGGCGATATGGTTCACGGCTCTTGATATTCATCATCATATTCCGATCACCATCGTCGGTTTACGCTAGCCTTACTCTAAGCATCACCTTGTTCGGGCAGGGTGGGCATTGGGCCCTTGCCGTTGTAGAAATCTTCGAGCTTTGCAGCCCAAGTTCTCTGATGGCGTATATCGTGCCCGTAGTCTTTGGTGGAACTTGCAAAATCGGTCACTTGACCTTTCTTGCCTTGTCCGCCTCCCTGAGCAGGCTTTTTACCCTTGTAGTTATTGTTGGGCTTCTTCTGCCCATCCTTGGGGGGAGGTGCGCGATCCATACCTGTAACGGTATTGTTCGCATCACCTTTGTTCTTCTTCTTATGGGACTTCTTGTCACCAGGGACATTGATGCTGCTCTTCTTCTTCTCATCCACACCAGTGGGCGGCGGCCGCCTTGTCGAACGCCTTTTAGTCTTGAACGCGCTCGCCGCGTTGGCATATGATCACCGCCTTGAACAGTCGTTGGCGGTCCAGTCTCATTGATTTCGAGATCTGGGTGAGTCGCTCGTCGCGACCCCGCTTTTGAAGGCGCGGACAACAGACTCATCCGAGATGTTCGGATCGTGTTGCGGATCTTAATGAAACGCTTCACGGTTGCGGAGGGTCTCCCGCTCATCCGGATCATCCGTGCAGATCATCCTCCTTGCCCAGACGCACGCGTGTGGCTACGAAAATTAGCGATCGAGGCGCCACAAAGCGGGTTCCATGAGTGATGGAACCCTCCCGCAGATTGAACAACTACGCCCGAGCAAAGACCTCAAGGACATCGGAGGTAATTAGCCATAACGAAGCTCGTCACCCCGCCGCCATGATGGCCGAGCGTAGATGGAAAGGAATTCCTCCGGGTTACGAGTCCCATTGTACCTCTCCATGTGACCGGGCTTGAATTTTGAGGGCCACCGGACGGCCGAAGTTCGTCGGAGAAAGCCCCGCAGCCCGCAGCATATGACCGCCACCTTCCCCGCGAGTAACCTAGTCGTGAGAAGACGTTGGTCTGTTGCGCGGAGGAACTCCCCGCCGAACAGGATGACTCGGCCGAGAAACTTTCTCCGGACAATCCACCACGTTCCTTCCTTGTGGTTGCGACGACGCCGCTCCTCACGAGGGACCGTCCGTGATCATCGCATGCGCGCTGCCCTCGTGGTCGCGATGACTACGAGGACTTAGCGAGCGACGGCGACCACGGTAGCTCGCTCATGGACAATGATCCTTCGATGGTGACGGGGTCACACGATCGATCGAGTGTCCGAATCATTCCGGCGGTTTGGCGCGCCGCTGGAGGAGTTGTTGACTTCTCCTAGAGACTTTAGGCCTTCACCGGTCGCTCTAGGTTAGTCATAATAAAGACGCCCATACGGGCGAGATCGGCTTGATTGGTGGATCTGAGGACCGTTGCTATAGCTTCGAGCCGTTCTCGACTCTGATCTATGGGTCCCGGGATCCCTGAACCATCCGCGTTCGCCCGACCGAGTCCGGCCACGCGGGAATTGACCCGGTCAGGAAGCTTCGCCGGAGACTTAGCGCCAAGACGCGAGGTGGGTCGCGACGCCGCCGCTTACACCGGTCGCGAAACCGTGCTAAGGTCTCGATTGATGGAATCGCCGAGGTGCGGCGAATGACGCCTTGCTCGCGAAAGCGACTGCGCAAAGATCGCCTTCATGCCGAAAGCGAGTTAATCGCCCGACCTCACGGTACACGTACGGCCGTGCAGATCCTCGAGGTTCCTACATCGGCCATGTTAATGCCGCGGGGCCATGCGAAGGTATGCTAGGCGGTGTCATCATTTGTGTTCCACAGTGGAATCTACCGACATAGCCTTGGAATCGACAAATCTAAACCGTCAGAAAGATCATCGATTCCGTAGTCGCTGCCGATGACGGAGTGCGATTCGAGGCTATCTCCGCCATGTAAGCGAGACATCCGCCTCGGATGCGAGAGTGTTCGAGACCGAACAGATCGATCCGAATCGACAGGATGAGACATCCCGTCTTCCGAGTCGAGCCCTCGTGAAGTATCTCAGATCGCCGATGGAGTTCGACATGCTCGATCTGCGTGTCCCCACGGACGGCGCCAAATTGCCGACGGTTGAGATAGCGATCTCAAGTCGCTAAGGTTCTTAGAAGTGAGATAGAGACACGCCAAACAATGCGTAACAAAGAACGAACAGGAGACAGGGGTTTTATCTCGGTTCAGCCTCTCGAGAGATAATAGCCCACGCCCAAACCTTTCTTATATATCAGAGATGAATACAAGAGGTGGCTCGGCGAGACGAACAAGTCTCGGCGAGATTATGGTGTAAAGCTCTAAGCCAGATGCTAGATGTGTCTAAGTCGTCTCCGATCCTCCCTCTAAACGCCGTAGGGGCATGGTTTATATAGTACAGAGCAAACCGACCTACCGAGGGAATATCGGGCCGGGCTAACTACGAGATCATAACGAACTCATACATGCCAAATATATCCCGAGGCAGATAAGGCATACTCCTAGTCTTGGGGATCACGACTCCTAATCCAATCCGGGAAACCAACGTCCGGGTCTTCACGTAGCCGCGCAGAACTCTGTTTGAGTCGGACTCAAACAGGAAGTCTTGGCCATTACGCACCATGCCAGCCAGGAAGCTGTTCGGCAAGACGCATATGGGCCAGATAGAACCTTCCAGGAGACTGGGCCCTGGTAGGCTGTTCGATTGGGCCGTCAGGGAGTGGGCCATGGCAATGGGCCGTAATTTTATCCCCGACAAGAGTAAAGAAATATCGTTTGCCACCCTTAGTTAAGATACCATTCATCTCACATAAGTCAGAGTGGACTAGCTCTAGTGGAGAGGTGCTTCGCCCTTCAACCGCATTTAAACGGCTTTCGAGGTCGCTTAGCTTGCACACACACCTCACACTTGGAGCCCTTCTCATAGCTATACTCTGGAATCAAACTCATCTTGCTCAAACACACAATGGCCTCAAAATTCAAATGACATAAGCGTGAATGCCATACATCATGATGTTTATTACAAACCACATTAAAAATGGAAAGATTGTTCTGACACAAGACGGAGAGACTGAACATGCCACCTCTCTCGTACCCCTTGCCTATGAAGGCACCAAACTTGGTCAAGATGACCTTATTTGACTCGAACACTAATCTGACGCCCTGTCGACATAAAGCCGAGCCACTGATCAAATTTCATCGCATCGTGGGCACGAACAACACGTCACGAAGAACCAGCGTCTTGCCCGAAGTCAACTTCAAGCAGACCTGGCCGACTCCTCGTATACGTGCTGATGCTCCATTGCCCATCAAGACGGATCCACAATCTTGACCCTGAAATGAAGTAAAAGAGCCTGCTGCCAGCCTATATGACGCAGAGCACCCGTGACGATCCACCAATCAAGTGATGAATCAGCCATAAAGGCTCTAGGTACATACCCTGTGGAGGAGCTAGGAGCCACCTCCGCAACATGCGCCTGGGCCTAAGGGCCACTCTGCTGTCCTGGACCTGGTCCTTTGCCTTTGCGGTCACGGCACCTTCGAGCGATGTGCCCGGGGTTGCCACACACATAGCAAACCAGATCCTCTTTCTTCTTCTTCATGTTCTTGCCATTGGCGCCACCGTTTCGGGGCTTTTCTTCTTCTTCCCACCACCAAATTTTGAGTTCTTGGCATCACCACATTGGCTCGGACAGGGACGAGAGTACTTTGAGCCTCCACTAGCACGGGCCCGCCTCGACATTTATAGTGCTCAAGCTCGAGGAACGCCAGCGCCTTCATATGTCGTGGCGAGCAACACAAAGTCACGCCACGAGGCGGAAGCTTAGCAGGCTACATTCACTGAAAACTTTCAGCAGAGACACTCGAGCGGTTCAGTCCCTCACGTGGAGTGAAGCTCTGGACTGCTCCACAATCGAGCGGTTCTCCACAATCTCGTAGTTCGTAACTCTCGCCACAAAGCTCTCATTCCGTTATCCCTTCTCAAAATTTCAGCTCGTGTCATCCCACATCTTCTTGGCATCGGTGAAAGTGGAGTAGGTGTCGAAAAGCCTATTCGACACTACGGCTAACAATCGTGCTAGGACTGCGTGATTGGCATCCTCCCACCGGGTCTTCTCCTCACCCTCAAGTTTTTTCTTCTCCTTCGGAGGATCGGAGATAACCCAAAGAGATTTTCAACTCACAACCACGCCTTAGTATGCGTGCTCGCCAACGTTTAAAGTTGGAGCCGTCGAATGTCTCAGGCTTAACTACGTCGCTACTACTCCCAGAGGCCATAGATAAGAATAATTGTTTTCTGGAATGTTGCAAATTTTGCATAATGAGCAAGATAACAATGTGATTCACATAAAGCACAGCTACAAAAATAAGCAAGCCAATAATACTATAAATCATGTATTCTTCAAATATGACAAGAAAGGCATATAAATACATGATCAACTCAAATATTATTGCTGCCATAAAGATAAACCCAGCAATTAAACTCAAGGTTTAAATTTTATTATTGCTCTCAGATTGCAAACTGGGGTTGCTAAAAGTTTTAGCCGTCCAACAACAGTTTGGGTAATATATCAAAGGTTTATTAATCTGAAATCAAGACCTAATTGTCCTAAGTATAGCACTACTCGGTGTGGAGACTAGCAGATCATAAAGCACCAATTTGCACAGCACCTAAACAGTTCTGAAACAACAAGAACAGCAGTAAACTAAGTGACAAACTGAGCTGTACCACAGGATTAACCTCACAAACAGCTAGATAATCACCAATAACCAGTCCAGAGCATGTGCAAATATACCAATGAAAATGAAATAACCCACAGAGATGACTAGTAGTGCTATACAAGGTTAATTGGCCCTAGAACAGATTAAGTTTGCCTCAAATTTAAGCAATCATCATCGAAAGCAAAGACTCAGAGTTCACAAGAACAAAGGCATCCAGATTTGATCAATCGGCCTCTAGCTCAAGGCTAGTCCCCGTAAATAATCAAACCGGTCCATCGAGCAGAGAAGGATCCAGCAAATACTTACGAAGCGTTGGGATCGAACCAACCAAGAGAAGCAAAGCGTGCACAAGCATCGCCCCAGAAAACAATTCGCCGTGCTATTAAGCACCACCGACGAAGTGAATCGGAGATACGATGCCGACGCTTCCACCACGGCCAAAGGCCACGGCAAGAGCCCGAGATGCGATGAACGCAGCGGCAAGGTCACGGCGACCACCCGTGCCACGGGAACCGAGTTGAAGAGGAGCACCACAAAGACAAAGACCCGCCGGCGGACGGGCGCCGAGGCACCGCAAGAGCAGTAGCATGCGCAGCAAGTAGTGAGAGGGGAAAAAACGAGAGGAAAAACCAGAGAGAGCGCCAAAGAGGAGCACGGGACTTCCCCATATAGGCGAGGAGAACGAACTCCCCGAAGTCCCCGGCCACCTCTCCACGGCACCACGCGCCCGCGCAAGTCGGAGACGAGAGAACGGCCGCCGCCGCCCCCTGTACAGCAAGGGTTCGAGGAACCCTTGCTCTGCCCGAGCTGCCAGCCAGGGGCAGCTTCGCTGCCCCCTTTTCTCCTCCTGTGGTGGGCCAAAGCCCACCGGCCCAAACAGGGCAAAAGCCCAACAATGCATGCCAACATCTAATACACTTCTGCAATCTGCACTATGAGACTCCGGATGTACACCTCTGCTGCACTATCAGTACGTTTCTTCAGGAGGTTACAAGGGGCGGGACGCACATGTGCACGTCTAATACACTGATTATAACCTGGCCTGGGGCCTCTTCTTGCACCATCTCCATCCAGACCTCTACAACAGCTAATTTTTTAATAGCTTTAATTTAGTGATTCTACTCATTTTATATTCATAATCGAGCTCCATCGGAATACTAAAGCGTCATGTGACGGGGGAAATTGCCACACTATTTTCAGTGAGAGTGAGAACAGTTCAACGCATTTGGAAACAAGGTAAAAGTTATCTTAATCAAGGCATGGTGGTTGATGTTTCTAATAGAAAGTGTAATTCCGGTCGTAAGCGAGTTCAAGTGGATGTATCTATGCTACGTGATATTCCCTTTTCAGATCGCACAACATTAGAAGATGTATGTGCTCGGTTGCATGTCAGTAAAGGCAAGTTGTTAGCATTAAAACGAGAAGGTCTCATAAGAAGACATTCGAATAGCATAAAACCACTTTTAACAGATGAAAACAAAAAGACTAGACTGCAATGGTGCATATCTATGCTTGAACCACAAAGCATACCCAATAACCCTATATTCAAGGGATTCTTTGATATTGTTTTTATTGATGAAAAGTGGTTTAACCTTACAAGAAAAACTGAAAGATATTATATACTCCCGGATGAAGATGAGCCTATTCGGACATGTAAAAGTAAGAATTTCATCCCAAAAATCATGTTCTTATGTGCCGTTGTTTCGTCAAGGTTCGATTCGATGGAAATTGCACTTTTGATGGGAAAATTGGATGTTTTCCTCTTGTTACTTATGAAGCCGCCAAAAGAACTAGTGTTAATCGGGTAGTCGCACGATGGAAATAAAGCCTATTGCATCAATTACAAAGGATGTTATTAGAACTATTTTGTGAGAGAAGGTCTTGCCGGCTATTCAAGCTAAATGGCCACGTGAAGATGTGAATAATCCCATCTTTATCCAAAGAAGACAATGCAAAGCCCCATATTGCACCCAATGATCCATTGTTTCTTGAAATTTGCTAGAAGAGAAGGATTTGATATTCGCCTCATTTGCCAACCGCTAATTCACCGGATTTCAACATCTTAGACTTGGGGTTTTTCGTGCTATCCAATCAATCCAATACAAGAAGACAAAGAACAAAAGTGGCGAACTTGTCCCAATTGTTGAAGAGGTATTCATTCCATATTTTATTTTTATTGCCATCATTTTATGGAGCTAACCTTGTTTTATAAAGGTGCCTTCAGCAGTATTATATATAAGTCAAATCAATTTTTTGACATTGCCGCTTGTTATGATGGAGGCTATGAAGGTTATGGAGGAAACAAGTACAAAATTCCTCACATGAAGAAAGGGTGTTAGAAAGACAAGGACAACTTCCTTTGCGATTAGTGTGAATCTTCATTGCTACATGAGGCTATGGCTCAACTTGATGAACAAAACACTTGAAATTCTACCTTGTTTTAGAAAAACTTGGGCATACATATCTTGTACATAACTTTGGTAACTTCTTGCTGCCAAATTGGCCACTCGTCGAAATCATCCGGCAAAAACTTAGTGTTGAAGCCATTGTCATCTTCAACCGAGTCTTCCTCCAGATTAGGCTCACTGGTTGTATCTTCATTGTTGCTCTTACACAAAAGCCATTCTTGTTTCCATGGTGACGGCAACGGTGGTGGGGGGGATGGTGGCGGCGACCACGACGGTGAAGATGATAGCAATGTCATGGCGACGGCAATGGCAAGAATGCGGCGGCGGCGGCGGCGGCGATTTACGGCGACAACAACGATGGTCGTGGCGGTGGCGGCGGCGACGGCGATAGCGATGGTCAAGGGCTGCGGCGGCAGCGGCGGCGGCGGCGACGACGGAAGGGCGATGGGCGGCGGCGGCGGCGGCGGCGACAACGAAGGGCTGCGGCGAGTTGAAGTCGATCGGCGCGGCGACGATGGAGATGACATGATGTTCGTGAAGCTAAACTTTGTGTTTTTGGGGCACTAGATCATCGTATTCTAGCTGACCATATATAGCACGCATCGTTGCTAGTCGCTGCTTCAATAGCTTGGGAATACATGTAGTCGTTGGCTCGTTGCTTGTTAGCTGGCATGCGCACCTCGGAAGTTGCATGCGATGACGACTGAGCTTCCAGGGGAATACTTAATGCTAGGGGCAAAACGGGAAAACCAGGGATCAAAATACTATAACGTCTACTATTTGTGTACTTGGGAGAGTAAGCTAAAACGTCTATTAAACCTGAACCGGAGAGAGTAGTATTTTAGTTTGATATTATGTTGAAAGTGATATAAATATAGAGAATCCTTTTAGGTAGGCAGTTAAGTCAAGGTAGGTATTGCCGTATCGAATTAATTAGTGTATTTTTGTCGATGATAGGCAGTTAAAGTCCAATGAAAACACACCAACCAACTGTAAAAATTCCAACTCAGCATTTTGCTTACGAAAAAAATACCTATTTGATCCTTGAATTTTGATTTCAGCGCAGATTTGTTCCATATACTCCAAGACCGGGTTAAAATGATCTTCAATTAGTCAAAACCAGACACATTTGATCTCTTGACCGATCAAAGTACGGTTTTGGACTATTTGGAGTGGCTTTAGCTGGTGTAGACTGCGAAATGGTTAGTTGTTTTCCTACGTGGACGCCATTTTGACAATCCCATTTGTAAGGCATAGTCACCTATGAATGCCATGTGTAGCTCCACGTTGGCGTCCAGTTAGCAGAAACACCAAAATACACTCTTTGACCGGTGACCAAACATGTTCAGTTTTAACAATTCGAGGATCAATTTAACCCGGTTTCAGAGTTTATAGACTAAATCGGTGATGGAACCAAAGTTTACGAACCAAATAGATACTTTTCCTTTTGCTTATGTGTGGAGGTGAGGAGATGGAAGAGAGAAAGACTAGGTGCAAATTAAAAGAGTCAATCTATGACAGGTTAAAAGATGCATGCATCCTACTACATACATTCTCATATTAATTCTAAAGATTATATTATAGCTAGTTCATTTGGAGAGATAGTTGTCTATTTGATATATGTAGACAACATGTTCATTTTTTATATGTAGCGATGTACTCTACTATTGGAGATGCTCATGGTGCAGACATAGTTGCACCTACATTGTAGACTGAAACGATAATACGGTATACGGCTAACTTGGGGCTGAGGGTGATCCGAGTCGGAGTCGGACATAAGCCACCACTAGGGATGACAATTTTACTCATGGGTTCGGGTGCGTGTTTTATTTTATACCCATGTGTTTTGAATTTCAGGTTCGGGTTCGGGTCCGGGTCCGGGTCCGGGTATATTTTTATACCAACAGATACCCATGGGTACCCGAAAAGAATAATAAAAGTTAAATATAATATAACATATCACAATGTGTTATCAATAAATATGTGCTGATGAAAGGCTAAAACATAAAATATAAGTTTGTATGTTTAAAGTTGATGAAAGGTTAGAGTTGAAATTTATTAATGTCATATATTCAATATTGAGATATATGCTTATTATGTATTTCAGGTTCGGATATGAAGGGGATGTACCCGATTCGATCGCCATCCCTAGCCACCACCGGAACGACTACAGCCAAGACACCTCCAGCTCCTGCCAACCAGGCAGCCCCACCCCCCCCAAGCTCCTGGGCTTGGCCCCTCACAGGCCCACTGTTGTCCTCCTCACGAAGCCCAACTTCGGCCGACATGTAGCCCGCTTGTGCTGTGACTGCGACACTTCGCTCTGCGCCGCCACTGCGCTCGCCGGCGGCCGGCGGGGGAGCTTGCGGATGTCGAGCTTGACGGCGGCGGCGGCGGCGGCGGGATGGCAGTGCGTGTGGACCAGCCGGCTGAGGTGCGTGTTGCAGTAGTTCTTGATCTCGTTGTCCGTTCTCCCAGGCAGATATGGCTTGCGATCAGGGACCACCTGCCAGTCGCACGTACACCAAATGATCGAGTGCCAGAAAACAAAAAACCATCGAGATTATGTTATTCGCCGGTTTCTGTGCAACACCTGGCTAGAGACATCATGTATGGTTTCCATTGAAGCTTGTTTAGCATCAATCTATTGATTTTTCAGCAAGCTCTTACCAGGCTGCTTCCTCGTTGTGCATGCTCCATATCACTCCCAGAAAAAAAAATCTAAAAAATCTAAAACTATTAAAAATGCTGTCAAAATTTCATGGTAAGGGTGCATAATTGAATTTAAACACTAGAAATGTTAAAAAAAATAAAAGGAATACAAAAATTACAAAATGAATTAAGAAGTAATAAGAATAAAAAATAAAATTTTAAAAATATAACTATAGTTTACAAATATGTAAAACCTAATTTTATGTAAATGTCCATAAAAATATGTAGCATTTTCTAAAAAAAGAATTAACAAATAGTTGAATTAAAAAATAAATTATTCTTTTCTTCCATACCAACTTTTGTGGCCAACAAAAAATTCTGAAAAAAGCAATGCTTTATAAAATAGAACCGTCAGATCATGATACTGGCCCATAAAAAGATTTAGGCATTGAAAATAATTTAAAAAATATATATGAAACAACGGGAATAAAAAAACAAAAAATGAAATGCTTTCTTTTTCATATGTTTTATGATACATCTTTATTTGCACACGAATAAAAAAGAGCATATAGTGACGCGCCGACCTCGCTGGTATATATATACACTTATCTTACCAATATAAGTTGTGTTGAGGCTGAGTCCCACGTGCAAGGCCATCTCATCAGCAAAATCTGACTGTGTTTCGGTCCGAACGGCCACGTGGCAAAAGATCTAACCATCTATCCATGCTTAACATATAAAAGATCTAACCATCTATCCATACTTAACGTACAAAGGATCCTGTTTATGCATCTGCAACCAGGAGTACAGGTGTAGCATGGCTGGATGAGGATATAGTTCAGCTCATCTGCTCCTTGAAATTTAGTTGAAGCATGGTGCCCGTTTTGTACTAGGCTTTTTTATTTTACAATACATGATGTGCATCTCAATATATACGAGGGATGCAACTATTTCTGTAAGTATTTAGATATTTGAGATGGAAATGGGGGTTGATCGTTTTGTTGTTTAGGCAGTTATGTAACAGTAAGTTGTGAATTAATGAAATGCTATGGATGCTTAATTCAGGATCTCCTTCATGGTTCATGTCGAAGGTGGTGGTAAATTTTGTTTATTTTCTGGTTCAAATTTATGCTTTCGCTAGGTTTTAAATAAATATAGATTGAAATTGTAGCAAAGACTATGCAAAATATTACGGGGCAGCCGTCCGTTAACCCTATGTCAACTCTCAATTTATACTTATCTTAAGAGCCGAAACCCCTTACACTAGTCGCTAGACCAATACACTAGTGAGAAAGATCGCATAACCAGTAAAATGCATACATAGTTTAAAGCATAAATTCCTAAATATTATATAAACATGTTGCGCCCACAGGCAGCTACCGTAAGGCGAATAACATTAGCATTCATACAAAATAGAATCAGAGTAATGTAGCAAATCCAAAATATATATAAAAAAAAGTGTATCTCCACGGCTATGCAACTCTGCAACCAACTGGAGTGACCTTAAGCCTCATCATGGCCATCGTACTTCGGATCTCCATCTTCATGGCACTCGTATGGGTCCACATCGATACCTCTGTCTAAAAGAATATAGGTATGCGAGGTCAGTGTCATCCAAACACTGGCCAGTTAACACTCCTCCTAATGCATTCAATGATATAAAAGCTTTAAGTGGAGGGGAAGGTTTTCTTTATTTGTGGAAATCCAGTTCTAAAATAAATGTTTAAATCAACCTATCTAGCTCAATGTTTAAAATTATTATTGAATAAATCAGATTAAGTAACATAACCACCTCTACCAACACACCAATCGACCAACCTTGTACACAAACCCTAAGCCGACCAACCCTAGTTCATCGATCTCAGCCGACCTCGACATCGACCAACCATCTTATCATTGCCCATCTCTCTTCTAGTTTCCTTCCATCCATCCAAGATTTGGCAATCCCGTTTTGGACCACACTTGCCATAGACTACCCGTCACGACCTAGCAGGGTTGCCAGCCCTGCTATCCTAACGTCATCCTGGGGAAGTGTGCCTTTATCGCTATCAGTGACGACTCATGCCAGTCCCTTCTGAGGGTGGCCCTAGGGGTGCCTCTGCAGAACGCACGCAGTTGGTGATCCAAGACTTAAACTCCATGCGATGGCCACGCGTTGTATTGGAACCATCCTTCAGATGGCAGCGCCCTCCCGCTACGCGTGTTCTTCCGCGCTCCTCCTAGGTAAGCCACCATGCTAAACCCAGCACCCAAGCATATCTCGTGCCTTAATCAACCATAACTAGTATATCTCCCTCGAGCAACCCTAACTAACCAGCTTATCTTTGAGTCAACAAATCACAACCTTGTCACTCATGTCCTAACCCGACCAATCGACCAAAACGGATCGATCAAACCACACAGCCATAACAATATGCAACATCCAGCCTAAAATTCTTCTACTAGCCCTAACTGTCACATGTCATAAGTTTTGAATGAATGTAAGTATGACCGGTGTCGACGGTTGAGATATCGATCTCAAGTCGCTAAGGTTCTTTAGAAGTGAGATAGGAGACACGCCGAACAACCACGAACAACAACGAACAGGAGACAGGGGTTTTTATCCTGGTTCGGGCCTCTCGAGAGAGATAACAACCCTACGTCCAGCCTTTTTTATATATCAGAGATGAATACAAGAGGTGGCTCGACGAGACGAACAAGTCTCGGCGAGATCGTGATGTACAGGTGAGAATCAGGTGTCTACCAGATGCTAAAAGCTAGATCAAGTCCCCTCTACACGCCGTAGGGGCCTTGTTTATATAGTGCAGAGCAAACCGACCTACCGAGAGAATATTGGGCCGGGCTAACAACGTGATCGTAACGAACTCAGTACATGCCAAATATATCCCGAGGCAGATAAGGCATACTCCTAGTCTTGAGGATCACGGTTCCTATTCCAATCCGGGAAACCATGTCCGGGTCTTCACGTAGCCGCGCAGAACTCTTGTTCGAGTAGGACTCGGACACGAATCCTAGGTCGACAAGACATGCCGTGCGGCCCGGAAGGCTGTTCGCAGATGCATATGAGCAGATAAAACCTTCGAGGAGCTAGGCCCGGTAGGTCATTCGATTGGGCCGTCAGGGAGTGGGCCATGGCAATGGGCCGTATTTTAATCCCCGACAGCTAGCCCCCGAGACTCAAGTGGAAGGACTCACTAGAGTGGGGTCTTCCTCTTGAGACTCCAAGTCACGAAGAGGGAAACTTTGTTGCTACAAAGACGTGTAACGATCGACCGAGCAGATTTAAGGTACAACCGAGCAGGACCTGATCGGGACCGAACAAACCTGCCCAGTGCCGAACAACTCTGTTGCACCGAACAGGGAACCGCATCTGTCCGAGCAGAGCATTCAGCCTTTAGTGCAGTCGCTGGAGAAAATAGCCGTTGACAGACTCCAACGGTAACTTCACATCATTGAAGGAAAACAGATTTAATCGTTTTATCTAGCCGTTAAGGTAAAAACTAGCCGCTTTTTGTGGCGAACCGTTCTTGAGCTGCTCGTTTAGGCCTATAAAGCACCCAGCCGCTCATGCCACCACTGCTGCGCCTTTCCTCCCTAAGCCCTAGTTCCAACGCGCCAACATCAACCAGCCAAACTCCACCTAAGAACACCTTTCCCACCACAGGGGAACGCTATGGCGATTCTTAGCCACTAGCCTGACCGAGGAGGACTTGGCGACTTGGGAGGAGGAGGGCCACATCGTATTGGTAGTCGGAGGTCGCCGGGAGGAGGAAACTCGAGCCGTTGGAGGAGAGTTAGTCGACTTGAGCAGTTCACACTGTTGGGTTGAAATCTCCGGCGACTTCGCCGAGCCTTCTTAAACATCGCCGATTGAGGTGACAAATCTCAATCCGAACTCCATCCTCGGATGGCGTTTTGCACATCGTGCGAAGGCTATCTGGGCATCGATCCGTCGATGGGGCTGTTCCTCCACTACTACACGATGACGAGGAGCAGCTCCGCCGCTTCGGCGCTTGGGTGCTACTACCTCAAGCTCTGGGCCACTGCCGACGACGCGCTGTACCCTCGGCCACCGCTGCTTGATTCGATGGGCGTGTGGTTCTACAGCAAGCGGTACGGCGACAGCAAGCTCTCCTTCACCGGGAAGGCGCCGACGAAGGGGACACCCATGCCGCGGCCGGAGATGTCCGCCGCGGACTGGTACTTGACGAGGAAGATCGCTTCCTCGTGAGCCTCGGAGCTCACGCAGGGGGAGATCATCCGAGATTACTACGTGAGACAGATTAATCGTCATTGCGGAGAAGGCCCTATCCCTTCTATAAGATAGAGGGATGGGAAGACATCACAAGGGAGAGCACGGGTAAGTGCCTTTAAGACTCAACCTTTACATTGATTATTTCCTCCGAACAGGAACTAACGATCCCCTCTGTTCGGGCAGAGAAACCAACCGACGCGTGGGTGACCGCGCGGGTCGACGCCATGCTGAAGGCGGCGAAGAAGGACGGGGAGGTCACCGGCGAGGTGGCCTACACCTGCCCGCGCAACGTGCTTGTCCGCACAGACGAGGTAAATCACTCATGCTTAGCCTGTGTTGCTAGATTTGCACCGTTGTTTAATGCTAATGTCCACTTCTCAAAAGCAGCAGAGAGAACGGTGATCCTGGAGGGATCGTGGAGGAACCCTCAAGTGCGAGAAGGAGAAGGCAAAAAAGGCAAGGCCAAGGTGGCCATAAAGCCCAAGGTGGCGGTGAGCCTCTGTGAGCTCGCCACGCCATGGCGGCCACCAGCCGTCGAAGAGACCACCCGCGGCGATGGAGCGCGCCGAACAGACCAAGCGGGCGCGCGGTCAACCCAGCGGGAAGAGACCTGTCGGGGATTAGATCATGGCCCATGGCCATGGCCCACTCCCTAACGGCCCAGTCGAACAACCTACCCGGGGGCCAGCTCCCTGGAAGGTTCTATCAGGCCCATGTGCATCCTGCCGAACAGCCTCCTGGCTAGCACGGTGCGTAACGGCCTAGGATTCGTGTTCGAGTCCTACTCGAACAAGAGTTCTGCACGGCTACGTGAAGACCCGGACGTTGGTTTCCCGGATTGGATTAGGAGTCGTGATCCCCAAGACTAGGAGTATGCCTTATCTACCTTAGGTCATATTTGGCATGTATGAGTTCGTTACGATCTCGTAGTTAGCCCGGCCCGATATTCCTCGGTAGGTCGGTTTGCTCCGCACTATATAAACAGGGCCCCTACGGCGTTTAGAGGGATCCCTGGCATCTGGCATCTGGCATCTGATGGCGAGTTTTACGACTTGATCTAGCTTCTAGACATCGGATATTCGCTTGTACACCATAATCTCGCCGAGACTTGTTCGTCTCGTCGAGCCATCTCTTGTATTCATCTCGATATATAAGAAAATTTGGGCGTAGGGCTATTATCTCTCGAGAGGCTGAACCAGGATAAAACCCCATCTCTGTTCGTTCTTTGTTCGTGGTTGTTGGCGTGTCTCCTATCTCCTCTTTGAAGAACCTTGGTTGACTTGGGTCGATATCCCAACCGTCGGCAATTTGGCGCCGTCCGTGGGGACACGCAGATCGAGCATGTCGAACTCCGTCGGCCGATCTGTAGATACTTCACGAGGGCTCGACTCGGAAGGGCAGGATGTCTCATCTCGTCGATTCAGATCGATCTGTTCGATCTCGAACACTTTCCGCATCCGGCGGATGTCTCGCTTACATGGCGTAGATAGCCTCGAGATCGCACTCCGTCATCGGCAGCGACTCACGGCCCGATGATCTTTCGACGGTTTAGATTTGTCGATTCCAAGGCTATGTCGGTAGATTCCACTGTGGAACACGGCGATGACACCGTCTAGCATACCTTCACATAGCCCCCGACATTAACATGGCCAATGTAGGAACCTCGAGGATTACGCGCACGGCGTGGCGGCCGGCAAGGTCGGGCGGATTAACTCTTTCGGCATCAAAAGCGAGGTCGCGCAGTTGCTTTCGCGAGCAAGGCGTCATTCGCGCTGACCTCGGCGATTCCATCAATCGACCTTAGCGGTTTCGCGACCGATTATGGCGGCAGCGTCGCGACCCACCTCGCGTGCGGCGCTAAGTCTCCGTGAAGCTTCCTGACCGGGTCAATTCCCGTGGCCGGACTCGATCAGGCGAACGCGGATGGTTCGAGATCCGGGACCCATAGATCAAAGTCGGGAGCGGCTCGAAGCTATAGCAACGGTCCTTAGATCCACCAATCAAGTCGATCTCGCCCGCATAGGCGTCTTTATGCGTCTAACCTAGAGCGGCGGTGAAGGCCTAAAGTCTCTAGGAGAAGTCAACAACTCCTCCGGCGCAGACCAAACCGCCGGAATGATTCGGACGACTCGATCGATCGCGTGACCCCGTCACCATCGAAGGATCACATCCATGAGCGAGCTACCCGTGGTCGCCGTCGCTCGCCAAGTCCTCGTAGTCATCGCGACCACGGGGCAAGCGCGCGACGCGATGATCACGGACGGTCCCTCGTGAGGCAGCGTCGTCGCCACCACGAGGAAGGGCGTGGTGGATTGTCCGGAGAGAGTTTCTCGGGCGAGTCATCCCGTTCAGCGGGAGTTCCTCCGCGCCAGCAGACCAACGTCTTCTCAAGACTAGGTTACACGGGAAAGTGGCGGTCATATGCTTTGAGGCTGCGGGGCTTTCTCGGCGAGCTTGAGCTGTCCGGTGGCCCTCAAAGTTCAAGCCGGTCACATGGAAGGTACAATGGGACTCGAACCGGAGAATTCCTTTCCATCTACGCTTCGGCCATCATGGCGGCGGGGTGACGAGCTTCGTTATGGCTAATTACCTCCGATTGTCCTTGAGGTCTTTGCTCGGACGTGGTCGTTCAATCGGCCAGGAGGGTTCCATCACTCATGGAACCCGGCTTTGTGGCGCTCGATCGCTAATTTCCGAGGCTATTACGTGCGTCTCGGTAAGGAGGATGATCGCACGGATGATCCGGATGAGCGGGAGACCCTCCGCAACCGTGAAGCGTTTCATTAAGATCCGCAACACGATCCGAACATCTCGGATGAATCATTGTCTGCGCCTTCAAAAGCGGAGTCCGCGACGAAGCGCTCACCCAGATCTCGAGATCAGCGAGACTGGACCGCCAACGACTTTATTCAAAGGCGGTGACCGCTATGCCAACGCGGCGGGCGTGTTCGATAAAAAAGCGTTCGACAAAGGCGAGCCGCCCTTGACTGGTGTGGATGAGAAGAAGAAGAGCAAGGACAATGTTCACGGTGACAAGAAGTCCCGGAAGAAGAAGAACAAAGGTGATCACGAACAATACCGTCGCGGTATGGATCGCGCACCTCCTCTCAAGGATGGGCGAAGAAGCCCAACAATAATTACAAGGGCAAAAAGCACCTTTCGGGGAGGCGGACAAGGCAAGAAAGGTCCGGCGACCGATTTTGCAAGTTCCACCAAAGACTACGGGCATGATATCGCCCTTTGTAGAACTTGGGCTGCAAAGCTGAAGATTTCTAGCGGCAAGGGCCCAATGCCCACCTGCCCGAACAAGGTGATGCTGCAGAAGGCTGAAGCGCCAAACCGGCGATGGTGATCGGGAAGATGATGATGAATATCAAGAGCCGTGAACCATATCGCCGTCATTTTGGCGGCTCCTCGGCTTACACCTCTCGGCTGACCTCAAGGAAGCTGCTCGGGAGGTCCTAGCGTCGAAAAGGCAAAACCTCGGCTGAATCGATGAAGTGGACTAAGGTCCCCATCTCCTTCTCTCGGGAGGATTGCCCCTTGGGATGACCAAGCCTCGGCGGCTCCCATCGTGGTCGCCCGACCATCGACAGCGAGAGTTGGCCGTGTCTTAGTGGACGGCGGGGCGCTTTGGACTTGCTTTACGCTAAAGTCTTGGGCGAGATGCAAATTCCTCGTTCAAAGTGAAGGAAATCGCAATGCCCTTCTCTGGGATTGTTCGGGAGAAGTCATCAAGCCGTTAGGGACGAGGTTGTCTGCTGTCACCTTCGCAACCCAAGCAACTTCGGACAAAGTTGATCACTTCGGCGTGGTCGACTTCCCATCGGCGTACAAGCGCAATCTTGGGCGAGCCATCTCTCGGTAAGTTTATGGCGTTTCCCACCACGCTTACCATTGCGTGAAGATACGGGTCCTAACGGTGTGATCACGGTCAAGGGCAACTACAAAGCTAATGCAGATGTATTACGCGCCAGGAGCCATCGACATGCGGAGTCCCAAGGGAGGTGTCGAGCACAAAGCTGGTGTCCGTGGGATAAAAAGCCTCTTCGCGGAAGCTTCGTCGCTTTCGAATTCAAGCGGGGATCATCAAAGATCGACAGCAAGCTGCTTTCATTCTTTGGGTTCATCCGCGAGGTTGATCACACCGAGTGGTTAGCCAACCTGTCATTGTAAAGAAGAAAGGCGGCAAGTGGAGGATGTGTCGATCACACAGATCTGAGCAGCTGCTTGTCCTAAGGACAATTTCAGCGCCTCGTATTGACCGGTGGTCGATCATTGCGAGACCTTGACTCTCCGAGTTTTTAGATGCTTACTCGGTTACCACCAAATAAGCATCTCCCGAGGATGAAGAAAGGCGCCTTCATCACCCTTCGGCACTACGCTGCTCGACCATGTCTTTCGGTCTGCGCAATCTTTGGTGCCACGTTCGGTGCTTAATGGAAGACCTTCCCGAGCAGTAGCGGAAAAAACACGGAGGTCTATGTCGGCGACATAGTTGTAAAAACAAGTATGCTCCGGATCATGTAAAAGACACAGCGAGAGACTTTTCATAATCTCACGGGCATCGAATAAAATTAAATCGAGAGAAGTGTACCTTTGGTGTTCGATGCGGAATGTTGCTCAGTTATGTCATTGGCTCGCAAGGTATTTACGCCAACCACTGAAAAAATCGAGGCCATTGAAAATATCGAGCTCAACTACCATAAAGGAAATCTGAGCCTCCTTTGGCGGATGGTTGCTCTAAGCGAGTTTATTTCCGTCAAAGCGAGCGGGCTGCCCTTCTTTAAGGCCTGCGGAAGCTTCAATGGTTTCAGTGGGCGGAAGAAGCGATAGATCCTTCGAGGATCTGAGCGATACTGTCCAATCCTCCGTCTTGACTACCCAGCGGCATGGCGGCGGCTCTGCTGTACCTAGGTTACCGCCACAAGCGGTGGCCTTGGTCTTGGCGGTCGAAAGGGAAAGCATCTGACGACCAATCTATTACGTGGCGAGTACTTCACGGATCAAAGGCGTTACCACGAGGTCGAAGCTCCTCTATGCCTTGCTCATGTCCTCGGGAAGCTTCGCCACTACTTCGAGCGCATCAAATCTTGGTCCCGACCACGTTCCCTGGGAGAAATCCTATGGAACAAGGAATCTAGCGGACGTATAGCTAAGTGGGCAATGGAACTAGCGAGTTTGATCACATTATTTCTTTGCCGAACGCTATTAAGTCCACGGTCCTAAGCTGACTTAGTATTTGAATGGACTTGCCGCCCAAATCGAGGAGCTCCCGAGCAACTGATGAACCCTCTTGGACCATGTTTTTCGACGGTTCGCGCCTTTGGAAACTTCGGGGCTGGTTTTGTTCTCATCTCCTCAAGGAGAGCAACTCGATATTCTATCCAACTACATTTTGCGGCGACTAACAACGCTGCGAGTCACGAGCCCTCTCGCGGGACTAAGGCGTGCAAGTCGCTTGGTGTCCAGCGGCTAAGCGTGAAGGAGATTCACGGCTAGTCATCAATCGAGTTAACAAGGAGTATCGGTCTTGCGATGACTCAATGGCGCGATACGATTGAAGTGAGGAAGTTGGAGCGGTATTTTCGATTTTTCGAAGTGCTCTTCGTGCCGGGAAGGACAACTTCTGGCCGACCGATTATCAAGTATGGATCCTCACGAGAATCTGCTCGGCGGTGCTCGTCGAGCACCTTCACAAGCCCTCAATCACGTCTCCGGACGAGGCAGCGAGAGCAGGTGGTCTTGTCTCCGTTATCGAGCGGTGCCGTGGTGGACAACGCCATTTGTCGGTACCTTGCGGATGGGACCCTGCCCGACGACGAAGCCGGCGTTCCGACTTACAAGGCGTCTTTGCTCCATACAAGCTTGTGGATGGCATCCTTTACCGTCAAGGTGCTCTGGGAGTTCTCTCAAAGTGCATCTCTTAGCGGGAGGTGTGTTCCTTCTTAGGGACATACGAGGGTGCCTATGGCAACCACGCCTCCTTGAACTACGGTCGGCAAAGCGTTTCGCATGGGCTATTATTGGCCCCTGCGTTACAAGATGCCGGGACATCGTGACTAAGTGCAAGGCTTGCCAATTTCACGCCGGAAGGCACACAAGCCCCCAAGAGCTCCAAACAATCCCCCATCCTGGCCCTTTTCCACATGGGGTGCGGATACGCTATACCATTCCTAAGGGGTACAAGGGCTATACACACCGCTCGTCGCCATAGACACTTTTACAAAGTGGATTGAGGCGAGCTGTGTAAATCTCTTCACGCCAAAATGGTGTTCGCTTTTCAAAAAGCAAGCGTGGTCACAGCGCTTTGTGATTCCCCATAAGGCGATCACGGATAGCGGTACCCGATTCGAAGCGAGCTATTCGAGGAATCTGCGAGCAGTGGGTACCAAGGTCTGTTCGCCTCATGGCACATCCACGAGCAATGGAGCGATCGGCGAGCTAACAGACAGATAGTCCGGGGTATTAAGCGGCGGGTATTTGCTGCTCTCGCCGAAGCACAGCAAGGCACGGGTTGACGAAGTTCCTTCCGTCCTGGGCGATTCGCTTTCTGACGGTAGGCGGCGGGAAACTCCTTTCCAAGCTGGTCTATGGTGCGGAGGCCATCACGCCCGCCCGAAATCGTACTCGGTTAGCCTCGCCGCGAGCCTCGGTCAACTTAGCGATGGCGAGCAAGAGCGCCTCCTCGATCTCGATCTCCTCGAAGGCACGCGCGACCGGGCACAAGTCGAATGGCGCTACCGGCAAGATCTTGGCGACGCAGCTGCCAAGTCGATTCGACCAAGGGCTTTGAAGGCGGGCGACCTCGTTCTGCGCCGTGTCGAGAACTTGTCCAATGCCAACAAGTTAACTCCTCGTTGGGAGGGCCCGTTCCGCGGTCGTTTCTTACCTTTCGCCCGGGGCCGCTCGCTGGCTATGGAGGGCGGAGAGAAGCTGACCAACACTTGGAACATCGACCCGACCGTAAGTTCTTTGTGTAGGTCTTTTTCTGTTTTCTTAGCCTGCGCTTTTTGTAAACTTAGCGCCTTAGTTAAGTCAAGTCCCGGGCACCATGTAAGTTCAATCCAATTCTCGGTGAATCCTCATGGCCTCTGTGCTCCTTTTCACTACTTGTCTTCTCGGACTACTTTCTCTGGTAACATAATGGCTGCCGGCCTTGCGAACTCTTAGCTCCATAATCTTAAGGATTGTTCCCTACCGTATCTAGTTTCGATAAGTTCCTAAACTCGGGGTTGCGTAACACGGCCTTTCCACCTTGCGGCTAAGTCGCTCTCGTAAGTCCTCCATGGCAGAGGCACTTCTTGCTTAGCGCGACCACTTGGTAAAGCTCGCTCTCGTAAGCCCCCATGGCGAGGCACTTTCCTTGTTCGGTTACTCTCGGGCGCCTAACTTACGTCAGCAAGCGGACTACGGAGCAGAATCGAGTAAAATGCAGGTGTCGCTCTTTCTCCCTACATACGAGCTCGAGTTCGCATAGCTTAGGTTCTCGAGCATCGTCCGTCTCGAGGGCTAAGGTGTCGCTCTTTCTCTTGTGCACTGTTCGGGTTCGCAAACTCAGGTTTCGGCGGATGCACAACGGGCTAGGAGTTAAGCGAGCGCTCTACGGTTTTCTTAAACTTCCTAGCGTTCGCTTTTCTCTCGATTTACATTCGTTCTTGTCTTTTTCTGCTCTTTTTGCGAGGAATAAAGGTAAGTACTATTACATTACTCAAAAGTTTGGTACAAGGCCCTTTAGGGATTCTACAGCAGTGCTACTTAGGAGCAAGTGCTCCTTGACTCCTCAACTTCTAACTTGAGGCGCACGATCGCCTTGAGCCTTGATTCCTTCCGGGCTTCAGCTCGGGCGTTCGATCTCCTCCTTGCACCGCTTGGCTTGCGCCCGCCTCTGCCGGATGGCCTCGACCTCCTCGGTCTTGGCCTTGCTGTGATCGTTCGAGCCTCGCTCTGGTGACTCGATTGCTCGGCCGTCTTAAGCTGCTCGTCCAGCTCCTTGACCCTTTCTCTGCGGTGATCGCCCTCACCGTCATCCAGCGCATCTCCTCGATCTCTTCTGTGAAGCCCATTGTGGTCGAGATCTTTACTGAGACCATGAATCTGTTCTTCCTTAGCGGTGGGCCTTGAGTCTCTTGGCTTCCGCCGTGAGCTGGTCCCGCCGTTAGGAAGCGTCAGTGGCTGCTCTTGAGCCACTTGGCGGCCCGGCTTCTCCTCCGCGGTGCTCGCCTTAATGGCTTCTTGGCTCCTCGGCCTCTCCTAGGAGAGACTCGCGAGAACGCCTCTCTTGACCAATTGGGCTTTGAGCTTCTTTACCTTCGCCACCGGCTTCGACTTTGGGCTGGTGCAGAGGGCCCGCCGGACTCCCTCGTCTGAGGTGCTCTGGAGCGGCCTTGATCTGGCGCTCCGCTCGATGGTGGCGCCGTCCTCGAGCTCCTCCATGGTGTCCTCGAAGACACGAGAGGAAGAACAAGTTAACTACTTTGCGATGATGTAGCTAATTTGAACAAGATTTGGTCTTGGTGCCTACCTTGCAGTCGGCGTTTGATCCATGCATGAGGCGGTCCTCGAGGCCATGCGTCCACGAAGCCCTTTCCAGGCGGGATGAGACAGACAGCGTTCTTGCCGTCATTGCCTTGATCGCTCCTTCTTCTTGCGGGGGGAGCTTTGCTTTCGGGAGGCGGGAAGCGGCAGGCGGCGCTTTCGTCTCCGCTCGTTCTCCTTCCTTTTCCTCTTCCGCCGGACTTCTCGAGGCGAGGCCGAGCCACTATGTTGGGTGGCGCCGTTGCCTCCTGGCGGGGCGACTTGCGCGACACGCTCGGGGCTTCTTCTTGCTCCTGGCGGCGGGGATTTCACCACCTTTCGCCGGAGAATCCGTCGCCTCGAGGTGAGCTGCCCTGTGCGAAGTGCGGCGCAGACCGGTGCTCGGTCCGCCCTGGGCGATTTCGAGCCATCGCCTTGGCCCCGAAGTCCGTGGCGCCACCGCGCTACTTTTGCCTCCGGTAGCTCCACCGCGTCTTTGGCGTGTCGTCTGCTTTCGCTGGAGCCAGCGGCAGAGCTCCACGCCGCCGGCTTGTCCTTGAGGCTCGCCCGACCTCACTTTGCCGTGTGACGCCGTCACGGATGCTCGGCGGCGGCGACCGCTTCAGCGCCTCCTCGGCGTAAATGTGGCGGTCTCTTCTTGGGCGGTGATGAAAAAGAGATGATCATTAAGTCTAAGCGCGGTCGGAAGGTTGGAAGATCTAAAGATCGATTCCTACATACTGCCGTGGAAGGCTTGATCTGATCTTCTTCGCGGAACCTTCGCCTCTTCCTCGGGGGCTCCTTGGCGGCTTCTCCGCCTTGGCCCTTGGGTGTTCGTGGCGGCGAGCTCGGCTCCTGGTGGTGGCGCTCTCGCGACTTCTTCTTGAGCCTCCTCTGCTCGGCGACTGTTGCAGCCGATCCATGCGGCGAGGTAAGCTTGCGTGTTGCGCCGAGCGAAGGGCCATAGTCTTACCTCTTCGTCGCCGCTTTCGGCGAGGAGGAGGGACTTGGTCTCTTCCCACTGGGCTGACGCGCGCCGCTGGAGTGCCTTTCGATGCGCCTCCGTCGCGCGGGTGGCCTCTTCGACGGTGGCGGCCGCCGTGTCATGGCGAGCTCAGCGTAGGCTCGGCCGCCACCTTGGGCTTTGTGGTCGCTTTGGCCTTGCCTTCTTCGCCTTCTCCTTCTCGGACCGGAGAGTTCATCAGCGATCCCTCAAGGATCAGTTGGTCCTCTGCAGCGTTTTGAGAAGCGGACGTTAACATTTAAACAACGTTGCAAGTCTAGCAACATAGGTGAGGTAAGTAATTTACCTCAAATGCATGCGGACAAACACGTTCTTGCGGGCAGTGTCGCCACCGCGGTGACCTCCCGTCCTTCTTCGCCGCCTTGACATGGCGTCGACCCTTCGGTCACCCATGCGTCGGTTGGCTTCTCTGCCTCAATGAAGGATTGTTAGTTCTGTTGGAGGAAAGAATGTATTTAGAGGTTGAGTCTTAAAGGCACTTACCGTGCTCTCCCTTGTGATGTCCTCCCATCCCTCTATCTTGTAGAAGGGATAGGACCTCCTCCGCAGCGGACAGATCCTGTTCGCTGTGAAGTCCCGAATGATCTCCCTACCCGTGAGCCCAAGGCTCACGAGGGAGGCGATCTTCCTTGTCATGTACCAATCCTCGGCGGTCATCTCCGGCCGAGGCATTGGCGTCCCCTTTGCCGGCGCCTTCCCGGTGAAGGCGAGTTTGCTGTCGCCGCTCCGCTTGCTGTAGAACCACCTCACCCACCACACGCCCATTGAGTCGAGCAATGTGGGCGAGGGTGCAAGCGTCGTCGGCGGTGGCCGGAGCTTGAGGTAGTAGCACCCAGCGCTTGAAGCGGTGAGCTGCTCCTCGTTCTTGTGTAGTAATGGAGGAACAGCCGCCGGCGGATCGATGCCAGATAGCCCTCGCGACAGGTGTGCGAGCGACCATCTGGAGGATGGAGTTCGGATTGAGGTTTGCCACCTCCAATCCGCTGATGTTCAAGAAGGCCTCGACGAAGTCGCTCTCGGGAGATCTCAACCCGAGCGGTGCAAAGCTGTTGAAGTCGACGAACTCTCCTCGGCGGCTCGGAGTATCCTCTCTCCGGGCAGTCTCCAGCTACCGGTGTCGATGTGGCCCTCTTCTTCCCAGACCTTCAAGTCCTCCTCGGTCAAGCTAGTGCCGGTGAATTTGGCCATAGCGGTTCCCAGAGTTGGACAAGCGGGTTTGGTGGTGGAGTTTGGGTGCTCGATGCTGAGCGTGGTTGGAGTTTGGGCTTAGAGGGGAAAGGCGTGAGAGCAGAAGTGGCTGGCCGCGGGCGGCTTGGGTGCTTTTATAGTCCCGTATAAGCAGCTTTGCAATGGTTTTGTCCCGAGCGGCTAGTTTTTACCGCATAGCGGCTAGGTAAAGCGGTGCTTTATTTCACCGCATGGCAATGACAGTGAAGTTACCGTTGGAGTGCGCTAGCGGCTATTTTTCGGTGTTTGCCTTTGAAGGGTGAGTGCTCTGCTTTCGGACGGATGTTGTTCCTGTTCGGCCTTAGCGGAGTTACTCGGACCGATCGGGTTTATTCGGTCCGAACAAGTCTTGTTCGGTTGAACCATAACCTTTGTTGATTCGCTGTTACATGCCTTTGTAGCAGGAAAAATACCCTTCGTGACTTTGAGTCTCAAGAGGGCGACCCCACTCTAGTGAGTCCTTCCACTTGAGTCTCGGGGCTAGCTGTCGGGATTAGATCACGGCCCATGGCCATGGCCCACTCCCAGACGGCCGGTCGAACAACCTACCCGGGGCCGGCTCCTAGAAGGTTCTCGGGCCCATGTGCATCTGCCGAAACGGCCTCTGGGCGGCACGGTCTTGTCTTGACCTAGGATTCGTGTTCGAGTCCTACTCGAACAAGAGTTTCTGCAGCTACGTGAAGACCGGACGTTGGTTTCCCGGATTGGATTAGGAGTCGTGATCCCCAAGACTAGGGTATGCCTTATCTACCTTAGGTCATATTTGGCATGTATGAGTTAGATTCTGATCTCGTAGTTAGCGGCCCGATATTCCTCGGTAGGTCGGTTTGCTCCGCACTATATAAGCAGGCCCTACTGACGTTTAGAGGATCCACGGCATCGGCATCGGCATCGATGGCGAGTTTACGACTTGATCTAGCTTCTAGACATCGGATATTAAACATACACCATAATCTCGCCGAGACTTGTTCGTCTCGTCGAGCCATCTCTGTATTCATCTACGATATATAAGAAAAAATTTGGGCCTTGAGGCTATTATCTCTCCCGAGAGGCTGAACGGGATAAAACCCCTGTCTCTGCTCGTTCTTTGTTCGTGGTTGTTCGGGCGTGTCTCCTATCTCCTCTTTGAAGAACCTTGGTTGACTTGGGTCGATATCCCAACCGTCGACAAGACCAAACCCCTCCCTCCTCACCAAGCAGAGCGACGAAGAGGTAAAGAACATGACCCTTTGGCTTAGGCGTTACCGCGAGCTCGCTCGGGCCATATGGCACGGCCACAACAGTCACCGAATGAGGAGGCTTGAGGAAGAAGTCGCGCGAAGGAAAAACTTCTTGCGTTGCTTGAGAAGAGTGCTTTCGGCTCGGCAGGAGCTGAGCTCATCGCCATGACACACCCAGGACGAGGCGAACGATTAGCCAAGGAGCCCCGAGGAAGAGGCGGAAGCTTAGGCAAAAAGATTAAGATCAAGCTTTCTCTGGCGGGTATGTAGCAATGAATCTCTTTGACCTTACGAATTTCTGACCGTGTTGGGCTTGACTAAGTCTTTTCATCGGTTTGCCTAGGAGAAGACCGCCACAGACGGCGTCGGCGGCCTTCGGCGTTCGTTGCTGCCCGAGCACCTACTTGTGCATCGCGGCGGTGAGGGCGATCTCAAGGACGGTGGCGGCGTGGAGCTGCTCCCGCGGAGACTCAATGGCGGCTTAGCGTGCTTAAAAACGCAGTGGAAGCGGCGGAAGCGTAAGAAGCGGCGCGACGGTGCCACGGACAATGAGGCCAAAGGCTATAGCTCGAAGCGCCGAGTGGGACCGAGCAGCGGTCCCAAGGCACTCCGTCGCGAGGTAGTCCATCCTGGGCCGGCGGAGGTGATCGCGGCGGCGAAGTTCCGCCGCCGAGTACAAGAAGAGGCCCACGGCGGCACAAATCGTCGTACCGATGGAGGCTCGGTGCCGCCCGGTGAAAGCAGCACCAGCCTTGCGAAGGTGATCAGGCGAAGGAGGAAGAAGGACGAGGCGGGAGACGAAAGCGCGCCGCGATCGCCCTCGGCCGCCAGCGTAAAAACTCCGCAGAAGAAGAAGCACGAGAGATGGCGGCAAGAAGCGGCGTGCAGATCTCATCCCGCCTGGCGGGCTTCGTGGCCTGCAGTCTCGAACCCGCTTCGTCGAGGCCCGAAGCATTGGTTGGGCAAGGTAAACTTCAAGACCAAACCTCGTTCAGTTTAGCTATATTATCGCAAAGTGATCGACTTGATCTTCTCCCTCGGGTCTTTAGGGACACCATGGTGGAACTCGAGGACGGTGTTACCATCGAACGGAGCGCCCTACTGGCGTCCCTTCGGGAGCATCTCCAGACGAGGAGCAGGCGGAGCCTCTGCAAGGCCGAAGCCGGCTTACCAAGGCGAAGCGAAGAAGCTCAAGGCCGAGCTGACCAAAGAGAGGCATTCCTCTAAGGCTCTTCTAAAAGAAGCCGAGGAGCTTCGCGCGCAAGCCGTGAAGGCGAGCACCGCGGAGGAGAAGCTGGCCGCCTGAAGTGGCTCAAGAGCGGCTTGTCAAGCGTCCCATTGGCGGAACTTGCTCGCGGCGGACGTCGAGAAGCTCAAGGCCCAGCTCGCCAAAGAGGAGCTGACCTCCGCGGGACTCCAGGCGAAGATTTCAACCCTGTGGGCTTCACGGGAAGAGATCGAGGAGATCTGTGAGGATGGCGGTGAGGCGATCCTTGCAAAGAACAAGGTCAAGGAGCTGGTCGAGCAGCTCAAGACCGTCGGGCAGGGAGTTAGCCAGAGCGAGGCTCTGGCCGACCAGCTGCGTGCCAAGACCGAAGAGGTCGAAGCCATCGAGGCGAAGGCTGCAGCCTGAGGCCAAGCGGACAAGGAGGAGATAGAACGCCTCCAGTGAAGCCGGGAAGGATCAAGGCCCAAGGTGAAGTCGTGCGCCTCAAGTTAGAAGTTGAGGAGCTGAAGGAGTAGCTTGCTCCTAAATAGCACTGCGGCTGTAACCCGAAAGGGCCTTGTACCTGAAACTTTTGATTAATGCAATAAAGCTGTCGACGGTTGAGATATCGATCTCAAGTCGCTAAGGTTATTTAAGATTGAGATAGGAGACACGCCGAACAACCACGAACAACGTGAATAAGGGAGCAGAGTTTTTATCCTGGTTCAGGCCTCTCGGGAGAGATAATAGCCCTACGTCCAGCCTTTCTTATATATCAAGGATGAATACAAGAGGTGGCTCGGACGAGACGAACAAGTCTCGGCGAGATTATGGGTGTACCTGGCGAAGATCGGATGTCTAGCGGATACAAAAGCGGATCAAGTCCCCTCTACACGCCGTAGGGGCCTTGTTTATATAGTGCTGAGCAAACCGACCTACCGAGGGAATATCGGGCCGGGCTAACCACGAGTACGTAGCGAACTCGTACATGCCAAATACATCCCGAGGTAGATAAGGTAATCTCCTAATCCTGGGGATCACGGCTCCTAATCCAATCCGGGAAACCACGTCCGGGTCTTCACGTAGCCGCGTAGAACTCTTGTTCGAGTCAGACTCAAACATGAATCCTAGGCCGTTACGCACCATGCCAGCTAGGAGGCTGTTCGGCAGGATGCACATGGGCCAGATAGAACCTTCCAGGGAGCTGGGCCCTGGTAGGCTGTTTGATCGGGCCGTCAGGGAGTGGGCCATGGCAATGGGCCGTAATTTAATCCCCGACAGCTAGCCCCCGAGACTCAAGTGGAAGGACTCACTAGAGTGGGGTCGTCCTCTTGAGACTCAAAGTCATGAAGAGGGTATTTTTTTCTGCTACAAAGGCATGTAACAGGTGACCGAACAGGTTATGGTTCAACCGAACAAGACTTGTTCGGGACCGAATAAACCCGATCAATGCCGAGCAACTCCGTTGCGTCGAACAGGGAACGACATCTGTCCGAGCAGAGCACTCGGCCGGTCACGGAGACATTGGAAATCCATCCCCAAGCCGCAGAGCTCGTCAAGGGGACCAGACGCCAAGACCGGGCGAAGAGCTGCCGGTGCAAGGCGAATCATCTCCTTGAGGTGAACATCATCAAGAAGGGTTGGATTCTTGGTAGTAAAGAGCGTACCACCGATCCGTAAGATCGAGATCTTTCGGGAGAATGAACATAGCAAGTCGCGAGACGGACTCGTCTTCTGCATCCAAGCATTCAGATGCCTAGGAAAGATAGGGGATCCATCTCTCGTGCTAGAGCTTGCGGAGGAAATATAGATTGTGCTCTCGGCGAATGTCACACTCGGGAAGCGAAGGTGATGTGCCTCAGGGCGTAGATCGTGTGCTAGAAGCAGACAATGCATACGAATGGGAAAGGTGACCCAGTCCCAGAGCGTAGAGCTCGTCAAAGGAACCAGTAAAGAGATCTAGTCCCGAGCACGGAGCTCGTTAAAGGAACCGTAGTGCGACCAGCGAAGGCGTGCCGGTAGGAACTGCGCTCGGGCGAAGAGCTGCCCGATGCGAGGTGATCCAGCCCCCGAGCACGGAGCTCGTCGCGGGGACCAGATACGCGCGCTCCGGGCGAAGAGCTGCCCGGTGCGAGGTGAATCACAACCCGATGCAGTCAGAGCCGCAAGAGAACGTGTGAAATCAACGCTTTACCCATGACGTATTCCTTGCGACAGTGTTAGCGTTGTCTTGGCAAGTGCAGAACCGACGCTTGGAGTGCCCGCTGCGATGAGAATCGGCTTACGATGGGCTTGCCCGTTGCGATGAGAATCGGCTTACGGTGGGCAGGACTCCGTTGGTGGCGCACTACCTTGACTTAGCCGAACTGTGAAGGTCAGTACCGGGCAAAGGCAAGAAATCATACGCGGGCGAAGTGAATCAGTTTCTGGGCGTGCGCGGAGCAAACCCGAGAAAGCGTGGGATGCAGACATCGGTTTTGGTGGGAAGCCTGGAACTTCGCCGCAACCATCACCGGAGTCTGATGTTCCCGCTCTGTATTTCTGCAAAAGACAAACAAGAAAGCGAAAGCAAGGGAAAAAGAGAGCAAGAAAAGGCTCTAAGAAGAGCAAAGCGAAGTTTGGAAAACACGCTAAAGACGACCTACCGCACAAGACATAATTTTTTCCGGCACGTCCCCGAGAAGCGTTAGAGTCACCTCGGCGAATCGGAACCGAGCGAAGGAGTGCCCGTTGCGATGAGAATCGACTACGGTGGGGCGGGACTCGTTGGTGGTGCATTGCTCCGGATTACCGTGCAAGGAGGAAGTAGCATGGATAAAAAAGGCGATGTGCGGGCAAGTGCAGCCCAGCGTGGCTAAGACCGCTAACCAAGGAAGGCGAACGGAACCTTGGCCGCAGCAAAAGCGGCGAGGCGAAATCTTATCGGGCATGGACCGTGCGGCGTTAGTGTCGCCTCGGCGGAGTGCGGAACCAGCGCCGGGAGTGCCCGTTGCGATGAGAATCGACTACGGTGGGCATGCCCGCGATGAGAATCGACTACGGTGGCGAGAACTCCTCGGTGGTGCACCGCTTGTTAACCGAGCCATATAGGTCGTCGCCAGATAAAAAGACATGCTCAGATGCGCGGGAGCGCCACGGAGCGAAGACCAACGAGGTTTTGGAAAACCAACGCTAAGGAAAGGAACGGAAAAGCGAAAAGCGTCAGGGGTTGCGAAATTCAGCTCAAGTCCCAAGCCTGACCAAGGAGAGGCGATCCTCAAGAGCTGGCCGAGCGACTCAAGACCGCCGGCAGCGCTTGAATCGAGCGAGAGTTCGACGAGCGCTTTTCACGCAAAAAAGAGACAAAAGACAAGGACGAACAGGAACCAAGAGCAAGGCGAACAGCGCTAGAAAGTTTTAAGAAAAACCGGTAGAACGCTTAGCCTAACTCCCAGCCCCCGTTGTGCAGCTGCTCGAGGACCTGAGTTTGCGAACTCGAACAGGTGCACAAGAGAAAGAGCGACGCCCTAGCCCCCGGTACGGACGATGCATGAAGACCTGAACTTGCGACTTCAAGCACGTGCGTAGAGAGTTAGAGCGACACCCGTATCCTGATCGACTCGTTCCAGGAACTGCTCGTTAACGTAAGTTAGGCGATTCCGAAGGTAACCGAACAAGGAAAGTGCCTCTGCCGCGGAGGGCTTACGAGAGCAGGCTTTACCAAGTGGTTGTGCCGTGAGCGGTAAGTGCCTCTGCCGCGGAGGGCTTACGAGAGCAGGCTTAGCCGCGAGGCTGGATGCCGTGTTACGCAACTCTGAGTTTAGGAACTTGTTGAAGCTAGATACGGGCAGGGAAAACCCTTAAGATTGCGGAGCCAAGAGTTCGCAAGACCGACGACCATCAAGTGTTACAGAGAGAAAGAGAGTCCGAGAAGGCGAGTGGTGAGAAGACGCAGGGGCGCGAGCATTCACCGCTCAATGGGTTGAACTTTACATGGCGGCGAGAGACTTGGACGAACTAAAGCGCGAAATTTGAGAAAAAGCGCCGGTTAAGAAACGAAAAGACCTACACGAGGAACTTACGGTCGGGTCGATGTTCCAAGTCTTGGTCACTCTCTTCCGTCATCCACCGCCAAAGCGAACAGCCGGGATCCGGAATGAGTTTTGATCGATCCCGAGCACGGAGCTCGTTGCGGAGACGAGACGCGCCGGCGAAGAGCTGCCCGTGCGAGAGATCCGGCCCGAGCACGGAGCTCGTCGCCCAGAGACGAGCAGCGCCGAGGCGAAGAGCTGCCCGTGCGAAGAGATCGATCCCAACACGGTGCTCGTCGCGGGGACCAGACTTGCGCTGCGGGCGAAGAGCTGCCCGGCGCGAAGAGATCCAGTCCCCGAGCGCGGAGCTCGTCGCGGGGACCAGACTTGCGCTGCGGGCGAAGAGCTGCCCGGCGCGAAGAGATCCAGCCCCCGAGCGCGGAGCTCGTCGCGGGGACCGGACTTGCGCTGCGGGCGAAGAGCTGCTCGGCGCGAACCAGATCTGGAAGGCGATCAAGATCGAAGGGATCGATCCGATCTGGCAGGGGAAGAGACATCCTGCCCTTCTAAGTCGTAGTCCTCAGGGAGAATCTCCTGATCGCTGATAGAGTTCGACATGCTTGATCTGCGTATCCCCACGGACGGCGCCAGCTGTCGACGGTTGGGATATTGACCCAAGTCGCTAAGGTTCTTTAAGATTGAGATAGGAGACACGCCGAACAACCACGAACAACAATGTGACAGGAGACAGAGTTTTATCTGGTTCAGCCTCTCGAGAGATAATAGCCCCACGTCCGGCCTTTCTTATATATCAAGGATGAATACAAGAGGTGGCTCGGCCACGAGGCGAACAAGTCTCGGCGAGATTATGGGTGTACATGGCGAAGATCGGATGTCTAGCGATACAAAAGCGGATCAAGTCCCTCTACACGCCGTAGGGGCCTTGTTTATATAATCTTGAGCAAACCGACCTCTGAGGGAATATCGGGTCGGGCTAACCACGAGTGCGTAGCGAACTCAGACATGCCAAATACATCCCGAGGTAGATAAGGTAATCTCCTAATCACTCGGGATCACGGCTCCTAATCCAATCCGGGAAACCACGTCCGGGTCTTCACGTAGTCAGCAGAGAACTCTTGTTCGAGTCGACTCAAACACGAATCCTAGGCCGTTCGCACCATGCCGCCTAGGAGGCATTCGGCAGATGCACATGGGCAGATAGAACCTTCCAGGAGCTGGGCCCCGTAGGTCGCTTGATCGGGCCGTCAGGAGTGGGCCATGGCAATGGGCGTAATTTAATCCCGACAAAAGCACTTACCTTTCTTCCCGCAAAAAAGAGCAAAAAAAGCGAGAACGAGCGTAAACTAAGAGAAAAGCGAGCAGCGCTAGGAGGTTTAAAACCGGTAGAGCGCTTAGCCTAACTCCCGGCCCGTTGTGTATCCTTTCGAAACTCGAGTTTGCGAACCCGAACGGTGCACAAGAGAAAGAGCGACACCCTAGCCCAGTGCAGACGATGCTCAAGAACCTAAGCTGCGAACTTGAGCACGTCGCGTAGAGAGATAGAGCGACACCGCGCACTGATCGACTCGTTCCATGGATCGCTCGTCAACGTAAGTTAGGCGAGAGAAATGAGAACAAGGAAAGTGCCTCGCGCGGGGGGCTTACGAGAGCGGACTTTGCCAAGTGGTCGCGCTTAAGCGATAAGTGCCTCTGCCGCGGAGGGCTTACGAGAGCAGAACTTAGCCGCAAGGTGGAAAAAGCCGTGTTACGTAACCTCGATTTGGAATTCATTGAAGTAAGATCTGGGCAGGAAACCACGAAAAGTCAGAGCCAAGAGTTCGCAAGACCGGGCAGCCATCAAGTGTTATCAGAGAGAAAGAGGTAGTCTTCAGAAGACAAGAAGTGAAAAGGGTGCAGAGGCAGCGAGAATTCACTTAAGAATTGCATTGAACTTTACATGGTGCCCGAGAGACTTGGACGAACTAAGGCGCGAAGTTTGACAAAAAGCGCAAGGCTAAGCAAACACACAAAGAGACCTACACAAAGAACTTACGAAGCTGGTCGATGTTCCAAGTGCTGATCAGCTCTCTCCCGTCCTCCATTGCCAGGCGAACAGCCCTCGGGCGAGCGGAAGAAACGACCGTGAATGGGCCCTCCCAGCGTGGAGTTAACTTGTTGGCATTGGACAAGTTCTGGACACGGCGCAGAACGAGGTCGCCCGCCTTCAAAGCCCTTGGTTGAACTGACTTGGCAGCATGCCGGCGAAGATCTTCCTGGTAGCGCGCCATTCTAACTTGTGCCCGTTAGCGTGTGCTTCGAGGAGATCGAGATCGAGTAAGCGCTCTTACTCGTCGTCAACCAAGTTGACTGAGCTCGTGCGAGGCGAGCCGAGTACTATTTCGCGGCGTGATGGCTTCGCACCGAGACCAGCTTGGAAAAGAGTTTCCCGGTTGCGGTGGCCGTCAGAAGCGTAACAGCCCAAAGGGCGGAAGGAACTTCGTCGACCCAGGCCTTGTTGTGCTCAGGAGTGTCGCAAACACGCGCCGCTTGATACCACAGACGATCTGTCCGTTAGCTCGCCGATCGCTTCCATTGCTCGTGGATGTGCCACGAGGCGTAAAATGCACTTGGTGCCCACCGCTTGCGATATTCTTGGAATAGATCGCCGAACTGGTACCGATTATCGGTGATCGACTTATGGGGAATCCCAAAGCGTGACCACGTTGCTTTTGAAAAAAGCGCATACCGTTTTGGCGTGAAGAGACGACACAGGCTCTGCCTCAATCCACTTTGTAAAAGTGTCGATGGCGACGAGCAAGTGTGTGTAGCCCTTGTACCCCTTAGGGAACGGGCCGAACAGATCCATACCCCATGTGGAGAAAGGCCAAGATGGGGGGATCGTTTGAAGCTCTTGGGTGGGCTTATGTGCCTTCCGGGCGTGAAATTGGCAAGCGTTGCACTTAGTCACGATATCCCGGGCATTTTGTAACGCTGTGGGCCAATAATAGCCCATGCGAAACGCTTTGCCGACCAGAGTTCTGAAGGAGACGTGGTTGCCACAGGCACCCTCGTGTATGTCCCTAAGAAGGAACACACCCTCCTGTTGAGAGATGCACTTGGAGAGGACTCTTAGAGCACCGTGACGGTAAAGGATGCCGTCCACAAACTTGTATGGACCAGCACGCCTTGTAAGCCTGCTCGATGACGGAGACAGCACCACTTGTCTCAGTTGCCTCGTCCGGAGACGTGATTGAGGGCTTGTAAAAATGCTCGACGAGCACCCCTGCCGGAGCAGGTTCGCGTGAGGATCCAAACTTGGATAGCTGGTCGGCCAAGAAGTTGTCCTTCCTGGGCACAAAGAGCACCTCGAAAAATCGAAAATGCCGCTCCAACTTCCTCACTTCAACCAGGTATCGCGCCATTGAGTCATCGCGAAGACCGATACTCCTTGTTAACTCGATTGATGACCATTTGTGAATCTCCTTCACAATACCGTTGGACACCAAGCGACTTGCACTCTTAGTCCCGCGAGGAGGGCCTCGTACTGCTGCGGCGTTGTTAGTCGCCGCAAAGTGTAGTTGGATAGAATATCGGAGTTGCTCTCCTGAGAGGAGATGAGAACAAAACCAGCCCCGAGTTTCGGTCTGTGAGCCGCCAAAAACATGGTCTGGGGGTCATCAGTGCTCGGGAGCTTCACGATTTAGGCGGGCAGTCCATTCGGCGACAAAGTCACCAGACTGTGACTTAATAGCGATTCAGGCAAGAAAGCAGTATCAAACTCGCCAATTCCATTGCCCACTTAGCTATACGTCCTTTGCTTCCTTGTTCCATAGGATTTCTCCAAGGGAAACTTGGTGGGACCAGATTTGATGCTACCGAAATAATGGCGAAGTTTCCTGAAGGACATGAGCAAGGCGTAGAGCAACTTCTGGACCTCAGGGTAATGCTCCTTAGATCCGTGAAGTACCTCGCTCACGTAATAGATTGGCCGCTGGATGCCTTCCCTTTCCACCGTCAAGACCGCGCTCACCGCTTGAGACATGCAGCCAAGATAGAGTAAGAGTTGTTCGCCGTGTCGCGGGGTAGTCAAGACAGGTGGGTTGGACATGTATTGCTTAAGATCTTGAAAAGACCGATCAGCTTCCTCTGTCCACTCGAAGCCATTGTGCTTGCGCAGGGCCTTAAAGAAGGGCAGCCCACGTTCGCCCTGATGGGAAATGAATCTGCTCAGAGTAGCCATCCGCCCGGTGAGGCTCTGAACTTCCTTGACGGTAGTTGGAGCCTGCATGTTTTCAATGGCCTCGATTTTTTCGGGGTTAGCAGAGATGCCTTGCGAACCAATCACATAACCGAGCAACATTCCAGATCGAACACCAAAGGTACACTTCTCTGGATTTAATTTTATTCGATGCCCGACGAGGTTACGAACGCTCGGCGGATCTTTTACATGATCCGGAGCATGCTTGTCTTTACAACTATGTAAATCGACATAGACCTCCAGATTTTTCCATTTGCTCGGGAAAGTCTTCTCCATTAAAAGCTACCGAACGTGGCACCGCGTTCGCAGACCGAAAGACATGGTCGTATAGCGAAAGTGCCGAAGGGGTGATGAAGGCGATCTTCTCTTCATCCTCGAGGAGATGCTTATTTGGTGATAACCGAGTAAACATCCAAAAACTCAAGAGTTGGGCATCCGCAATGATCGACCAGCTGGTCTATGCGAGGCAGCGGGAAATTGTCCTTGGGACAAGCAGCGTTCAAATCTGTGTGATCGACACACATCCTCCACTTGCCGCCTTTCTTCTTTACAATGACAGGGTTGGCTAACCACTCGGTGTGATCAACCTCACGGATGAAACCAAGAATGAAAGCGACTTGCTGTCGATCTTTGATGATCCTCTACTTGAAGTCCGAAAAGCATCGAAGCTTCTGGCGAATAGGCTTTTTGTCCGGCCGGACGGCCAGTTTGTGCTCGATGACCTCCCTTGGGACTCCGGGCATGTCAGATGGCTCCCAGGCAAACACATCTGCGTTAGCTCGGAGGAAGACGATGAGCTCGTTTTCCTATTTGGGGTCCAGGTTGGCCCCCAAGTGAACTGTCTTGGCAGCGTCATCAAGGGACAGTGGAACTTCCATGGTCTCCTCTGGTGAAGGAGATCCTAGGCGTCTGAGACTTGGTCTGCTGGAATTTGGGCCACGCTGTGGCGGTAGTTGGTCGATCGGGGCAAGGGATCGCCGTCGCAATCCGAGCGACTTTGTAGTTGCCCTTGACCGTGATCACGCCGTTAGGGCGGAGATCTTCACGCAATGGTATCCATGATGGAAAACGGCCATGAACTTGCCAAGAGATGGCCGGCCCAGGATCGCATTGTACGTGGAAGGGAAGTCGACCACGTCAAACGTGATCAACTCCCTCCGGAAGTTGCTTGGACTACCGAAGGTAACAGCGAACAATCGCCCCAATGGTGAAACGACTTCCGGGACAATGACGAGAAAGGCATTGCGACTTATTTAAGCTTGGCGCGAAATCAGCATCTCGCCCAAGACCTTTCTTGATAGCAGTCCAAAGCGCCCCGCCGTCGACCAGACGCGCGCCAACTCTGGCGTTCTTGATGGTCGGAGCGACCACCGAGGGAGACGCCGAGGCTTGGTCATCGATGGGGCGATCATCCTTAGAAAAGGAGATAGAGACCTCGGTCCACTTCATCGATTCAGGCTGTGGTTTGCCTTTTTCAACGTTGTGGACCTCCAGAGCAGCTTCCTTGAGGCTGCGCCGGAAGGTATAAGCCGAGGAACCGCCGAAAATAACGGCGATATGGTTCACGGGCTCTTGATATTCGTCATCATCGTCCCGATCACCACCGTCGGCTGGACGCTTGTCCTTGCCGGCATCACCTTGCTCGGGTAGGGTGGGCATTGGGTCCTTGCCGTTGTAGAAATCCTCGAGATTTGCAGCCCAAGTTCTGCAATGGCGTATGTCGTGCCCGTAGTGCTGGTGGAACTTGCGAAATCGGTCGCTTGGACCTTTCTTGCCTTGTCCGCCTCCCTGAGCAGGCCTTTTGCCCTTGTAGTTATTGTTGGGCTTCTTCTGCCCATCCTTGGGAGGAGGTGCGCGATATATACCAGCGACGGTATTGTTCGCATCACCTTTATTATTCTTCTTCAGGACTTCTTGTCACCGTGGTTCTTCGCCGCTCTTCTTCTTCTCATCCACACCAGTCAAGGGCGGCTTCGCCCTTGTCGAACGCCTTTTTGATTGAACGCTGCCGCGTTGGCATAGCGATCACCGCCTTGAACAGTCGTTGGCGGTCCAGTCTTGTTGATCTCGAGATCCCGGTGAGCGCTCGTCGCGGACTCCGTTTTTGAAGGCGCGACAATGATTCGTCCGAGATGTTCGGGATCGTGTTGCGAATCTTAATGAAACGCTTCACGGTTGCGGAGGGTCTCCCGCTCATCCGGATCATCAGTGCAGATCATCCTCCTTGCCTAGACGCACGTAATGCCTCGGAAGTTGGCGATCGAGCGTTACAAAATTGGTCCCATGAGTGATGGAACCCTCCTGCCGATTGAGCGACCACGTCCGAGCAAAGACCCTCAAGGACGATCGGAAGGTAATTAGCCATAACGAGCTCGTCACCCCGCCGCCATGATGGTCAGAAGCGAGATGGAAAGGAATTCCTCTGGGTTACGAGTCCCATTGTACCTCTCCATGTGACCGGCTTGAACTTTGAGGGCCATCGACAAAGACGAAGCTCGTCGAGAAAGCCCTGCAGCCCAAGGCATATGACCGGCCACCTTCCCCGGCAGAACCTAGTCTCGAGAAGACATTGCCCCTGTTACGCGGAGGGACTCCTGCTGAACGGGAAGATTCAGCCTGGAGAAATTCTCTCCGGGACAATCCGCCACGCTCCTTCCTCGTGGTCGCGACTACGCGCTCCTCACGAGGGGACCGTCCGTGATCATCACGTGCACGCTTACCCCTGTGGTCGTGACGACTACGGGGACTTGGCGAGCGACGGCGACCACGGGTAGCTTGATCGCGGACAGTGTTCCTTCGATGGTGACGAGGGTCACGCGATCGGTCAGAGCTGTCCGAGTCATTCCGGGCAGGTTGACTGCGCTGCCTGGAGGAGGTGTTGATTTCGCCTAGGGACTGTAGGCCTTCGGCCAATCGCTCTAGGTTAGAAACACGATGACGCCTATCTGGCGAGATCGACTGATTGGTGGATCGAGGACCGTTGCTATAGCTTCGAGCCGTTCGACTCGATCTATGGGTCCCGGATCTCGAACCATCCGCGATTCTCGCCTGATCGAGTCCGGTCACGCGGAAAATTGACCCGAACAGGGGAAGCTTCTGCCGGGAGACTTAGCGTCGGCACGCGAGGTGGGTCGCGACGCTGTAGCTTACACCGGTCGCGAAACCGTGCCAAGGTCTGATTGATGGAGGTGTCGAGGCTGCGGCGAATGATATCTTGCTCGTGAGCAGCCAGCGCGACCTCATCTTGCTGCCGAGCAGAATTAATCTGCCCGATCTCGCCAGCCGCCGCATCCCGTGCAGGATCTCCGGAGGTTCCTGCATCGGCCATGTTAATGCTGCGGGGGCCATGAGAAGGTATGCTTGACGGTGTCATCACTGTGTCGCCACAGGTGAAATCTACCGACATAGCCTTGGAGTCTGACAGATCTAAACCGTCGTAAAGATTATCAGTTCCGTAGTCATCGTCAATGACGGGAGTACGATCTGAGGCTATCTCTGTCATATAGGCAGAGACTTCTGCCTCGGATACGGAAAGTGTTCGAGACCGAACAGATCGATCTGAATCGGCTGGGATGAGGCGTCTGTCGCCGAGCCAGATCCTCGGGAATAATCTCTGTCGCCGATAGAGTTCGACATGCTCGATCTGCGTGTCCCCACGGTCGGCGCCAGCTGTCGACGGTTGAGATATCGATCTCAAGTCGCTAAGGTTCTTTAGAAGTGAGATAGGAGACACGCCAAACAACCACGAACAACAACGAACAGGAGACAGAGGTTTTTATCCTGGTTCGGGCCTCGAGAGAGAGATAACAGCCCTACGTCCAGCCTTTCTTATATATCAGAGATGAATACAAGAGGTGGCTCGACGAGACGAATAAGTCTCGGCGAGATCGTGATGTACAGGTGAGAATCAGGTGTCTACCAGATGTTAAAAGCTAGATCAAGTCCCCTCTACACGCCGTAGGGGCCTTGTTTATATAGTGCTGAGCAAACCGACCTACCGAGAGAATATCGGGCCGGGCTAACAACGAGATCGTAACGAACTCAGTACATGCCAAATATATCCCGAAGCAGATAAGGCATACTCCTAGTCTTGAGGATCACGGCTCCTATTCCAATCCGGGAAACCACGTCCGGGTCTTCACGTAGCCGCGCAGAACTCTTGTTCGAGTAGGACTCGGACACGAATCCTAGGCCGTTACGCACCGTGCCAGCCAGAAGGCTGTTCGGCAGGATGCATATGGGCCAGATAAAACCTTCCAGGGAGCTGGGCCCTGATAGGCTGTTCGATTGGGCCGTCAGGGAGTGGCCATGGCAATGGGCCGTATTTTAATCCCCGACAACCGGTGAATATCGGTTCACCGTTTCGTGGCTTGCTACCAGAAGATTTAGTTGGACCTAAGTAAGTCTAAGCGGGTTTTACCTATTAGATAGGGTTAAAATTGTTACGAGACTATCATTAGGCTAATCAAGGATAATGATAATCAAAGCATTCATGATGTTTCGGTTGTCTGTTGTCCTCTAGAACCATCACAGATCGCAAAGAAAGAAATTAGGCAGAAATGGATCATACGCGCGTGCATGAGAAAAGGCTATGCTATAAAACTTGGAGATGCTACTCCATGGGCTGTATGCCTGGAGGGATGCAATTGACATTGCCATTGATCTGACCACACATCAACTTGGCATGGAAGCAAGGAAGCTTTTGCTTTGCATTGCAGCTCGTGAAAGCAAAGGTGTTATTCTTGGTTAAAATAGCACTAAATACGTAACATAACATTATAATTATAAGATACGTAAGAGCTAAATAAATTCTAAAATGGTCCAAAAGTCAAATAAAATTTGAAATGTTGCCTAATTGAAACATTAATTCTAGCTTAATAACTTGTATTACACGATAAAAATTTAGAGAAAAGACATTGTGTTGTGCTTGTGAGATATGTTTAATGAACTTTCATAGTTTGGGGTCCCGTGCGGTCGCGCAGCCCGCACACCCTCCTATGCATGGTGTTGAACTGGAGGGTCCATGTACTAGTTGGCACCTCCTCGTGAATCGTGGCTAGTAGTAGCGACTAGCTAGCTAGTAGGATATACTCCCTTCAGTTTCGTAATACTTAGAGCATCTATAGCAGGTTTACTAAACCGTTTCCTAAAACACTATAACAGGGTTTGCGAACAACACGAGGCTCATTGACTTTTCCTTGTGCTCGTAGTCCACCGCCAGTGAGAACATTCGCAGCACTGTGTCGGATGCCTCCCCTGGCATTGACGTCGAGTATGCAAAGGGCACACGCCAAGTCACACCATGTAGCAATGTACGAGACGTCTGCGGCCCCCATCTTCATGGGAAGTGTATCATCTAATATACTCTTATTGACTTCGAGCCACTAACATGTGGACCACGGCATTACATGGGTCCACAAACTTAAAGAGAGAAAATTAAGTTACGTTGTTTTGGGCCGATTTGAGCGACCGAACAAGTGAAATGACTAGACTTTGACAGCTTCTTGAGATAGTCTTGAGATTTGTATTCAATTCGCTTGACTTGCTTTCTAAAGCATTAGGATCCATCTTTAAAACAGCAAAAAAACCGGATCAAAAAAATCCAAAACATATGTTTTCCTCAAAGCGTGGATAACTGAAACAAAAGTAGCCCTATGAGAGTAAGTACATTTCAGCTTAACATAGCGTAGCGTAGCGTTTCAACAAAATTTGAGAGTATTTAAAAAGTGGTTTAAATATTATAAAAAAATAATTTAAAATAGTTTAAAGATCTTTATGACAACTACTAAAAAACTGAGAAAAATCATTACAAATTATTACACCAAATAGGTTATATAAAAAAGATAAATTTTGCTGAAACTCTACGCTACGCTAAGCTGAAATGTGCCCGGCCTAAAGTTTTATAGGATCCGCTTCCATCGTGTGGGGGCTGGTGCTGTGGTGACTGGTGAGGGGTGATGCCACGGAGCCATTTGTCTGGTCAGCAGAAACGGTGGTGGTTGCCTGGCCTTTTGGCCGAGGCCACAAACGGACACGGAGAAGGAGATGGACGCCACCATGCAGCGATGCAGGAGGACGCAGTGCAGACTGCAGAGCTTGATAGGCCATGGATGCTGCTGCACGTCACCCTCCGTCACAAAGCATGGGGCATCTGCCGTGCCATGCCATCACTCGCACGCATTCATCCTCATCCACAACGCCACTTTCCACAGCTTTTCTCAATCCTGCTCCTCATCAGACTTGTGTTCTGCTCTGCTGGAGGATCACTTGGATGCCATTTCCTTCCTTCGTCGCACAGCCACGGGCCATGCATTGCCAATTTGCCATTGCCATTGCCGTTGCCACTGCAGTATTGCACACATGAACATGACGGAAACATGCGCAAAAAAAACACAGCAGCCTAGACAGACAGTAGAGCACAGAATCATTTTTGGGTGACAAAGAGACAGCAAGGGAGACTCAGAACTGTACAAAATTTGAGAAGAAGCATCTACAGGAGCAGATCTCAGAAGGAAGCTAAACTAGATAGGCCATATAAACAAAATCGCAGATGAGAAGGACCTCAAAGAAACAAAAACAAAATACGAAACAAAAATTCACACGGAAAAGGAAACGTCTTCCATCCCCATCTGTACACGAGCACTACCACGAGCCCAAGTTTTTGCTTCAAAACTCCCCCCTCTCTATTTCCCACCACCTTTCACGATCTCTCAGCAGCTCATGGCCTCGCACTTCACCGGGATCGGCCGGTCGAACCCGCCACAGGACACCGCCATGTCGCGGCAGAACACGCCCTGGAACGCCGGGCTCCTTGCCGCCGCCGCCGCCGTCACGGCGCACCTCGCCGCTCGAATCACCGGCGCCTTCACCTCCGTCTTGGCAACCACAGCATCGCCACCGTTTGGGTTCGCGCCGGAGACGGTCTCCGGCTCGGGCGGCGGCGGCAGGGCGGCTGCTTGTTCCTGCTGCTTGGCCCTCTGCCTGGCCGCCGCCTCGTCGTCCAGCACGGCGGACATGATGTAGGAATGGCCCTTCTGCAGCATCCGGTAGAGGAAGAGCGCCGACATGCGAGCCTGGTCGCGGACGGCGTCCATGTCGCGGTGCTCGTCCACCAGCTCCAGCCGCTCCGCGAACGACGCCGACCTGTCGGGTTTCAGCTTCAGCGTCAGCACCAGGTGCGCCCGCTCCAGCTCCGACCGCGTGCACCCTCGCCGCACGCCCAGCAGCGCGTAGTAGTCCACGCCGCCGCACCCGTCGCCGCCGGCGACGCGGCCACGGAACCGCTGGATGCGGGCCGTGAGCGCGCGGTGCGCGCCGGCGATCTCGCGGAAGCGGACGCTGCCCTGCGGCCGCCAGCTCGGCCCCGGCAGCTTCCCGTCGCGGAGGGCGGCGTCGTACAGGAGCTTGAGGTGGTCGAGGTCGCGGAGGCAGTCAGGGAGCGCCCCCACCGACTCCAGCAGGTCGGCGCGCGCGCGCAGCGCCGGGATGAACGCCGGGTCCAGCGCCAGCGACCGGTTGCAGTCGGCGATGGCGTCGGCCGGCCGCCCGGCGGAACGGAACGCGGCGGCGCGGCCGACAAGGCAGGCGGCGGCGAAGGGGTGCGGCAGCACGCCGCGGCGCGCGTCGAGGACCTTGTTGAAATGCCGCACGGCCTCGCCCGGGAGCCCGGCGTCCAGCGCAGCCGTGGCGGCGGCGCGGCGCCGGAGCAGGAGCTTCACGTGCGCCAGGAGCTGCGACACCGACTCCGCGTCGGTCGCCGGCGCCGCTGGCGCTCTCCTGCCGGCGGCGGGCAGTGAGACGGCGTTGGCTGTCAGGTTCGACGGCGAGAAGCTGTCCTCCGACCAGCACACGCTTTCCCGGCGAAACGCCGCCGAGGCAAGCCGGCGCCCTGTTTGGAGCAGCACCACGGCGTCCTCCATTAGGCCGAGGTGGAAGCAAGCCTGGCCCAGCACCAAGTACCTGGACGACGCACATTGCCATCATCAATTACTATTTCTGTGTGCAAAGGACGAGCCTTTAAGACAACCTTGTACGAATTCGCCATTGGTGAGGTGATTACCTCCACTGGGTTTCGGCATTGGAGCTCCTGGAGATGCCGGCGACGATGCGGCGCTTCAGCTGGGCGACGTCGAAGCAGCAGAGGAAGCGGCTGGCCCCGGCGCCGGCGTCGGAGCGGTCGCGGCTCGGGGAGAGGAGCTCGGCCCGGGAGGCGGCGCCGAGATCGCCGGAGCCCGATGAGCAGGAGGAAGACGAGGAGGAGGCGGTATCTTCACCGGAGCCGGACCTGGCGCAGCTGGGGATGTAGTCGCGGAGCATGTCGGCGATGTCGCGGTAACGGCGGAGCACGAGCAGCGCGCGCGCACGGAGCTCCAGCGCCGCCTCCATGCGCGGTGACACCTCCAGCGCCGCGCCCGCCAGGCCGAGCGCCGCCGCGGCCGCGTCGTCCCCGCTCTCGGCGTCCTGCGCCGCCGCGGCGAGCGCTGCCCGCGCCTCATCGAGGTACCCGTCAATCACCTGCCGCACATTGCAGGAGGAGCAAATCGCCGTCAGATTTACGCATCAAGATCAGATTTTTTTCCCCCAAAATCAAACGATCGTACGAAAAGACGAGTTTTTTCCCCCTCCCCCGGCTGAAACAATCCAGAGAAAAAGACACGCAAGCAGCCGTTCGAACAGCATAAACACAATGCATCAGAAGAATCAAGGAGGAACGAGTCGAGCCCGGTTCATCGATCGATAACGCCACGAGTGGCATGCATCTCGCCATTTGGACACCTCTAACGCCAACACTTGTTCCATGGATCGAACAAATCAAGCATCTTGGATTCTTGGGATCCGTGCGGCACGAGGCAAATGGACATGGACCGCTCTCCTCTACTCTACTTGCATTTGGGCATCAAGAAAGAAGAGGAAGAGGAGGAAGCAAATCGCAAGCACTAACCTTCTTCTTGCTGCCGCGCAGCCACCTCCTCTTCTTCCCCGGCGAGGAGGAGACCGCCATGGCTACCTCCGGCGCATCAACTGCAGGAACGCAGAGAGACAGAGACAGGGTCTAGGAGATAGATATATATTTCTTGCTTGCGCCGCTGCGGTGCGATTGGAAAAAATTAGGGGAATCGATCGACGGCCGGGCCAGCTAAGAAAATATAATGCGGCCGCGTGGTTGCTGGAGCAGGAATGGATTGCTTCCTTTCCCCTTTGAGAGGGAGAAAAGAAAGCTTGGATCCTTCAACTTGCTAGCTGGACAAGATGCCTGTGCTGTGCTGTGCTGTGCTGTGTACTGCACTGCTGATGCTGATGCTGGCTGCCCCTTGTGCACCTAGTGATGGCCTAGCTCCTTTTTTAAAGAACGCTGCCCTGTGTGCTGTGCCCCACCCAAAGGAATTTCCACCTCATTTTTACCCCATGACCATGAGGTTGATCACTGCTCTTTCACAGAACAGGACTCACATGGAGGGAGAAAGCTTAAAACAGAACTTCTTTTTCAAAGAAACTACTAAAACTTAAGGGGCAGCTGGAGCAGGCGATCACAAGACCTCATTATCGCGCGTGCGCAGGCCCACCGTCGGCGTGCAGCCATGGCGTCTTGGTCGTCTGAGTTTAAGCAAAACCGAAAACGTAATTGACAGGCAGCACTTCTTTTTCAAAGAAACTACTAAAACTTAATTAATAAGCACTCACTGGTCAACCACCTAACATAACCTAACCAGTTTTTACCACATGCATGATGCCTCTGCCTGAGGAGTGAGGAGTAATGTGGTCTCATGGACTGTCACTGGCAGCAGCTTTAGCAGCATTGGCACATTTAAGGGCAGGGGGAGTCACATGTTGGGACACTGTCAGCTTGCCCTTTCCAGCACAGCTAGCTAATCTAGCTGCCTGCATGCATCAAAGCGTTCTCCAGCCTAGCCAAGCGCCCAGGCCAGGCCATGTTCCTGCAGCAGCTACCTCCTTTGATTAGGAGATACCCCAGCACTCCACTTAAAAAATTCAGCCACCATCCTGTCCTTAAACACCATGGTCAATGTACCATCACTGCTCCTGCTTACCCTAATCCTGGTTTCAGGGGTGGATTCAAGCTGAGTGCAGATGCAGTTGTGTAATTAGCACGCGATTAGGGCCGGGGTGGTTGGTCGCCGGAGCGAAGGGCAGGGGGGCGACCGGCGGGATGCTCTGCCGCCCGCATTATCGCCGGCTGTCTTCGCGTCCAGCCATGCACTGCTCTGCTGTCAATGTATAATGCTATACGCATCAGTCATCACGTCGTCGTCGCCCGTTTCATCCTCATCAGTTTTCAACTTGCATTATATATGGCTTGATACTGTGAGTATTAAGGTCAATGCTATGCTGACAACATCTACTCCGATCCATCTGCCACTACACTCTGTACTGGAGTATACATATATTAATATATACGTCTGTACTGGTTTGTTTGGACCTGGGACATGAGCAACACGTTGCGTGCCAAAGATTTCTCTCTCCATCTACACACTACTACTGTCTCTTCCATGCATAGGTCAATGCGCATTAGTTGCATGTTTACAGGTGTTGAAGCACATGAGAGAGGGAAAAAAATATTTATGCTATTACATATTTAACTATAGTCGGATCAAATCATAATGATTATTAAAAGGCCTATATCACTCTGATAAAAAATTTACAAATTTAGAATAAAAATAACGAACACGTCGTCTCACTTGTTTGCGCGGGTAGGCTTGTAATTGATATGAATTATTTTTTCATTTCGAATTTATGTTTTTATTGTAGTTAATATGGACCCTTTTTCTATATTTCTCGTTGGTATGGACTCTTTTTTTATGGATCCTTTTTTTAGTTCTAAATTTATGTTTTTATCGTTGTTAATATTCATCCTTTTTTATATTCATAGTTGACATGGACTATTTTTATATTATTGTTTATTTTGATTTTTTTTGTTGCAGTAGTTACGGACCCTTTGGCACTCTTTGGTTCACAGTTTTGGAATAATTCTGATTCAATTAGCAAAATTTGTCATTTTTACGCAGACCATTCACTGTAACATTTTGTAATATTTTTCATTTAAAATTTATTTTTTATTGTAGTTCATATGGACCCTTTTTCTATATTTGTAATTGACATGAAATTTGTTCTATATTTGTAGTAGATGTAAACTCTTTTTAAGTCTAAGACATTATAATCTTGTCCCATAATGATTGATATTGAATTTTTTTATTTTATCGATTAACGTGGAAATTTTTAATATTTTTTGATTAACACGAAAATGTCTGGTATTTTAGGAAATGATATGAGCACTTTTTAAATTCCAAATTTATGTTTTAATTATAGATAATATGGACCCTTTTTCTACGCATGAACTCTTTTTTCTATTATTTTAAAATTTTTAATTGTTCTTATTGTGTGATATATGGACTCGTTTTCAATATAAGCATTTATAATCTAAACCCATGATAATCAATGGTTCAGAATTTTTTTATTCGATTAACGTGGGAAATTCTAATATTTTTCAGTTACTTTGGAATTTTTTAGCGTTTTAGGATTAACATGGTGCTCCATGGAGCCTATGCTTCATACCTTGTTTGGAAACAATTAAATGTGCAGTTTTTTCATTCACACCTTTGTATGGCAGAAGACTATATTGTTGTGTATGTATCTACTTGATGTGCACGGATCATGAATGAATCTGACGACATAAAGTGATGGAGCACAAACTCCATGGAGTCGTGGACCGGATTAAAAGAAAAGATCCCCACCATTGATCACAGTAGGACCGGAATATAATGGTTTAGATTAAAATAAAGAGTATATATCTTCAACAACTAAAATAGAGTCAATATGAACTATAATAAAAATAAAATGTAAAAAAGTATGTCAAGTACAAAACAAAAAATTTCATATCTACTATAAAAATATAAAGATGGAATAAAATAATAAAAAAGTGCATATAAACTATATCAGTAGAAATAAAAGATTCCATACCAAGCAAAACTGAAAATTAAAAAGTAGGCCATATCAATGATAATACAAAAGAAAAATAGAAGTAAACAATAAAAAAGTAACGCTTCTAGCTATCAATTTGTTAGATTATATTATTAAACAGGATCTCTATGACTACCTATTAGGAAAAAATATTTTTTTTTATAAGAAATGAATTATATCACAGCTTATATTTACGAAAGGCCTTTAAACTCTTAAAATACCCATGGCACCATACCTATTACTGTTAATTAATATTCTTGAGCTCTTTGGTCTTTTTTTTAAGGCCCTCTTTGATAGCTTGTTTAGTTTTAGTTTAGTTTTTGTTAGAAAAATTTGACCACCTTTGAAACTGGTATGAAAAGGCTAAATAAATTATTAAAAAATTATTTTTGAGATCTTTGAGAAAAACCCTACAAAGTTATAAAAAAATTATTTTCAAAAAGTAAAGTGGATGATGTATATAAAAATAACAAATACAATCCCAACAAAAACTAAACTAAAACAAGCTATCAAAGAGGACCTAAAAACGAGCCTTTTGGTTCTGATTCAACACCATAAATAAGCAAATAGCTTATTGCACACACCATCGTTTTCTTTCTAGTGCGCTGAGATCAGATTCAAGCTACATGTGCCCTTTACTCCCTCCATTTCATACTTCTCCCTTTTTAATGATATACGTCTCATGGGGATAAAGTTCTTTATATATATAAGTTGCATATATATAGTAAAAATACTTGAGACTCCATAGAGTCTGTGCTCCATAACTTCTTTGTAAACAATTAATGACGTAGTTATTGCATTCACACCTTTATATGGTAAATAATAGTGTTGTCGTACATATAATTACTTTGTGTGCACGAATCTTGATGAAATCCAACGGCAACAAGGAATAGAGCACTGACTCCATGGAGTCCCATTCTGTTTTCCCTAGACTCCAGTCTACGGATCCTTTTGTAGACTTCGACGGGTTTTTGAAATTCGAGAACTTTAGTGATCGATCCAAACCATTGATCTTGCTCATCTTGTCAAAACGTAGCCACCAAGCAAGTTTCGTATTTTTTTCGAATTTGTTTGCTATTTATTTTCTAATTTTAAAAATCAGCCTTCTAAATAGTCGTGGAGCGTCCAAAAAAAAGCTGATTTTTAAAATTAGAAAACAAATAGCAAAAAAATTTAAAAAAATACGAAACTTGGTTGGTGGCTACGTTTTGACAAAATGAACAATATCAACGGTTTGATCGATCACTAAAGTTCTCGAATTTCAAAAACCCGTCGAAGTCTACGGAGGGATCCGTCGCTAGCTATTATATACATACACACACACTGGTTGGCGGTTGCACATGCCAGTTTGAACATAGCTGTAAGTGCGCGGCATTATTCATACTGCCCCTGAACTAAAGAGTTAGCATTGTTGTTGATTTGCAAAAATGATTATGCTTGCATACATTGTATTATTATTGGTGATTAGGCAGTGTGGCAGCACGTCCGTATTGCACTTGTAATGGGGAGGAGAGTACCAATCATTTGTCGCAAGTTCTCCAATACTCGTGCTTGCTTCATTAAGCGACATGCATTTTTAAACTACTTGTGAATTTTGGGCTGTAACTAAGACCCAGTTCTTTTCAGCTTAATGGCTTAACGGTTTAACAGTTTAACGACTTATCTATGTTTTAAAAAGACTTATGCTTTGAGTTTTTTTATTCTTTTTTTCGCTGTTTTGAAGGTGGGTCCTAACGCTTTAAAAAGCAAGTCAAATGAAATGTATCCGAATCTCGAGACTATCTCGAGAAGCTCTCGAAGATCAATCATTTCAGTCGTTCAGCCGTTCAGATGAGCTCAAAAGAACATGGCCTAAATTAACAGAGGATGCATGGATACAAAGAACCAGGGCTTTATGTATTACTCCCTCCGTTTTAAAATATAAGACGTATTTTGAGTTCACAAAAGTGTTTGAACATAAATTTTAACTGTTAGATTTCTATATTATTATGAAGTGTTACAATATAATATTGTATCAAAAGCCCTTTAAAATATGAACAATTTGGTGCAACTTTGGTATACTAACAATGCATATTATTTGATTTATTTATGGTCAAAATTTACTAAGTTTAGCTTTTCTCCGATCAAAATACACCTTGTATGCACATGTTATTAGCTAGCTTGTTCTTGTTGATGGACACCTTATAATATTATAAGTGTTGTTCTACGTACTACGTGCTATGGCCTTGTTTTTTCAGCGTAAAATTGAGTTGAGTTTTACTGTAGCAATTTTTATTTTTATATAGCCTACATATATTGTAATATTTTGTAATGATTTTTTCGAGACTTTTATTGGTTCTTCTCAAAATTATAAAACCATTTTTTAATTATAATTATTATACCACCTTTTTAGGGCTCTTAAATTTTGTTACAGTAGAACGCAACTTTACTCAATGCTGAAAGGGACAATTCCTGTATGTGTGGAGCTGCATGAGCAGTTGAGCACTAGACAGGCTCGCTCTGATGCTGGGTCAGAAGCTAATAGTGTGGTTAATTAATTGATCAGACATGGGAGTGACATGGGTCAGCAGCTGCCGCATGCTGGGCTCCAAAGGCATTGGAGCATGGGCGTCAGCAGCCATGCACACCTGCTCCCGCTCGCATTCATTGCAACGACCCAACGACCCCGCCCGGCAGTTGCTCCCTGCAACCTTCTTTGGATTCTGCGCTTCACTTCATTTTTTTTTTTCTCTGAAAGCCACTCCCATCATGTACTGTTTGACCTAGCTTCTCGTATCCTATTTATCTCTCTCTTGAAGAAATTCTCAATATCAACCATTGCAATTTGCATTGCCACCTCTAAGGGCCTCTTTAATAGCTTGTTTAGTTCTAGTTTTTTTTGAGATTGCAACTTTTGTTATTTTTATATACACTATTCACTTTATTTTCTGAGAATAATTTTTTTTAAATTTTGTAGGGTTTTCCTCAAAGATCTCAAAGATCTTTTTTTAATAATTTAATTAGCATTTTCATACCACTTTCAAAGGTGGTCAAATTTTCCCAATAAAAACTAAACCAAAACTAAACAAGCTATCAAAGAGGGCCTAAATGTTGAGAGGGTACAAACTTGTTACCTGCTGCTCCCTCCGTGTATGAATGCAAGGCATATTTTTTTGATGAAAATTTTGTATTGTGCCTGTAACACCCTGGTCCAAAATCGCTTAGAGCATAGCCCACCTACGGGGCTGGCCCACACATGCATAACACCCACTTAAACTTTTTGGCTTCGCTTCGTCCAAAAGGGTTAACCCGAGGTGCTATGTTTGGCTCCAACAAGCATTATATGCTACTAGAACTCTATCTCAACTAGTAATATGGGACTAATCCCACCATCACATCCACATGGGCCACATGGGCCTCACGACACATCGGGCCGGAGTATTACAGTGCCGGTAGAAGGAGTTTCCGCTATGCTATCACCACCAGTCCACAGCCACGGACACAAATAACTTTATATGCCGTGAGAAAGAGCGAACAAGCGAAATGCCAATCTTTAAAGTGGCGAATCGTCAAATCCCCCATTTTCTAATAGAGATGTCCATCAGTATAGGACGCATTACAAACTTGAACCGAGAGAATAGTTATCAACTAGGAAAAAGTGTCGATTTGGTCCCTCAACATGCCCGCTGAACCACTTTGATCTCTGAACCTCAATACCGGACTTGTGAGACCCCTCATGTAGCAAAACCAGGCTTGATCGATTCGACCAATCAAAACAGTGGTATTATGGTTTTCTTGCCAACGTGGCGCCCACACATGCAATTTTAGCACATATGGTGAATACATGGACTGCCACGTCATTGCCTCATCATTAATCCCCTCAGCTCTCTACTTTTCCAAAAAAAAATTCTCTCGGTCTCTCTCCAAAAAAAAGAGATTTGAGAGAGGAAGTGACAGATGAGGCAATGAGATGGATGCCATGTGGCCATCATCAAGTCAGCAAAAATCCTAAATAGATGCCACACAACTGAAAAACCCTAAAACCGTCCGCTGACCTAGTCAAATGACTAATTTGGTCCAATTTTACGACATGAGGGGCCTCACCAGTCCGTTATTGAGGTTCAGGAATCAAAGTGGTCCAGCAGGAATAGTTGAGTGACCAAATCAGCACTTTTCCTATTAACTATTCAACTAGAAGAAGTTGATACTAGTCAGATAGCTTTTTCGACACCAATTCTAGTAGCCCTCTTGGAAGTCCACCTTTTGGCAATTTAACTTAGCCTTTTAGAGTACGATGTAAATAAGGTACCTTTAAGGCTTTAAGAACTAACTACACCAAATTAATTCTTAAATACATTATTGTACACTCTAGTTATATTATATCATGTAGAACGACACGATAGTGTAAAAAATATACATGGACTTAAATTTAGTAGCAAAGTAAGGATGAATCTTATACCTATAAACAAAATGTAGCTATTGGATATTACTTATGGATTGATGTGCTGCACACATATTTAATTGACAACTGAGAACCAGGCTAAAGTCTCGTTATGCCTTGGCGGGAGCCCCCACTAATATGTCCATAAGCTTTGCCATATCAGATAGAAGATGATATGGATGAGAGACATGCACATAGAGAATTGAACCTTGTATAGTTCCCTAGTCGACTATAACATGAGAATCAAGACAAGTTGAGTGTGGAGAATTTGTCAAAACATAAAGGAAATATCTACTGCACCCATTGTATGGTTGTCTACAAGATCACTTGTAAATGATGAAATGAAGTTGCCGCTTGATTAGACATCGATTGTCTCTAGTATGAGTATCATACATAAGATGTGGCATCATGAAATACAAAGTAGATAACCATTTCAAATCACTCCATAGGGAGGAAACTCTCACGTCGCCTTCAAGGAGGCTCTAGGGGCGAACTGTTGCCCGAGCCAACCACCGCTGCCTCAAGCCCTCACCGGCAGCCACCGCCGCCGGCCGGCCGGCCACGGCGGTGGCCCTCCTCTCCTTCCCTTCCTCCTTCCCCTCCCTTCTCTCCCTTTTGGAGTCCTCCTCGGCAGAGCTCGACCTGTCAGATCTGGCGGGGCCACGCCCAACCCCGGTGTGGGTCAGTCCCGCTTGTGGGCCCTCCTCGACGTCCTCCTGGCCGCCTGGTGATGTCACCGGCGCCCCCGTCTGCTCTAGTCGCTGTGCGTCCCCCGCGCCGACTGTCTGCACCTCGAGGCATCGCTGGGCTCTTTAGGAGGGTGGCATCCGGTGCGGGGTCACTGGATCTATAGCCGGGTTCGGCTGATGGAGCTCGGGCCAATAGCGGTGGCGACCATGGGGGGCTCCAGGTGGCCTCCCTCGTCTTTCTCCAGCCTCCCGCTTCTCAAATCCGGTGATGGCAAGTTTTGGTGCGGCTGCGGCGTGGCGGCCAGGCGGTGCCGGCAGCTCCTCGGTGTGGCTCCCCCAGCTCCTCCTCTGCTGGTATGGAGACGCGCGGTGGCGCTGTTCTCCCCTGCCCTCTCGGGACGGGTCTGCGCGGGCGGCGCGAGCGTCGGCGGCGGCTTCGTCCCGAGGATCTTTCTCGTTGCCCGGTGCAACGGAGGTGGCCAGATCTGGTCATGTACGGTCGGATCTGACGTCCGGTAGCCTAATCTGTCATGTGGACAGCTGCTTGGGCCGTAGGGTGCCGCCGGCGGGCTCGGGGCCTCCCAACTTTGTTGGCGGATTGGCTGGATTCTCTTGCGTGGCTTGGACAACATCTTCATCCTCCTAGGCTTTATCGTTGCTGCTGCTTTGGGTCGTCCTCCTTCGGCTCCTTTTGGCTCCCCCTCCCTATGGGAGCCCCGATGCGTTAGGGCGGTTTCATGACGGTAGCTTCGACGGGGCTCTGGTGGTTGAAGATCGTCGTCGACTCCGTTTCTCTCTGGTTCTCCGGCAGTGCCCATGGCGTGGCGGATTGGCGGTGGTGACGTGTGGTTCTGTGGCTGTTGTTGGCATCGCTACTGCCGGGGCGCATTTACCATTCTTCTTTTATCCCCACCTTCGCACGCAGTGGTGCATGGAGCTCAGAGTCGGCTTTCTCTCTTCGTTCTTCCCATCCTGAGCCTACTTTTCCCCGGCCGTGAAATCCAAGCAAGCAAATTGACACGTACGCTACACTACTGCGGATCGGGGCTTCACAAGCGGCCCATCACAAGCGGCTGGCTTTAACCCGCTTGCGACCCGATCGCCACAAGCGGTTCATGGCCAACGGGTGGGAGGGTGGCGGGAAAGGGCATATGCAAACGGTTCGTGATACAAACCGCTTGCAGAGATAGGACTAGCGGTTGGTGATACGAACCGCCACAATGTCTATCTCGCAAGCGTTTGTATCACTGAACCGCTTGTATATCTTTTTCCTTCCCGCCTAGTGCATTTAACCCTTCTTTCTCCCGAGCGAGAGCTCGCTTGATATGCTTGACGGGCCGAATTTGTTCATGCAGGGAAGTCTTGCCAAAATTTTAATTGAGGCTAATAGCTCCAAATTAAGGTTTCAAGGTAAGTAAACATGGTCTCAACATCATTTTCATATGGACATTGCTTATCTTTTGCATTGGATGTGGAGAAATATTAAATAATCTTGTTTGAATTGAAGGGTGTTTGTTTTGCTATAGCTCTCTCTCTTGATAATTTGAGGTAAGATGTAGATCTATTGGGGTTTTAAGTCTCATATTAGTTTTGTATCCTTTTTTGATGATGTATAAGATGTTGAAATTAGTTGGTAGGGGTGATTATTTGTTTTAGAGAGCAAGATCTAGCTCTTGGTGCCTTAGCTAGCTCTCCTTCTAGATCTTTTGAGGCAATGTGGTGATCTATTGGATGGTTTTAGTTTCACATTAGTTTAAAATAGTAGGTAGGGTGATTATTTCAATTGCTATAGAGCTAAATAGATGTAGGTTTTTGCTAGGTTGGTAATAATTTTTTGTGTATGAAATGTAATTAAAAATATTTTTGAAAAAAGTTTTTTAATTTGTGAGATTTAGTTGGTTTAGCTATAAAAATCAAGAAAGTTTAGAGGTAATTAAAAATATAACAATTAGTTATTTTGAGTTAAATATTTTAATTTGAAAAATATAATAAGTGTTCTTATTAATTTAATTGGTGCGAGATGAACCGCAATGGATGTATGCGGATCGTCGGACAAGGGAGTTCATCGATGGCGTGAATGCTTTTCTTGATGTCGTATTTGAGACTTGCCTCCGTGAAGCTTAAACGGTGTCCGTCGTAGATTGCGAGAGCGAGAAAGAGCACTCAATGCGAGGACGGATCTGAGGCCACTTATTGATGAGAGGTTTCATGCGAACTATACATGTTGGACTCACCACGACGAAGTAGAGGATACAAGCATAGAAGGCAGCGAAGAAGCCGATGAAGAGGAAGTGACATATGACGGTATGTCGGACCTTGACGACATACGAGGGCGTAGAGGATACACAAGGTGATCGGTTTGGTGTGGATGATGACTGGACGGATCTTTGCGTGTGCGAAGGAGATATCACAGAGGACAAACAATATAGGAAGTACGAGGGATTGTTGGAGGACCAGAGAACTCTTTTGTACCCAAATTGTGGTAAGGGCACAAGAAGCTACGCACCTGCTGGAACTCATGCAATGGAAGGCTGTGAATGGTGTGTCGGATAAGGGTTTCGATGAGTTCTTTGTTGCTCATAAAGAAGTTGCTCCGGAAGATAACACCTGCCGAATCCACGTATCAAGCCAAAGCGGTCTGTGTCCCTTAGGATTGAAAGTCTGAAAGATACATGCATGTCGCAACGCCGTGTGTCCTATATCGCGGTGAATATGCCGACTTGGATGCATGTCCGATGTGCAAGGAACCCGGTATAAGGCGAAGCGTGGCGATCGGTGAAGTAGATGGGGTGCGTGTGAAGAAGAGAGCACCGCAAAAGCGTTGTGGTATTTTCCTCTGATTCCAAAATTTGGGCGTATGTTTGCAAACAAAGCGCATGTGAAGATGATGCGTTAGCACAAAGAAGAGCGTAAGGTCGACGGAATGCTTAGGCATCCGCAGATGGCTCATGATGGAAGATGGTCGTCGGAAGTACAAAGACTTTGCGGGCGAGGTCGAAACATAAGGTTGGTTTGAGTACCGATGGGATGAATCCTTTCGGAGACATGAGCGGCGACCATAGCACTGCCGGTCACACTATGTGTGTATAATATTCCTCCATGGTTATGCATGAAGAGAAAGTACATAATGATGCGTTGTTGATCCAAGGCCCCAAGCAACCCGGAAATGATATCGATGTCTATCTCAAACCTTTGGTAGAAGATCTTCAAGCGTTATGGAGCGGTGTAAAGGTCAGGGCGAATACAAAGGGGTATTTCAACTGCGTGCAATGTTATTTGTAACAATCAACGGTCGCCGAGACTTGGTAACTTTATGCGGCCTAGCGGCAAAGGCTTCAAAGCGTGTGTGCGGTGTTTGGATCAAACCGATGTACGTACATGAAAGGCTCTCGAAAATGGTGTACATGGGGCATCGCAGGGTTTGTTGTTGAGCCGCGCGTTGCGGAAGAAACGCAGGAATTTAACGGGAGGAAGAACATCGTTCCCAGTAGAGGCATCGAAGTGGCAAGCGGTGTTTGCTATGGTGAAGGATCTGAAGGTAGTTTTGGAAAGGGTCCGGAGGCAAATCATGCCGAATGATGAGGATGGCCATGCACCCATATGGAAGAAGAAGTCAATATTTTGGGACTTGCCTTCTTGGGAAGATTTGGATGTTCGCCACTCCTTTGGACTTCATGCACATCACCAAGAACGCTGTGTGAGCTTCCTAGGATATATAGATCTGCACGGAAATCGAAGATCGGTGAGTGCTCGGAGCGACCTTGAAGTCTGGGCATCGGAAGGACCTACACCACGAAAAAGAGTGCGGAACAAGCTGTACCTCACGGGTGAGTTATACTCCAAACAAAGAAGAAAAAAAAGCGTGATAGATTGTCTTAGCGGTGTGAAGGTCCTTCGGGATACTCGTCGAGCGTAAAGAGATTAAGTAAATATGAAAGAGAACAAAATTGTACATATAAAATCCATGAGTGTCTTGTCTTGATGACACAGTTGCTCCGGTGGTTTTAAGAGGTGTCTTGCCCGAGTGGGTAAGGGGACAATCACAAAGCGTGTTTGTTTTTCAACGCTATTTCGAAGGTCATCGATCCAAAAAAGCTGGGTGAGCTGCGGTGGCGTGGTATAAAGTGTGGTTAGCCTCGAGATGATCTTTCCTCCTGCCTTTTTGATATCATGGTTCATCTCCTTTGTTCATCTAAGCAAAGAGATAGGTATTTTTGGGCCGTTTATCTCCACGACATGTTCCTTTCGAGAGGTACATGGCGTACTAAAGAAGTATGTACGTAATCGTTCTCGCCGAAGCATGCATTGCCGAGGGTTATGTCACGAGGCGGTGGTCGAGTTCTGTGTGGACTACATTGATGATCTAGACCCCATCGGCGTCTCTATATCACGCCATGAGGGCAGGCTACGAGGTAAAGGAACACTTAGAAGAAAAGTATTTGCATGCAACGATCTTCAGACATTTAAGTAAGCACATTTCACTGTGTTGAAGCAATCGGCGTTAGCGCCCGTATGTCCTCCAACACAAGAATGCTCTCGTCTCCGGTTCGAGAGAAGACTAATCGTGGATAACTTTGAGACACATGGATTCTTTCGGTAGCATGGTTACAAAACCATATCCTCAAGAGCAAGTCCAACAATGAGCGGTTACAACGCTGGCTCGGGGACCATCCGTTGAAATAGTGAGATGGCGAAGTGCGAGATAAATGGTTACACATTCTACGAGATCACAAGATAACAATAGCACAAACCGAGCAGCGGTGTCCGTATAGAAGCCGCCGACAATAGAGGCGGGGTGGACACATATTATGGATTCATAGAAGAGATATGGGAGCTCGACTATGGGCCTTTGAAGGTCCCATTGTTTAAGTGCCAATGGGTAAAACTAAGCATAAGCGGCGTGAATGTAAACAAATACGGCATGACTACCGTCGACCTCCAAGAAGTCGGCTACTTGAGAGAACCATTTGTTCTCATGAGCGAGTGTGACAGGTCTTCTACGTATTGGACATGTCAAGCGGACCAAGAAGAATCAAATCAAAGACAAGATGAAGGAAGCCAAAGCGACCGTGGTTCTCCAAGGTAAGCGAAGGATTAGCCGGAGTAGAGGGCGTTCGACGAGGAAGAGTACGATCGATTCGATGAGATCCCTCCATTTGCGATAGATGTCGACATAAGCATCTGGATGACACAGGCATGGATGCTCCGCACTTTATCGCCGCGATCATGATGAAGGAAGAATTGTAAAGACAAAAATGTAAATGATTAGGATGACCCTTATTATGTGGTCATATTAAATATATTATGTGGTAAATTCAACTATGTTATCATGTAATTGCATTTTTAAGAATTTATAAGGTGGAAGCAATATTTTGGAAAGAATAATGGCCACATACCTTCTTAGCGTTATCGATAGAGTGGTACGTCCCAAGCCTGCGCCACGTGTGATGGCCCCACTTCTACAAGCGGTTAAATCGTCCCATTTGCGTTTGCACTTGGCACACAACCCACCCCAAACAACCTTGATTGCAGTTACCAAAGGGCGTTAATTTCCATGTACTTGTCTGCCGTATTGGAGTTACGATTACTGCTAAAATAATGGGCTCGACAATATTTTTAGTATTTTTGGAACAAAATAATGGGCTCGATAAATATTTCTAAAAAATATAAGGCAAGGGCAAGCGGGCTCGAACCGCGACAAAGACGGGAGCCCGCACTTAAGCGCCACGCTAGCCAAGTGAGAGGAATTTTCATTTCAACATAAGAAGGCGCAATACCTTCTTAAGCGTTATTAACAGAGTAGTGCGTCCCAAGCCTGCGCCACGTGTGATGGCACTTCTACAAGCGGTTTGTCCCACGAACCGCTTGTAGAAATGACTCTCTAGCGGTTTTAATCACCAACCGCTTGAAGATGCCCCTTCTTTGTTCGGGAGGCGAAATTCCAAAATTTTAAATGTCGCTAACGGCTTCTACAAGCGGTTCGTTCTACAAACCGCTTGTAAAAGTATTCTCTGGTGGTTAAAATTACAAACCGCTTGAGAGTATTTTCTGGCGGTTTGTAATATTAACCGCTTGTAAATCCTTACTGCCCTCTCCCTCAACGTTCCGTCGCAATCTCGCCGCGCCCACCGCCGCCACCCTCGCCGCCGTCTAGTACCAAGACGGCCAGCCGTCGCGCCGTCGTCGAGCACCGCCGGCGGCCGCCTCTGGACACTCCACCTCGCCGTCGTCGATCACTGCGCGGGACTCGCGACCGCGACCCTTTGTCTTGTGGCGACCTCCGCCACCCACCCGTGCGAGCACCTTCGCGGTGAGCCCCTCGCTCCGTTCGCCGTGGACCTCCTCCCGCCACTTTGAATCTGAAGGGCGAGGTATCGAGCCCCTTCCTTCCCCCCCCCATTGCTCGTGATATGCACTTGTAGTGTTGACGGAATCTTGTGCAGTGTTGATGCTCCTATTGCTCCCTCTGTCATGCTCCTATCGCTAAGTAAAATTTACGTGGCTTTCCCCTTGTGGTTGGTTGTGCGATGTACCAATTAGAGATTTTGGGGATCTAATTCTTGAATTAGAGGCTAAATCTCAGTTTGGAAGCTCTGCATACCTTGGTATGTCTTTACCCTTATTGCTCTGTGATGATAATCTGGTTGAGGCATATATAAATACATTTGTTGATTATATCTTGTGGTAGATTCAATTAATTTCTGCTTTGTTAGGATTTATATTGTGTTCATCCCAATTCATGCCATGAACTGTTGTTAATTGGTCCTTTGGGCGCTTGTTATCTTGATCGTATTGGTGCATCTGGCTGTTTTAGTGTCTTTGTTCAGATTGCTCGATGATCTGTTTATTTCTGGTACCTTTGCTTAGCACTTTGTGCTGTTCGGTTAGTTCAGAAAAAATAGATTTGGGTCCAGTGGCTTGTGGCTTGAATAATTGTAGATCAGCAGTTCTGATTGGCTAAATTGGGATGTTTTGAACTTAATTCCTTTCCAAAACAGTGCAGTATTGATTGTCTAAACCTTGATATTAATCTCAGATTGTATTTGCCTGTGAAATCACTAGAACTATAACTAGGAAGGCTGTTTTACAACAACCAGTTATTGGTTAAATCGGAGAGCTCCCTAATAATGTCAATGGTGATTTATTAAGCTGATATGTTGGTTGCCATGTTACAGTCCATTTCTATAGAGTACATGATAAATAATCTATTCCATGGCATTGTTATGTGTTTGCTCATTCTATTTATATTTGGTCAATTTATTATGCTTATTATATATAATATGTTCAACACACTAATCGATCGTACACACAGCACAACCACACCACAAATTTGAATTGGTTGGATTAGTGGTGCCATGTTTTTCAAGTAAGTCGGTGATCATAAGTTGAGCTTGGCGCATGACCCTTCCGGACGCTCCCCATAAAATTCTTTCCCTCTTTGTCCGGTGGATGATTTACGGGGACTAGCCTTGAGCTAGAGGCCGTTTGACCTAATTAGGTGTCGAGAAATATTGTATTCAAATATTGTATTTAAATATTGTATTCAGGCCGGCACGACCCAAATTCTTTCATGTCATATGTAGAAATATTGTATTCAAATATTATGCGTTTTGATGGGTGTCGAGATGGATGACATCTAAGAGATGTATATGTTGTATTCAAATATTGTATTGAAATGTTGTTTTCAAATAAAAGAGATATATATGTTGTATTAAATGTTCTATTATTTAAGCTTGCATGCACAAGTGATAGATGGCACACTCGGACACGATGATCTTGATTTCGATGCGGAAATGATTTTCTACTTAACGAAATCACGATGGGCACTCTCATAAGCTACGATGAGGCAAACCGGTCGATCCAATGGGTGATCAGTGCCCGGCTCAAGCGGTGACAGTGCCTCGGCTCAAGCCGGTGATCACGCAATCCATGATCAAGCCGGTGATCAATCGGCAGTGAAACTAATGTCGACGGTACCGTGAGGTATATATAGCTGAACACTAAAATGACCGTTTCTTACCGTCTCATAGCAATAAGCCTCGACACGTGTTCTGTTTTTTAAGCGGAAGCGTCCAACGACCAATCCAAACAAATACGAGGGCCTAACAAAAAGCCGTCGACAAAATGCGTGATTACTCAAGTTTGCCCTTTGGGAAGCCCGAAGCCCTATGTCGGCACTTGCCCCTTCAACAACGCTGCGGAGTCATTGTGAGGATCACGTCCTATTAGCATCAAGACATGGCCCAAGGTTCCTACTGACTCTGAAAGAGCTGCTCGGAAGGATATAAAAGAAAACTTCACGATTCCGACGGACTTACGAAAACAAGTGCAAGAAATTTACTCGAGCAAGATGGCGTTATGCTTTCGATCGTGGAAGAGCGAGCTCGAAGAAATGCGTGGAGACCGGAACAACCCGGACTTCAATAAGTATCCGAAGCTAGCGGATCAGCGGCAAGCATTCGAGGAGTACAAGGTGTCGGTGAAGGCAAGGCGCGAGTGAAGCGAACAAGGCCAATGCACGAAGAAAAATACCACCACCATCTCGGTCCGGTGGTTACATCAAAACTATGCCAAAATGGGAGAAGCGGGAAGAAGAGCTTAGAAAAAGGGTATAGTACACGAAGCAGTGGAGCTCACCACGAAGCTGGACCTTGGGCCACGGAGGGAGGTGAAGGATGATGGCAAGCTAGAGATGGCACCACAAGTGCAACCCGTGAAAGAAAGGATTGTGGAAGCCATCGAGAAGCAACGTGCAGGTTTCTTGGTGGTAGGCGGGGAGAATGAGCGAGCTTACGACGCACTCGGAACGCAGAGCATCCGGGAAGGACACGAGGACTTGGCAAGCGGTGTGTGGATGGTGGCTTCTCAAATGATCAAGCCACATACGGAGCCGGAAAGAAGAAAAGTAAGAGAACACAACAGAGTCGGCAAAATCGAGCGGGAGCTCAAGGAGCATAAGGAAAACATGGCGAAATGCTAAAGCGGGAAGTGCAAGGCGCAATCGCCGATCTTCAAAGACCGGTGGGGTTATCGTCATGCCCGGAAGTAGATGTGGTTAGTCCCGGGCTCCGGTCGGTGAAGCGACTCTACGCGTCAAACAACGTCCGGCCGATGAATTGCAGGCCCGTTATCCGTGGGCGACATCATCGTGCCCGCCAATGTGAGCTCTGCGTCCAACCGCACAACCTCACCCTCAAGGTGGCTTACGCTTTGGCCTACCCGTGGAGTCGGGCGGACATTCCATTGTAACCCTATACCGCGGGATACTCCAAGGTCACGGTAGAGCGAGGTGGTGGCGGATTTGAGGATATGGAGCTCGATATTGCTAGAGGAGCGATGTGACCAAGCTTGGAGAGGCCGTACATAACATCATCCTCTGGCGGAAGAAGTACATCGTGTTTCACGATGGTGCGGAGGTGACATCTATCCGAGACAGAACACTCCACCGAGGCGGAGCTCACCTCCTCCACCAAGGCAAGCACGCCACCACATAGCGCCTCGCCGGTGAGACAAAGCACTCCACCACCCGCTAGAGCTATGCGCACAAGCCCAACACCGCCGACCCCTCAAAGCAAAAGGAAGAAAAGACCTTGAGAGAAACAACGAGCCAGCATCTCCCCGAAGAAGCTTGCTAGCAAAAGGAGCATTCTGCGACTAGAACGACAAAAGCGATGAGGGCGGCGGTTTCCCATTCAGACAGAGAATGAAGGAACCTGAAAAAACACCTTATTAGATAACGCTGAGGAGTGAAGAGCGAGTCGCGAAAGCGTGGACGCATGGATACGAGGGTATAAAGCTAAAACAAATCCACCGCCAAAGGAACCAATTGATCCAAAGATCGCGGACTTCTTAGCGACAACCGTTCAACACCGACCGCCTCTCTGTACCGACTACCAAAGAACTATCGAAGCACATCTTCAAGAGTAAACAACCTCGGGGCACATACATGAGCAAGAAAGAACAGGAGGAGGCAAAACGATATCTGAGATGGAGTATGACTTCATGAGGAAGGCGGCCTTGATAACATGGAAGCCGCCCGTGGATTAGCGATGATCTTCCAACGGCACAAGTCGGTGGCCATTTAATTTGGGTCGTAGTTGCTAGACCCTAAGGACATAAGGAAACTATCGGTCAAGATGCGGCGCGCATAAATAAATGCGAACACAGTCCGCCGAGAGATATGCTCATTTTTGCGTCTCGTTTCAAAAGAACATTTACATCGAGGAATGATCAATTGATAAATCTTGAATTTGAAGGCGGTACAATGTGTACCATGCGACGCCAAATCAACGTGTTCTTCATGACTCTTTGGTGCTGTGAGTGTCAACTCCACAAGATGTATATATATATATATATATATCTATACATCTTTGCTTATCGAGAACCCTAATTAATTAACTCAATTAACCCATTTTACGTAGAATGGAGATACAAAGACTTAGAGAGCGAAGAGCGAACTCGATTGGCTTCCTTGACCCTTGGTTGGTCAACGAGGAAGTCGGCCAATACACGAAAACCAAAAGAAATCACGACTACGTTGTACATGCACTAGTACAACAACACTACAAGCAATACATACTTACGCCATTCAACTTTAAATGCGTCTTGATGTTCTCACTAACATCTCGTTCTTATATTGCTTAAGGCACTGATGGCACACTATATATTGTTTAATTACATGTCATAAGCATTGCAATATATAAATAGGTTCCATTGGATCCTTATAATCATAAGGCTTGACAAAAGCATGATCATCGTCCAAGACTCACGGAGAAAACCGCAAAAGGAATACCGGTGGATAATTGACCTCCTTAACAAGGCGTTCTGAGCTTTCAAGAGATTGAAAGGGCGTTTTAAGAAGAATTCGATATCAAGCTAAGCGGTCGGAGTGCGCTAAAGCAGCGCAATTGCCCTTTGTCAATTAATATTTTTGTTATTCTTGATGCGTAATTGCCCGCATCGACCATAGGTAAAACAACAATCTGCGGAAACAACCTATGTGGCTACTATGTGTTCCACTATATCCAAATGATGTGCCACGGCGAGCTTGAGCCTCAAACTCACGAAGAGGTTAGTATATATATGCACGCAACCATGCATCTAGCAACAACTTAATAACGTTCTTATGTGCTCCATTAATTTACATTATGGGTGCACGTATTTATTTAATTTTCACTTTACTTGAATTGGCAGCTCGACATGGATAAACATACTGAAGTGTTACCAGATCATCGGGTGCTCGCATTACGAGAACAACTGTTCGGCTTCATTCTCGATGAGGTCATCAACCCCCAGGGCGAGTTCCATTATCGAGATCCATATTCGAACACGAACGAACTAGGGACGACTTCTACGTCGTCAAAGAGCGTCAAGAAGAGTACCGCAAGAAAAAAATGAACTGTTTTGTCCATTTTGAACAATGTATATTAATTATAAACTTTGTAAATTTGGCCGGTGCATATAAAGTGTACATTATTACATGTATTATCTAATATATTTAAGCTTGTTTGATCGCTAATTATATGCTCATCCTATATGTATTTAAATTTAAGCGACAAATAAAAAATCTCCTGCCGAAATATATATTTAAATATCTATTTACTTGCCCAGAAATGAAATAACGGTGGCCATTAAAGCAAGACGTTTACATGGCGATTCTTGAACGAACCGCGGAGATGATCTCGCAAGCGGTTCGTGGCTCAACCGCTGCGAGAGAGCCCCACGTGGCTTCCACGCCGCCGTGCCATCGCCCATGAACCGCTTGCAGAGGGCTTCACTAGCGGCTCTGGGAGCCGCTTGTGATGCCGTCGGCATCGATCATGATTCTTTGCAAGCGGTTCTAAAACCGCTTGCACAGGCATTACGAGCCGCTTGGCCTACCCCGATCCGCAGTAGTGCTAGCTTCGAATTGAATCTTGATAGCTTTCTGAATTCTGATACAACCCCTGATGATGAACGATTAAACGTACTCTAATATAATTCTAATTCATTTGCCCACTTGGCTGACATGCATGAAGCTTCCACGTCTCACGTACAAGTTGATATATATATCGTGAGATCCATCACCGGTGGTCCATGCATGCATGCATATATCATCGTATATTCGTATATGTGTTTTTTTCATACATGCAGCATGCTATGCATTTTGCTGCAGCTAGGTAGCTAGCTGGTAGGCAGCTGCTTGAAAGAATTGAAAGGGACTACTTAGGATGATTGAGCTGGTTGCTTCACTGTTCCAAGCGAGTTGAGTCCCACATTCATATGCCTTCCCTGCTGCTGGCTACATACTTGCATCCATCTGTGGCTGCATGCGTGCGCTCCATGTAGAAACAAGCAAGTCGATCCAAGCATGTATATGAATAGATATGCCATTAAGCTCTCACGTCACAGGGATCGGATCTACCGAGTGCCTAGCCACAACAAGAGCTAGAAAACAAGCTGAGCGCTGATAGATGGATGCATATATCCTCGATCGCCGGCTGATCAGTTGCCTGCCTTTCTGTCTGGCCCAGCAGGAGGCCGGAACAAGCTGGAGCAAGCCGAGAAAGAGGACTAAATGGTTGCAGTGCTCGCATACATTGGTATCGATCGATCGTCTAGGCATGCAGCTGTATGTTTGACATCGCTCAGATGACATGACAACTCCGGCCTGCATGCTGCATGCATGCACGCTGCTTGACTATGCATTTGATATGATCACCTATATCCATCGATCTATCTAGGCAATGTGCGTGCCTTGCAACTGAGATCGATATGGCTTGCATTGCATGCCAGCAACACAGGTTCAGGTTCGATTTAACACAGGTTCAGTGTCTCAAAAAAAAACACAGGTTCAGGTTCAGGTTCGATTTAACACATGCAGGGCCGGCCGGTCAGAGCATGCATGCATACATGACATATGCAGCGATCGATGCAGTCCGGCATCAATCAATCAATATCAATACTTATGCCGCCTGATCATGGATCACGATACATATATACAATCTCATGTGGTGTGTCTGTGTGAGCTAGCTGGCTTCTCCATGACTCCATGCCGATCATCTCCATCGACCTCCATGGACGGATGGATCGATCAGCGTATGAGCATCATGAGCATGAGGTAGCTAAAGAGCTAGCTTTTGATCTTGGTGTCCAGCTCATCCTCGCTGCGTGCGTCGCTCTCGCCTCTCGTCACGGCCGCAACTTTATTCGTCTCCTCCCAATTCTAATTATTGGTCTGCCGGTCACATGAAATGTCTGCACGCACTCTCGTCTGTCTCCATCCTCACCATATATGGAGTATATGCTATTGCTACCCACATCTCGATCTCGATCTCGATCTCGATCTCTCCATTTCTCATTCTTACTTTATTTATTTCATTATGTACATGTTTTGCTTCGTTCACGAGCCTCGGGTTCAAATTAAGAACGGATCAAACAACGGTTTACGCATGGACTTAGTGGCGCGGTCCGATTTTGCAAACCAACCGCGACACAAGCGATTCAAATTCAACGTAATCCAAGCAGTTTGCAATTTATACGAGATTAGTTCTGTAGAACCGAGCTAGGCTACCGGAGGGAGAGAGAGGTCAATGGGCGCCAAATACTGCTCAGTGCTCACAAGGTAAAATAGTTTTGAACCCTCGATCCTCTAGATCACGTCTCGGCACATCGCCGACCGCAATCCACCTAGACCTGCACCACATAGATTAGTCTATCCAAAATCCAAATCCCTGGAAGTTAGTCCACTTTCAACATGAATTACTCATTAGATACATGCCTAAGAAAAACATTGGCAAAATCCCACAAATATGCTCGTTTCCACTCACTTCCCAACATGGTATAAATATTTTTTATTTTTTATGAAATTCGGATGAAAGGTTGTCAACATTATAAAGATGCGTTTTGAAATTCTCTATAATTACCATGCACAATGCTTAAATTCTCGAGCACAGAAAGACCTCTGAAAATGCAAAATGCGCAGCATTGTACCAGAAGGTCCGACGCGCTACGGACTGTCTGGGACAACTGTGTCCCACAAAAATTCTCTTGGACCTAAGCACCCTATATGCGTAGGACAGTCGGATGCAAAGGCCTAGCCGGCACGCGTAGGACTATCCAACGTGAAGTCCTACTCGGGCCTCAAAAATCACCTCCTAGACCTAAAGGTCCTTTACATCGATCAAGGATAGTCGATATAAAGTTCGGTGTGCCTGATGCTCAAACCTCGCTTCCTAGATCTTCCTTGGGATCGACAAAACATTCGGCATGCCGACGGTCCGGATCGAGTAGCCGTTGGGCAAGCCACAAGAGACAAAATCCAAATTTGAACCAAGGCCAAACTCTCCGATGTTTAACTTTCCAAAATTTGTCAAATACTCATCACAAACATAGAGCTGAACTCCGTATGGTCTCTCAAATTCCTAGTCAGGGAAGACATTATACGGAGTGTATTGTCTCACTCAAAAGTTTTAAATTTACTTTTTATTGCTACGGGTGGAGACCAACTGGATTTTTGTTGAGAAAATTAAAGATTGACCTAACTTGTGATATGAATACCAAGGGATTGACGGACTTCGGTGGTGGACGCGATGGCGGTGGCCGACGGCTACAGGCCCTTCACGTCGATGTTCTACTTCAGCGCGACCTTGAGGAAAGGGGGTGCTGGAAGAAAGTCTACCCTCTTGGGCCGGTGGTGGCGACACCTTCTTGGTGTCGTTTTCCTTCATGGTGGCACAATTGTTGGCATCCCCTTGCCCTTGGGTGAAAATCGTGATGTAGTCAGGTGGCGGTGGCGACCTCATCGTTGCTTCCTTGGTGAAGGCGTCACTTGTTGACCTACTGTGTTGTGGGTGCCCTATAGATTGTCTCATTTTGATAGCTTAGAACCCTTGTGCGTTGGGCTCGGTAGGTTGGCTTAATCGTTCTTTATTCGTTGTGTTGTTACCCACGGCTAGGGCTGAGTTGGTAGCACTCCGCTGTGGTTATTGTGGTTCGCCAGTGGCCAGGGTAGTAGCTTTCAGCTATGCGGTTCTCGGCTTTAGGTCGGTTCTTGTCTGACGCTAGATTTTTATTTTTATTTCTATATTTTGTACTAATTAAATAAATAAGCAGAGCTCCCGTCTTTGGTTAAGAAAAAAGTTGAAGCAGATAACCGGACCAGCTGTCATGTGCCATATATAGCTCTAGATCACAACATTGACTGTGATGTGCAAGATAAGAGCATCCACATCTGCTACTCTATCCCCACCCTCTATTTCACTATTAGAGTGTCCCTCTATCCTTCCCTCTAAATTTTCTTCAGACTTTACACTGCACTCTAAAAGATTCCTTTATGACATCAGACACTTTATCCAGAGCTACAGTATTATAGAGTGCCTGCTACGGATGAGTGTAAAGTCTGAAGAAAATTTAGAGGGAAGGATAGAGGAACACTCTAATAGTGAAACAGAGGGGATAGAGTAGCAGATGTGGATGCTCTAACAAGCCGCTGGAAGCAGCTGGTAGAAGATTGGCAGTGAGGTGAGGTGATGCATGCTCTCAATTAATTTATCACAGCCCCTGCAGCTGCATGTGAGCTAGCTAATGTACGTGATGTTCTATTCCCCCATAAATGTACGTGGTCGATGTTCTATTCCATCCATGTCCATTCATTTCTTCACAGGGATCCATCATATATACATGGTTGGAATATATAGATATCACATGTATCGCTTTGGTGCCGTGATTCTTATTATTGATCCTCTTCTTTATCAAGAAAGAAAGAAAGAAAGCAGCATAGGATTCTGCATCAGCCAGCATCTACTGGATGTGGGTGTCTGGGGAATGGGAACCATGATTTGCACGTACGGTCACGGCTCTCTCGCTCCCACATTTATTCCTCCTGTATGAAGAAAGTATCTGATTAAGCCACATCATCCAGCTACGAGTAATTAAAGCAGGTTAATCGCGCAGCCGCCACAAGGGCACAGGCCCAACCAATGGATTAATTTGCTGCAGTTCCAAATGAAAAGCAAGCATCTGTCAAACCTGAGGCTGAGTACATGCGCCTGCGGCCTGCCTAAAATGCCTAATGACAACTCACTGCTACTACTCGTAATTATTAAAAGTATCAGCATTGCTTTTCAGTCACTTCGAACATAATTAAGCACCTGGGGGCTGGGGAGATTAGTTTAACCTTTGGAGCTTAAATAAATTAGCATCCATCCAGAGTACGCCGTCGATTTGGTTGAGCATTTTGATCTAGTCACTTAACTGGGCCGGCCACAGCCAGTGAGTGACGTCGAGTGAGCGGTTGCTGTCATTGGTCGTTTGTAGTTGGTGCTTGCAGCTGCAGAGGTTGCTAAGCTAGCAGCTGGATCTCACCTGACCTGATGGACATGGAACCATGCATGCAGCTGCATGCATCGCCCAGATGCCTACTGTGCCATATGCTTCAGTAATCATATGCAGATCGATGGATGAGAAGCTGGCTGCAGGAGAGGCAGTTGCTAATTATCTATGGGAGCCCAGTTCCATCGGCTTCGGACTTCAGTTCATCATGCGCCGATCTAATCATTGACATGAACCGGACATCGATGGATCCAAGTCCAACCCGCGCCAGAGCTGTTCCATCTCTCCCCCAGCAGCTGTATTAAGATCTTTCGTGTTGCAGGTGTGGATCGCTGGTGTTGCTATTCGAGCATCCTTGCGGTGGTGGCGGGCGGCGTCCCTCTTCTTTTGACCCCTCTGCTTATCCCGTCTGGTGGTGGCAACTAGCAACCTTTGGGACCTTTGCTTGCTCCGTGTTGTAGGTTTACAGTGTGCCTAGGTTTTTGGCCATGCATCCCTCGTGGAGGAGTACGTCAGTTTTGGCTTGTGCACCCTTGGGTGTTATGGGCTAGTGTGCTCAGGCTTTAGCTGATTGTTCGGCGTCGTGTGGCGACCCTCGCTTGGTATGGTCGCGATGTTCCTCTCTCCCTTCCCTTTCGCTTTCTCTCTACCCCTTTTCTTCGGTGTAATTATTGTACCTTCTCTCCTTCTTGAATGAAATGGCAGAGCTCCTGCTCTTTGCGTTCAAAAAAATATTATTGTTTTTTTCCTTCATTTAGGAATGCAACTATATTAAGCTAGCTATTTAAGCAGGTGGGATCTGCTTATATATATGACATACAAAATAACATGCAGGCGACAACAGCTTGAGCATGAAGGGGCACTCTGGAAAAGTGCCCGGCCCATCCAGCTCATCCAAAGTGAAAGTAGCATGCATGATGCATCCAGCGCCATCCACATTATTTTTCAAGTGGTATAGGAGCTTGAATCAGATCTTGATCAAGGGCAATATATATCCCGTACGTGTCCATTTTACCGCCAATAAAGTTTCAGAGGTGAATATTTGTTTGTCCGGATCCCAATATGGATCCCATCAACCACAAAGGATTGTAATAAAAAAAAATAACCGATCTTCTCATTCTCCATATCTGAATATTGAATTTACCCAGTTTTTTTATTTGTACGTAAAATGAGCAATCGTGTCAATAAACGTCATTAGCATCCATCAGAGAATTCTCAACGAATTGATCACATCACATAGTTAGGGGTGAAAGCGGTGCCGAATAGTTTAGCTTCGGACGAGGTCGGTATTTACAGATATTGTTAGTTTATCACCCATGCATAAATACATATGGAAGCTAGCTAGCCATCCAAGAACATCATCCTCATCGGCCAGTTCAGTACTCTAAGAGGAGTAAAGAAAGTTCAGTGCATAAATTATATTTCCTCTCAGGAATGGTGCCAATCCAGATTTAGTACACAACAAACATGGACTTGAACTCCAATGCCATCCTTTAAAAAAACTAACTATGCAATTGCTTTAGGCTCTGTTTATGAGCTGATCTGAACGGCTAAACAGATGAACGGCTGAAATAACTGAATTTCGAGAGCTTCTCGTGATAGTCTTGAGATTCAGATCCATTTCATTTGACTTGCTTTTTAAAGTGTTAAGACCCACATTCAAAATAGCAAAAAATGGACTAAAAAACTAAAAACATATGTCTTTTTAAAACATAGATAAGACGTTAAGCTGTTAAGCCGTTAAGCTGTTAAGCTGAAAAGAAATGGGCCTAAGTTTAAAGGCGAACGTCATATTTCATACGTTCGGCGCGAAATTGGACGCTCCTTGACCGTCGGATCACCGGCAGCCTAGCAAAACGAACCACCCAGTGCATGAGGGCCCTTCTTCCTGCGCCTGCGCCCTGCATGCAAAAAGGAGCTCGTTGCGTTGCATGCTAATCGGTTGCATGCTAACAGCTAGTATCAGCCTAAAAATGTAGAGAGAAATCATTAAACTTTCAATTTTTGTATAAAATTCAAACGGTGTCCAAAATGCACAAAATAAATTTTATAGGTCTTCTAAAATCGTAAGCAACCCATTTTAAGCACTTTTCATTTTTTTCATTTTTCATTTTTTTTTTGCTAAAACTGGGAGAACCCCATATGAAACTTGGCATGTATACTAGTGATCCTTAAATAATGTACTAATAAAACTTCACAAACACGGTTGAAACTTGAACCTTGATCCATGTGCTGATGAATCTTGTTCCATATACCGTTGAACCTTGACCCATATACTGATGAATCGTGGCCCTGTACTGGTTGAATCTCGGTCGTGCACTGATGAACCTTGGCCCACATATTGGTGAAGGCGAGCGCCAGATGAAACCTGATGAAACTTGGATAAAACCTGGTTAAATTTGGATGACATGATGAAACTTGATGCAACTTGGATTAAACCTGATGAAACTTAATAGTTCGGCAAGTTTAACAAGTATGATATCCAAGTTCCAATAGTCGAAACCCGAGTTAGACAAGATTGAAGTTTCAATGAAAAACCCGAAGGTATCGGTGACCAAAATCCAAGTTTCAGCGAAAAATAAAAAAGTTTCAGTGGACGATAGTCCCTAGGGCCTGTTCTTTTGAGTTAATCTGAACGACTGAACAGCTGAACGGCTGAAATAACTGAACTTAATTCGAGAGCTTCTCGAGATAGTCTCGAGATTCGGATCCATTTCATTTGACTTGCTTTTTAAAGCGTTAGAACCCACCTTCGAAACAACGAAAAAACAGACTAAAAAAACTCAAATCATATGTCTTTTCATAACTTAAGAGCCTCGATTGTACGTAGTAAAATATATAAACGGTCACATACAACTATCTTTACCCATGTGCACGTATCAGTACAACCTAGTACGTCCGGAGCGCCGGACGCCCGGACAGTAACGTGTTTTCGAAGTTTAAAATCCTTTATTAAGAAAAATAATTCTGTATGCCATTGCAGTAGCCTAATCCTTTCAGTGCCATTATCGAAAGCATCTCACATTTTCATGACATAGCATTTTATGGGTTATTCCATTGTGTTCCGTAGGTTTTTTGTTTAAATTATGCAAAAGTTTCAAAATAATCCCAAAAAAGAGCGTTATAAAATATTCAATAATTTCACTTTTTGAGATTTTATACTTAATATGTGTATTAAAATATTGAGTAAACGTTTTTATTACATGATTGTTCATGAAAATATAAAAAATAGATTGATAGCATTAAGTATTTGGTAACACTATCATAAACAAAAAAGGGCAAAATTTCACGGCAGCTTACAAAAGAACAACCTGTAAAATGCAATGAAACATAAGGTTGAGATGCCTCGGTATTGAGACAATAAGGATCAAAATTCAAAAGGCTTCTGGCACACAGAAAATTTTTCCTTGGTTCAAAACGGTAATCGGTATTTGGCCACAGGATCCAATACTAAAAGCTAGGGATGTAAATGGGCCGACCCTAGGGTCACCTTTGACCCTCTTTAGTTCATTCGTTTGTACTAAAAACTTGATTCCTAATCTATTTAGTACAAATAAATGAACTAGGGAGGGCCAAAGGTGGCCCTAGGGCCAACCCATTTGCATCCCTACTAAAAGCAGTATGTTAAAGGAGGTCTGGTCTGGTGGATCGGAACGAGACACTGAAAGGCAGATTATTCCTACTAAGCAGCTCATCAGAAAAGATACAAAAGATAGTGAAAAGAGAGACTGATGTAGAGCTGGCTCGCCATATTGACAAGTGAGAGCATATGGATGAAAGTGTTAGATCTGATGACTGGTACGGAAGAGTAAAGAACGTGATTAGCCTAATACCGAACCACAAACCTAAGGCATTAGGGAAGACTCGGTGCAGAAAGATGCATGGGCAGCCATGATGCCCGATTGATCCTCTCCTCTAAGAATCGATAGTGAAGAAGACGATGGAGGCGTCCTCATAGCTGCAGTAGCGGTACATGACCTTCCTACTGCTACAGTGCTAACCCAGATCGGTAGGGGCTTAATGAGGCCGGAGAGAGGCATGAGTAACACCGCATCACTTAGAATTGGTCCTCTTCCCTCTATATATAGCACTGCACAGTAGGGGGCCGCAACTAGGAGTTGGTTGTGCACCCCCGATCACGGCACGTGATTAGGGGTATAAATGACCATGATTAAGGGCGTTAATGACCATGATTAGGGCGGGCGTGAGATTAGGAGAAATTAACTACCTTGACCTGTTCTGGTTAGCTGTTAGCCAACCGGTCAAAACCCAACAGAAAGGAGTAAAGAAAGCCAAAGAAAGAAAATAAAGGAAAGAAAATTCTCTATCATTGCGCATGAGAATTGAAATAAACACCTTTACTAAGGTCCTGTTCTTTTGAGCTCATCTAAACGGCTGAACAGCTGAACGGCTGAAATAACTGAACTTCGAGAGCTTCTTAAGTTAGTCTCGAGATTCGGATCCATTTTGTTTGACTTCCTTTTTAAAGCGTTAGGACCCACCTTCAAAACAGCGAAAAAACGGATCCAAAAAACTCAAAGTATATATCTTTTCAAAACGTAGATAAGTTGTTAAGCCGACAGCTTAACGACTTATCTACATTTTAAAAAGGGCGAGCGCCAGGCATCGGACATCTGGCGCCTGCCGCGAGTGTCGGACCAGGCTGAGCCGTCGGATCATCGCTACCGCTCCAATCCTACGCGTTGCATGCGCCCGCGTCCTTGCGTTCCTAGGCAGTTGCTAGTCGTTGCAGTTCCTCAATTTTCCAATTAAACTTCTCATTTTTGTATAAAATTTAAACAGTGTTCAAAATGTGTGGAATAAAATTTCATAATTCTTCTAAAATCGAGAGCAGCCCATTTTAAATACTTTTTAAATTTTTAAATTTTTTCGCTTTTCATTTTTTTTGATATTAACCTAGGAGAAGGCACTTATGGAAGTTACACCTATACTATCGAAACTTGGTCGTGTGCTGATGAAACTTGGCCGTATGCTGATGAAATATGATGAAACTTGGATGAAACTTCGATGTAACCTGATGAAACTTGGATAAAACCTGTTGAAACTTGATGAAACTTGAATTGACCTGATGAAACTTGAAGAAACTTGATGAAACTTGCATTAAACCTGATGAAACTTGACAGTTCAACAAAGTTTAACGAGTATGAAACCCAAGTTTTCCTAGGCGAAACCCAAGTTTCACCAAATAAGTTTGAAGAGTTATATGGCAACATATATCTTGTTTTGTTAGTAAAAATACGAGGAACACGTTGGTACAAACGGTTTGTGTATTGGAGCACCTAGTCAAAAATTATGGTCGCCGAAAGAAAAAAAAATGACATGGGCCCCACCTGCATGCCGCGCACAGTACAGCTCCCCCGCGTTTCGCGCGCCACGTCCGAGAGTCCGGACCGCGCCGGACATTCGGCGTCCAACTTTTCCGTTTAAAAAGACATGCTTTTAGTTTTTTGAGTCCTTTTTTTCGCTTTTTTGAAGGTGGGTCCTAACTGACGGCGTGTTCTCCGCTCAACCACTGCGGATCACACCCCTGGTCAGATTTTTAGACTGCTAGCCAACTCGATCAAGCTCGGTTCGATTTGAGCGTCGGGCACTGTGAGGAGCGACTTCATGATTTACGAGTTCGGACCCCTCGCGGGTAATAGTCCTACTCCTGCTGAGCCTTAGCTCTTTTCCGATTGTGGTTGAATGGGGATGTGTCTTACAGAGCGTTTCGAATGCACGAATGCTAGTGCACCTACCCCTTCCCTCTCTCTCCTCCCCTTTTATACAAGCTTTGGGCTGGCGGAGAGAGCCGAGGGGGTAAGCGATCTGATACTCTCGATAATGTGACACGACTCGGCAGAAGAGGCAACGTGTTGCCGCCCGCTGCATGGCGCCGCCTCGCGTGCCGCAAGTGGCCTCGACCCGACAGATCCTGCCGGTGAGTCTGCGGGTGGGGCCCGCCTGCTCTCGACGCAGGCGGCCTCCTCAAGCAAACCTTCTCTCTGCGGTCAATTCTTACGTACCTGATGATGTACCTTTCGAGACACTGCAAAGGTCATCAGATGTGGTAATCATGTCTTCATTGTCCATCCGCGTGATGTCTCATTAAATGCGCCGTCGCTTCAGAAGAGGGGAGCCGTCCCAAGACTCTTACGCGCACGCTCGCCTCAGCTGGGCCCCACCCGGCGTGGGACCTCGCCTCTCCTTTAGAGGGGCTCGCCCACGCTGCGCCCGTGGCGTGGGGCCTCGCCTCTCCTTCGAGAGGGGCTCGCCCACCCACCCGCCCGTGGCGTGGGGCCTCTTGGCCTCTGAGGGGCTCGCCCATGGCCAGGGGCCTTGCTTCGCCTGCTTGACGCGTGGGGCCTCTTGACCTCTGAGGGGCTCGCCAGCATGGCTGGGCCTTCTTTCGCATGGGCGACGCGTGGGGCCCTCTTGGCCTCTGAGGGCTCGCCCACGCGCTGGGGCCTTGCTCGTCCGCCTGACGCGTGGGGCCCTCTTGGCTTCCTGAGGGGCTCGCTCACGCGCTGGGGCCTTGCTCGCCCGCCTGACGCGTGGGGCCCTCTAGGCCTCCTGAGGACTCTTCCTACCCTGATATTTATTATACCGACACTAACGATTTAAAAAGCAAGTCAAACGAAATGGATCTGAATCTCAAGACTATCTCGAGAAGCGCTTGAAATTCAGTCATTTTAGCCGTTCTGCTATTCGGCCGTTAAGATCAGCTCAAAAGAACAGGGCCTAAATATGTATGAGCATACATGATACTACTATATTGTCAAGTTTATACTTTGCACGACCCTGATTTTAAGGCCCTCTTTGATTTACGGTTATGATTTGGTTTTGGTTGTAGTTGAAAAAGATAAGAGCCTTTAAAAAGAGACTCAAAAGACTAAAACTTCATTTTAAAGTTAAGGCCCTCCAGTTTTTTTGTTTTGAAAAAAGATACAAATTCATTTGAAACCCTTTTACAGCAAGGTCCATGGCCAATAGTCTGAGAAACAACATATCAATAACAAAAGTCTGTAGGACCTAACTGAGAAACAACATATGCATCTAGTTACACTCCGATTGTTGCTATTATCGAATCCGATCATGGTGGCCATTCACAATAAGTGGCTTAGTACTGTTCAGGTTAAGGCTTTGCAGGCCATGGCCCAACCAAGAGGTGGCAAGGAAAAAAAATAGTTTCAAAGCCAAGGTCCAGTTTTGAATGCCCCATGGGTCAAAATGCTTTTGGACTCATTCTTGTTCGAAGCCTTCTTTTCCCGTTTCTTGTGAATGTAGAAAGAATTGAAGTAGAGAAGATTCATTGATTTCGACACAAAAAATACTTAGAATCCAAACCACATCTAAAGCATGGCAATATGTTTAGCCTATTCAGATAAACCTTTTTTAAACTAAAATGGTTTGATGCCTATATGTTGCAACGGAGTCTTCAAAGATTATAAGAGAAACATATAGCTATCTTTGTGTAAAAACATTTTTACATAATTTATACCCAATCATGCATGGAGCCTATCAATAAGATTCAGGAAGGTATCTCAAATTTTAAGTCCGTTCTCTTATGCAACTAAACACTTGAAAATGGTTCGAGCCTTCCTGGTTTGTATACAAGTAATTTAAATTAAAAAACATAAAAGTAGAAAACAGGATGGCTTCTATAGGTTATAAAAAAAGTTTATCTATTTGATCACTTAACTTGGCTTGGTCCCTGATTTGGTCATACTTAAATGGTTCTCAAACTCTCAAAACCATATACAATTGTCAATTGGTCCATTGACCAATCAACAAGTGGTTCAAAACCAAATACAATTGGTTCCTTGACTGGTCAACAAGCAGTTTCGAGGGTTTTTTTTGTCTAGACGTGTATGTGGCTAATTTTTCTTATGTGGACACCGAACTAGCTGTCATGTTGATGCTGACGTCGAATAGACACATAAGCACGCTATTCTTTCCCCTCTCTCCTCACTTTCCCTCATCTCTCTCTCCCCCAGTGCAGGAGGAGGCCACAACAGCGTCCAGTGCGGAAGGAGGAGATAGCAGCAGCGACATCCGACACGGAAGGAGTGGGCATTGGGAGCGACCAGTTCTGAATCGAGGAGGATATCTATACCCTATCTCTATCTCTATCTCTATCTCCCTCTCTCTGCCCTTTCTCTCTGTAAGTGCAGGTGACCTTGTGTGGTTTTGGTGATTAATGACAGACATATTTAATGACAATGCTTGGTTTAATGCTTGTTGAATGTCACACCTCAAATATGCTTATTGCTATGAGACTAATATGTTTATTGTCAAGATTGCTTTAGTCTTATCCTATTTAGAGGAAAATCATATATATCAAGTAGATAAGCTACTCATCATAAAAGGTATGCAACTCCTTTGCGTAAGAACATGTTATTGGTTAATTAGATTTATGCTCTTTGTATCATGAAGTATTTATTTGAGCATAAATATATTATAAACATGTTGCTTGCTTCATAAGATCTTTTTTATTATATGTTATATATTAGTGATCATCTTAATCGCCGTGCTTAAATGGCTTTGTGAATGTAGGCTTTCCATAAATATTCTCACATGTACTTAATGTAATAAAGTTTAATCTAGATTGGTTCACAACTTCTCTCTTACTTCAAATATGAATTTGCACATGTGTAAGTCATGAATATATTCTCATGTGCATCATTAAGTGAAGCTGTGTTTATTAAATTATCTCTCTAGTGCATATAGATCAAACACATATTATCATGATGCACTTAGTAGAGACATTTCTTGTGCCAAGTGTTTTCACTTATATTGTGCTTGTTTACGAATATCAAACTTATCCATATTTATTGAGCTTTTGGACTAATGTATTTCACGAGTGATTTGAAAAGAATTAGGTCATGAGATTGTGTGATAACCAAGGTACGTTGAATGATGTCAGTTAAGTCAAGGTCAATAAAACAACGATGTCACAAAGAGTTGAGAACTAAGCTAAGGTCGATTTGTCGGGATGATCATCGAGGAGGATGATCGAGTCAAAGTTGAATGGGACGAGAGTCTCATGAGGTGAATTGAGTTAAATTTGGCAAGAAAAAAGTGTCATCAATCATTTTGTGAAGGTCATCATACACAATGCATCATGGGTGCTCAATACTAAGAATGTCGTTGAACCTTAAAATGAAGAAAGAAGACATCAAGTGGTTTCTCCTAAAATTGTATGGTTTTATTTACAAGTCGAGTCTAAGAATTGCCATACTATTAAGAGGGATGCAACATTGAATGGTTTAGATGTGTCTCAATGCTCAAGTGATCAATCTTTTGGAGAGATTGAGGGAGAGAAGTGTTGGTGGTAGCGGAAAGTGATATTTTTAGGTCTTTTGTGGCTTCCTTTATGGTTTCTGATCCTATCCTTTGGGATTTGGGTAGTGATACCTTTTGGGTTGTGTAACCCTTGTTCTTAGCTTTCCGCAGAGCCCAAGATAACTGAAATCAGAGTTTGGAGTCAAAAGTTACATCTGTTTCGTTAGGGGTTGTGTGCTGTGTATCAGACTATCTAATATTTATATTGGACTATACGATATATCAAACTATCCGATGCTTGGTCCGATCCACCCCTTCTGTCTCGTAGAACTCAAAAATATCGGACTATCCGATATTTATATCAGATTATCCGATATGTATTTGATGTTTTAGTGTTGTATCTGATCTGAACCTCTCCAAACCTCTTTATAATAACTTTTCTACCCGTTACTCCAAGTTTCTCACTTATTCATATCAGACTATCCGATATGTAATATCGGAGTCTAAATGTTAGTTGCTGGGTGAGGCTATTTATTGTCTCCCTATTCCCCATGTTTAGGGGTTGCCTTCCACACTATTTTGAACAAAACTTTCAAGCAACTTAGGGCCTCTTGCCTTCTTCACTCTATATCTAAGTGATACTCTTTGTGAGAAGAGTTAGGAGAGAGTGTGAGTGCTAAGCGAAAAGAAGTCGATCTTTAAGCACTTGAGTTCATCTCCAAGTTTATTCTTTGTCAGCATTTTTTTTATAGGAAAAGGCAGGATAACGGACTTGAATTAATTCAATAGGAAAGTATACGATCAAAATTTAGGGGGAGGTTTAGCCTCATTCCCCCAGACGCGCACTACAGGTGAGCTAACTTATTACAAAACGTGCGCCTACCGCCACCCAAAGGCGCGGGATCTTCAGGAGCAAATCGAAGAAGGTCATCGGCGACAACTCCTTTGCGTTGAAAATGTAATTGTTCCTTTTGAGCCAGAGGTGCCATAAGGTTGCTAGCACGACCGATCCTAGACCCGGGGCAAGGTTGGATTCCAGGATGTCCTCGGCCCACCAGGCTTTGACATCATCGGTGTGGTTTGACTCAGAGCGGAGTAGGCATGGTGCGTTGAGCTTGGAAGCCAGGAGATCCAAATGTACGAGGATAAGGGGCACTTGAGGAAGAGGTGTTCTGGGGTCTCTAGGCATCTGAGGCAAAGGGCGCAAAAACAGTTATTCGACAGTCCCCTTCGCAGGAGGGCGTCGGCAGTCAAGACCCTCCTTAGGAACAACGTACAAGCAAAGAACTTGCACTTGGAGGGTGCCCACTGCTTCCATATTAGCAGTAGCGCTGTTGGAGATGTTCTTCAAATGAATTGCATACGGTACGCTGAGCGAACAGAGAAGTTTCCGTCTGCGGAGAAATGACAAACGGCTCGGTCCTGGTGGTTCGGGCTGAGCGCAGCACGACTGATCTTTTGCTAGAGGGAGAGCAACGCCACGGCGATGTTCGGGAGAAATTCCACCGTAGGTCCAACAACCAGTTGTTATTGTGTAGTGCCTCGGCGACTATGCGTTTTTTTTTGTGTGGAGGCCGCAAAAGGTCCTGGGCCACTTCCTTTGGAGATTTCCTAAGGAGCCAAGCGTCGCAAGAAAGGTGGCTCCATTCCCAAGAACCAACTCAGCGCCAGCTCTAAAGAGTGTCGTATTAGCAGGCTCTACCCAATCTAGTGAGAGGAGGCATACTCTTGAAGGTTGAGGACTCCTAACGGCTAGGAGGCAACCACGAGCCACCGGTGCTTTGTGTGGTGAGCCGTTGTTGGCAGTCGTTAAAGTCCAATTTCATACGCCGACATACGTCAACTTTCCGATGATTTGGGGGGGAAATCAAGATTTATACAGGCATTTTATTTAAACTAATAAAATTCCATAAGTTTTGGTGGGTTTTTGTCCTTAGGAATAAAGTGGAGAAAAACCGGAGCTGAACCGGACACAGAAGTTGGCCGGCCGATCAGTCAGCCGACCCATCCTTGGTCGGTCGACCTGGCCTTTGCACCCAACCGACTCCAACTTATCCCATTTGCCAAGAAACGCATCAAGGAGTAATCTCAAGTGTCCATACGCGTCAGTTTGATCAAATGGCTGCAGTTCCTTCACACTTGGGTCACTTGGCTCTTAAGGAAGTTAGTTCCATCGGCTCTAACTGTCAAAACCGACGTGGAGGATTGATCTACACCATCAAAGAGGCATCCCAGGCGAAAACGAGGGCCGGGATTGACCGAAGGTGGGTTGGCCGACCCACCTAGGCCGGCCGACCCCCTTGGATCCCCTCTCGGATTCCCCTTCGGCTGGTGTGGAGGTGACACTTGTACCATGGCGTGGAAGCTCCCCATTGGTTGCGGATGGCTATAAAAGGACCCCCTCACCTCACTTGATACAACACACAACACATCTCTCTCATTTGAAGTCACTCTTCACTTGTTAGAGTTGTTAGTTTGGGAGTTAGAGTTGAGTCGAGCTGAAACTTGGAGTTCCGAAAATGAGGGTGCCAGCCGCCTCCCCTCCTCCTCCAGGCGCAATAAGTTGGGTTTTCCCACATTTAAGGAATCAAATTAAAACTGATCAGATAAGTTGATTCCTTACACTTCTATTGTTAGAAGCATTATGTAAGATCAAGACTTTAGTTTATGTCATTGGGATACTTGGCAGAAATAAATCCAATTCAGGGTTGGACCACTGAAAAATTATTAAAGAGTCTTCTTATATGCAAGACGATAATGTTTACATGCTCAAATATATAAGTCTTATGGGGTGTGGTTATAAAAAAATCCATGCTAGTTGCACCTGCACCCATACATTTTGGAGCCTTATCGTGGAAAGTTTCCAAATTGTTTTCAGTTGTATTACTATTGATGCAATCTTATTTTTGTGGCATGTAATGAAATCAGCAGGTAGATTATATGTCATAAGATCTTTATCCCAAAAATTAAAGTGGCTGACAGCTTTTCTAAACCACTCATAGTCTTTTTATGTTAACAACAACATGTCAAGTGTTTCTACCAAACACGTTGACGTAAGTGCAATGTTGTGAAAGATAGAATTAATCCAGAATCAAGTGGTTAGAGTTATGTTAAATATATAAGTATTAAGTTATGCGCGCTTATTAAAAGGCTTACCACCCATTTTTTTGTGGTCATGTTGCCGGCATGGGTTATATGGAAGCCTCTGATTCTGGTTATAAGGGCCTCAATGCAAACCAACTCCAGTAAAGTATAAGTTATTCACCAATCAAGATAACATGATGCACTATGGGTAATGTTGTCTCATTAGCTGATTAAATAGCTTTTGCGACGCTTGTCCTAGTGTGTTATTTTGTCATGATAGGACTTATGATGCTAGCCTTTTCGATTAAGTGGGAGAATGTTGGGATGATCTTGTGGCTAACTAATTAGTCCGAGTCTTTAGGGAGCCTCACTCCCCATTAGGTGCCCTGATCGGGGCCGCACAAACCGACGGTGGTTGCGGGCCCCCCTCCCCTTGTGCAGCGCTCTGTAAGACCCCCTTAGCGATCCTTCTTTGTTAGTTATGCAACTCAGCTCGTCACCAAAAGGATAGTATCGTCCAACTAAGCCCTACCGATCTAGGGAGCGCTGAAGCACTGGGAAGGCCGTCACCCAAGGAGGAGTCCGAGACCACGAGACACTCTGCTTCCTCTTACGGCCACATCTACGGCCTCTTTGCACCGAGCCCTCTCCAAGCAGGCGGTCTTCAAGATCGTTTACCGATGGCATGTTTATATGGTCAGTAACCAATCAATCTTTCTAATTAGTATTAGGTGTTCATGTTTAGGCTAAGGAGATCTTGTTTAGATTAATCTGATGATGTTTAAAGCTAAGGTTAAAACTAACAAGGAGTACCTTTTTCTGATATGTTT